>OX451371.1:13517311-14741836 GCA_949629185.1 Apamea crenata
TTATGTAAGTATCAGTTTTGCAAATTATTATAATTTGTTCATTATTATTGTCATACAATCATCTGTCATTACTTAACGCCCTGAGCAACATAGATACACGATTATAAGCTAAACACACCCTATATTATCTCAGCTATGACTTGCATCGAACAAAAAACGCAGAACCGTCTCACGTTCAGAAACTACAAAGCAATTTAGTTCAACAACATCTTGATTCTTGATGGTATCATTGTTTATTTTTTCCAAGGCAAATGACAATAATCGTTCTGACTCGCCATCGCTTTGCAGAACAACGTAGATATAAATATAATTGACGCCTGCAAAGGCGCTGTGTAAACGACCATCTTTGATTTGTCCAAGGTTGTATAGACCGATTCCATTTTAAAGTAAATTAACAAACACCCCAATTAGAATAATACGTTGTTGTCATAATACATATGTACACTGAATTTTAATTATTTTATGTATAAAACATTGTTCATTTATTAAATTAGTTGATTGTAGGAGAAACTTGTGGTCACATTACAAATCTACGCACGCACACAGACGTACATGTATTTTTCTTTACTATTTGTATCCTTATACAAATAGTAAAGTAATAATAATTAAATAAGTATAAGTAAAAAAAGTTTTAATATAAGTAAATCCAAAATGGACGAAATACTACGCCAGACAAGGGTCTGAAGGGTGTGTCCAAGGCGTAGTATTTCGTCCATTTTGGATTGTGATAAAAATTACTTATATTAAAAATAAATCGATTCAGTAAAGGATTCTGAACAAATTACTTCCTTATTGTGCATCAATTCAGTTAGCAGCATTGTTTACTAGACTCACATTTCACCAGCTCATAGCATAATCAGCCTAAAATGTTCCCATTGCTGGGACACGGGCCTCCACTTTTCGAGAGAGCTGTCACCACCCGGGTACAGTACGGAATGATTGCTGGCAATCTGGCATATTACCAATACTTTCAACTTTTGGGCCCCTTAGGGGTGATGATGTGACAAAAAATTGTTTTTTAATTGCACCTCCTAAGGAGCAAATCTTCCAGTCCAAATTGAATTTTTCATTCGCGGCACCAGAAAACAGTTATGTGGAACTGTAAACAAGGCTTAAATTCCGTATGAAATAAGAAACGGAGTAACAAATATGTACTGTCACTTGAAAAAATATGTGTTCCAAAAGTTTGGATCGGAATGGTGAATACAAAAGGTTTTGTCTTCAGAAAGACTGTATGCAACATGTCACAATTTTAATAGATATCGTAGTGAGGAAAGTTTTGTGTATTAATGTGGATGGCTATAAGACTGGCGGAAGACCAAAGATAGTAATAAAATAATAAGAGAAACGATGGATGGACTGTGTGACAGATGATTTGGCTAGAAAGGAGGTGACTACCAAGATGACAACTAATAGAGAAGTATCGAAGAAAAATACATGATGCGCCGACCCTAATTGGGATATAGTCAGGAGAACGATGATGTAGAAAATATTAACAGTGTTTAGATAAATGCATACACGTAACTGTACATTGGCCGTCGTTAAAACAAGACAATAGGTGATTGTTAAAGTTCGTAATTATAGTACGGACGCTAATTGATCGATGAGTCTTTTATACCCAGCCCGCAGTGTGCCAGTGGCTTCACTTAGTCTTTGTGCAGTTATATTAATCAATCTTTTCATTTATAATCTCTCTCTGATATTATGTTTTGTTAATAACAGTCGGGTACTAAACTCTTCAAACTTGAATTTGAAACATCACATACTAGCTTCTGTCCGCGACTTTGTACGCGTGAAATTTCTTGTTCCTCCGACCCACTCCGTCACAACGCATCGCCTGCCTGCGCGATTACTGTGTTCTTTCTGACATTTTTTTCTTTTTTCTCGGCTCCTAAGTGTCTTAGCGTGATGTTAAGTAGCCTATAGTCTTCCTCAAGAATTGGGCTATTAAATGCAGATATTTTTTTTCAAATCCGACTGGAAGTTCCAGAGATTAGCGTGTTCAAACAAACAAACTCTTTAGCTTTATTATTAGTATAATTATGTAGATGATGTTTATAAGCAAAATAAACGGATCCAACATTTATGCGTCAACGGAATATATTGAGTATTGGGAACGTAGTGGTGAGAATTTTCCATGAAAGTGTCATGCCTTTGTTGCTCGATTATGGATCTAAAATCTTCCACTGTTAACAGCGTTAGTAGCTTACAGTCGTGCAAAGTTAAACAGGCAGTAATAAGCCGCCTCGTTTCCAGCTACACTGAAAGAATCCCTAAGCGCCTTAAGCGCTTTTCACGCTAAACGCCGTATAAAGTGGCATGTGTCCTATGCTTTTTGCTCGGCATCCCTTTGTGCTCGTGTTCCGTTTCCGTCCGCTTTTCACCGCTGCAAGCGAGCCTCCACCGTGAATGCTACTTCAGAGATATCGTCCTAATTCTTGCCAACGACCGCTTTGTGTGTCGTTTGTGACGTGTTATGCGACGAAAATGACCTAATACCGAACAGGGGACCTGTTAGGCGGATTTGTTTTTGCCCCTTGTCGGATTTGGCTTGTTTTTTTTGCGGTTTTGGCTAATTTACAAAAAAAAAAAAACACGAAATGATTGTGTGGTTTAATTAATTTGTCCTTTTCGTTAAAACCTTTTTATGTTATTTTAATTAAAGACCAATGTTTTTTGTCTGTAATTTTTATAACCTTTGAAACCAACCTGTCTTCGTGTGACCTTGAATTACGCTCATCATTTTACGATCATCGTTTACTATAAATTGATAATCTTTACACGGTACATCTCTCTTTGTTATCATTTCAGTAATCGTATTCCTAATCTCAACTTAATAGGGCCCTACAAGGTCTCCGTTGAGTTCAAATCAGCACAGCTTCTAAGAGATTCAATTAACATGAATGTTTAACCGGAACATGTCTTCTAAACTTCTTAATTGAATTCATTTCAAGACTTGGCCAGGAACTTGGTAATGCACGATCACTTTGTAATCCCTTAAGGGTAGACGAAGATTGTACTGCTTAATTACTAAAATCTGCGACCTATGTTGGTCCTTTAATCTACGATGGCAAAATTGCCTCATAAATTGAGCAACACCCGCAAAACTCCTGAGCAAAGAGCATTTATATGTAGTAACCACTACGTTCTACCCCTGGGGGCTCACACTGACAATTTGTCCCACAATCCAAAATTTTCTAGGCATTACTAGGCACCGCCTCTTTTATCCGATCTTCATACTTTTATAGTGCATGTAGTAACACAAGTCAGTTCACACCGCATAGACCGCACCGTAAATGCCATATCCTGAGACATCATCAAGAAACTAGGTCAGTGTGCAGCGCATGAATCGGCGAACTCGTGTGACCCGGAAATCTTAGCTTATTTTGCCTTCGATACTATAAAACTGTACTTTGTTGCTTCTAGGCGTGTCAGTTAAAAGAATTCTGTTATTTAATAATACGATTTTCGACCCAAATTCTTTCATTTGAATAATCCACCCGAAATAATTGACTTATTCAAGTAACATGCTCGTCATCTGCCTAGCCATTTCCCAACTATGTTGGGGTCTGCTTCCAGTCTAACCGGATGCAGCTGAATACCATTTGACATGGAGCAACTGCCTATCTGACCTCCACAACCCAGTTACTGGGTAATACGATACCCCTTGGTAAGACTGGTTGTCAGACCCATATTGTTTATTCAAGAAAAAGAATATGCTGTATTTCACGTAACAAATAATTATGCGCCATTGTTTCATCTATTACCACTTCATAGATAGCGCATTGATTGCGTATCGCGTCAATGGACAGGCACAACGTCCCTGAAATCTTCTAATTGTAATTAATTATATCAAACGTTTCAAGTACTAATTAAACTTGAGTGCTCTAAGGCAATAGCGCACATTACTACTAGTATATCACACAACACCACTGTACATGGGTTCAGATGATACGACATAGTACCTACATACCTACCTACAGCAGACAGCTGTATGTTAGGGGTTTGGAAACTGAAGAGTAAGAAAATGGAGTGATCACGCGATTGGCAAATTTCTTAGGGTGCAACCAGCACCCTAATTGAGTAACATACTCATGATCATCATCATCAGCCCATAGCAGTCCACTGCTGGACATAGGCCTCTCCTATTGCACGCCATTCGACTCGATATTCGGCAACTCTCATCCAGCTGCTACCAGCCATCCTGCGAAGATCGTCTCTCCACCTAGCCTGAGTGCGTCCCACCTTACGTTTACCGATTCGCGGTCTCCACTCAAGAACACGTCTACCCCAACGGTCATCGGTTCTACGGCTAATATGACCGGCCCATTGCCCCTTCAGCTTGCTTATTCTGTGAGTTATGTCGACAAGTTTGGATCTCTGCCGGATCACTTCCTTGCGGATTCGATCCCTCAGAGACTCCAAGCATAGCCCATAGCTCGCTGAGCGATATTGAATTTATGGACCAGCCGTACCGTGAGTGTCCACGTTTCGGCTCCGTAAGTCATAACTGGTAGGACGCACTGATTGAAGACCTTAGTCTTTATGCTCTGTAATGAATACGCGACGAGAAGACTCGACGAAGCTTCTCAAACGCTGCCCAGCCCAGCTGAATTCTTCTATAAGCCTCTCTCTCAAAGTTGTTCTTACCAAACTGCAGAGTTTGCCCGAGGTAAACGTATTCTTGAACAACCTTGAGAGCACCGCCATGGACAGCAATCGGTCCCGGGGTAACGTGTTCGTTGAACATAACCTGGGTTTTGCCCGAGTTCATCCGGAGACCAATGCGTACAGATGAATCGACTAGGCCGTCCAGCATCTGCTGCAAGTCCTGCAGTAACATACTATCAATCAAAATCTGAATTCAATCTGAAATCAATTGATCATAATTATGTTTGAAAACTTTGTCTCTTCAACAACGTAAATATAGCCATGGATTTTGTTGAACTCTCAAAATGAAAGGCATTCGTACTGTTAGTGTGTTACGCAAGTACCCCGCAGCACTTAATATCACCGCCAATGGGGTTGCTTGGTGGTTGGAATTCTAACGACTAGTAGCAACGAACTAGTGCCGTGAAAAGATCTTTCCTCCCATGCGTTTTTGAAGCTTAGGCATAACGGTTCGATTTATTAAAACTTCCGCACTTTGAATAAACATGAATCGGCCTATCATTTTCAATAAATAATCTTACAAAGTCTTTGAATAAAAAACTTACAAAATTTACGAAAGTTTCGCATTGCTAATTTGCTATGAGCCATGAGCACTCCATTTATTAACTTACGCATATCTTCCGTGACCGTCTCCGGTTCGATTTATACAACATATACTATCTCTTGTGTGTGCTGTCACTTTGAAGCGTGCCCATCCTCTAAAGGACAGCGATAGCTAATTAAGAGCGCTCAATTAAGGCACAGGTCATCGCCACTCAGCGGCTAATCTTGTTAATTTCATCAGTGACGGACTAATCTCCGCTCTTATCTTAATTAGGCTGGCCTTGAAGTATTTGTCTTAAAATCGTTTTGTTTTTATGGTGTTTTCGGGTTCTACTAACAGGAGGTAGATACACACACAGAACAAGTTTATACGTGGAACCAACATCATAATCGCGAAAAAAATAACTATCCCATACAAAACTTCAATATCTCCTCGACCCAAAAGTATGGGACGACTGGTAATTTAAATATGAGCACACCTACTGCCTGCCTTTTACCATGCTGTATAATATCTTCCGTTGGTTTGCTATTAAGACATAGCTGGAATCCCGAGGGTATTCGCTTCAGTAGATTTAATGCGGAAGTCGAAGGATTTAATGTGTTGGGTTTTGGCGCACTGTATTAAATGCTAGTCTATAGAGCGGTTTTAAGTAGTAATAAAGGAACCTTAGTATTGTTGACGCTCACGACATCGTTATAACTTTACAGGCTGTCCCAAAAGTACTTTTTGACTCGTTTTGTAGATTAACTCCAAATAACCGTTTACTCCTAAATATGAATGTTATCTTCGAAAACTGAAATCTAAATAATGACGTTAAATACATTTGCAGTAGGATGGGTAAAGTTTGAGGAGAATCTGGATGGAAA
The DNA here is from genome assembly GCA_949629185.1 of Apamea crenata. Lineage (NCBI taxonomy): Eukaryota > Metazoa > Arthropoda > Insecta > Lepidoptera > Noctuidae > Apamea > Apamea crenata. The sequence goes on from OX451371.1 coordinate 13,523,393, forward strand.
ATTCCCAAGAAGAGCACTTTTGAGAATTCTGCATTCAGAAGTTTTCTCCCCTATTTTCTGTTTCCGCATTGAAAGTTGAAACAAATAAGTCTGACCTCCAGATATTTTCCCCGATTCCGGTGTTTGTCAGCTCTCTCACTAACAAACTCGCAGATATAACAAAAACCTTGACACACTTCTTAATTACTTCACTGCTCTAAATATAGCTTTTATATTGTTTTATGTACTTCTTTTAGGACTAACGGAAAACAATAAAAAGCAACCCGCCATATTGGAACGAAGAAAAATGGCGTAAGATATCATAAATGTTGGCGAAAATATGGCGCGGTTTCTATATCATATGGTTTTTTACGGTCTTCCATTTTATTCTGTTCATGAGATAACTATTTGGGTTGGGTACGTCGATCTAGTCTTAGATTTTAGTGTTCCGTATATTCCATAGATACCTATAAGTATTTTTTATATACCTATTTCTATGGTATATATCCAGATCAAGTTGGAATTCTAATGCGAGTTCCGTGCCTGTCGGTACTTCACGTTTTCCTCAGTGATTATCAAATTGTTCACCTTATTTTTAGAAGTCATTTCTTTTTGTATCAAAGAAAAAGGTTGCCCCTTATTGAGCTTGTCAATATAAATTATTCAGCGGCACCGCTTATGAAAGCAAATTTTCGGGTTCCTACGACCCTTCCGCTTGGTTACCTCGCTAAATCAGCACTTTTAGCTACCTTGGTGAATAAGGGGCTATTAGGTTCTGGGGAATCTTCTACCACATGCCCTCCATTTTCCATAATAGATAAGGGAAATGTTTATATGGAAACCCAACAGACTGAGCAGCTACTGAGAAATTATTAATAACAATACATAAAAACTGTGGAATTGGCTCGCCCGCTAGCTATACAAAGAAAGAAAGAAAATACATTTATTTGCGGCAAACATGACGCATAAAAACAGAACAAACACAAAAAAAAAGTGGGGGGTAAACATGCGTCACATTCACGCAAAACGGCCATCGCTCAGCATAATGCTAAGACCCTATACGAGACAGAGCCCCAGCGCTGGTTAGCAAAGGACTAAAATATTACTGGTGAAATATGTGTGTACACCTTTGTCAATGTCTACCCCCTTTGAAGAATTCAGGCATGATGCTATGTTAACCCATTACAGTATCAAAAAAGGCTAGTCCGATGAAAGTAGAGTACTTCATTGGTTACCAGGAAGGAGTTAATACTATATTAAACGAAAACAATCGACCGACTTCCGGTAGCTGCATAATTATAAACAGCTTCGATCCTAAACAAGCCTTGTAATGATAGCCTTTTGTATTCCCCACCCTACGTGGGGATAAGGCGTGATGGTGCATAAACGCCATAGCTTTGTCCCTACGTATCATATCGTCACCCTAACGGAACTCCTTTCGTAATTTAGTAAAGAGACTTATGGAGTCTGAAGGAAAAATGGATTGCCCGTTAGAATGGACTTTTACTTCATTTCAACGAAACTTGGAAAAATGTACAGGGTGACGCGAGTAGGGTCCAAAAGAATGGATTTTTCCTTAATATTCACGGAACTTGAGAAAATATACAGGGTGACGCGAGTAGGGTTGCCAAGCGTCTGTTTTCACTTTCAGTCGGTTTTAATTATCTAATTTAGAGTCTAGTTTTCAAGCGTTTTGTATCAAACAGCGTAGCGTTACGTTGTCAACTGCTGGGCATTGCCAAAGATGCCATGGCTCATGTTTTTGTTTACCAAATGTTATTTGTCCCTTTGCGGAGATTAAAGGTTTTATATTTCTTTACTTTCTTTTTCAAGTATATATGTGAGCTTGTCATATGTTTTGCGGATAAGAGACGTCAAATGCGGCAAACCCAGAAGGCTATTAATCTCTGTTTACATACCATCTCCACTGTTTGGCTAATTTTATAACGAAGTTAATCAACCGTCCATAAGGAAGCCTTTAGTCCATAATAGCCCTAAAGCTTTTAATGTTATATACACATTTCCGAACAGATTCGACGACCGCAATATTGAGCGAAAATTGCACCCAGTGGAAACATAAATTTTCTCTGCAATCTGGGGTAGTTACGTACCAGAGATCTCAATCCCTACTTTACCTTATAAGTAACGAGTCGATGAACGATGAGGTGTTTTAATGGTAATTAGCTAAAAGGTTTTGGATGTAAAAAGTTTCATTGAGACAGGAAATGTATTTTTCTGGCACTTCAAATGAAGATATTATACCAATTTGACCGCCCATTTTATCTTGAAAGCAATTTAATTGAATCTTCTTATCAATTACACCGAAGCACTTTCTCAACGTGAATCCAGGAAGTGAGTCAGAAAAATTAAAGTCAATCAAACGATCGATGGTGCTGGGGAGAACGCACAAGTCTGGCACAGGAGTACTGCCGCTCTCCCCCCGCAAGTCGGGATGGCGGGACCCCTCGCGGTTCACCCAAACAAACTTACCCTTGCGTACCCCTTGTTATTCTTCTACTTTCCCAGAAAAACGTCGCCGTCTACATTCGGTCGTTACCTACTCGCAATTTATAATTTATCGCCAGCGCAGTTATTGGCTGCGAATGTTCAATGGCGCACAATGTTTATGGCGCCTATCTATTCAAGTATTTTTTTTTCTAATTAGCAAAACGTTCAACGTTTATCATGCAAGATAACGGCCTCACAGCTGATTAATGTTTACTTGCTCATATGAATATTAATATTATATTGGTTGGTATTGTTTATATTATTACGCATTTGGCTATCGCGACACAGTCCATTTATTTACTGTTCCTCATAGTGACGTGCTCGCGACCCCCGACCTCCTCGACTTGTGAAATCGTCGTAATATCTACAGGGCTGCTACAATGTAATACGAATCTGCGTCATTACGCCGAGCTCGCGGCGCGGCGTCGCATCCGGGAACTGCCGTTACTCTATTACGAGAGTGCTCCAGTCGCAGACGCAATCAGCTATTGAGACGCACTCTGTTGTGTAGCAGGAGTTATTGTATTGCAGTAACAATCCATGTAGACATTATGTAAATGGTATATGTCATGACGTGACAACCCTAGCCGAGGTTGTATAGAGCGACTGGGGCGCAAGCGGGGTGCGGCGGGCGTGCGCGCGCACTCGCGGCGCCGCCAGTGGCGAGTCGCGGCTGAGACCGGCGCGTGGCAGTCCGGCCGCCCCCGCAGCTCGCACCGGTCCCGGCGCTGCCGGGCCTCCGCTCGGATGCCGCTGCCGGCCGCCGCAAGCGATGGTCCACGCCGGGCCGGCCGCGCGCGCGCCCTCTCGCGCGATGTTCGCTGCCGCTGAGAGTAAACCGCGCCGCGCCGTCTCGCCGCTCGGAATCCCAAAGTCTCCGTCGTTCCACTCGGGCCTCGACCTCGTCGCCAGCCAAGCGGCCACCAAGCGCTCCGAGAGCGTGTCAGACGTCGCGCGCGCTTTTCGGTTCGCGCTGTTCGCCGGCCCCGGCATGGAGGGCCAGGGCCCGCCGCAGAAGGCGCCGTCGCCGCCGGACGCGCGCAGCCCGCCGCCCCCCGCCGCGGCCGCCGTCTCGCCCGAGCGCCCCACGATACCAAATGCCGATAAGGAAAGTTTGATGGTGCAGCTCCCCCCGCTGAAAGGTTCGTCGGTAATATCAACAATGCACCCGTGTTAGCTTTGCAGATAATGGACATCAAATGCGCCAACCCCAGAAGGCTGTTAATCTCTGTTTACATACCAGCTCCAATGTTTGGCTTATTTTCGGCATCCGTGTGTGCATCTGGCTTATTTATACCTAGTTAATGAAGTATGCCGAATGCAACGACGAAGATTTTAATACACTATCATATACGACGCAGATAACTACGCTGTAGTAACGATATCTACAGAGTGTAGTCGCCCACACCTCGTCACTGACAGCCTTGAAGAGTCTAATCAGCTTCGCCGACACTGAAACTAGTGAAGCTAGTAACTGACTATCTTATGCGTACATGTGGTATAGACGTGGGGGAAATAGCGAAAACGCCGCAGAAATATATCGACCCATCGGCGGCCAGCGGTCGGCCCCGTGGTGTATGTATGCCATGGGAAATGTGTTGCGACGTCCTTGTGCCCTGCACTACAACCGGCGACAAATCTTGAAGAACGATATTCGAGCTCACGATAAAGACAACTGCCTAATTGTTACCAACCGGCCTTTTTGTTATAGACGCTAACTTTGCTAATGAGCGAAATTAGCACGACGAGGTCATTTGCCTATTCTTGAGCCGTTTGTACTCATCAACATTATCATGAACATCTTGTTTATAGACTGTCTTGAAGACACTATATTGCTAATGTTTTTGTCATTTGGAAACATGTTTGTTTATTATATGCAAGCTTAGGTGCGGCATTTAACAGCATTTTTTACAGCTCATGGCTGTAAAATTTCTCCAACATAATTACATAAACAAAGCTTAATGACTGGGTTGTTTCATCGTTAAAGTTCAAGTTTTACATTTATACCAGGATGAACTGCTAACTAAAATTAAATATTTATCTAAGCCGAACATTATGTCTGTTGACATACTTGACCTCATGCTGATATCGTTTGACCCTGAAAAGTCTTAAGATAAACCAGTATTACAATTTAATACTACCACTACGAAAACAACCACGTGGTTCACTTCTATTTTTAACTCCGTAAACCGATGGATTCTCTAGAAATATCATTTTTTTTTTTTAACATTTCGAAGAAGTTTTCACCTCAAGTTCATATGAATTCCGAAATCTTCTCTGAAACCAACGCATTATTCTGCATTACTACGCAAAGACTTATACTCCACGTTTTTACTACTCCTAAATTACGCGAGAAACACAAAGCTATTCCGTGGATCCCGCCTCTAATTTGCGGCTTTCACACTTTCACGAAATTGGGCGATGGGCGAAAAAAAAAAGCTTTTATACATCATTTTCCTTGAACTCGGTGCTTACGCACCAAGTTTTCGTCAGCTATTTAAAATGTCCCCTTTTGTTTCTGTGGGGCACGCATTTAGGACATAACTCAGGCGGTCCCCTTGGAGGGGTGTCTGGTGCGAGTGACAAATTTATTACGAAACGAAGTACTGAATTGTTGGCAGAACTGTCTCTTTGCTTAAACTATTGTCCTTTTTGCTTGAATATTGAGTCGTAAATCTCAGAATGCTTTAGCCAGACCCGCAAGTGAAGGGCGCTCCTTCGTTTTCCGTTTATCCTAGGTAGCATTATTTCGGCTTCCATTTGGCTTTAATGGCACTGGGGTGCCAGAAATCGTTCCAATCAGAATATAGCATGAAATTCTTGGATTACTTTCTCACAACATGAAAACCGGGGTTCCAAAATGGTTGTCACTAAAAGTAAAAGGGATTGTTGATAGATTGTCAATACGAGCACTAGCTAGCTAGACCATTATAGCTCCTGGCAGCATGATCAAGGCTCCGATCAATTAATCTAGCATGTCTACCGGGTGTTAGACTAAAATAATAACAACCAAACTTATCAGTTGGCACTGTTTTTTTTTCTTTTATTAAGTAAATATTACTAACTTTTTTTTATTTTATTTCAATTTTCTTTTTCTTTTAACTATTGCCCTAGTTCAGGGGACGATACCTCATTGATGTAACGTGCAAGTTTAAGTTTGGAAAACAAATACTATAACTATTGAAATTTGACAACAAATTAAATCGATAAATGTTTCAAGTACCGGAAGTCTTCTTTTAAAGACCTTACAAAAACATTTGTAGTAACTTACTCCCTAGGTAAACATAGGACACCTTAATTCCTAGTTGAATATTAATTTAGTTGTTCTCGAAAGCTTGGAAACTAGTTTGACAGCAAATTATTCCACGCTTCAAAGTTTGGCTCCAAGCGAGTACTGTGTTGTGAATTTGAAACACGGCGAACTTTCAACGGACAGGAGTCAGAGCTAAAAGCAACTATTTCTCTTTCATCGCATATTACTAGCTGTTCCTGTTACAACAGATGTTTACCTTCGAACCGCGAACTAACTCGCGTATGAATTTTCCTTACCAAGTGTATGTTGCGAGCTTTGTTGCGTATAAAACTTAGTTTGTCAAAAACTTCTACGATTAAAAGAATACTACTTGATGTCATAGACACAGAATAATAATGATGTAATTACGTAAGTTTCTTGTTTACACTAAACAGATTCTGTGTTACTTACTGTGCAACATATTGTTTCTAAATGGACTGCCACTGACGGTCTTAATTGGATCTTTATTGTAATCCGTAATGTACAGGTACAGGTGGTGAGTATTAATCAATAGAAACAATTATGGACCCTGTCAGGCACAGCAAAATTTTAAATAAGTAGAGAAGCGCTTTTATGATTTTCCTTATTACTAAATATTTAATTTCCTTTCTATCTTCTGTTATCTGTACCTACTGAAAGTTTAAGCAACTCCAAAGAACGAATAAAAATTTTAAATATTGTGGATATTATGGCCCTTCGACATCATTATCATGCGAAAGACGTCCACTGTTAGACTTAGCCTTCAAAAAAATATAACCTGATGCTTTTTGTTCCCAGATGCACCAGCGGCGGAGCGTGAACAGCTCTTCGTACAGAAGCTGCAGCAATGCTGCCTGCTGTTCGACTTCGCCGACGAACCCCTGTCAGACCTCAAGTGGAAGGAGGTCAAGCGGGCAGCACTCCTCGAGATGGTGGAGTACGTCACGTCACAGAGGGGTGTTATCACTGAACTTATATACCCGGAGGCGGTTAATATGGTGATTGTTTATTTTACTACTTAAAAAATCTTAACCTCACTGACTGACAACGCACTTCCTAAACCTCTGGGTCTAGAAGCATGCAATTTTACACAAAAGTTCCTTATATAACGAAAATGAGCCCCAGCAGGATTTTTTAAAATTCATCCCCTAGAGGGGTTTAAATAGGGGATGACAGTTTCTATTGAAGTTCGTCTTGCCGATCTCCGAATCTCGTCGCGCATGGCTTGTAGCTCTATATCTTTTCTACTCCGTTTCTTTCTAAATGGTTTATAAAACCATGCATTTCCTCGATGCAGAAGATCCCGACGCTTTTGCTTGATCTTCTCAAGAATTCATATGCCCAAAATCTAAATATTTTATTTCGCATAAACCTACTTGGGCACTTATGAAACGTCAGAAGCTAGGTGTACGGTTCAATTGGTTGTTTCAAGAGCAGAGGCGGCAAGAAACTTCATCCAAAGAGACACGCCATCAAATTTTCAAGTTCGGGCTGGTTTATTGTCGTCTTAGAGGTTTCATTCTTTTCCACTTTCGTACAGAAAATTACTAACGTAGACAGTTGATTCAATGTTGCTTGTTTATTGTAGGTCACCAAGAAAATGATGTTTTTCTACACCCAGACCAGGCATTAAATATCTAGTTAGAAAAAGAACATATTACTAATACAAGTTCTGCTGCGATAAAAACCTAGACTGATTGAAGCACCTCCTTTAAAATTTTCAATCAGCTCTTGAAGGCTTAAGAAAGTCTGTACCTCCACTTTCCACAATGCCTATAACGCCTTTGAGACTGATAAGCCGTGCTGGCTCTTTAGCTTGCACGGCAAGATTCGAGATTGGCTCCGTAGTGGCAAAGATAAGGCGCTTCAGACATTGTAGGGGTTCCTTGCAAGGAATATTTTAATCTAAGGCAAGTGCCTTAGATGAAAAATATTCCCACTATACAGGGTGGCAGGGACATCGACGCGCAACCGGTTACCATGAATTCTGAATTGAAATATTTCGCCGTATATTCAAAAAACTAAAATTGTTGTTCCATACATTGTCAGCGCCGAAAAATTTCTACAAACATGAACAGCACACACATTCAGCACATGTCTAGAAACATGTGCTGAATTCGTGGCTACAATTTGCGCGTCCTGCCAACCTGTATTGTGGAAAAAGATAGTTGTTCTGTTCAAAGTTTCAGGATTTAATAGGTAATAGCTGTTCATATATATGCCACGGCATCTATCATGGATCGTCACACGATATTTATGAATTCGCAGAGTTATGATTTTACCTTGTCTTCACAAACCAGTGGATAAGCTAGAAACTACAGTCGTCCAAAAGGATAGAACAGTGTCTAAAATATCATACCGTCATTCGCAGCTGGACTCCACTCACTGTTAGGCAAAGGCCTCTCTTTGTTTGTGCCAATTTGAGCATACTTATAATCAAGAAATATCATTCTCTGAATGTTCAATAGAAACTCCTTAATTTCGAGTAAATCACGCAACAACGAGCATTGTGAGTCCCTTGCGCTTACGCTTCATGAAACACGAATTGTTTTCAACGACCAAGAATGTCCCGACCGCCCTCGGAATAGCTACATTCATTTACTTTCAACTTTTCTTTAACCACCCTACATTTTTCTTCGAAAAGTATCCGAAATTTCTCACGCTTAAATGCATTGAACAAAGGAAAATTGTTTGCGGAACTTTTTAGGGTTCCGCCTGTCCGAGGTAAAATAAAGAAACGAATATCGGTTTATTCTGTTTTGTCGGCAATAAAAATAGCACGGCTCTGTTAAGCTACACTTGCCGCGGTTGTTCCGTGGATGGGTGACCATACATTACATATCGAGATCCCTTCGTGCCTCATCGTAGATTTTTAACAGTCGTTACGGGCTGTCAGTAGGTCAAAAGTCTGACAACCAGCCTTACGGTGTTACCCAGTAACTGGGTTGTGGAGATCAGACAGGGAGTCGCTCTATGAAAAATACTGGTATTCAGTTGCATCCGGTTAGACTGGAAGCCGACACAGACATAGTTGGGAAAATAGGCTAGGCAGTTTTTCTGTTTTGTCCGTTTGTCATAGTATGACAAACGGACGGATAATGTATGTCAGTGTTGTGGATGATATTAATTATTACCAGCGGGTGCTAGTGTTGTAGTGGAACTTTTAATTAAAATAGTTTCGACGGACTTGTGGAAGGTAGAGTTGGTACTCTACCTTCCACAAGGCTGTCGTCTGTCTATTTTCCCAACTATGTATGTGTGAGACTTAAAGCATAATTTGTTTGTAATCAACTTTTCACCGTCTTTAGATTGTTCTAAAGACGGCGAAGTTGATTACAAACAAATTATGCTTTAAGTCCTCAAACAAATAATGAAATGAACATAAAATGTCACTGGTAGATGGAAGAGAGAAGTCAACCGAAATTAAAAAAAAAGGTTTGAAAAAAAACAAGTTATAGGTACAAGGAAACAAGGGTTCAAGTAAACAAGGTTTTGCTGTATTTGTAATTCATCATCTTCCTGCCCTTATCCCATGTTACTTGTTGGCGCAACACGTTTTCTTCTTCCATTCTCCCCTGTCAATCGTCACGCTATCATTCACTCCCTTCTCTTTCATATCATTCCTCACACAATCCATCCATCTTTTCTTCGGCCTTCCTCTCCCTCTATCCATCAACATGTATATGCATCACTCTTTTAGTCAAATGCGTTTCGTCCCTTCTCATCACATGCCCATACCAAGCTAAACGATTTCCTTTCAACTTTTCTGTCACTGGCGCCACTTTCAAACTTCCTCTTATATACTCATTTCTTACTTTATCCATTCTCGTCACTCCACACATCCATCTCAACATTCTCATCTCTGCTGCATGCAATCTTCTTCCATCCGTCTTCTTCACAGCCCAGCATTCAGACCCATAAAGTACGATAGGCCTTATCACAGACTTATAAATTTTCCCCTGTAACTTGAGGGGCATCCGTGGGATTGTTGTTATTTTGTACTTTTTGCCTTGAATGGAAATATAATTCGTAAAAATAAATATTACACAGTTTAATGCAAACATAGTAAATATTGTAAAGAAATATCAATTCTGCAAAACATGCTAAGAACTATATTTCTAAGAAAAGTTAATTAAGTTTCCAATTCATTGTATTTAGGAAATACAATGTCTTTGTAGTTATTTTTTCTCTCCGTACGGAAACCTGTATGTATATACTTTCCAGGTGTTTCCTTTTCTTTTACTTACGGTACTAAATAACAGTCTCACTAATAAGATCAAGGACACAAACACATAAAAGTCACTATCATTTATTATTTGTGGATGGAGGCCTCTGAAACTCCGAACATTCGGAAGGCCAAGGTTGTGTTCGGGGAATTATTAATGAAGCCCCACTTCAGATTGTCTACTGGGCCAAATTGTATGTATGTATAGGGCCAATATGCACTCCCGGACTCGTAAATCGATCCACCGTGCATTTCCATGCATGTATAAAAAAGCCTAAAACATAAAAAAGCGCAGTTTTGAAGCCCACTAGCCACCATTTTGGTAATGTCATCGCATTGTTCCAAATTTGAATTCACGACCATTTGAAAGTCATAGACTTTTAAACCATAAATAAAAGTGCAGCGTGGCTAGACTTAGGAGTGTATTATGTTGGTAGTATTGGGAGACAGTACAGTGCATTTCTCCTTATGTGTCTTATTTGTAAACAAACTTGCTAAATTAACCTTTTCAGTACGCAATTCAAGGTGTAATAAAAATAAATCAAACCCTGAAACTATAGTTTAATCTGAAAATACTACACTTACATACACCTTTTCCCATGGAGGTGGGCATTACCTACTGAACTTCGTCGCTTCGTCCACGTTTTCACTTCATATTATTTGCTAACCAAAAAAGACAAAGAAGAATTCATAAATATGTACGTACATATATACGTATTCTATCTTCTATCAATTAATTGATGTAATCATTTGAATTCATGGACAAGGACAACACCGCCTGTATTGAATGGGTTTCGATTGCCTATTGACGAATTGTCTATGAGTTGATAATGTAGATGTCTGAGGATGCATTACGCACTAGACGTATAGCTGCAGGTACAAGTAATATATTTTATTTCGGTTCAATCAGGGTTCGTAAAAATCCGATATTTAAGTATAATAAATATCAAAATGTCCGATTTCTATCTATATAATAATAAAAATGAATTACCGAAATGTATGTACGCGCATAACTTCCGATCGACTGCACCAAATTGGATAATTCTTTTTTTTTGTGTTTGTTATTGTCAGGACAAGGTTTTTATACACAATTGGACCCGGTAGGTGGCGCTGCTTTTTCGGGCAGGACTAAGGAATAAATATCAAAATATCCGATATTTGATATATATTATTATGTATATCCGATTCTCATTCTGTGTGTGTGTCAAGTGGTCTATATGTGTTCTAGTTGTAGGATAAAAGTAGTGTTTTTGAATATTTGAAGTTGTAATGATAAACGTGAAGGACAAATAATCTTTGATAAATAACAATTAATAATCATTCTTATTTAATCAACACAAATAAATATTATAACATTATTTTTAGTGGCTTATCATAGTTTTTCATTTCAGTATGCCACGTTAAACTGTAGTTTTTTTGTCAAGTGTTGTTAGGGTAAACTTTGAATCTGCAAATTTCTAGTTTTGACAATAAATATCAATTGATATAATAGTGATATATATCATGAATCATGATATATATCAGCGAACCCTGGTTTTAATTATGGAAAATATAATTGTGAGTATGATATTTTTCTTTTGATATCAAATACTTGGCTTGTGTCCCAGCAATGAAACATTATAGACTGATTAAACTCTATCCATCTTAATACCAAACAAAACCTAACTTTAGTTCTAGCCTAAACTATTGAGCCAGTATGTATTTCGAACTTTATTTCGATTTAGGCAAAGTTCTTAATACTAAAATGACAACTTAGCACCGAACTATGCTGTCAGTTTTGTATAAAGAACTGCATTTCTATAACAGTTGGGTTCTTAATTCAATAACTGGGTTAGTGGTTTAAACTTGATCGAAAGAAAAACCTTGTTTTGTAATTAGGAGTATGCAAGACCAGCTTCTGCTCGCGACTTCGTCCGCATGAATGTTTCTGTTCCTCCGTCCCACCCCGTCGCATCGCATCGCCCGCCCGCGTTATTGCTTTGTTTTGCTAGGCTCCTAAGGATTGTGGAGTGATGTAAAAAAGGCTATAACCTTCCTCGGGAATTGGGCTATTTAATGCAAAAAAATAAATCAAATCCGGGTAGTTCGGTAGAGTGATTAGTGCGTTCAAACAAACAAACAAAGCTTTATTATTAGTATATAGATTTTTCATTGGAAAAACGGTTTCCTTATATTTCTCCGTTGAGTTGTATTACAAAGCAACTGCCCTAACTGTCTCGATATTATAATTTCTTATTTTTTCGTTATTAATGGTGTTTCAGGCTTCAGTAGGGCAGTCGGGGATGGCGACATTTATGCTGTGGCGTTCCGATGTTATTGCTGTCGCCTGTTTGACATTATGATCGCTATGATTTATTATTTGTATGTGAATTTACTGAAGGTCGGTTTACATTGCTTGAAAGTCATTCAGATTGTGTCGCATGAAAATGTATCAAATGCAAAAAGAACCGGAAACTATAGCAATTTCCTGCTTAACCAATTTTGTTTTCTGGTTAATTTTGTTGTGGGTTGAATCAGTCTCACCAAGGAGTATCGTGTTACCCAGATATTGGGTTGCGTAGATCAGATAGGCAGTCGCGCCATGCAAAATACTGGTATTCACCTGCACCCGGTTATACTTGATGCCAACCCCAAACATAGTAGGAAAAAGCATGGCAGATTGATTCGTTGCGGGTTGAATAAATCATTTTCCTGGGCCTCGCCGATCTCGATCGCCCTTTAGGTTCTGGCTTACTAACATTATTTCGGTTAGGATAGTTTGAAGGGCTTTTAAAAAAAAACGTTATGCAGGATTTCAACTTCGGCGCTGAATAGAGCGTTGAAAATCAAACAGCGCGCTATTTTTCGTTGCGAAGTGGTACGGTATAGTAAATACGGTACGGTACGGTATAGTATCACAAACACTTATGGTCCGAAATATACACACATAGATAGACAGAAAGAAAAATTATATTGGTACTGGCGCAGGAAGATCACAAACTAAACTAAACACAATCATAAATTTTTTTATTAAAAAAAACTAATTATATAGATCCCCTCCCCCTCCCCTCTCCCTGGTTCTCTTTATTATGTACACCATAAAACTTACAGATACAAATGATGATGTCACATAAACATTAACTTAAACCTTTCTCATTTGTCCACAGTTCGCGATAAACCTATTCCGGACACTACCGCCCTCCTCAAACCCGAATGGCGCGGAGTTTGACCCTGAGGAAGACGAGCCGACGCTAGAAGCGGCCTGGCCTCACCTACAGCTGGTCTACGAACTGTTCCTACGGCTGCTGGAGTCGCCAGACTTCCAGCCCAACATCGCCAAGAAGCATATCGACCAGAAGTTTGTTTTACAGGTTAGTGGCAAGTTACTATTGGTTATGTGTACCCCCATTACATAGAACTTAAAACATAAATCGGTGAAATGTGGTACACCTCTGCCGAACCCTCCAAGAAGAAAGGCGTGATGTTCTTTATGTTATGTGTGTGTTATTTTAACCCCCGACTTCAAATAAAAGGAGGAGGGTCTTAATTCGACTGTATTTTTTAAAGTTTGTTACTTCAGTACTCCATTATTTATAAGCCGATTTGCAAATTCTTTTTTACATACTCGTATTAAAATGGTACAGGCTGCAAGATAATTTTTATTTTTAGTATCATGAGTATAATCATCTTTTCGGCCAATTTACCAACATACATTCTTATTATGAAATATCGGTAAATTGAAGGTGTGAAGGTCGCTAGAATTCGCTAGATGTAGTGGGACGCACGGGACCAGTCCGTGTAGCGACATTTGGGGAGGCTCACCTCCAGCAGTTTATGTCTTTCGGCTAAAATGATACTCAATCTATACTTCTATACTAATATTATAAAGAGATAAAATTCGTTTGTTTGTTTGTATGTATGTAGGGGGTAATCTCCGGAACTACCTATCAGATTTATAAAAATCTTGTTGCATTTGATAGTCCAATTCTTGAGGAAGGTTATAGGCTATCTAACATCACGCTACGACCCTGAGGAGCCGAGCAAAATGAAAAAAAGGCAGAAAAAACACTAAGCGAAGACAGAGTAGTAGCACGGGCGAGCGATGGGATGCGACGCGATGGGGCGAAATTTCACGCGGACAAAGTCAAGGGCAGAAGCTAGTACTCAATATAATTTAATGCTTAAACATGTGTTCTTAGGTGGTAGGTCTTACGGAATCATCAACATCTGCCTAGCCTTTTCCCAACTATGTTGGGATCGGCTTCCAGTCTAACCGGATGCAGCTGAATACCAGTATTTTACATGGAGAGACTGCCTATCTGACCTCCACAACCCAGTTACTGGGTAATACGATACCCCTTGGTAAGACTGGTTGTCAGATTTTCGGGCTTCTGACGACCCGTAACGACTGTCAAAGATCAACGAATGACAGCCGGGACCAACGGCTTAGCGTGCTTCCCGAGACACGGAGGGGTCTTGGTATATAAAGATGGTCACCCATCCAAGGACCAACCGCGACAAGCGTTGCTTAACCCGATCGATCGACCCGTGCGGTTAATGATTAAATTGGCCTAATTTTTTATCCTTTACGTGTCTTGTTTCTTTATCTATGCTAATGATGCCGTCAATATTGATTGTTTACAAATGTAATCGATACAGATAACACATAGACACATAGTGAAGAATACAACATATTGTCTGGAACGACTACGCAAACCTTTTTATAGATCAATAGAATGTAGGACAATAATATGCGTAATTTGATATCAATCAGATAACGTATTATGATTTTAGATTATACGAGAGCTGACTCGCACTCTATTTGTATTGGTTTATAACCCTCATTATTATGTGTAGCTATGGAAACAGAATGTGCGCTTTTATAATTTTTCACGTGACGATATCGTGGAAATACATGCACGCTATACCGTTATCGTGGACTCTGAAAGGCCTTTGAAGGTCCGTGGCATACCTTCAGGCCTCCATTTTTTTTTTCAAAATGGCGGCCACGCTCGATTCCTATATAAATCGTTAGCTGACACAAACCCCATAAACCGACACGTTTCTTACGTTAATATCTGGGGAACGTGGCGCTTTACGGGCTTTGGTCCTATTAAGTATGTTTTATGTTTGCATTGATGCCAGCTATTGATTTATATACGGTTTATGAGTGGTCGCCATTTTGAAAAAAAAAAAAAAACAATGGCGGACATCGTAATTGTAGGTATGTCGGTAATATCGTCACGTAAGAAATTATAAAAGCGCACATTAAAGATGATTATAAACCTTAGAGTAAGAATTGTTTATAAGATACTAGCTGACCCGGCAAACGTTGTTTTGCCATATACATATGTATAAATTATTTCTAGCTGCCCGGCGCTACTTCGTTCGCGTGGTGTCCTACCCCCTACCCTACTCCTACCCTACTCCTACCCTACTCCTACACTACTCCTACCCTACTCCTACCCTACTCCTACACTACTCCTACCCTACTCCTACCCTACTCCTACACTAATCCTACCCTACTCCTACCCTACTCCTACACTACTCCTACCCTACTCCTACACTACTCCTATTCTAGGGTGGACATCCCTTTTATCACTTAAGGGTTTTAAAAAAAAAAAAAAACAGATAGTAGCCGATTCTCAGACTTACTGAATATGCACAAAAAATTTCATCAAAATCGGTCAAGCCGTTTCGGAGGAGTATGGCAACGAAAACTGTGACACGAGAATTTTATATATTAGATTTATAGCTAGGCGTGCATACAAGATGGATAAAACTGCGTATATCTATTGCCGTTCCCAGTCTGCATACAAAAAATTAATCAAATATAACAAATAGGTAGTTGTAAGTCTCGAGAGCTAGTCAAATATTGGCAAAACCCATCGGTACTATTTAGTTTGTTGACGTCAGGAATTATTTGATAGCTCCAAAATACACTTATTATGCATTAGTACTGCCAGTGTTTTCATTTAATGTCGTTTTGTGATCTCCACATTGTATACCTTAAAAACAAAAATAAATAGCTGGGGACTTCAAAAAATTAGGCATAAAGCTTTGCCTCGGTGTGAGGCACTGGACAAGCGATTTTATGTTTATTTGCCAAGTCGAAAGAAGAAGTATCTCAATAACAAAGAAACTACGACAAATACCTACTTACAATAACAACAGAGAGAATTACATACTTCGCTTGAACAACTAGATATCTCAGTAATTGCTTTGTCAAATTACCCGACATGAACAACAGGCTATTTTCTATAACGACTGATATACTTTGATTATATGTATAGTAAACATATACACAGATAATATGTATAGCGGAGAGGGGCTCCTGACTAAATTATAACAGCCGCACGGGTCGATCGCGGTTGGTCCGTCGATGGGTGACCATCTGTACATACCGAGACTTTTCCGTGCCTCGGAAAGTACGAAGCCACCCGGCTCTCATTCTTACATCTTTGACACTCGTTACGGGTCGTCAGAAGCCCGTAAGTCTGACAACCAGTCTTACCAAGGGGTATTGTATTACCCAGTTATTGGGTTATGGAGGTTAGATAGGCATTCGGTCCATGTAAAATACTGGTATTCAGCTGCATCCGGTTAGAATGAAAGCTGACTCCAACATAGTTGGGAAAAGGCAGGCAGATGTTCATGATGATGAGATAATATGTATAGTATCTATAGATATACTTACATACTCGCCATCGTTCATCTCGCACTTGATAGTGTGTTATTGAAAGCAATTCCGCTTAGCGATTGATTTATAGTAACTGCTGCTGGTTGAAAACATCGGTCTAGGTATATGTATAATAACGTACACAAATATTTCACCAATGTTGGTAATGTTTTTCATGAAATGTTGGTAATGTGGGCGTGGCCTAAAGAGATTGGAATGGGTTACACGTTTTTAAAAAAGCTTCGAACCATGTTGAAAACAGTAGGAACTAATGTGACCCTTCCGAACGTCGTTTTCTATATTTCACTGGGTTCAAATCCCCAAAACAAATTGAGCAAGCGTGGCAAAACTTGTCCGTTCATTTTCTTTATGAAAGGAGCATGGGCTTTTTCCTAGCTGTAGGAAAACTGCATTCTCATATCTATTAATATTCAAAGTACTAAGAATTTTCCAACAGAAAAAAAACCCTACATCACTATAAATATATAAGGGAACCAGCCGCACGTAGACCAATGAGTCGGACAATTAATGAATTACATTATATTACTACAATAGCACCATTGGAAATTACGTAATTCGCTTCATCAACAGAACTTTATACCACAGTAATTGCTCTGACAAGTTGAACTTTATAACATATAATTATCTATAAATAGATATAAAACAATTCCATCCATGAATAAGGCTCAATTTACATTGCCGCGGAACAGAGTGGAAGCGAGTTTTGTAACGATATTGTACATAGCAAAATTAACTTTATGTCAATTGTCTAACGTACCAACTAGATACGAGCTTGTTACTGCGGGAATTCCCGAGAATGCGCGATAAGTCTCCAGAAGATGAGCGACCTGTGCGTATGTATGTACCGAATTTGTGCGTTACACTATTGACATAAAGTTTATTATGCTTTGTAGAAAAAAAATCACTTCCATTCCATTCCCCGACAATGTATATTGAGCCTAACTGACTAAAACTACGGTTTTCAGAAGAGCGATGGCCGCCACATACCTACCGACCGAAGTGACTGCTGTCAGTATAATTATGACACCGAGGTTTGACTTTACGGTGTCAGAAACGCTCTCTACGAAAACACAAATTTTCTCTCATACATAACGTTTCATTTTCGTCATTAGAACAGTAAATTTTGGACGCTATGTGGCTGCCACCGCAGTCTTAGAAAACCGTAGCTTTACAGTCACCATGAGCAGCGCTGTCCTGTACTATATTTTACGGTAAAACGTTGGGAGATGTTCATACGGTAAAAAACAAAATATGCAGCATGGAACTGCCATATGATCCTGAAGTTATACAGTAGAAATTACATTATTGTTCAACGCCTTATGAACGCGGCAAAAGAAAACAATCAGCCTATAATGTCCCCACTGCTGGGACTCCTTTCGTTGAGAGGGACTGGGCCATAATCCAATACATACAAACTTATACACATACAAAATTATACTGACACAGAACGGCTTCTTCTTTCTGGAGAAAAGTTCTACTAATTGCAACTTTCCCTTTCATACACAACACACACACTTCGCACACATCACTTACACCTCTCATCACCACACTACACACCCTATTGTTGTATTTTGGCATCTGTTTTCTCTTCGTTGATTTTATTTTACTCAATTTCCATGTAAAAGTGACCATTATTTGCTTTTATTGTATCTTTGCAATGCCTTAAAATATATGAACCAAGGGTTGGGACTTGTGTCCTTAATACAAGTTATCCTGATAACTTAGCAAGGGTGCAAGTTACGACAACTTCTAGTGCTATAATATTCGCAATTAAGTCATAAGTATGTAAAGTTAAATAGCTGTATTGTTGATATGAATAAATACTATTATTATTAATACGCGGGCCCAGTGCGGGTTGGAAGATGTCACATGTCTTCGAATTTTTGGTTCTAGGACATGTCATTTACCTCACAATGTTTTCCTTAAAATGTATGTTTCCTTTATGTATTATGAAATTAAATACACAAAGTAAAGGGCCTGCCTGTGTTCGAACTAACGACCTACAAGCTCGTAAGTTGGGGCCATACCACTGTGCACGCGGCATGAGGGTGAAATCATGAAATTCGAAAGGTGTGCACCTTAGGGGTATAGAAGTGCACTTCAAAAGTTCTTTCAAAACTCAACTCCTTCAAGGGTGTAGCTGGGGTCGAAGTTTGTATGCAAACGAAGTTCCAGCAGCTAGTACGGTCACCAACGAAACTATAACTTTAGTAAAATCAACCAAGTTGACGCACAATTGAACAATGCAGTGGACAACAGTTTGTGGTACTTGAATATTATCTATAAGGTAGTCGGTACCATAACTTTATGATGAAATGTAAACAAATGTATCAGAAAACGTACAGACCTGTGGATTCCAATTTGTAGTACAACTTCCAAATTGAGTGGTTTGATTAGATTATTTGAATACCACTGTTGCAATTGATACCTGCGTAACTGCGTAAGACACAGTAGGAATAGCTTTCATTTTGACAGTTCAACAACATTCATTGCGTTATTTACGTTGTCGAACATACGAAGCAATATATTAGCAATATCCTTCAAAATGATTCAGATTCTGATTGAGTGTGTGTTACGTAATTAAGGTGCTGAAAATCTTATTTTAAATCACGTTAAAGATGTTTTTCTCTTATGAACCTTTTATAAATATTTTGAACCCTGAAATGTTGATTGATCTTCGTGATTGACCCTACATAATAAAGACATGCTCGTTCTGGTTCTACTAAATATAATGTAGGTAGCAAGTCTGCCTACATCCGTCGCCCTTGATCGCGTTATTGAGAGCAATCCTCGCTTGCTGAGTGATTTATATGCCCTTTTGATTTATCAATGGCTGCCAGTCTTTGAGCTCTGATTGGCTGAGTGAGACCTCTTCGTGCTTGCTGTTACGGAGAAATTTACTACAGATCGACTGATGAATTGAAATGTAGCGTATTTCTGAAAGCAAATTAGGACGACGAAATTAGAAACCGTTGCGAAAGGCACACTTCTTACTTGCATTTTCTTGATGAAAGCATGTTTATGGAAAAATATTTACTAATGTTCTAAGGAAGCTGTCAAAAAAACGGTTTACCTACTGGACGGGGTATAAATAGTATCAACGTATTTGCATTATGCTCAATATCAGTCATAGCAGTACTTTCCTAACAAGGTGTGAAATTTAAAGAATGTGCAACACAATTTTTCCGCTCGTAAATTGATTTAGGATGATAAAACATAATTCTACCGTAGAAAATGTGGAACGTGAATTCATTGTATAATTTTATCAGATGCTAGATTGCGCTCCGTTTTGTTATAAGTTAAGAAATATTGAAATAACATGAAAACTTACAAGAGCACGTTTCCAAGTTTAAGTTCAACATTTTCGTTTTTACAAAACTTTTAACTGTAGTTAGTTTTGTTAAGACACCTTTTGAGTAAACTTCTTGTTTGTTTTTCATAACATCTTATACAAGTTACACTACCCCGCGACTTCGTCCGCGTGAAATTTGTGTTTCCCCCGACCCACCCCGTCGCATCGCATCGCCTCACGCCTGTCCGTGCTGGTAATTAGTTTTTTTTTTGCTTGGTTCGTAAGAGATGCTAAATATAGCCTTGCCATGCCTATAGCCATCCTCAAGAATTGGGCTACCAAATGAATTAAGATTTTTTTCCAATCCGATCCGGTAGTTCCAGAGATCAGCGCATTCAAACAAACAAACTTTTCAGTTTTATTATTAGCATAGATGAGTATAGCTATATCGTGTTACTCAGATCTAACGACACTTTGATTTCGGTTCACTTACTTCTGAATGTTTCAGGGTTAAACCAAAGCTAAATAGTTATCTACCATTATTATGATTGGTGGCCTATGATTACATTATTATCAAAAAATCTTTAACACAATCTGTAATGACAGTATCTTAAGCTTAAGATTTAACTTTATTTCTGGGTTACCACTCCAGTATCAGATTCATCTTGTAACGTGTATACATTCAATAAACCACAACCCCTTTTCTACCCCACACAGGTATAAAAGTATGTATTTATATCAATTCAACACAAATCGTAAATAGATACGAAAATCAATAACAAATGTCGCATGCCATAAAACCTCCCCATGCAGACATCAACTTCAGCATGTCTATAAGTATACTCACCCCAGTCATGGCAGCAATAAGGCCGTGTCCACAACGACAGCGGGAAGTATAGCGGGAGCGGTGGCAGGGTATTGACGGGGCGACTCCTCAAATTAGTTGATGACAGTTATTTTTACATGTTTTTTTACTTGAAATCTGGAACTAGGTTAAAAATATATTTTTTTTAAATTAGTAAATTACTTACCAATTAAGTACTGAAAAGTTTACAATAATTTGCTACACAGAGACGGCACACCGAACGAGGGAGTACCCCTTCCAAAAACTTCTAAAGCATGTGAATCCCAACGCCCCTGCGGATCCCATTCCATATAACCCAACGCTGTCGTCGAGAACACGGCCTTATGATCGATTCCAATGAATCTTTCATCGCAATACTCCATTTGTTTACGACCAGTATCATGTGAATACAAACTTTTTGCTTCCTTTGATCTATTCATTCAGCCTTATTTACGAAACCTCCTTGTTGAGGTGAGAGGTGTTGAATGTTAATAGTGGGAAAAGTAACGCTTTTGAAGACTAACAAGGTCGCCTTTGTAAAATCTGAGCCTTTCTGTGTTAGGTGATCAAATGTCTACCTACATTATTTTGTAAACAAGCAATTACTCATTTCTATGAAAGAATAAAAAGTCGGTTACAATAATTAGTTCAGAAACACTGCGTGAAGTGAAGAATGTTAGCTCAATGGACGGTCATAAACACACGGTCACGGTCATATTTAACGAACGAACACGAGATATATCAACGTAAACGAAGCAAAAGGAGTAAGTATGTAAGGATCGTTGCAAGTGGCGTTCTGTACCTTCTGCCTACCTACCCCAATGGGAAGAAAGCGACAGTTTGTGTGTTATAGTAGAGTATATTGCCAAAGTCATAATTCCTACTACATAGAAAGCTAGAGGGCTACTGCAGCTCATAATCCTGACATTACACCTCGTTTTAAAACCGTGGCCAAGCCCCTGATCATCGAATCGCGTGTTAGCTGCTGTGGTTGAAAAGCTAAACAACGAAAACCGATCAACTGACATTCTACGGGAAATAATATTCATTAGAATGAAACCTGAAGGCCAATTCTCGTACATAAAACCTTTCGATCTAATCGTATTGTCATATCACAAAAACTTCAAAAATGTAGGCACACTAGAGGTATTTTGGATAGATTGAGACTGAGATTTCAATGCGAATATTTTTTCTAATACAAGATTTGCGCCACAGAGGTTAGATGTGAAACGATAGAGGGATTATTATCATGATTTTCTTATCGTGGGATATTACTTGGGTGTAATAACATAACTAGTAAAATGCGAGTGAACAAGTTAGTTACAAACCTCTGCCTACCCACTCCCAGTATAACGCCTACGGGCGTTATTTTATACGTGTTTTCCTATTATATCCCCACTCCTGAACAAAAGCCGCTCCCAATTTCTTCCGCGTCTTGGGATACCTCGCTTCGTCTTTTATTTATTTATTAAGTATACAAAAAATACTGTACAAAGTCGGGCTTAATACCCGAGGCATTTTCTACCAGTCAACCTTTGTGTAATGCAGAGACAAAACATCGCCGGTGAAACATAAGGGATGGATAACTCGGAAAATAATAAATACTAATACATAATGTAGATACATACATATAAACAGAATAAACTTTGTCAGGGGAAATAACGATAATCTTTTCGTTCTTTGATAGCAACTTTATTAACAGAAAATCTTTTAATTGTCCACAGCTACTAGAACTGTTCGATTCAGAAGACCCTCGGGAGCGGGACTTCCTCAAGACGACGCTACACAGGATATATGGAAAGTTCTTAGTTCTCCGCGCGTACATACGGAAACAAATCAATAATGTGTTCTATAGGTAAGTTGAGTGAATGTGCATGAGATAGCACTGCGGTGTTCAGGCACGTACGGTCAACACCAGGAGTGAGTGATGGGTTTACACAGTGTCAAGTTTTTGAATGAATACTTGTCTTATTCTATCTTGTATATATGGAATAGTGATAGAGCTATTAATTATTTTAAGACGGGAACTATTTAATTGGCTCCTATGATTTAAATTTTTTTGAAAAATTCTTGTTTTACTATTGCTGTTGACCGTACTGTGTTTTAGTAATCATCCAATGGAATCCATAATAAACTCCAGAGTTTAAGAGATATTTATTTATAATTACAGGCAAAAATAAACAATTTATGATAGATTAGTTAATTATAGCAATTAATATTTATTTTTATAAGGTTTTTCCTGCAATTTTAAACAAACAACTGATTCTTTTGACACCTAAAAGTAATAAATTAAGTATGTACCTATCTTAAAAGAGTTTATGGAGCATTAATTATTATTATTACAATTTAGACTCCTTTCAGGCTATAAGATTGTAGGACAATGGAACGATTAGGGCTGATGGTTTGATAACGATTCTGATTGCATTCAATACGGAAGTACAAGTGTTGGAAGGCGTGTATCATTGTTTGTGTTTACGATGTCAATAAAACATGTAGTAGGTACCTATAGATGTGTAGCATCTGGTCACAGACTCACAGGAAACCAAACCTATACTTGATGCTGATAAGTAATAGGTACTTGGAAGTTGTTGCGTTTGACAGATGTTTCGACCTTAAAATACAACTGTTATGTGACTTGGTAGTTTTCACTGCTAGGGCGTTTTTCTGCTAATTAAGGTTCCCGCAGACAGGCGCGACGCGACTCTAGTAGAACAATTGATATGGAAATTTCACAGAAATTGTTCTACTAGAGTCGCGTCGCGTCTGTCTGCGGAAGCCTGTACTCTGATTTAACTAAGTGCAAGTGCACTAGTCCATTACGTCGGAGTAATGAACAATCGCGTATACTAAACTTTAGATTTCTACATCGGACTGGCACCAATTAAATCAGTTATAAATCGAACGGATTTTCTCAACACAGGGATATTATTTAAAATAATTACATATCGTTTGCGTGTCCAGCATTATATTAGGCATTTTCCTCTACCTCCATGAATACCTATGTAAATAAAATTAGCAGTTTAAATTATCCTTTTCAGCCATAATTTCCTAACCATGAGCCACGTTAAACACCACGATAAAACTGATTAGTCTTACCACAAGTCAATACAAGACAAATGACCCGTCTATTTCTGTACAAGGAAACGTGACAAACAATAACAACTAATTGCATCTCGTTGTTCATTCACGTGATAATATGAAATATGTAACTCAATGTCCACACGCCATTATGAAGCTAAAGGTGACATCGTTTTAAAATACATTAGGTGCATATTTTTTATGACTATGTCACATTGAAGATGGTTTATTCTGAGATGTGTGTACCGATATTATGTATGGTCTCCAAAGAAGATAAGTAACCAGGGTCGTCTGATATAGTTGAATTTTAGTAAGAAACCGATGGACGTTTTCGAATAAAATGTAATCTAGTTAATAGAAAACAAACAGTTCATTTATCAAATTACATTCCATTCGAAAACATCCATCGGTTTCTTACTAAACTTCAGCTGTATCCGACGACCCTGGGGGTCTACTCCGAAGTGCAAAATGCGAATATTCGGATCGGACCGACACATGGCCGAACCGAATATTATTGAAAAATGCGAAAAAAGTTCGGATCGGATCTGTTGGGTCGGGACCTTAGTCAATATTCGAAAGAGTGTAGGAGTGTAGGATCGGAACCGACCGAACCAAATAGGAACTTCGTAGCAGGAAACGGCCGAACATTCGGAGTAGACCCCCTGATTACTTATCTCTTTTGGTGACTGTACAATGTACATATTAGTTAAAATGTTAATCGTTTTACATGCTTTAGGCGCGATTGGTGCAATGTTCAAAAAAATGATCAATTCGCGGTTGGTCAAAAATAGATAATGCTTCCGAAATTATCTATCAATAAAAACTATCAATAATAATATTATAATTTTGTTTAATAAATTTATATTAGTACAAAAAATCAACATGATATAATATGCACATAAAAATGTGTTATTTTGTTTAATTTTGTAAATACTTTATATTGGACGAGCCGCGAATTGGACCAATCGCGAATTGGACCAACCGCGAATTGGACCAATTGCGAATACGGTGAATTGGACCAATCGCGAATTGGACAAATCGCGCCTAAAAGCCCTCGCCGTACTGTGTCGTGTTACCCAGTGACTGGGTTGTGGCGGTCAGATAGGTAGTCGCTCCAAATATAATACTGGTATTCAGCTGCATTCGGTTAAACTGGAAGCCAATCCCAAAAGTAGTTGATTTTAATTAAAACTTAATAACAACTGTACAAAGGCGGACTTCATTCCTGAGGAGTATATTCCCTTTGCAACTAATCAAATATGTCCTCCACAAACATTGTGTCAAAAATATGGACACAACACAACGTGAAATGTGTGAATTGAACAGTCCAATCTAAAGTTGAATTGCATAACTGGATACATCGACATCCAGCGTGCATATGTAGGTGGAAATCGTTTTCTATGTAAATATACAGCCTCGTCGTTACTTTACGAGTGATTTCCAATGATATAACGTTCGGTTTTCTTTGCCCATTTTCTATTTTGAAATTCGTTTCCTTCTGAAACCGTGTGCAATAAGTTCTAAGATGTCATTTCCACATATATTTCCCTTATAAAATTGTGAAGCATCGAGTATCGACAGTATTAAAAAGACTGTTAACGACTCTGATGATATGACTCAATTTTTACAATGTTTTTCATTTTATTGTAATAACTTGTCGATGTAAACCGAAATGTATTAACTGAAAGTGGTGAAACATAGGTACCTTACATCTATTGTACTGTTCATTATGCGTCAAATCTTCCAGGGACTTGCCTTGTACCTACAACTATCATATGGGACCAGGATTTATCAGGCCAGGACTTTAAGAGCGTTGACAACGTACGGCATTTCATACAAACTTTCAAGTCCTTGTTCTTCGAAAGGCATGAACCGATTTTAATGAAACTTCATACGCATAAGCAGGATACATAGGTCTAAAAAGTTAGTTAAGAACATTTTCGAATTGTTTTATTTAAAAAAAGATAATTGGAAATCTCTGTTTCTATGGAAAATTTAAAATCGGTCGAATTTACATGTAACACTATTTTTCGAAAATATTCTCAATTAACTTTTTAGGCCTATATATCCTGCTTATGCGTAGGAAGTTTCATTAAAATCGGTTCATGCATTTCGAAAAACAAGGATTTGAAAGTTTGTATGAAATGCCGTACGTTGTCAACGCTCTTAATTTCGGATCAAAAATGGATCGCGACCATTAAAAAAAAATGCAATAGTCTACTAAATCCATCTCCCTTCCACTACCGGATCACTAGATGTACTGCAGGGATCCACACTTGGTCGATTTACAGACTAGTCGTACTCAGCGCTTCTCCTGCACATTTATTATATGCACGGCATTGGCCGTGCATATAATAAATGTGTGGAACTCTCTTCCAGCTTCTTGTTTTCCTTTCCACGTATAACCCGTCAGCCTTCAAAACAAGAGTGAATCGGCATCTTCTTTATTATTACTATCTGTCCAGGTTTATCTACGAGACGGAACATCACAACGGTATTGCAGAACTGCTGGAGATCCTCGGCTCCATCATCAACGGGTTCGCGTTGCCGCTTAAGGAGGAACACAAAATGTTCTTATTGAGGGTAAGCACATGTTTTTTACATACTTACCGCAACCGCACACCGTCTGTCATTGCGATGGCGACGTGCCGCTGAGGTTTGCGGTTGAGGTTGTGTTCGGAAGAAACTTATTTACTGCCTCATTCACTCAAATACTAAACTGAATTTGAAACCGTGTAGTTTCCTGCAAACAATATGCTTTTCTCCTCGCTTGGGTGTCATAAGGCGAATAAGTGTTAATGAATATCAAGATGGGCGGGAAAAACGTTCTGCTATTCGATAATAAAATAATTGTGAACTTATAATCCGTCTTCTAGTGTTGTACTTAAGGAATTTTACCTTTGACTGCTACACGTCCATGATAAATGATAATGATGAAGAATCTATTGTATTCTAACCCTTCATTTAAAAATTAGTAAAATAATATAAGTGAATATAAATGTTTATAGGTATTTGTTTTATTTTCCAGGTGCTACTACCGCTGCACAAGGCGAAGTCCCTGTCAGTGTACCACCCGCAGCTCGCGTACTGCGTCGTGCAGTTCTTAGAAAAGGACCCCTCGCTAACACAGCCTGTCGTTAGGTATGTAGTTTATGAAGAACTAGCCTTATCGCGATCGTAGGTAGGGAACAACCAGAAAAACGTGCCGAAACTGAACTGAGATCTTATTCACATATTTATTATGGATCAAAACAAATTGTGAACCTGTCAAAGTACGTGCTAACTGTGCTAAGTAACGTTTAAAGATCTCGGCCTCGGACACAAAATCAGGCGACATTTGACACAATTCAATTAAGCTCCATATCTGGGCGAACTAAATAAGCATCATCTTTACGTGTGTCTGCGGCAATCTCACGGTGCAGTGACATTACTAGAACGAAATTTTGCCGTGTTTGCTTTAAGATTTTTTCCTTAATTTTATTCATGCTGACTACATTTGAAGTAAGGTCTCAAAAACTCATATTTAACGGATATAACTGAAACCATTCGCAACTAAATGTCAGCTTACTGCTTGTGGAAACTTGTTAATGGCCTTCATTTATATATTGCTTATGTACACTGTATAAATTATCCTGTAAGTTTACCAAATTGAATAAAACAAATAAATAAATAATTTTCAGATGTCTCATCTTAGATGCTCATCCCACTGAAACAATTTCAATGTCCCTATGAAGTGATAGCACTCCATCAGAAACCCTGTTCTATACTAAAAACGGTTCGTGGTAAAAAGACAACCTTTCCGCGCGCACTTCACCTTATACCGTCTTATTACAAAACAATAACTTTAGCCCAAGCCCAAAGGTTCGTTATTGTAATATGAACTTTATTCAGAGCACGGTAAAATTCTTAATACAAAATTGTCAACTTAGGCCCACTTACAACACAATTTACTGAAAGCATGTAGCACTAAACGAATTTAAAACATCGTTCTATTTCTGTCAATCGTTTGAAGAGACACAGATAGGACGATGTTTAAACACGTTTAACGCTAATTAGTCATTTGCGGTGCAAGCGGCCTTAGATCTAAATTTGACATCAGTTTTTGTAATTAGAACTTTAAACTGGTTAGAATAGAGTTCGAAATAAAAAAACGGATGAACCAAGTTCTAAAGAAAATTCTTGTTTTTTAATACAGCTGATAAAGTTTATTATGGCAAAATAATACTAAAGACATATTCTACAATTTCCAGGGCGTTACTAAAATACTGGCCGAAGACGCACTCGCCTAAAGAGGTGATGTTCCTGAACGAGATGGAGGAGATCCTGGACGTGATCGAGCCGGCCGAGTTCCAGAAGATCATGGACCCGCTGTTCAAGCAGCTCGCCAAGTGCGTGTCCAGTCCGCACTTCCAGGTGTGTTGAGAAAATAATTATTTATATATTAACTTGTAAATTCAAATTAGTCAAGAGAACTTTACGCAAATGTCTTCAAAATAATTAATTAGTCCCATCACAGTGGTGTAATATTTAAATACTAGCTGCGCCCCGCGGTTTCACCCGCATAAGTTTCGATCCCGTGGGAATGTCGGGATAAAAAGTATCCTATATGTTAATCCTGGTTATAAACTATCTGTGTGCTAAATTTCGTCAAAATCTGTTCAGTAGTTTTTGCGTGAAAGAGTAACAAACATCCATACATCCATACATACAAACTTTCGCATTTATAATATTAGTAGGATATTAATATTTGAAATGTTTTTTTTTTTATCTTTTCGTTACGGACGCTTTTAACGTTCTGAATCGTTCTCACATGCATAATTTTTAACATGAATGATGTAACCAATACTTTGTAACCATATTATTGTGATTTAAAGGAGTGGCCATGGTGTTTCTTGCCCGTTCTTTTCCATAGGTACCTACTACGCTTTGGAATGGGCAACTAGCTTCATCTTTTTGACTGACCGACCCTTGACGATTCAAAAGTGCCTGTAATTGGTTTAGTTGAAATAAATAGTGAATTTGGTGGAAATTAGAAAAAAAAATTGTGCGGTTCCTAATTCCTTGGCGAAAACATCGGTGTTCGCGTCAATGGTTTTTTTTTGCACAATGATCGTCATGATCATTATTAGCAAACGAATCATAGGAAGATTGTGCAACCAATAACTGAGCTACATTCAAAACAGAAAAAAACATTGACAGTTTCCATTGGTACCAATTTATTCCATACAGCTACATCAATGAAAGCAATTGTTCAATAATAAACAAACAACAATGATTCTATCATCATCAGTGATAGGAATAGGTAGTGCCTATTTGCCTAAACTTCGAAGAACAGAGACAAGAAACGGAGACTTCCTTAGGACTAACTTTTTCCGGGACATCTGTCCCGAAATTCGGAACAACACTTTTAAATACATTAAAAAAATATGTTATTTGGAATAAGTAATTCGTCTATATTTACCTAAACTTTGCAAATAGGCACTACCTATTCCTATCACTGATCATCATTATCATGAATATATAATTTTTATTAAACCATATAACCCTTTACATTCCAGGTAGCAGAACGCGCTCTGTACTACTGGAACAACGAGTACATAATGTCTCTGATCTCAGACAACGCGACGCACATCCTGCCCATAATGTTCCCGTCTTTATACCGGAACACCAAGAGCCATTGGAACAAGACCATCCACGGACTGGTCTACAACGCGCTGAAGTTGTTCATGGAGATGAACCAGAAGTTGTTCGATGAGTGCACGCAGCAGTATAAGCAGGAGAAACAGAAGTATGTTCATGTCTTTATCAACGTCCTTCTGTCCTTATCTCAATTTATTTGTGTTCGTTTGTTAAACTCGTGCGTTTATATTGTAGCGACAGTGAAATGATAGCAAACCGAAAAAAAGGAAGTTGCGCACGCGCAGATTTCATTGAATAACAATGATAAAATAATAATCATATTTCATGATCTCAGAATAGTATCACGCGGCGCGCTACGTTGTTTACCGCACTGCCACTTAGAAACGATGCGACTGACAGTAAAGTGTGCGAACTACATACAAATATAGACGACCCCTATAGTACGGTTAACCAAGAGAATGGTTTCCTAACATAATTTTCCGAGCCATTTCTGAAGATTTCTCATATTATAGCTAATGTATTTTCTCCAGGGAACGCGAGCGTCTAATTCAGCGTGAAGAAGTGTGGCAGGCACTAGAGGCGAAGGCGCGCGTGGCCTCGGGCGACCCCAAGGACGACCTGTGCGGCCTCACGTACCAGCGTATAGAGCAGGAGGCGCATGAGGTATACATTTACAAAACTGAAGACGAAATCCCGTATTTAAAAACGGTCATAATTTTGTCGCAATCTCATCTCAGCGACAATCAACGTGAATTGCCCCTCTGTTTAAAACCGCACATTAACTGACGCCGGGGCAGCGAAAATCCAACGCGGTGGCAAAGAAAGGGGTTCTCTCTCCTCGCCAGGCCGTATCCAATGCTGAGTGTAGGTCTCCTCTATTGCACACCATTTTCCCGTTTTTGGGCCCACAGTTGGCAGCCGAATCCCACTCTCTCTTACTACCTTGACCAGATCATATCTCCACCTTACGGGTGGCCAAACGGCAACCCACATGCGTCTGTACCTGTGCCGAAATGTGCAACACTCCCCTAAACCGTTATTACAGACTACACTATGCCCCGTGAGATGTTGTCTCTCAACCAACGAAACTAAATTATGCCTTATTGCACACACATTACGTCTGCCTTGACAACACTACTAACACAAATATCTCCTCCACAGCTCCGAAAACAAGGCTACAACGCGAGCAAACCCTTGCTACGCAAGAAATCAGAACTACCCGCCGACTCCACAACCGTCAAGGCGTTGATCGAGCACAAACGTGCGGACCCCTTCCTGCCAACGCCGCCAGATGTCAACCAGTGCTAGCGCAAGACGAAACAAGCCCGCACACAGTACTTCAAGCCTTAGCGATCATCAGTTGTAGAAATTGATGTCAAAATGGCGGAGTCTCGGCCTGGGTAGAAGCTAGGTGTTAATGGAGGCGGAGCCCTATGCCAAATGCCTTAAAATTGGTGGATTATGTTCCATAAGACACCTAAAAGTTGGTTTTACAGTTCAATAGCCACAATGTCACCAGAAATGATCTTTGAAAGGCTAGATTGCTAGAAAGTAGACATTGAAATGGCTAACAAGCAAACAGGCAGGACAGGCCCACAACATCAATATCACCTCAGTACACTGAAAACAAGAGATACAGAATTGTCAACGGCCTCAACAATATTGAGCAACCAAACAGATATGACAAAATTATACCAAGAAATTATGCCAAGACGTGTTTCTAAAGTGCCGGACATTTGACCGCTGGCAACACCGCGGTCACAGAGTGTGCGAGCGAGAGGACGCTATATGAGTGACACGAGTGACGCATTGTGCTCGATATTGATTAGTTAGTACACATATATTATTACGGTAGTGTCCTTTTGTTGATGTTTTATATCCACTTGGGTCGACAATCGCGTTCGAATCGCCTGAGAATCGACCAATCAGAAGCCGTGCGCTTTTGCGTGCTGCTTCCCCATTGGTCGGTTATCACGCTATATAAATTGCTACTTAAATGTACTCAAAGCACTGCTGTTATTGTATTATAATGTAAAAGGAGTTTCTGTCATTCGTCGCGTTGTCGACCTTTAATATACGGAGCAGTGATGCAAATTGTGAGTGAATGCAATGTAGTTTTCTTTCTGTGGTTCTTCACGAATACATTATGATTGCAAACTTGCTGAACTTTGAGGAATCTGACATACTGACCTCCGGTTTTTGATAGCCTCATTAATTGAATCTGTTGTCGATACTTATGTCATCTAGTTTTTTGACAACAGTTTTATTGATGACTCGGAAAGCTTGTAACAGTTTGCAGGACACTAAACGCCAATAAGCGTAATAGCAATAAACCTATTGTGTCTTGTATAATGTCCTTCAACTGATTATGAAACCGATGTTAACATTACACGTCAAAAACCTTATGTCTATTTTTCTAGTGTCGAAAAATTCAATTGTACTGATTGCTTTGTCCTTTCAGGACGTTTCATTTTCAATACGCATCACAAAGCGGCTCGATTTCGTTACTCGTTCTTTTATAACTTTTTATGTGACAGGTTTAAACACCATTCCACGCCAGAACCACCTACGAAATGTTTTGGAACATTTCAGCCCAAATCGTGTATTAATTTAAACTATATTTAGATGTATAATCATGTTGATTTAAAAGCCATACTGTTC
Organism: Apamea crenata; assembly: GCA_949629185.1. Taxonomy (NCBI): domain Eukaryota; kingdom Metazoa; phylum Arthropoda; class Insecta; order Lepidoptera; family Noctuidae; genus Apamea; species Apamea crenata. Next base: position 13,555,570 of record OX451371.1, read on the forward strand.
TAAAATACGGGAGAGATTCAATAGTGATCGAAAATATACAGTAAATGATAGGAAATTTAAGTTTTCTTCAATCTTTATGATCACTCCTGATGGCCTCCCGTCTTTAAATCTTTAATTTATTGTTTATAGAAACCAAATACATGTACACATGTTTATACTGTCTATTTGTTTGACATAGATATTTTTCTCTAAGGATTTCACAATTATGTAAAGTATATTTTTATGTCAAACGGTAGATAATTATATCTTATATTTTAGTCGACTTTGTATAACGGGCGAGAGAACACCTGCACAACTAACTACATAGCATTTCATTTAATCATTACTAAACATATTTTAAAATCCCGTGTTTATATTATTCTCGCCTTTAGGAACGGAAACATATTTAGCTTATGTCACTACACCTAATACCTATCTAAATAAATAAGTAGAAACGTAAGTGTTTCGGTTAATAATATTTAGGATTGTAATAAATCGTAATTCAGCCGTCCTACGGTAAATAAAACTATTTGATAAATGTGAAGACTATCATGTGCTGCCCGCTTCTTGCATACTTACTTGCTTGCTACACATTCGCTCTAGAAGTTTATAGGTAACTTAGAAATACACAATATGTTCCACAGAGTAAGCTGAATATGTGTCCGTCTGTACACTCGACGTGACGTTAGTTTATTTATAAAGAATATATGCCTATCTGCCTTTATGAAGTATTTTTATTTAAACTCGGGGCACCCATGGTGATGTATTTCGATTTATTTAAGTTTTATTATGTCGTGTGTATAGAGTGCCAAAGGAGTTTGTTCTGAAGCCATTTCAAACAGTCGACTTAACATATGATGTGTAATGTATGTATAAAATGTATTAGATGAGCTTCGGGGATGAAAGTGTTTGAGATGCAGAGCACCTATGTATGTAGTTATTTATTTTTTTATTTTAACATTAACTTACCCATGTTATTGAGTGACGACTGAAAGGAAATTATCAAGTGTTTTAACGCAAAGTATCCGATACTGTCGACTGACGAAGCTAGATTTTGTAACTTTTATATTTATAGTTATTTGCAGTGATATGTAAAATGACGTTAATGTTAAATGTACAGTTTCACGTTACAGGCGCATGCCGCTATTATCGAATGGGCCGCAGTTCCTAATGTTGCAGAAATGGATTTTTAAACTTGATCGTAGCTTACAAATGCCTAGATTATTCGTTATGCTCATAAAGCATCTATATTAATACTTCTCATTGTTAGAATTGTACTTCTTTAGTGGAACAAAAACTGTTCCATGTCTCTGATCTCGTTATATCAACAATTCAAGTTTAAAAATCTTTTTGTTCAAAGGATTTCCACGACAAGGCCTTAACTCCAGTCGATAGTATCCGATACTTATTGTATCTACCACCAGTTTCAATACAGCAAGTGACTGTACCGGACTATAATATAAACGATTTTAAAATAAGGTATAATATAAAATAAACTTAATGGATATGGAATATTTTGCAATACGCTTCAGGAAAGCGACCGAGTGCAATGTTTTGATATACATATAACGTCCGGACAGCTACTTGCTGACTTTGTCTGTCTGTTTGTTCGCGTGATGCGTGATCGACAAATGACCTCACTTTAGCGAATTATTTGCAAAACGCTGTTCAACAAATTGATAAATTTTGTATAAATATTTATAACGATAATGTAACTGTTGAAAACAAATATTGTAACAGATGACATATTATAAGGTGCTTATGATTATCGTTATAATACAAAGTTGTGCATATAACGTGAGTTTTTATTTCATGTTTACGACCTATCCCTATTTCAATACAATAAGCACACAGTGCGGCCTACACATACACCATTTGTGACAGCTACGATAGTACGGCCTACACACCCTGTATCACAGCCGCGTTACGGATGCTACGACCTACATACACCCTATGTGACAGCCGCGTTACGATAGTGCGGTCAACATACACCCTGTGTGACAGCTGCGTTACGGATAGTACGGCCTACATACACCCTATGTGACAGCCGTGTTACGATAGTGCGGTCAACATACACCGTGTGACAGCCGCGTCACGGATAGTACGGCCTACACACACCCTTAGTGACAGCCGCGTTACAATAGTACGGCCTACACACACCCTGTGTGACAGCCGCGTTACGATATTACTGCCTACACTCACCCTTAGTGACAACCGCGTTACAATAGTACGGCCTACACACACCCTGTGTGACAGCCGCGTTATAGTGCGGCCTACACACCATGTGTAACAGCCGCGTCACGGTAGTGCGACCGCACACATCCCTCTTCCGACGACAGTGCGGCCTACTCACCCGTCGTGTGACAGCCTAGCTAACTTAGATACTGGCGCCGATTCCCTTGCTAACAAACTAAACTAAATTTAAGTTCAGTGCATCTTTTTATTTCTATTTCATTAAGAAAAGTACAGAAGATAAAATATTAGTTTAGTCCTGTCAAATTAATATACTCCATAGACAGTTTAGACGTGATTAAAAACATGGCGACTAAAAATACGTCAATTTACGCCAGGCGCTGACTAATTTGACAGGACCCTTTCCTTAATGAAATATAAAGAAAAAGATGCACTGAACTTAAATTTAGTTTAGTTTGTGAACAAGGGAATCGGCGCCATTACCTAATGTGTACAACTAAAAAAACAGCCTAACGTAGTTACCGGCTAGACATGGACCAATCACTTATGAGATGAGCCTTAACTCTCTAGTACGAATCTGTTAAAGCGTTTGTCCACCACAGCCGATGACGATGACCGGAGCGGGTGTGCCACGCTGAAGATGCCACGGAAAGTGACGGTCGTCGGATGGTTTCGCCAGACCCGTAGTCAGCTCAACGCGGCCACGCGGGTAAAATGTACCCTGCACGGAGCTCGTTGATACTCCGATTTGCCGGAAGATGGTGGCCCGGAACTCAGTGTACGGATGCCTCCGATAATTCCGGATTAAGTTTGATGATAGGCCGGAACTTGAAGATGGTAGGCAAACCGGACCTTTGGAGAGGGTTAAGCCGTTAAGTCTATGTTGACTTCGAAATTTTTTTTGGGTTATAGTTTTTTTAATTTGTTAGTAATAAATATTAAGAGAAAACAAACATAAGTATTCAAAACTATTTATTGATAATTTATTTCTCTTATTTATACATTATATGCAAGAACTGATTGCGAGTAGTTAGATACATCTTGTATTGGTGTAACTGCCACACTCAGAGTTGTTATTTAATAATATCAATTATTAACTTGATCGTCCAGCATATATTGGAACCTTGACAGTAACAGATATGACAGAAGATATGCTGGTTAATTCATGTTAATTACATCTCCGAGTGCGGCAGTTATAGTCTAAAGCTTATAAGGACTACCGAGCCACGGGAACCCTAAAAAGGTTACGCCTTTTTAGGGTTCCGTGCCTCGAAAGGAAAAAACGGAACCCTTATAGGATCACTTTGTTGTCCGTCCGTCTATCTGTCTGTAAAAGATACAGCCGTTTATGCCGCCAATTTCCGCAAAATTTCGACACTCGCAAGGGTATCAAAACCTACAGGGTACTTCCCGTGAACTCAGAATCTTGAAATTTGGTACGAAGCAACGTCTTAGATAAAGGAAAAATTGCGAAAACCGTAAATTTTTACTAACATCATAATATATAAAAATATTTTTAAATTGTACGGAACCATCGGTGCGCGAGTCCGACTCGCATTTGGCAGGTTTTTTAACTCCTTTTGTTTTTTGTCGCAAATAGCTTGTTTGCAGATGAAGTACGCAAAGAGATAGATTATGCAAGAAATAATTCACGCAGGCCCAAAATGAGAGCTATCGATAAAGCTGCAGCATGCGACCTCTCTAATGTGGGGAAGAGGGGGGAGAAAACAATATGCAATATTCTTCGCATAATATTTACAGACATACCAAAATACTCGCATAAAGTCTACACCACTTTTTATACACATAATTACATATTCATAATCATCGCATATTGTTTTGCTTAAATATTAATAACTTAAGATAAGCAGATTAACTTATAAACACAAACTCTTTGTAGAGTAACAGTCTGAACGTCGGTTATAATCTCAATGCCCCATCTTTAACCAGAGCCTTTACACATTGGCCGGCCACTATGGGCCACATCTCATTTCATTGCAAAAGGGTAGAGCGAAAAAACTGAAGTTCTTATACAATTGAAAAACTGTTTCAAAGATTAAGCATTAGTTCACGGAAGAATAAATAAATACTGCCAAGTAATATATATATATTTCTTTTCTTTCTTAAACGAAGTATAAAATTTGCCAAAACGATTGCTTTACCAACAATTGACTAAACTAAAGCACGAATCACTAGCCGATTTTAATACAATTATATACATCAGATAGGCCACATTACTTCTCATTTAAAAAAAATGGTGATAGGAATGCAAAGAATTGGAGACTAGACTAGTTTGGAGACTACTTTCAGTTTGAAGTTGAATTAGGAAGGCTTTTTGAAGGTGTAAAGAGAGAATCCCGAATTAGGGGAACATTCCGAAAAATTAAAAAAAAGTGGGGTGCTAATTCAATATGGCGTCTACATGAATGTTGCCAGTGTTAAAATCTCGTTGAGTTAAGATTTTTAATTATTTAAATGTCCCCTAATTTTGGACTGCCCGAAAGTATGCTTAGTTTATAACTTGAGCGATATTAATTTCTCATTGTATATTGGTAGCCAAGTTATAATTTCCCTTTTTTTATAAATCAGACTTAAGGCTTAAAATACACATGCTATTGATTGCTATGTGTGCTATTAGATAGTAAGATAATTTACAGCATAATTATTCTCCTTTTGTGTTAAATGCTCATACACTTTTCGCAACATAGCATGAGTATTCCGGGCTAAGAACAAATCTCTTTTATCGAACATTTTTAATAACTTTTAGTAATTAAACCATTTCTTATTTCCAACATGATTTCCTAAACACACACGTAAATATTTTATAAAATTTATACAATACGTAGGTGTACATTTTTATTTTCTTCAACGACATTTTAACAATTTTTACATTTTATACAATTCCTTTGTGAAATATATTCAAACGTGTATGTTTGTGTATAGAAGGGTGATAGAGTGAAAATATTAGGACAGAGATGAACAAATCCTTGTTGAAAATGTCATACCGGGTGACAGGGACATCGACGCGCAACCTGGATACGATGGATTCCGAACCGCTGCGGAAAATTTCGTCGAAAATTTAACAAAAAAATCAGCTGTTCCATACATGTTGACCGCGTAGGTATTGCACTTTTCTATGAAACAGCAACCGTTGGTCTCGTGGGTTCGATTCCCAGGTCGGGCAGTGTGTGGGTTTCGCGGTCGCGTCGGATCGCCGTCCCATCATTCTATGAGAGTAAAGGGACAGAAAGTGCACCTGTGTTTTCGCACACACTTGTGCACTATAATATTATTGTCTCCTGAATGCCTGGCTAACTGAGATTGGCCACCGTGACCGAAATCGGTCGGGAGAAAACATCAGATTTTCTGCCCTGGGGGGGGGGGGGGGGGGAGGTTGTCATTTCCCATTCATGGTTACAGGTTGCGCGTCGATGTCCCTGCCACCCTGTATGTTTATCTTACATAACAACTAGCTGTTCAAAAGTATCAACATATCGAAGCTACTGACCATTTCATACTACATATCTAGATTACTTGGGATGCCAACAGGGCGAGTTACCTTTACCCTTAAATATTCAGGTATCGTGTAAAACAGTGTATATTTTTCATCGATGATTCCCGACTCGTTTCGGACTCAACCGGAGATCAAAATAATCCGTGCAAACTCCTGCTTGAATTGATTTCGTAGTACATTGAGTTACCTTGCAAATATATATTTACGGAATATGAAGGCTTCATTCTGTACATTTTGACCATTTGATCATACATTTTATCTATTTCCTTTATACATTACATCGATAATATTGACAGTATACAATATGTACGTTAACAGGGACGTATTTGGGGTGAAGGGGGGCACAGGCACATGAGACATTTTATTTTTCTTTCTGCGATGCCTCTAGTGTTGACATTTTCCATCGGCTGCGGTAACCACAAACGATCCGGTAGGTCTACTTTTTTGGAGACACACAAAAACGAGTAGATGTAGAATGCTATTCTAGTTTACTATTAATTTTTGCATTCACTTTTGTGGTTTAGCTAAGCTTGTGTCTAGCGAAGACGCCGCGTCCATTATAAGTGTATAGGACACAGCGTCTACGGCGTTTTCTTCGATATTTTTCGGCACAGCCGAACAAGTGTGTAGCACCCCTTAGAGCACACGCGGCGCCAGCGTCGCTTTGAAATAGTTGTATCGCAAATACCTACATCATGTTTAGCGCATACGTTCATTGGTCAACCACGCAAGACTAACGCCTGATGCAAATAACGCCTTACATCTGTCCCCCCCTCCTCTCCCCACCTACATCCTCCTAGCTACCTCCTATTTCCTCCTGTTGTGTAGCGTGTGCTTGAGCTGCTGTATCTCGTCGTGCTGCCTCGTGAGCTGTTCGTTGAGTCCCGCCACGTGTTCCGTCAACACAGACATCTGTTCCTCGTAGTTGTGCGACGTTGAGTGGAGCTCTTCTTCCTGTGGGAAGGATTTCGTTGCTCAGGTGGTAGAATATTTGAAGTGAAGTTTAGAATATTTTATGTGTAAGTTAAGTTTTATTCTGTAACTATGATAAATAAGCCAGTTTTAAACAATACATTTTAAAACAAGGTTGCTGTAGACTTCTTTTCCTATCAGACTACCGCTAACTCACAACCATTGGACAGGTTGTCGTACCGAAAATGACACCATTTCAATTACTGATTTGCGTTGCTCCAAACGCCAAATAGTGGTCGGAAGAATGGTGGTCGTATATTTAATTTAAACAGCCTTTAGAGGTCTCCTTTGATAACATTGAATGATGTTCGATTCGGCACGGCACCGTATCGAATGGTTGTGAATGTCTATAAAAGCTGAACATTAATCAACGATGAAAAAAAAAACTCGAATCATAAATACAGGGCATCGTCAAAGCTCGTGCCGACGTAATATTAAAATTAAAGCTTATTTTAGATCGATAATATGACGCAATGACCTCATTCAATATTCGCTATCAACTGAATGTATAAATAGTGTTGATAACACTTCAAAAAAACATCGAGGTAACGATAAAAATATACGTACGCAATGCAATATACAGGCTGACTCACTGAGATGGGTGAAATGAGTGATACAACCTACACTAGCAATAACCGCAATCAAAAACAACTTAGTAACATTGCTGGATTTCCGCGCCACATAAAAGTTCATCGGAAAATTTTTGAACGTAGTTTTTCTCACCTCTATAATAGACGAAATAGAAAAAAAAAAGAATCCTCCAGAAGAGTTCCTCAGAATAAATAAGTCCAGGGGGTCCATCCGAACATTCGCACTTCGGGTCTACCCCGAAGCGCAAAGTGCGAATGTTCGGATCAGACCGAATACTAGTGAAAAATGCGAAAAAAGTTCGGATCGGCTCAGTTGGGTCGGGACCATAGTCAATATTCGAAAGAGTGTAGGAGTGTAGGATCGGGACCGACCGAACCAAATAGTAATTTCGTAGCAGGAAACTGCCGAACATTCGGCCGATATTACTTCGGAGTGGACCCCCAGCTGTAATTATTTCAGAGGGAGAATTCCCGTATTTTTATGCACATTCGTATTCTAATCTACCTCAATTTGTCAAAAATGCTTCTGATTTACCTAAATTTTTGTCATTGACTGTCGGTGAGAAGAGAATGCGACTCGATTTTATTATAATTACAAAAAAACAGGAATTGGCCTTCTAATTAATCCATACTGACAGTCTGACACATCTGAATGAGTCATCCTGTATAAATAGTCCGAGTATAAAACACATGCGTGTGACTCACCAGTCTGCTGATAGTGTTGTGTTTCTCGCTCAACGTGTGCTCGTCCGTCTGCTTGTCGCGCTCCATCTCCTCGAACCGGAGACGTAGCATCTCACACTGTAAATAAGTAAAATGTTAGGGGTAGGCAGAGGTATAAATAGAACGCCGATATAACAAACATCAAGCCTGTATTCCCAAAAAGGATTGGCAGAGGTGTTTAATACACCTACATTATGTAATTAGTCTCAAAGGGGGTGAATTTATCGCCATTAACCTGGCGCTAAACCAGACTCGGCTAGGAAGCTACTGATAATATCTTACACCTTACTTTATGTTACCTTTGAGTTTACTATGTGTTTGTTTACCTTGTCGAAAACTATTTCAGATTTCTAGTATCTATTACGGATTTGTTTACAATTTACTACTACTACTACCGTAGTGTTGGACTACGGTATTTGCTATAACTCATAAATTGTTTTGCCAAGGTAATGTGGCACATTAATAAATAATTTCATACACTGCATTCCTTTGCTTTAGTGCTTCCTTGCCCGTTAAATCGATCGGTGATGCAAAGGGCGCAATTTTACATAACATTAAGGAAATTTACAAGAAAAAAAACAATGTTTGTAAATACTGGCTAACATGAAAATACTAGCAGGGTCCCGCGGTTTCACCCGCATAAGTGTAGATCCCGTTGAAATATCGGGATAAAAAATATTCTATGTGTTATTCTGATGTATAAGCTATATTATTGTAAAGTTTCATCAAAATCCGTTCAGTAGTTTTTACGTGAAAGAGTAACAAACAAACATCCATCTATCCTCACAAATTTTCGCGTTTATAATATTAGTAGGATGGCTGAAATTAAGATTAGTAGTTAGATAGGCTCACACATACCTCTTTAACATAATGTTCAGTCTTACTCTTCAACTCTTCTCTTTCAATTTTCAGCTCGCTAATCTTATTTCTAAAGTATGTCTTCATCCGTTCTTCCCTCGTCTCTACTTCTTGGTCCACCAGGAAGGGTACCTGTAGGCTTCCTAGGAGCCCCGTGACCCTGCCTTCGGCATCCATGGAAGTCTCCCCGAAGGTATTAAAGTCTCCTGAGTCGTGGCCATCACCTCGTCGTCTTTGGGACGCTGATATATATTTTGCTACTTCTAATTTAAGGCTCTCATTTTCCATTCGAAGCATTTCAAATTCCATCCTTAGTTTTTGATTTTCCTGGAAAGTTATAGAATTTATTAGACTAACAATGTTCGAAAAATACTCTTTTGTTCCACTGCGATCGCTTTTGCGGTCGGTATACAGAGTTTGGTCGCCTGAACAACGATAATAATCACGCAAAATTACAAAAACAAAATATGTCATCTTTGTCGGTGATCTTTGGGGGACGTCCAGGACTGGGACATCTTTCCGCAGAAACGATGATGATTGTATCTAAGTTTTTATTTATTATACATATTCGTTACTATACACAGATTAATTACTATTTTTACAAGTTAACACTAATATATACTATACACAAGTATATAATACGAAAAAAAAAAATAGAAGAAGGCAGGAGCTCATTGAGCATCAAAAAATTCGTCCGCATCACTGCCAATGGAATAAGTGCCCAAAAGGCTGGCAGCATTACCACGGTGGATGGCAATGCTGATTCTTTGGGCTAAAAATGGGCCAGCCTTCTAGTCACGTGAAGAGTCAACCAACCGCGTGGCGATGTCCCGAAAAATTCGATGAGCACTCGGACCCCAAGACCCTAGTGTTTCAACCCCAAACGGCTCAAACATATAGCTTCCAATAAGGTTGTTATATTTGCACCGTTTGAGGTTTTCTGCTCCTGCAGCAGCCGCCCCAGCACAGCCCACCGTGCTAGGAAGATGGGATGGCGCGAGGGTGTCGACACAGGTTGCATCCCACACCAAAGGCCTACCCAACTTCCAAGGCATTATGGTCATTATATCGGGACTCTTTCCATCGTCGCGTGCCAAGCCATTGGGTTCTAAAACAGCTGGCACCCCGGCGGAGACAAGAGCCCGACGGTTGATGTCGTTAATGCTGGCGTGCCTTGCCATCCGTCCAGCGCTCTTGCTGCAGGATCATATTAAATTCATAATCGAAACTTCACAGATGTCATCACATTTGTATGTTGCCATCCGTCCAGCGCTCTTGCTGCAGGATAGGCCATGGTGTCCGAGGCAGTCGACTGCTTCACCGCATTGACAGCGATGTGGAGCTCCGCAAGGAGCGCCCAGACGCAAACATGTAGCGAGCCGGAATGTGATTTCACCCAACATAGTGCCTATATTGGTAGCGCCCGAAGCCAGAGGCCCGACTCCCATGATGATTGTTGATTTCTTGCCCATGCATTTTTTTCTTATATGCTTACTGCTGTGCCAGTTTGCTTTTATGATGCAAGTGACATAAAAAAGCGTGTGCTTACCTGTTCTAATGAGTGTGCTTTCATACTAAGTTGCTCAGTAACATTCAAGTCATCTACAGAACTTAGCGCATCCTCACTTCCCACCTGCAAACAAAATACGAATCATGAAGTATGAAGTGAAAAGTGTGTGGAAACATAAATTGCGACAAGAAATTTGGTGATGTAATAAAAAAACTTGTCACTTTAAGAAACAGCCATTTAATTATTGACTGATTTTTCAAGTCGTATTTTAAAAAGTTATCTAAGTTTTATCAGAGGGGCAATTCTCGTAATTATAAGAACGTTCACAGTCTGATCTCAGTCTCAATCTGTCAAAAATACCTAATATGTCCCTAAAAAAAAAATGAGAAATTCCCATTTTTGTTGGGAAATTAGAGGTATTTTTGTCGCCGATTGTGACTAGATTTTGAACGTTTTAAATTACGAGAGTTAGCCTACTGAACAATAAATATGACAGTTTGACCTATTTTCCACACAGAAGCTATCCGCAATATTTATTACTCAGATAAAAATTATTTGACTATTGAAAAATCAGTTCTAAATGTTTTTAACACTGAATATTTAGTTTGTATAATGCGTTTGTATAAAGTTGAAAGTAGGTACTGCGAATCGCAGTACCTACTTTCAACTTTCACATTATAATAATGTGAAAGTTGAAAGTAGGTACTGCGATTCGCAGTAATCATGCAGTGTGTAAAAATAGTGTCTTTACAATTTTCATCTTTTGCTGATTATTTATTTTTTTATCAAGTTTTATCTTCAGTTACCAAACTGATCACAGATAAAATTTTAGTAGCCTACAAGCAAATGTCTTGAGGGATTGGGTTTTTGCAGAATCTTCAAAGATCTTACCAAACTGCCTCCTTCCGACAAGAAATCCCCATTACAGCTGGGCGCCTGACTGCCGGAAGCCAAGTTTATCTTATTGGGAGTGCCTCCTATCCTGTCCCTCTGCGCCTCCTCTAGGGAGTACTGCAACTCCTGGTTCTTGTTCTTTAACTTGGCTATCTCACATTTATATTTACTGTCGCTCTCACTTATGTGTCTCTGGTAGTCTTCTAGGGATGACCTCAGCTGAGATACCTCGAATACTTTGTCTGATAACTGTCAATAAAAAAAAAAAGCAAAATATTTCTATTTCACATAAACAAACACGGGCACTTATGAAACGGCAGAAGGTAGGTGCACGGTTCCAATTGGTCGTTTCCTATGGAGAAGAGCCGGCAAGAAACTCCACGGTTACTCTTTTAAAAATAATTGGCTTTTACAATGTTTTCAAATTACAGTAGGTATGGGAGGACAGCGTAGGCCTGTCAACAAGTATCAGGTACTTGATAAAATAAAATAAAAATGGTCTTTAGATTCTAAAGTCTACAACGCCTACAAAGTCCACACATTTACAAAATATATATAAAATATAAATAAAAATAATAATAGATAAAATATAAAAACCTATTAAATCCAAAGTGATATGACTGCCATTACAACCACTAATAAAGAGTTGAAACTAGAATTGTCTGTATATAATGTCAAATAATAAAAAGATTATGTCAAAGAAGTATGTAAAAATAAATAAACATCGGAATTTGAGAGCAGTTAATAGACATTTATGTAGTTATGCTGTTAATGAGGTGCCAGGGAAGTCACATGTGCAGAAGAAATCATTGCCTTGTCTTCAACATAGTTTTTAATCTTTTAGTATGCTTTTTTGATAAGGACAAGTTTGATGAGGGTTTTGAACTTTCCATCGCTAAGTTCTGTAACCGGCATTGGCAACTTGTTATAAAAGCGGATGCTGTTTATACAAATGACTTGCTAGTTTTAGTTAATCTAAATTTCATTTTTACTACGTATATTTATATTATGGAAATCGCTTCTTATTTTGAAAATTCCTAGGTTTTTGCGAACATACATACTATATAATACATAATATAATATAATACATAACTATATAGAACATATATAATACTTTCTAAAATGTAAAGAGAAGGCACAGTTAGAGTACATCAATTTCTTTGAATTTGTTTCTACGAGACTCGCGAGGAACCATTTTATAGATTGCGCGGATTGCCCTCTTTTGTAAAATGAAAATTGAATCAACGTCAGCTGCCGCTCCCCACACAGCAGAACACCATAAGACATAATACTGCAGAAATAAGCAAAGTATACTAACCTAGCTGTTGCCATGCAGCTGAACTTAATCTACCTGAAAGAGTTCTAATGTGTGCGCTCCATTGTAATTTTCAATCTAAAGTAATTCCCAGAAATACAGTTTCCGTAATAGCATCTAGTTTATTGCCATCCGATTAAGTATTAAATTAAGACCCACTTGAGGTACAGACGCCAGCAGGTCAAGTTACTACAAGCTGTCAAATTTCTGTAATAGATTTTCACCTTTATATCTAAAGCATTAAGGTTCAAGATTGATTGGAAAAATTTGACACTTTCGGGTAGCTTGACCTGCTGGCGTCTGTACATTTGGTAATGAGAACTTAAGACATTTAGTTTTGTTCACATTAAGAGGGCGTAAACGGGCCACTAGCGCCACTACTTAAAAAAAAATATCTCGTGACTGAGAAGGAATTATGAAAACCTGCTCAATCAGCGACCTCGGTAAGTGTGTCTAGAATTTTCTAATACCTTTTATTAAGTTTCTTATTGAGACACGAAGCAACTAAATACGATATATAGGAATGTGGCCGCTTTTCTTTAGATCGAATTTTGTTGCTTCGAGATAATATTTTTTTAAAGTAGTGGCGCTAGTGGACCTGTGAGCGCCCTCTTAAGTAAAAGATTATTAGCTGCAAACCATTTCGAAAGAACAGCCAGACTATCGTTGACATGTAAGACATCTGTATCTTTTCTATCTAATATCATACTGTAAGCGGAAAAAAGTAGGTAAGTGTTTAGACCATGCAATTGCAACACAGTGGTAAGTAGTGGCATATTATTAAGTCTTAAACTCTAAATGAGTCTACTTTATTTAATTCATCACATAGTTTTACTTTAGTGGTCTGCATAAATAAGTTGTATGTCTGAAAAAAAAATCTTCTATACTACTTTATTCTCTTTTATTTTACAGAATAACAATCTTTTGCACATATAATTGTTATAAGTTAACAAGTAACATGCTCTACTGTTTTTAAGTGAAAGTTTTCTCATTTTCTGAAAATTAAGCACACTTTTAAGTTTCTATTTTAGAAGACTTTCTCATTATTATGTGCACCATAACCATGACCACATAAGCCTGATATCAAACTGTAAAACTATCTGCAGCACAACACTATTAGTCATACACCAATTGCCATCAGTGTAAAGTGCGCATTCGCCAATTACAGCATTATATTATGGCTATGGGTAGTATACTAAACAAACCAACAATTAAATAAATTTACAACATACTCTTTTTTAACACACTTATTATTGTAAAGTTTTTGATACTTCATTTGTCTAATAAGATTTCAAAATCATCAATATAAATGTTTAGTTAACAGTAGTAATTAATGGTGCAACTAAAAATTTGTTGAGATGTTGAATTTAATTGAAAACTATTGAATTAAGATTCAATATTTTTATTTTAGTTTAACTTTAATCAGAGTTAGACAGTACAAGTTGACCAGATGGTAAGACCTGACGCCACTAATTAGGGACAAGAATTTGAGTTTACAATTAGTAAATACATTATCTATGCATGAAGCTGAGGTTGCTGTTATTCTAGTTGCTTCATTAAATATTTTTTTCATTTTAAACTGAATGATTTAAACAATGAGATAAGCTTACATTTTCCGGTGAATTAATTAATAGATCAATACACTAATATTATAAAGACGAAAGTTTGTGAGTGAGTGTATGTGTTTGTTACTTCTTCACGCACAAACGGCTGGAAGGATTTGGATGAAATTTGGCACACAGATAGTTTATAACGAGGATTCACACATAGGTTTATAACCAGGATTAACATATAGGAGCCTCAAACTTGTCATCATTTCTGATCATTATGGAAGAAATACTAAGCAAACTTTTTAAAGCTAATAAATTAGTTTTTGTTTGTGGTGAACTGGTGACCTAAATATTGATCTATTAGCTGCATCCCGCGGTTTCACCCGCATAAGTTTCGATCCCGTGGGAATATTGGGACAAAAAGTGTCAGCTACATCCATACCAAATTTCATCAAAATTGGTCGTCATTTGAGCATGAAAAAGTAACAAACACACACACACTCACAAACTTTCGCCTTTATAATATTAGTGTGATATTAAGGTACCACCCCCTATTGAGGACCTGTTGTATGCACTGGCAACTGAAAAATTATTGACATTAAACTACATCCTATCCGGTTCCAACCAGGTTCCACCAAAACATCATCCATAATATGATATTTAACATTTCCACATCTAGGATTTTGCCAGAGAAGCAATTTATATTTTGGTGATATATAGTAAAATAGTCTTATTATGCTTCTCTTTTGTCGACTCAAAAGTTTAAAGAATCAATGCCAGTATTATTACAAGTACTAGATAATACTGTTTCGTCACTTAAGCTAGTCTCAGTTAAATTACTAATAACTGCGTGTATATTGTAACTTAGCAAAGTAGCTAATACATGTCGACTTTTATTGGGAACAAACATAATATGTTCCCGAATTAATATAAAATCTCAAAGAAAATTGTTGGTAAGTATCTAAATACAATAAACGGTCATTATGACGACATGTCAAGATATGCATTAAGGGCTGATTTTTCCAACTCCCGATTTATTTATCGGAGGAATAATGTTGAATTTGTGACAGTTCTTCCATACAAAATCTGTCATTTTATTCTACGAATAAAAATTATATGTTGATTGAAAAATCAGCTCTAAATTGATTAAACTATAAATGTAAGCATTTTCTTCATCATGTGTAATTTGTTCTTAAAAGATTCAAAGGTCTTAATCTTGTAAGTACCTAATAAGCTATTGTTTAAGTTTACTATCAAATAAGCATTTAAGTTATTAGATACTTTTTCAAACTTTTACTGAAGGCTCAATTCTACATAAGTATAAATACATAGAAATAATAATGCTTGGTAAATACCTGTGAAGCATACTGTGCATTTTCAATAATTTTCTTTTGTAGTTCTTCCTGGAGGAGTCCAGAGTCCAATGCGGCAACACTGCTGACTGTCGTCTGCTTGTCATCACCTTTACTCTTTGATTTCTTTGTCAACTTCAACTATAAAAATAACAAAATTATTTTTAATGAAAAGGAATTTAACTTATTTAGTTCATGAATTTAGGATTTTTAAGCAATTTTCATTGCTTTATTGTTGATTAATAGAAATAAAGAATTAAATAACCCATGATGCAGCAGCTTCCATGTTTTAAAAAGTTACTAGTTGTGCACATTTAACTGTGAAGATGTACCTTCAACATATTTGTTAAAATCTTATAGAAACTTTGAATTAATGAACAATTATTAGAGCAAATAATTGAGCACAAGGTGAACTGAAATAACAGCACAACTACCGGGTAATATTAAATACCAAACAATACAACTCATAGATAACAGAATTCATGGAGTTCAGACCAGTTCATTATCAGGTGTTGATTAGGAATGCTTCACAGCTATTGGCCATTGTTTTTGCATAGAATTACAGTGCAACTGACCTGTAACGCGTCGAGTTCATCCTGAAGGACGGACACGCGCCGTGTCAACTGCTGGTTTCTGAACGTCAGTGAATCTATCTCTAACTCCCCTTTCCTCAGAGATTTCTCCTTGTCTTTCAACGTGTCCCGCAGCTCGTTCGACTTTGCCTGCTCATCTAAAACCCCCTTCTTTAGCACCTTAACATGCACCCGCAACTGCAACAACGGAAACAACAAATTCACCAAATTGCCGATCGTTTTAACGCATCACGTTAGCAAAGATACACACTTTTGAATACTCCGCGGCCAATTTCTGGTATTTCGCCTGTATATCACCCGAAGGCAGCCCCTCCATTGTCGGTTTTCAGGTGTTCATAACTGTAAATTCCGGTATTTAGCTGTTTATTTGTTAGTTGTATTGAACATGAACACCCACTTCAACCCACTTTCGTGAAAATGACGTATTGTGATAGTGGATTGAAATGTCATGTGTCAAAATTGATAATAAAATCGATTGAATGAATAGTCGATTTTAAATGACTACTATATTTACTTTTAGTATTAGTAGAATAAAATATAAAAGCCTGAAAACGCCTTCTTGGTAAATTGGTGGCGTAATCGCGTTTCATAATCAGAAAAGTTAATGCACTATTAACTGTGTCTAGTAGAAAAAACCTTATTGAAAAAAAAACGGGGGAAATCTTTTTTTAGCATGGTAACATTGCCTCTGTTGATGTGTCGTGATTGTCCAATATAAAATATCAATATTTTGGAAATTTATGAAAGAAAAGCAGTAATTTCTACCCCAAAAAGCATATTTACATACTACTAAATATATTTCATCTTTCAATGGTACGGTCATGGACGATAGGTACGGTATTTGTTCATTTTTCATAACATTGTATCGCAACAGGTAAAACTAAGTTAGAACAAAGTAAATTATGACTAAACTATGCTTTATTTTGCAGGAATATGGAATCTGGCTGTTCTCATTACAACGATGTTGATAGCGAACACGCGCGGTGCATTATTCACATCGATGTAGATTGTTTCTATGCTCAAGTGGAGATGGTACGGAATCCCGAGCTGCGGTCGGTTCCGCTCGGCGTACAACAGAAGAACTTCGTCATAACTAGCAACTACGAAGCCAGGAAGTACGGCGTGCAGAAATGTATGCTAGTTACGGACGCGCTAAAAGTTTGTCCCAATTTAAAACTTATCAATGGTGAAGATTTGCACAACTACAGAACAGCCTCCAATAAGATCTTTGCAGTGTTACAATGTTGGAAATGTCCAGTGGAGAAATTGGGTATGGATGAAAATTTTATTGATGTCACAAATTTAGTACAAGAAAAGATGAAATCTGTTAACATTAGTAATGTCACGCTTGCTGGTCATGCATACACTGAGCCCTGCATCGACTGCCCATGTGGCTGCCACACCAGACTCAGGGTAACATCACAAATAGCCAGTGAGATGAGGAAAAAGATATGTGAAGACTTAAGTTTCACAACTTGTGCTGGTATTGCACACAACAAGTTGTTAGCTAAACTAATTTGTCCCCAAAATAAGCCTAATGACCAAACTACTATATTCCCAGAACATGGAACCAGTTTCATGTCTACTTTACAGAATGTTCGTTGCATTCCAAGCATTGGTTCTAAAACTACAGAAGCACTTATATCTAACAATATTATAACTGTGAGTGACTTACAAGAAGCATCCCTAGACGAGTTGAAAAAGCACTTCAGCAGCGATATGGCTGTTAGATTGAAAGAATTGAGCTTAGGTGAAGACAATACTCCAGTGAAACAGACTGGTAAGCCTCAGAGCATAGGCCTGGAGGATAGCTTCAAGATTGTCAGTGTGAGGAGTGAGGTAGAGGACAAGTTTACTGCTCTGCTGCAGAGGCTGATGGTCCTAGTGAGGGAAGATGGACGTATCCCAGTCTCTTTAAGAGTTACACTACGAAAAAAGGATGCCAAGAGACTGAGCAGTCACAGAGAGTCAAGACAAAGTCAGATCTCTCCTTCCATCTTCACTCTCAGCAGTGGTGCACTAACAGTGACTGAGGCCGGCCAGCAGAAACTAATGAGCATCATTATGAGATTATTTAACAAACTAATTGATTTGACCAAACCATTCCATTTAACTTTAGTGGGATTGGCATTTACTAAGTTCCAGGAGCGCATGACAGGCAGAGGATCTATAGTGAACTACTTAATGAATGATATTTCCGTCCAATCTGTGCTTAATTTACAAAACGAATGTGATACCTCCTCTTCGCCTATGGACTACTCCGCCGTGTCGCCGAGCAGTAGCACCACGACTGATCTCTCCGACGCCGAAGTTGAGCCGTCACCAAAAAAACCCAAAAAAGTTACATGGATAGCAAAAAGACGATGTTTGTCCAAAGAAGAAGTTGCATCTCCAAGTAAACTAAAAGTCGGTGAACTCAGATTAAACTCGAAAGAGCTGGAGAAGGTATCTGAGCTAAGACTGAATTCCCGCGATCGATCACTCACGCCGCGCGCCAGTCCCGCGAAAGACAACCTGTCTGACACGTCAGACACAATGAGAGATTGTGAGGAGCAGAACTGCGACGATTGTCCCAGCTATGTCGACAAGGAGGTGTTCAGTGCACTCCCCGACGAAATGCAGAAGGAACTGAAGGCCATGTGGAAGAACCCCTCCAGCTCAGAGATGCCGAGGAGTAGTCCCAGAACCACGAACAAAGCTAAACCGAACACAATTATGAAATATTTTGTTCCACACAAATAGTATTACTAAGATTTTATCTTGTTAATTATTTTAAGTGATAAGTGAATGGTTTCTATTTTTTCAAATCATACAATTTTTATTCAGCTGATCAAAATACATGTTTATGTTAAAAAATAAATATCTTTTATTGCTATAATAATTCTAGTTAAAGTATAATACATTAGAATTAGATACTACAGGTTAAACAAAAAAACTTTAGTATACAACTGGGCATATCATTTAATATCTATATTTTTTACAGCTTCCGTTACCATATTGGATAGTTCTGTGAACTTGTGAACACTATTTACATTGAGGCGGAGTGTGTGCGCGAGCGCGCCGTACGAGACCACATCCACGTTCAGTTGCAGGCGGATCTTGTCCCCGTCCGTCACGCCTGCGCTGTCGCTGCTCTGAGGCGAACTCATCTCTCGTATTTGCTTCAGTCTTCTCAGTGACTCTTCGGTCCTCTGCACCGAGGTCAAAACATCCTCTACATATTTGTAGTATCTGGAACACATGTTTCTATTTATAGAGACTTACTTATCGTACATTATAGATAAGGAGCGAAGTTTTATTAAGTTAGGTATAATTTCAGCATTTAAATACAAATCTACCCTACGCGGATAACTTTGCGTAGATTGCGTTTTTTAACTCGGTGACGCATTACGATTTAGTTTATAATTTTTAAGGAAAATTGAGTAGGTAACAAATTAAATACTTACGAAACCGTCATAACATTGAAAAGCGATTCAAATAGCTCCATGGTGAACACATTATCCAACTTTTTGGAAGCTTCCTGGTTGAATTCCTTCAAGGCATTCGACACCACGTTTATGTAGGTGCAAGGCTTGGTCGGCACGCTGCGGTTGGTCTTCCTGTACAACCGTGGTATGTCGCTGACTTGCTTCAGGTGGACATTGAAATTGTCGTATAGTTCGTTGACAATACAGTCCTTTATCTTCTCCTTTGTACCTTGTAGTGCCCCCTCAGAAGATCTCAAGCTTTGTCCAAGGAGATCTTTGTTGTCGACGGGTACTTTAGTCTGAACAAGTTCCAATAAGTGTGGCAACCTCCTCAGTAAGGTCTGTATGTCCACATAGATGTTAATACTGTTGTCAATGAGGTTTTTATTTACATTCGTTGGTTCGAACTTTTGTGTTGGTATTCTCTGAAAACAGTGAATGAATAAATTGCTTTACATAATTATCAATAAATTGTTTAGAGAAGAACTTCTGTGAGTAGAATTATGACTTTGTTGTTGTAAAACAAAGTTAGCACAATGTGTACTCAATTATTGTAATGTTAACCTACTGTAGTATGACGTAATCGCTAGTTTATTTTTATTTATCTTTAAGTACAAACTAGTATAACACAGCATGTCTTTGTTATTTGAATTAATTTGCATTTGATTACTCACAAATTAGGCCTTGAGATTAAACGACCAAACAGCTTAGGGCTTTACAAGTACCCATTAGCTTAACGATAAAATCAGTTACATTTCATAATGCTTATCAGTGCATAAGAGTATTATCAGCACTCTCGATTGCGGTTTCAAATCGCCGACACATAACGTTTATTACCTGCGTACAATACGCGCTCGCCCACGTGGCATACCGCGATAACAGTTGCAGGGTCAGTTTCCAGAACTTGTGAGCCAGGGCCTCGATGTACACCCCATCAGACCAGCACTCCTGGGTCGCATTCCAACATTTGTGTGTTTCTCTCAGCACAAAGTCATTATTGTTTTCCACGGTAGGGCTCTTTTGTAGCGCCGCCTCGAAACTTCCTGTGATTGTTTGTACATTTCATAAACACACACATTCTTGAAATTGTTACATGTAATCAGATGAGAATCCTATCAACACTGTTGAAGTGGTTCGGGAATTCGATAGCAGATTTTGGCGTAGGTCCAAAATAGGGTGATTTGTTATCTTGGCGTGATAAACTACAAACTACGTATGAGGGCCAAATGTTTCATTTAGGCAGTGGGTGGCCAAATTGAACATAATTGAATCCCTTGCTTTTTACGACACCCACATATTGCCCCAGTGACCTTATTGCAGCGAGCGATAGATAGAACATTTTTAGATATGGAATATGTCACTTCGTAGAGTGCATGCTCAACTGAGTGATTTTTTTTTATAGATGCTCAATAGAATGTTTCAATTGCAACAAAGAAAAAAATACTTTTGCTTTACCTGCAATTTCCTGAAATCGTATCTGGAAATAGACTGGCAAGTTCCATCTTCTTTGGAAGCTCTTGTACTCAGAAGTTCCACGTATCAACTTGACATCATCAGCTGAACAATACCCTTCAAGTTTCCTTATGAACTGAATGCTCTCACTGTACCTCCTGTAAAATATCTGAGGGTTGCCAGGAGCAAAAATTGATGCAAGATTCACCTCTAATCTGTTTTCAACTTCGCACCAAAAGCAGTTGACTAAAAACCTATATTTCTTAACAAGAAAGGATAGTTTGGAATGTTGTGTCACTGTTAGGAGTAACTTCAGTTTTGTGTCCAGTAAAGACAAGATTCTCTCATAGATTCCTTGAAGTCCATCTTTGCTTTTCTGCAATGCTGGTTCGTTGATGATGTCTTGTAAGAGAGGAGCAACCACTTGCTTTCTAATCAGCATTTCGGACTCTTTGACTCTGTCTAAAGACGCAAGTGTTGTAAGAGTTTTTAGGAGGTTTTGTTCATCACTGTCATTCCAAAACTTGAACAGTAACTCGTTCAGAGTATGTATTAGTTTTCCTCCTACTTCATTATATTGTAATTTATGATCTGGCTTTATGATACTGTCACACTTCGAGATGGAGAATTTCAATTGGTTGTATTGCATTGCTGCACGATCCGCTAGAGCTACCTGTTCATGCCTCTTTTTTATAGATATATTTTTTAGGACATTGTCTAGGGTTTTCAAACAGTTAATTGTTTGGCTATAATGTTTGAGAAGCTGCTTTTTCTTTTGTAGGCCGTGCCTCTGACTCATCCACAGAGACAACTCTTTCATTGCATCTTCTAAGCATTGTTTTACACTCTACAAGAAAACAATCAAATAAATGATAACAAGAGATAAAGATAATAGTAATAACATTATCAAAGGAATGCTCATAAAAAAAGAGAAATAATTGGCAATTATGAGTAAAGCAGGTAATACACTACATGGATCATAAAAATCTAAAATTGATGAATAAATAAGTTAGATATAGAAAGGATATGTTACTCACAATAACTTCCTCATTCAACTGTCCTAATGGCACCTGTATTTTCACAATAGCCTTGTCAAACCCAATGAGAGTAGCACACAGATTCACGAAGTTAGCGTAGTCCTTGTTTATAAGCTCTATCATCGCCAGCCTTAGGACTTTTAAGTACACTCCCAGGTCATCTCGCATTGTCTCCAATGATGCCACATTTTGATGCTCCGCCAAAAAGTTATCGACGGAAAAATTTGTCTGAAATGATCACTAATAAGTTTAGAAAACATTTTAAGCCCAATCAACTGATTAACACGACTAATTACATGAAAATCGGTAAAAATACCTTGACGAAATCATTTCTATCGAAGCACAGTCCCCGAGGGGCCGGCGGCAGTGTAAACTCCATTATATTGTTCTCCATGCTAACGTGTCACTATCATTGTATTATGAAGGCACCATTATTGAGAGGAATTGTTGGAAAGTGTTTAAATTATCTATTTAGATCGCTAGTCCCTACGGCGATCATTTTTGACACTTAACTTCATTGACGTAAGCCTGACACATCACACGTCAAATGTACGGTTCAGAAACACGTTCTAATATTTTTTTAAGGTTTATTAAAAAAATATCGATAGGTTAAATAAATAAAACTGGATGAATAGAAATCAAAAGATAATAATATTGTCCCTTTATTATTTGCCAAAAGTCAGATTGCGCCGTGTGAGACACTCTGCTATTACCTTACTACTACTTTCTAAATGAGCGTATGTGCATAAAAGAAAGTACCTACTGCGAACTTCTAGCCGCTATCTTATGCATTAATATGAGATATATTTATATTAATCTATATTACTTTAGTAGATAGGGTGAAAGCTAACTAAAGTCACAAGCTGAGAACCCCCCTATTACACGACTGCCCAAAAAGGAGTGTAATGTATTCAGGGTTGATGTATGTTTGTATGTGAGTTTCTTTATTCCACCATAACTTTTAAATGTCTGAACAGATTTGGATGTATGGGGTATCGTAATCTTTACATCATCCCGAGTGACACTGGCTATATTTTTTTTTTTTGAAAAAAATCAATATGTCGGCAGTATGGCTCTATTTTGAAAAGTGACAAAAACATTTTTTTGTTCAATTATTACAATATGGGTATCAAGGCCTTGATGAGCACATTTCAAATATATATAATTTATGGGCACCAGTTTTACTTAGGTACCAAACATTTCATCTTCCGTCCTTGTCCCCGTCCATCCTATCTACGCCTCGCCTCGTCGTGAGACTAAACCACCTTTAGTGCTTAAATTAAAGCCACTTAGCAGGAATAAAGCTTGTCAAATGTATAAAATAACAAAAATAATTAAAAAATAATAAAAAAAAAGCACGACTGCCCTGCCAAAAAACGAACTAAAAAGTAAAAAACAAGTTGTATTCCCTGACTAAACAGATAAATAAAATTGTCATTGCAGTCGGGGGACCTCTTAGATTAAAAAGTGTTCCACAGAATGGTCCCCCGACTGCATTGGCAATTTTATTTATCTGTTTAGTCAGGGAATACAACTTGTTTTTTACTTTTTAGTTAGTTTTTTGGCAGGGCAGTCGTGTTTTTAATTTTTTTTAAGTATTTTTTTTGTTGATTAGCTGTTTACTCTAATTGGTCCATTAGACGCAATACAAACAAAGGATTTAATCTATCGATGTTACGCTATCATTTTAATCTTATTAGGTACGTTTACCAGTAACTAGATAAATGGAGCCTTAATGGAAAATGTAATCCACGGTAATATGACATAACAGAACAGGATGTGTTCGTTTATAAACTTTCACAGTGGTACCTATAGACACAGAAGGTGACATTGTTCTGGAGTGGAAGCAAGACAAAAGTGGGAGGTGAGAACTGGCAAGAAGTTTGGCCATTACATAAATCTTTAGTCATGTTTGAAAAATAGGCAACCCATTGATTTTTCAAATTGTTACCCTTAGGTACCCCGTGACTGGTCTGACTCTCTCCTCTCTCATCATGACTATCAATATGTTGCTTGTTACAAATGGATACGTGTGTCAGGGACCACTTTCTTGTGTTATCGCAATAGGCAATAGGGGAAGCTATTTTTTCCTTCCGATAAGCATCAGCCTGTATAAACAACATGCGAAACGTGCCAATTATCGTCCACCATATTGATACTACATCAATTTGGGCCGCTATCAACCGGTTATTTACCATAATTACCTCGTTTTATTAAGTGGCCAAACATAGAGGATTATGTTTCATACCAGTAGGTAATTTAATTGAGTACCTAAGTATTAAGTCCTCAGTCATTTCAATTGTCGATTGAAACCATCACCAGCACCATGGCTTCCTCTGAAGATCTTTTTCTGAACAGAGCAAAGTTTGTGATGAAATATTTAGGGGTTTGGGTGCCGGTTGAAAATGGATCTGTTCTTCATACCGGCTACAGGGCTTTTATGATGACTCTGCAGTATTTGTTCTTGATATTCCAAATAATTTTCATTATCCAAGTGTGGGGAGACTTGGAGGCTGTTTCGCAGGCGTCTTACTTATTGTTCACTCAAGCCTGTCTTTGCTTGAAAGTGACCGTTTTCCAAATGAATATGGACATGTTGAAGGAATTGTTGAGGCTTATGGATTCTGAGATTTTTAGGCCTGAGAATTTTACCCATGAAACGTAGGTGCTATGAAAATGTCGAGCCGGATTACACAAATTCTTTAATCTTTGGGGCTTTTAATGATGCAGGGTCCTTACATCAACTATTACAAAAGTAGGCTAAAGCTCGGATCCAACTATTTGTGTACTCCGGTATGTACTTAGCTTATATTTCCTTAACGGACATCTCAGTAGTCTTCCCCATTAGTATTTTAAAATTACAGGCTGCGCGTATCAAGAGATTACTGCTCGCTTTCATGGTGAGCTCTCAAATAACTTGCGGCATGTGGGCACTGAAGCCTTTGTTTGATGACGCTGATCGGAAGTTCCCGTTTGATATGTGGTAAGTGATCTCTCATCACGTTGGATACCCTGGTTACTCCGGATATACTACTCATAATGTGGACCCTTTTCAACGAAATACTCATAAGTGCCTGACGGCATCCATCCTTAGCATAGTACCTACACAAGTAGCTCGGCTAAGTCGGCTACAGAATCAATTGGAGACCGCACTAGTGCACTACCCATTCACTAGGTACTTAAGTTCATGTAGAAAGTTTCCAGAGGAAACAAAGTCGTTCACTTCATGCACATAATTTGGGAGATGGAAAATCAGTGTAACATTCGGTCTGCAACACTTTGAATATTGTTACCGAAATAACTCATAAAGCATAATTCACTCCGTCAGGATGCCATTAAATCCCGAGAAGGCTGTTCAGTACTACATCGGGTACGGCTTCCAGCTTGGCACGATCTGCATCAGTGCGTATATGTACTTCGGTGTGGACAGCGTCACTTTCTCCTCGGTCATCTTCGGGTGCGCCCAGATTGATATCGTCAAGGAAAAGATTTTGAGTGTGGGTTGTTTGACCATTAATTAGTTTGTTGTAGTTGTAGATACTCCTGGATAGAATACTGACTGATCAATCTCATAACGAATTAAAGATATTTAATGATATAAATATTTGTAGATTACTTCGATAGATGGTAAACGGGGCACAAGGGAGGTGGATGAAGCTTTAAAAGACAACTACAACAAGCTCGTAAAGTGTATCAAACACCATCAAGCTATTGTTAAGTAAGTATTGCAGAAAGTGTGCGATATTTTTATCTTTTACTTAAAATTGCACAAATGGTATCGATTTTGGTGCCACTCCGAGTACCTATCCAATAATCACACTATTAGCAATGTGTTCCGAAGTGGGTGCCTAATTCAATGTAGTTGGGATAGTCGGGGTTTTTTTTCGAGGCTACAACCTGATCCAGGTATCGTCAATTGCTTAGCAAGGGTCGAGGAGGAATAGGTAGAAAACAAAATCCGGGTTAACTTTCCCTTTTTATCTATCCCACGAAGTCTGTAAATATTTACTTCGTAGTCTATGCCGCCGCTGCACAAATCACTCCGTCCTATAAGGCTATAAACACAGTATTCTATTGAATTTTTCAGGTTCACACAGCTTGTCGAAAATGCTTACCACCCATATCTGCTGTTCCAACTTGTTGGCAGTGTTGGCATCATTTGCATGTCCGCCTTAATGATCTTAGGCGTGAGTACTTTTTCCTACCTACTCGATATAACGTTTATTCTAATAATTGCTCAAGATTTTTGACATCGTTAAATAATACCTGCTAAAAGGAAGTTACCCTAACTAGGTAGATTGGCGGAGCATGCAGTTCTTTTCCATTCTGACTTACTTGTCAGTGATGATCAGTCAACTCTTCGTGTGCTGCTGGTGTGGACATGAGCTCACTGCTACAGTAAGAACTACTAACCTTCTAATTACGATTAAGTCCTAATTTATTAATTACTAATACGTAAATTATTTACTTATTTTGAAGTTTAATTCGTGAAAAACGAGAGGCTTCTGCAAATACTTCTCCACCGACATACTTATACTCACCAGTCTTGGTTCAGGAAATCTGGTAAAAAATAACTATAACAAATCTGTCATATTCCAGAGTGAAGACCTGTACACAGTCCTGTACAAGTGTTTCTGGTACGAGCAGGACGTCAAGTTCAAGCGCGAGCTGTGCTTTGCCATGATGCGCTTCAGTCGCCCTCTGGTTTTGCGAGCTGGACATTACATCATTCTGTCGCGACAGACTTTTGTTGCTGTTAGTACCTTCTTATGAAAACATCGTAAAAATGAATCATTAAAATGAGTGTTGGTTAGAATGAATCCCACAAGGTGGACTGATGACCGCAAGTGAAGGCCGCAGGAATTCGCTGGATGCGAGAAGCACAGAACCGGTCGAAGTGGCTGCAGATGGCGTCATCTGGCGCGATGCTTGGGGCAGGCCTATGTTCAGCAGTGGACGTCTTTCGGCTGAAATGATGATGATGATGAGAATGGATATTCCGATTATGTGATTTTTTTGTTTTAGATTCTTCGAATGTCGTACTCCTACTTCGCAGTGTTGAATCAAACGAATTAAAACAGCACACATTACATGTGAGCGGACACTATTTTGCCGACAGCTTTTTAGATGCGAAGCATTAAGTTACGCCAAGAATAGAAGATTAGAATAGCCAAGAATAAGTAGCAAATAAATTAGCACCAATAAAGCTTTCATTTTATTTAGTCTCTATCTTCCTTCTTCACTAAAAAGTCAAAAGTCACAGCGGTGTGAACCAAATCAAAGAAAACCACTGCAATACGTGTGAATTATTTTAATTGTCACCTTCCAGCTAAGTTTGCTTTTATATAGAAGTTAATAATTGCAACAAAAGTTCTAATCTATCGACTGTATAGTCGAAAAGGTTCCTCATATTTTACCTACGTAGGTCGTAGGTACTGTAGCTGTACTACGTGGTTTTCTAAGGAGGAGAAACTGAATAATTTAGTCAGTCGGTGTTAAGATGCAAGGCCTGCACCTTCAGAATTACAACACCTATTAGGTGTCTAATGAAAACGATGAGGCTGGTGACCCTAAAACTCGGTTTCGCATTATGCTGGTAAGGTATTTGGTCGTAAGGCAGCAATGCGCCAAGCAAATACCTACCCCACATTGAATTGCGGGCTGTGTCTGTTTAAATAACTAATAGGTAGGTATTACGTTTTTATTAAAGGGAAAAACTTTTGTTTTCCTTGTGAAACTAAAGCAATTAGCACAATATCTACAATTTATAACACATCAACGTATCAACAACGATTAAAACTTTCCAAACTTAAACGTTTAAACTTTACGCTTTTAAATATTCAATGGTTTTTTGGAAATATATTTGTTACGGCAGAAAGAAGAGGCAACTCTTGGACAATAGTATTGTTCCCTACACCCATTGGAGAATAAACCCTTGGGCAAAAGCTTTCTCTAACGTGTCCTTACTTCTTACGCTAGCTTCTGAACCAAAAAATAATAATGGCAGTTAAAAACACAACATTATTCCTCGGCCGACCAAAAAAAATCCTAAGCGCTCACGGTGTTTGGCCACATCCGAGTAACTACATCATTTTGAGGAAACTGTACATGCTTTTCATCATGTGGACTCAATACTCCTTCCTTTTATTCGAGATCATCTATATAGTGGACGTTTGGGGCGATATCGACGCGGTTTCCGAAGCCTCCTACTTGCTATTCACTCAAGCGTCCCTGTGTTATAAATCTACTGCCTTTATGGTCAATAAGAAGAATTTGTTAGAGTTGTTGGGGATCATGGACTGTGACATTTTTGAGCCGAAATCTGCTGAGCATGAGAAGTAAGTATACCTTTAAATTATCTCCCAAAAAGGGATGACCATAAGAAAAAATATGTACCTACCTACCTACTTTCTACAGTACCTAAGCGGCGATTTGAAATTATTCCAACCCGACATCTAACTAATCATGATTCTGTCATGCAAGCCCAAAAGGTACCCAAAATAAAGGTTCTAAAGGTACAGACGCCAGCAGGTCAAGCTACCCGAAACTGTCAAATTTTCCCAATCAATCTTGAACCTTAATGCTTTATCGATAAAGTTTAAAATCTATTAAAGAAATTTGACAGATTGTAGTAGCTTGATGTGCTGGCGTCTGTACGTCCAGATAAGAAATAATAGGTACCTAAGTCTTACCTAATCAAGAAGGTGACAATTTAGCATTCAAGTCTAAAGCCACTCTTACCTTTGCCAGAATTTTAGCAGCTCAAGCTCGCAAGATCAAGCGTCTCTGTTTGTTCTTTCTGACGAGTGCCACTACCACCTGCACGCTGTGGGCCATGATACCGCTGTTCGACGATGCCAGCAAGCGATCCTTTCCTTTCAGAATCTGGTAAGCAAGCATAAGCAAGATAAAACTTTTGATGCCCTAAGCACGCCCATCCTCACAGGCTAGACTCATACCTATTTCTCTCTTAGACCTGTAGGTTACTGGGCACATTCTACAACATGGACAGTCAGACAGCATAAAACGTTGCATAAGCTTAGGCAAAAAAGCTGTGAAAAATATACAAAAGCAATCCAAAAATACACCTATCAAATATTTTACTGACTTGAGAAAA
Organism: Apamea crenata; assembly: GCA_949629185.1. Classification (NCBI taxonomy): domain Eukaryota; kingdom Metazoa; phylum Arthropoda; class Insecta; order Lepidoptera; family Noctuidae; genus Apamea; species Apamea crenata. The sequence goes on from OX451371.1 coordinate 13,584,686, forward strand.
TTCTGTTAAAAAAAATTGCTCTGTAATTCTTCGTCATCCAATTCTATCTTAAGACAACATTTTATGCAGGATGCCAGTAACTCCGCTGAAGTCTCCTGCCTATGAGCTGGGGTACCTGTACCAAATGGTCAGCATCTACATCAGCGCCTTCCTCTTTATATCCGTGGACAGCGTAGCCGTATCCATGATTATGTTCGGATGCGCACAGTTGGAGATTATCATGGATAAGATTCAGAAGGTTGGTGAAAACAGGGGCAGTGTTCTTGAGAGGAAATTAAATGAAATTGTTTATTCTGTAAATAGAATATCGGATTCTCTTTCACAAGTCATATTATAAAATAAATAAACTAGACGAGGTCGGCGTTTCTTATCTGACTACGCTGAGAAGAAAAACTGAAACAAACTCAGAGGTCACAGTTTCTTTTAAAGTCAAGATATATCTAATCTTGGTTAGCTCATGTGAGAGTTCGCTAGTCGGCAAACGTAAGGTAGCGTCCCCAGGCTAGGTGAGCGACGATCTTCACAGGGTGGCTGGTCGTATCTGGATGCTTGGAACCGAGAATCGAGTTAAATGTTGTGCGATTGGAGACCAGCTGTGACTGCAGCATGCTAATAATGATAGTGATCCGTACTGTAGCTCCAAGCTCAACAATGAGGATGGGTTATCTTGAACAGCTGATGATCGGGCGACTTTTGAAGAAAGCTTGTCTTTGTCTCATATATGAGTTGACTAATAGCCCTGTCTAGGTGCCTAAAGTTATTTGTTGCTCGGTAATTTCTTGTTAACTTTGATTTCTGGTTTCTAGATACAGAATGTTTTTGATTCAGCACATTCAGAGGAAAATCGAAAGGAGTTGATCAAAATTAATAACGAATTTCTTGTCGAATGCATCAAACAGCACCAGACTGTTGAAAGGTAGGCAAAATATTATTAAAAAGAATCTGTTCCATACATTTTGACGGCGTACTAGGTGCGCACTTTTCTATGAAACAACCGATTTTTATTGCTGACAAAAAAATTCTACACTAAAGGATCTAGGGACATCGAAGCGCAGCCTGTTTACCATGGATTCAGATTCTGGACGCCCTTGCCTTGAAATGTTTCGTCGGTAATTTAAAAAAAAATTGCTCTACCAAACATTTTGACCGCGTAGGTCCTGTATTGCACTTTTCTATAAAACGGCCGTTTTTTTTTTGATAACCGACGAAAAATTTCTACGCTTATGGATCTAGAATCATGTGCTGAATTCATGGTTACAGTTAGCGCGTAGATGTCCCTGCCATCCTGTACACAACATATAACGCTACTAATTATTTATTACCTTTTGAATATTGTTTCAGGCTTATGCAACTATGTGAAAACACTTATCATGCGAACATATTCTTCCAACTGACCGGCACTGTTGCTATCATCTGCAATATTGGATTGCGGATTTCTATCGTATGTTTCTTTATTCATATTCCTTTAAATCTTTTAATTTCATCTGAAATGGCACTAATCAACTGTCTACTTTAGTAGCATATGATTTAAGTTGATTTTTGATTGACCGTTTTTAATAAAAACGTCCTTTAAATGTCAATTGCAATGGAATTTGAACTTTGTTATGTATACCATTAAGAGTTTGTTCCCAAAACTTGATAATTATCTATCTGAGATTCTGAATTCAAAAATAGGTGGAACACAACAGCGTGCAGTTCTTCTCGATGCTGAACTACATGGTCACCATGCTGTCCCAACTGTTTCTGTACTGTTGGTGCGGCCACGAGCTTACTATAAGGGTAATTAAAAACGTCTAGTGACTAAAATCACCAATCTGCTTAGCAATGCCGCGTTGAAAAAAAAACCGGCCAATTGCACAATTATTTTATTTTTATTATTTGTTGCTATAGCGGCAATAGAAATAGGCACTCTGAAAATTTCAACAGCTTACCTATTAGGGTTCATGAGATGCAGCCCGCTGACAGATTGACGGACGGACGGACTGTTGGATTATAAACGGACGGACAGCGGAGGCTTAGTAAAAGGGACACGTCAGAGTCAATCTGTATACTTTTTTTCAGGCTAAAATGTTTGCTATACAGGTTGATGATTATAGTTACTAAATATTTTTGACTAGGATTATTCACCAACCGGCACCCCAATTGCGTAACACACAAACAATCGGAATCTGAATCATTTTGAAGCTTTTGCTATTTCATTGCTAATATAAAAAAAACATATTAATTGCTAATCCATTGCTTCTTAAGTTCGAAAAATTAGTCTGCTCAACACGCAAATAACGCAATGAATGTTGTTCAACTGTCAAAATGAAACCGATTCCGATTAATCGTGTGTTACGCAATTAGGGTGCAGTACTTTAAAAAACATCTTTACTTTCAGAGTGAAAACCTCCGAGAATGGCTGTACCAATGTCCGTGGTACGAGCAAGACACCAAGTTCAATCGAGCTCTGTTCATAGCCATGGAACGCATGAAGAAACCTATCATATTCAAAGCAGGACACTACATCTCCCTGTCTCGACCTACGTTTGTTGCGGTCAGTCAAGTTTGACAGTTTTTTGAAACCTTGAGTTCGTTTAGATACCGGCGAATTTGAAGCCTTTGTTTGATTCCACCTTGTTAGGATGATGTCTAATAGGAATTTTGAAAGATATCTTATCAAGTATCATCAAGTGTGCTAGCTCCGTTTCGATGGCAATACATTCATGTATTTGGTAAAGAGAAATGCAGGATCCGCTCCGCACGAGAGTACTATAAGTACCGGTTACTGCCGGTGTATTCTGTAAAAATCTCACCATGAAAACTTGGCTGAAGTCAGCTGTCGTTTCATCTGATGCTTTCGATTGTCTTGACTCTATAGACAGCTCACTTCACCCTCATTTCATCTTAATTTTTACAGAATAGAAATGCTGGTATTGTATTTTTTTTATACAAGGTGACGTTTTGCATCCTCGTCAAATTCAAGGAGGTAACTATGCTACTGATTCTCGACACGAATCAATAATAAAGTGAGTAGGTATTTTTCTTTTTCTAATTTTCGGAAATCGGCATGTGTGGGATACGCATTTTAAAACGCGGCCGGTGTGAGACCGCACTGTAACTGCCCTTTTACACACACACAAAACACGGCCGCTTATACGATACCATAACGCGATTCTGTTCATTAAAAGTGGTGTAGGGGGAGTCCGGGAGAGTTTACCCGCCTTCGACTAAAATGCTCATAAATCGCTTTATATTTACAAAAAACTATTTTCTACAAATTGTACCCTAAGCTGCATTATTAAGCTTTATTTTTTCTTAAGAAAGTTTTATAAATCATTAATACTTTATGAGTAATTAACGATTTCTACTGAAGTGAGATTTGGCTAATATCTCCCGCCTAGGTGGGAGACTTGACCCCCAAGAAGGGAGACTTTACCCGGGTTTAAAACTAGGCAAAATAAAAATAATAAATTATAATTAAATAAAGAAATTTAATTAAAAAAATGGCACATAATAATACGTAGTAAATGATAACACGAACTATATAATTTGAGTATCTTTGACATACAGGTAGTGAGGAATTAAGTACCTATCACATATTATATTTCTTAAGATAAGTAGTTGCGTTTAAAACAGTGAGTGTTTATAAACTTTTACCATTAGAAACTCTTTCTAACATAACTTATAACCTTATTAATAAGAACTTTCACAACCAACTGTTACTGCATAATAATTTCAGTCTTTCTACAGCAAAATATCTTAGAAATTTAACAATATCTTATCAAAATGGAGAAAATTCAAAGGTAACTTAGGTATCTTCATAGTATAACATATTCAACAAGTGCTTTTTCTTCCTCGATCGTAAATATCATAGCTGTTTTGAACTGACTTCCCTGTTCACTTATTTTTGACAATTTAGTCCTGTCTCTTAAATAATTACGTAAAGTATTTCGATCTATTCCATACTCCAAAGCAGTAGCTCTAATAGACTTGCCGTTATCAATGTCACTTACAGCATTTCTTATTACTGACAGGTCTAAATTGCTTCTGTTTCTTGTTGTTTCTTTTTTTTATATTTGAAGGGCATTGTGGATACTTATCTAAAATAAAACAGAAAATATTATTGCAAGAGAAACAGAGGGAGAGATTACCCTGGGTAAAGTCTCCTCCCGTCGCCATGGTAATGTCTCCCACCCCACGCCAAGCTGTCCGTTATTTAATTTACAAAAAAAACTATAATCTTTAAGCAAAAACTGTCTATCGTAAAGGTAACAAGGATAATTACACTAAGGATATGTATGCATGACATGCTGGAATCTATAAACAGTAAACAACAGTAATCAAATATCGAAAATTGAAAAAATTAACTTACCGGGCATAAAAACGTGTTTTCACTTGTAACGTCAAAACGAAACTGCTGATCGCAACATCGCCGCGTGAGCTAGGTGGGAGGCGCCTATGAGCTGTGAGAAGTGTGGCAACGTCGCAATATCTAGTTATACAGGGATTCTATGATCAGTGGCTATTGTCTCCCCCCTGCTAAACTCTCCCGGACTCCCCCTACTTATTCTGTAAAATACTACTATAAAATACTGTCAAACTTAAATAACTAAAAACCCAAGTATGTATTCATTATTTACCAGGGATCGTAATTTTATTTGATTATTTATGTCTTTGATAACAGCCTCCTGAAATTTGACGAGGATGCAAAACAACAGCTTGTATACACGTTGAGGTTGTATCGCAAAACGTATTCAGGTATACGATGACCAGCAGCATTTTAATTTTATTAAAGCTTGATCTATCTAATTTTGATCTATGGATTTTTTACAGAAAAAACATATTTTTTTTTCTCATTTCAGATTCTACGCTGCTCATACTCCTACTTCGCAGTCCTGAACCGGGTGAACACTGAATAAAACGCAGAACTCACAAATTATTATGTATTTATAAACCGTGTTGGTATCACATATGCTTAGTGTAACATTCACGACAGTTTAGGCGAAAGTGTGCTTAATTATGAAAAAATATTATCTTTTTTTTTTCTCGTAACACTCAACGACACTTAACTAAAGCTTAATACACACTTTAGGATACTTTGTTTCAATTTATTTGTTAATATTCGTATAGTCTGTTATATAAAAAGACTACGAATTTGCCAGGGTATAAACTAAAATAAAACAGCAAAGTTTGAAAAGTAGAATTCAAGTATCGCAAAGTGTGTACTTGGCCTAACAAAGTTTTAATTTTTTAGTCAAATTGATAAATTCGTGCGCTTAAATTAAAAATAACAATTAGCGTAAAGGCGAACGTGTAAAAACAATTACAACCACGTTTTAGAATTTTCATTCGCAATAAATAGGAGACTTTAGGCCTATTTACATAGAAAAGATAACACATAGTAAAAAAACCTTGAACCAACCATAAGAAACCATTTGCCTCGAGATTCACCCCATATTAAATTGTACGTAGGTACTTAATAAAGAAAAGCTCATTCTTATAACATATTCTAAACACCCACTTCACATAAAAATACAACAATCTCCAACCAATCCCATGTAAATTTATCATTTCTTTATAAATAGGCCTGAAACGTTACAAATACATAATCTGAATAACTTCAGGTTTTTATATCAATGTCTCTTACATACATTTATTTAGCAATAAAGCGTGAACCGTACCGTTCTTTCACTTAGTACCTTATCTTTTAAAACAATCACATCAAAACGACGTAGGAAATAATTTTGAAATATCTTTATAAGGTAACAATCAGTCGCATGTCGGTACTTATTTGTTACGAAGCTCATTTTGTTTGAAATAACGTTTTTTTATGACTGTCTGTCATACTAGTCCTTCATAACTCGATCATATAGGGTTATTTTAAATTGGCTAGCTATATAAACTCCGCAAAGGCGATGGACATCGATATCTCTAGTTTAGCTAGCCAATTTAACATAACCCTGTATACAGAGTGACTTTGAATTCCATGGAAATCTTTTTAGGAGTGAAAGTACTCATGAATATATATCTGTAATAATTATCTGCTGTTTCATACAAATATGAAAATATATGAAACAAATGTTTATTTTTGGCTATTTCGGCGTTTTGGTCCAATGGAAAATGTTGTCCGTATGGATGAATACTTTCACTTCCAGAAATATTGCCAATACATTCAGAGTATGAGTGTTCATTTCATTTAAAATATTGGTGTTTTAAATTAAATGAACACAATGTAGTCCAGATTTTGACAATAGTTGGAATTGAGTTGAACAAGATTCTTTCGGCCTGAATGACAGACAGACAGCGTAAAGTCGACGTAACAATATTGTGATTAAAAATAGTGCGCATGAAATAAATAAGGCATTGGGTTTATTATCCATATCACAGCGATGCAGGGCACGAGATGATAACAAGAATATTATTATTATGATTTTGCTATCTGCAAGGTTTTGTGTTGTTGCAAGTAAGTATATTGCAGAAGGGTATAGTTGCTGCAATAATTTTTGTTTCATTTTCAGTTCAAATTCTGATTTTTAAATGAAATTGTTGCTGTAGTAAGTGCTTTAATTATTCATTATTGGCAGGTAAAACATTTTCAGGAAATATATTTTGTTATTACATTTCGTTTCGCCCATTAAAATAATTGTTTGGTTAACTTCTTATTCATTTTTGTATGAAACGCGAAACGTTAAAAATTGTTACAGCAACTTCTTCCTTTCTCAGATGCAGAGAGAACCAAGAGAGCAATTGAGTAATAATTTCTCCTGTTGATAATTAATTTTAAATTCATATTTATAATAATGTTGAACCAATACTTAGGTAGCGGTTGCCTATCTAGCGTTCTAACATGATAAACATTCTTAAAATGAAGAGGTGTGATTCATAAGTTTGAGTTCATTTATGTGTAGTCTGTGTATATGTGCGTGCAGTAAACGTATGTATAAAAATGGTATTATGTATTAGGTACCGTGATACTTTTGCATCAATACTACCAAAATAACAGCTCCCGAATTTTCAAACGACACTTTACTTTAAGAGAAGACTGGAAAATGCTGAGCAAATTGATTGATTGACTTAACTTTGAGCCAAGAATGTCATTGAGTTTTTCAGTTCACTGTCAGAGTTAACAGATTCTTGAAAATGAGTGACGTTTGAGCGCTTAGACGTTAATATGTCAAGCAATAAGGTAAAGTTAAGTTGAAGAGCAAATATTTTCTATTAGGTAGAATAACAGAAAGTACTATCACATTTTGTTTTTTAATCGTCTTTGAAATTATTACTCTTGGGGTTGAGAGTGAAGCCGAAAGTATTGATGTTAAAGTATCGCGTGGCAAATATTAAAGCTTTGTCTGCTAGACTAAAATTAGTCAGGTTGTTATGTTAGTGAAAGGCCGCGTTAATGCACTGAATATATGAAACTTTTGCATGCGATTGAACATGACATGTCTAAAGTTCATCATTTTAACATAAAGTTTTTCAAGATAGGTAGGCACATAAATAATCTAATTTCAAATATTTAAACTTCACATTTACAACCGAAACGTAACGTAACTAGTAAAAAACTTACGAACACACAAACATTTTTACGACACGACGCGTTTTAAAACGAAAAAAAATTCTCAAAAAAACCACAACCGAAACATTTTAAAACGATTTTTCAAAAAATCACAACGTTATTTTTAACTCTACGCTTGCACACTTGCCTTTAAAAGTTTTCTTTTTAATAAAAAAAGTTCACGACCAAACCTCGGCCATACACTACAGTGCATATCAGAAAAGGATTTTTTTCTATAGCTATTCTTTCAATCAGTATTTTTCTAAAATGTCATTAAAGACGAGATCCACACGAAATTGGAAACGAGTGAAAATCACTCGGGAAAACTCAATCAGATCATTTTCAAAAGGACAATCAGAAAGTCATCTAAGATTACGCCGAAGCGCCATCCAAAGTTGCCAGCATTTAAACAACAATATGTAATCTAAAGCTGTCCACACTGTTTAAATATCTCTAAATATATAACCTTACACTTAACTTTCCTATTACCATACAATTACACACACATCACATCCATAGTAAAATATCCCTCTTATTATAAATGTATCATTTCCTAAAACCTGCTTTTCATTCTTAAATTCTTTGCATCTTAAGTAGTGTATGACGGGTTTCGAGATTTAAGGGAATTAATCTATCTAATCACCTTTCTGACCACTGAAATGCAGATTTATTATTAAAAGGTTACACACTGAAGCATACATTGACTTAATTATTGCTTTAAATTGATCTAGTTGCTACGATACCTTATGTATTCTCTGTAATACCATCGTTCTTTTTTCCTCAAAATATCGATGAGCGAAAACATCCCTTAAATTCAACAGATTTTCTCGTCACTCAAGTTTGTTCATCATTTCAGTGGACAGTAGGCCTAGGAAGCTAAATTAATTTGTCATCCAGTTTAGCACTAGGAGTTGTAACTCTATTCTATAAGGGATTATCTACATAGCTATGTAGTTGTGGCGTGATCCTGAACGTTACCCTTCGAAATCATTCTTAATTGTTCGTACTTTTCCCGGATATGTTTTCGGTTATTACAACCGATTCCTCCCTGATATGCTTCCTTACAAGTCTTGTCTTTTAATTCTAAATCCGTTTGAGCAAAAATATAAAGGATGCGTAGTGTTTTTTAGCCCTTTTTATTGAACTTTACCAGCAAAATGACTATTTTTTCTGTCTATGAAGAGTCAATGTCTTCAAAACCAGGGCTCATTGTCTAAACATGACCACCAGCGTGGTTGGTTACTTATTAAAACACCAGATCGGTTTATGAGAGAAGTCATTACCACAACATACTTAAGCGTTAGAAATAGCCAAACCAAGAGAAAGAGAAACATTAATCTCTTTACCCACTACCACTATTCAATCTAGCATTTCAGTATCACGCCACGACACAAATATAAGCGTAAACATATCGGGCAGAAACTACAAGTTACATTAACTACACCTAGTTACGTTAAATGCTACATTAACTGCACTAACCACTATGTCGCTGTCTTTTTAGGAAAACTGTTCACTATCGTTACAAAATCTATTTAACTTTTGGCTAACACTATATCGAGCAGAGATGAGTTGAAACTCGTTAAACAACTTCCAATATATTGTGAACTCGAAGTGATATCTGGCATGGATTGTAATAATATCTAGATTAGGGTCTATTCAAAATTATCAGGCTCAGAATCTACCGGGTTCCAAGACATCCGGGTTTATGTGCCATGCTAGAGAGTAAAGAATTTCTTGCATACATTGATCATTCATATTCATTCGTCTCCATCTAGGATATCGTTCCGGAACATTCTTTGAACTGAAAACTGACCCGGAAGACCCAGGCCCGTAACTGTGTGAATACAGCTTAAAGCTAGCAATTTGCACAGTGTGTATTATTATTATAGGTATATAAAGTAGTCTATCTAGTCTATAGCAATTCGAAAGTTTCACAACATATTAAAAGATGTATAACGGCATCACGAGGGAGTTACGGTAGAAAAAAACTGTCTCTTTTCCATTTACTTAACAGATTCAGATAGCGATTCGATACAAAAAGAAGTAGATGAATTATTTGGCTTATACTAGTTTATTAAATACTTTAGTAAAGGTTGTTTAGAATAGAAAGTTTGTGAAGACTCAGGAAAGACAGGGATTATCTGTAGCTTTATAAAATCTGCAAAGCACATTACAGCCGCAACGGGCCGCAGAGCAACGTATTTTTATACAGAAAGTGCGGAGCGGCCGGCTGTAGGGCGCGTTAGTTCATAGAAAATTTACGAAAGTGGCTTTAGAATGAAGAATGTTTCGAAACAAGACATTATGACGGTACCGTAACTCCCAAATTGCACGCACGCGCCAGTAAAATAATGTTTTATACCGTACTTTGGTTTCTGGAAGATACTTGATATTTTATTTAGATTTAAGCGTATTGTAATTACATAAACTCGAATTACGACCTTTATTTTTCTGTCTAAGTAGAACCACCGAGACACAGATCACATTTAGATAATTTATTTTATTTTTCAGTTTTGATTACGAGGGCCGTTCAATGTATTCTCGGTATTGGCATGAATAAATACGTAAATTCAATTAAAATAATTTTTATTTTTCAATGTTCTTTCCCCAATACCTCAATACATTTATTACATCTCGAAATTAACTTTTCAATTCCTTGTAAAAAAAAAAAACTTTCTCTAAAAATTGCGCATTTATTGCTGCCTTGAGCTCTTCATCGTTGGAAAATCGTTTCCCAAAAAGGACTTTTTTCAAATTAGGGAACAAATAATAATCACTCGGGGCTAGGTCCGGGCTATAGGGTGGTTGGTTCGAAACCACAATCTCGCACAGCAGCCTCGGAAACACGCGCCGTGTGGACCGTGGCGTTGTCGTGAAGAAGCAACCCACCGGTGGTCAGTCTACCCGTCTTTTTTCTTTAATTGCTTCCAGTAAATTTCGTAAAGTTGATGCGTAGGGTGCTGCGTTTATGACTTCACCTTTTTTTGTGTACTCTATCAGCAAAACTCCCTTTAATTCCCAAAACACTGCCATGATTTTTCCGGCGGATGGAGCGACTTTGAATTTCTTAGGGGGCGCAGTACCCTTCTTGTGCCACTGCAGGACTCTTGCTTACTTTCAGGGTTCATTGTTACTGGAGATGAAACGTGGGTTCATCATTATGGAACCCACGTTTCATCTCCAGTAACAATTCGATCAAAAATACTTGATGGAAGTTCACCACAGAGCTCTAAAAACTCTCTACAGCACTCGATTCGCACTTGCTTTTCAGGCGCCGCGCCGTGAGCATTCGCGGCACCCATCTTGCACTAACTTTTGAAAGGTAAGGTAGGTCATGAAGAATAGTGTGTTTGGAACCAACAGAGAGGTGGGTCATCTCTGCTATCATTTTGATCTTCATTCGGGCATCCTCCAGTATAAGTTTCTCAACTTTTTTCACGTTTTCTTCCGTAGAGGCAGTAACCGGGCCGCTCGAGCGAGTGTCGTCTTCAATACTCTCTCTGCCCCTTTTAAATTAACTTGACCACTTTTGAACCGTAAATAACGAACGTGCAGAATTTTGGTAAACAGCCACCATCACTTGTTGAATATTTTTTTGACTTTTTCCTTGTTTGGTAAGGAATTTCATAACAGCGCGGTGCTCGTTTTTATTCAACATTGTCATGTTAGCCATTCCAGTTGTCTTTGACTAAGGATAACTAGCAAACTAATGATCACAACTATATGAAATTTAAAAATTAACTAATTAGTCATATTACGCACATCATTGGTAAATCACTTTGATACCATGAATACATGGAACGCCCCTCGTATTTTAGACATCATTGACACTACATTTAGATCGGTTTGCTTAAGTTTCATTCAAATATAGGCTGACTTTTAATTCACTGGCAATTTTTCAAGGGATGATACTGCCACGTGTGAAAAAATTAACAACTTTTTAAAAAGAACTAAGGCTGAAATAACGACAAAAAGGATTAGTGTACTGTTTTGTACGAAACAGCAGATTCTTTTCGATATTGCAAAATAAGTCTCGTATTAAAAGTTGTTTATATTTATAAGTGATTTCACCCACTGAAAGATGGCCAATAAGTTCAAAGTCACCCTGTATACACAAACCTCGACAGCTCTTAGCAAGATACTCCCGCGCATCACAAAATGGCACACTATGTCAATTCTACAAATTACATACAACTGCCTGGTCCTGTAATTGATAATTTCCATTAAATAACTTTCAATCCAAGAGATAGACAATTTGTAACAAACTATTATGAAAATATATGATCATTTGAACACGCTCAAAATCATCGTTTCCAATACAACATTTTGAGCAAACGATTCTAAGGCTGAGATCTATAAAACGTACTTAGAGTTTACTTTAGAAAGTGTTTCATACGAATTTGAAAGTTATTTCAACTTGGCTAAGTTCATATATCCTATAAGCGAATGTGGTCGAGCGTTTCATACGAATATGAACATTATTTTTGTACAATAAGAGTTCATATTTGTATGGAAAGTAAAATCTTAAGTACGCATTATAGATTACAGGCTAATTCTTTCTGCTAATTTAAAGGAAGTGAAGTGCTACCCTTTTTCGACTGTCGTTTAAAAATGTAATCATTCATAAGATTTGCAGCATATTATATTAACAAAACATAATTTCATTATTTCGCGATTGCGGCAACATAATTTTTCTTTTAATAAAAATAATAAAATCAACAGAATTAGATTAATTAAGTACATTTTGATAACAATTTTAAAATGAAAATTTATTTTAACTTGCGCAGTTTTGCGACAAAATAAAGATTTTATTGTGGCAAAACTGAGCCAGCCATATTGGTATATAAACACTTGATTAATTTCAAAACTAGAGATATTCTAACAACACTGGGCAGTGCTAAATACTAACCTACGATCAACCTATCGACAACCTTAAGAACATTTCACATTAATACTTAGGTATACATATTTTTGGGCAAGTCATCTGAAGTATTCTTCTAGCTATCGAGTTACGCATCCCATTTGAGGTGATGAACTTGAAGATGTATGTTCTTTGGGGTTTATTCATATAGGCTAGCAGAGATATCGACGAGCAACCTGTTACCAACGATTTAGTACATCATTTTGAATCCCCTGTGCTTTAAAGACGCCGTTTATTTAAAAAAACCTGCTGTTTCCTATCAAAGTGCACCGACGCGGTCAAAATGTATGGAACAGCATTTCTTTTTTTAATAACCGACGAAGACTTTCATGTACTGAATCCATGGCCATCCTGCCACCCTTTATACGTTGCTTAAGTTAAGTAATTAACTTTAAGCAACGTTTATAAATAAACCCCATAATTATCATGCTTCTATATTATATTATTAACCATTTTTCTTTATGTGAGATTACAGATTAATAAAACTAGATACGTGGTTAAAATGTATATGTACGTGCAAATGCGTTATTAGCTAAATATGGGTCCGGGTGATGTTTTAATAAAATACATTTTCTTTGACACAAAAGTGTATCTTACAGTGTAAAATTACGCGCCCACACTTACATACTATATCTAGAGAATAAGGTTGTCGATATTAACTAAAACACAATTTAAATATAATAATTTCATTAAGCTACTATACCATTAATTGCAATTAATTCAAATATACAAAGTTATGAGGTAATACTAAAAGGTAAACGAAATTTGTACAACGATTTCATTATTTTGTTCAGCTGACAAATTGAGATTAAATATTTTATTCTATAAAACTGGTAACAAAATCTATGTATTTCATTTTACGTGATTATTATGTATTTTTGAACGATTGAGTACATAATTAAAATTCTATATAATGTACTAGGAGATTATGAATGCAGTGGAGTACAATTCTAAAAATGAACTAAAGCTTTCTCATTGCAAAACATAATAGTGTGTCTTTAAAGTCCAAGAAAAATAACATTTCCATCAAATTCCACATTTATAATTTCGTCCTTTTGATAAAAAGCGGAACTAAGCCGAACAAGCCAAAAGGAAGCATGATAATAAAAAATACACTTTCTGACCTCGACACAGAGACCACTTTTCAACGTTCCTTTTGACTGGACGGGTACTATGAGGGCTAATGTAACCCGACTCAATAGAGAAGCGGTTAGAGCAAAGCGATCTCTTTACATCTAGATACATAGAAAGCAGCTTCTTTAATGATTCGGGTTATATTATTTGGCGTCACCCGTTATGGACTATTTTAGTGGAGTTTGGACATTTGGGTTTAAAATAATTATTTTTAATTTAGTCTCTTTGTAAAATTATTTCATGTTGTAGTTTTGTCTCATTTGAATAAAATCGTGAGTATTTCATATTAATTGAGACTAAGTTAAAAACAATTATTTCTATTTATAACTATTCAATATCAAAAGCATCAGCATTGACATATTGCATGGCAAGTTTTACATTACACGTAAAATCGATTACGGCAAACATCAATATAATTAATCGACTGGGCATCACTAACTTATTGGACTGCGTACACGCAAATACAGTCAATAATTTTGACTAGATGCGATTCAATTAAAAAAATACAACGAATTTGTTAAAAATGTCAATTTTAAAGAAACTCATTCGGTTTGCCTCGGCTCACTTCGGGAATGTTCGTGTTTTAGAGGAGATCCAAAAAGGAATATGGCTACTTTTATTTTAGCTGTAAGTGCAGCCGAGGCAGGGTAAAATAAATGTATAAAAATTTGAGCGATGAATTTGCGTGATAAATATTATCAATTGTAAATCAACATCGTACTTTCTATTGTTTATTCTCTTAATTTAATGACTCACCATTACTTTGAGTTTGTTACCGATACCTGTAAAAAGAGATGAGTTTTATCAGAGCGAAGAAGGTCACGTCGCGTCTCATTAGTTTCCTGATAAAATACGTTGGAGGTTTTCCTTATTTGAACGAAGATCATTTTACGGATGATAGGTTCCAACTTTTCCTCACGATTAAAGATGTTCGGCCGGAACGTAAAACGCGACGTTTGAGTGTTAGCCCACGTTCGCACGAACGTACAAATATCGCGGCTGGATTTTATCGCGCACTGGATTTTCAACTCTCGGTGTTGAGCCAATCATTGAGAATCCAACAGAGTGCAAATCAGCGCGTCAAAAAAGACAATGTTGGATATTCAACTCTCGGAACTAAGCAGTGTGATTAAAATCCAGTGCGCGAAAAAAATTCCCGCGGGAAAAATACGTCCGAGCGCAGCAGGTCAAGCAACCCGAAACTGTAAAATTTTCCCAATCAACCTTGAACCTTAATGCTTTAGTGATAAACTTGAAAATCTATTAAAGACATTTGACAGATTGTAGTAGCTTGATGTGCTGGCGTTTGTACCTGGGCTTAGAGACTGGAGGATTTTTTAAATTTTGAACAAGTATCAAGTAATTGCTACCCCTATTTATAAAATAATAAAGCTATATTCAAATTTTATTTATGTTTCAAATTGACGTTATTTAAAGTCAAACAAATATCAACTTTATTTTATTGGTAATTACGTTGACTTCAGAGTGACTAGCACTATTGAAAAAGTTATAAAAATGTTTGAAGTTGTAGCGTAAACTGAACTTTATTGTGTAAGAGTTAAAGTTATTTTTCCATAAACTCATATTTGTTTACATTTTTGGCGAATATGTCGCAAATACAGATTAGGCACCAGCACGCAAAGCTGTTGCCTTTGAACTAGACCAACCTAAAGTTGCTGCAAGTCACCAGTACGTGTATATCAATGTAATTTAAGCCTTATGCCAATAATCAAAAGTCACAATATACTGTGCACTTGAGTTGCAACGCTTACCGTTACCTGTATAACCAGATCTTCATAGTCCGAGATCGCCGTACTGTACCGACCACTTCTCATACGCGACCAGGCTGTGAGGAGACACGGACGGCCGGATCCTCTTGAGAGCATCCATGAAGTCTTGGAACGTGATGCTTCGGACTAGGGAGAGGTCCAGGCATTTTACTTCCTCGGGGTCTAGTTCTGTGGAGGAAAAAGAAAGGTTTTAGTCAGTTGGTATATTTAATTTCAAGTGTTTATGTATCAGATGGTCATGTGAATCATTGTCTAAAGAGTTTTGTGATCTGTTTTCTATAAGAAACACAAAAAAAAGTTTATTAATATTAGGAGTAGGTAGTTGCTCGCGAAGCAAGGCCAGTATAGGAAGACGCATATTTTTATTGTTCCAGTGCAAGAAAGAGATGGTGCTATACGGGACGAATAGCGCCATCCCTTTTCCGCCCTGCAACAATGATGTCATAGGGCCCTGAGCCCCTGAATAGGAAAATTACTGAATGAACAGAAACACCATACTCTTTTTTCTACTATCTTTTAATGTGACGCAGATGATTAACTTTACCGTTTAGTAAAATAATTATCAATACATTTTAAAAGAGATGTCCTGATTCACTCACTGACTGACCTGAAATTTTGCACCCTTTATTTTAAGAGAGATTAGAAGACAAGGAGTATGGTCGGATTTTTGGTCAAAATTCCCACGGGATATGTAGGTAATATACTAATTATGTAGGGTGGACGAAGTCTCTTGCAAGGTGCTAGTTACAGATAAATACGTGATGTTTTGATAAAATAATAATAGACATTCACGTAGTAAACTCCGTTCCTAACTAATATTATAAATTTGAAAGTTTCCTATTTTCACGCCTAATCCACTAAACCGATCCTCATGAAATTTTGCGTATACGTTGTCGAAAAGGACCTTGCATGCAGAAAAAAATACTGTTCCCGAGGAAAAGAACAATAAATTGCGACGTTCACAATTGCTTGAGGACGCTACATGGCGCTACGTCTTTCGAATCATGATTGAAATATGACTTCGACTTTCTGAGCGGTATTCTAACAAAAAGTACTTGGCTTGTATGAATTCACGATAGTATTAAAATCATTAGTATTATGGTTTTAATAAGATTTGGATGAAATTTGGCGCAATTATTATATAGGATACTTTTTATCCCGGTAATACGTTTCTGTGGGATAATTTCCGACCTCCACGCGGGCGAATCCGCGAGCAAAAGCTAGTTATTAATAAGTATTAACGGTGCACTTTATAAGCTCGCTTTCAAAGTATCACATCATTACATAACAAGAAGAACAGAAAGTTGTCAGTCAGCGCCACCTACGAAATGTCATATAGGTTGTTGACCATTTGATTTATGCTAAGAGGTCATTACGAGATGATTATATACCTAGCCCATTGCTTGTGTTTAGGCGTTAGGTATTCTTACGTCCGCACTCACATACCTCACGTACGTTTTAACATCGACCATAATATTATTGGTTGATAGTATATTCTGATTGTACCGGCTACCCTGACAGACACAAAGGTATAAAAATACTGGATAATGCATTAATCTTTTTAGGGTTCCGTACCTAAAGGGTAAAAACGGGACCCTATTACTAAGACTTCGCTGTCTGTCCGTCCGTCTATCTGTCCGTCTGTCTGTCACCAGGCTGTATCTCAAGAACCGCGATAGCTAGACAGCTGAAATTTTCACAAAAGTTATGTATTTCTGTTGCCGCTATAACAACAAATACTAAAAACAAAATAAAATAAATATTTAAGGGGGCGCCCATACAACAGACGTGATTTTTATAGATAATGGTACGGAACCCTTCGTACGCGAGTCCGACTCTTAACTTAGCCTCTACTGTCCCACTTCTGGGCAAAGGCCTCCCTCAAGACCTTCCAGGAACTCTTATCCCGCGCCACCTCAAAACAGCCATCACGGTACTCATCTAGGTCATCTTTCCACCTCTTTCTGGGCCGGTCTCGGCGGCGCCGTCTATCTTCAGGTACCCATTGTGGGTTGTTCGAAAGAGATACCGTGGCCCCTGGCACCACAGGCAACTGAAGGAACACGGGTGGGTTTTAGTCAGTAAAAGTCTGACACGCCCTTCCGCTCAGCCCAGATCGGGAGAGGTCATTTGATGATTTCCCACCCAAAAAAAAAAAGAGGTACCCATTGTGTACTTTTGCCCAGCGGTCATCGTGCTTGCGGCTGACGTGACCCACCCAATCCTATTTGAGACTGGCAGCCTTCATGTCTACGTACCCATTTTGGATCATCATCAATATATTAATAAAAGATAGAATAGAGGGATAAAGTTAGCTGACGTCTTACAGTGCGGACGTAAGACAATTGCTTTATATTTCGCCCACCAACATAAAAGATGTCGTGGGCGTCAGTTTTATTGTGTTCCGATATCTTTTTATGAGTTATTATAGCTTAAAGACATTTGACGAAAAAGCAGGTCAAGGTGTTGCGTGTCAAACTGGTGTTGCCAGATGCACGCGTTACGTGATCATACATGTTAGTGGGCATGTCCCAGTTCTGAGGCGAAATTCTGTATGGCTATATTATTCATTCTTATGCTACGGGCTATACTAACCGGTGCAGTATCTGTATTTTTTGCGATGCTTGGGGTAGGCAGAATTATTAGGAAGTAATAATAATCTACTAATAATTCCGTACGCAAAATACGCGCTTGGACGCGGAGTTGCGGACACCAGCCTGTTATACTACTATACTAGTTGCGCTCCGCGGTTTCACCCGCAGAAGTTTTGATCCCGTGTGAAGATCGAGATAAAAAATAGTAGTAATACTAAGTCCTAATCCATGGTTTACCCAAGAGCCAAATTTCATCCAAATCCGTTCAGCCGTTTTAGAGCGAAAGCGTAACAAACAATCATACAGTAAATAATTTTGTTTTTTCTTTATATAATTTGTTTATTTAGACTAATGTATGAACGTGTTTAAGATGAATCATTTAGAATCAATCCTAGTGCTGCATTCTAGCACTGATTTGTTCTCCAGAAGTAACTTGACTGCACTAGTCAAGTTACTGCTAGAGTACCAATCAGTTTCTTGACCATGTGTATTATTATTACTTGTGTAATCAGGTAGCATAATGACTGACATAAAGACTGCTTGGAATAGCCTATAACTGTCCAGCTTTTCGTCGCTGGAGGACACGCTATAGTCCGCTATAGTTATTTTACTTCTGACAGCAACCTTATTGTTATAAGAATAAAGATCATTGTTATTAAAAATCAAAGTAACTGTGGAAGGACTGTAGTAGCTACGCGAGGCCTAGGTATATCTAGTAGTGCTCACCTCTGATAGGCCCGAGGGCGGCGTCCCGGCAGAGCGCGGTGAGGTCGCTGCCCGAGTAGCCGTCCGTCAGCGCGGCCAGGCGGGCCAGCTCTTGGTCGCTGAGGGTCGCGGCGGCCGCACCTCGGGCGAGGACGCGCCGGATTAGGGACATGCGGGTGCGCACGTCGGGGAGGCAGACGTATACGCGTTTGGGGAAGCGTCTGAGGGCAAAAAATGATAATAAAATTATACCGTTATAGTATATTATTTGTATTTTAAGAATCAAAGAACAAACAACATTTTTATCTTTGGGATTTTTATAACCATCAACGCCACCAACCACACAACAATGAGAGATCATTTTTACTAGAAAACTCAAAATGATCATGGTTTTCGCGTTATGAAAGAAAACCATTGGGTATTAGTATTTTCATATATCCAATAATAGTCAAAGAGATCTACGAATGATCTGATACCAGAGAACTGATAGTATCCAACTCTTTTACTTAAAAAAAAAAATAAAAAATATGTGTTTCTGTACCACTGTCAATCAAACACATCATTTCCACTCACCTCAACGCCGCCTCATCCAACTCCTGCGGCCTATTAGTGGCGGCCAAGACGATGAGACGATCAGCCCCCGCGGCCGGTAACCCGTCGAACTCAACCAAGAACTCTGTCTTCAGTCGCCGAGACGCTTCGTGCTCGCCCGACGAGCGCTCGCATAGCAGCGAGTCTACTTCGTCAACGAAGATTATCGCGGGCTATGGAGGGAAAACAGGTGGTAAGCATGGTATAAGGGACTTTATAAAAGTTGGCAGTCTAGATAGGGCAGTGTTTTTTTAGTGTGTCGATGGCAATCTAAATGGATTCGGCTACGTGTTTAGCGCCATCACTAACGTCCATCAGTTCCTGTAACGTGCAACTGACAGGACACGCAGGACATGATATTAAGTGTCCCATCCCATCGTTTGTGGAACAGCACCTCATTTACGCTCCAAGGCGGAGTCGTCTATGTATTTTCACCTGAACAGGGGGCCTGCCTTTCCTAGTTTCGGCCAACCTAGGTCTGGAGTCTGTTTAAAGACTTCCACGTTACCCAAGGCAACTAATGTCCAGGTGCAATATCTTCAGCAGGTGGAGCGAATGGTTTGGGTAAGGAAGCACTCTCACCACAGCTTCGGTTTTTCTTTAGATAGGGCAGTGACTGGCATTGAACTAGGTTTCATCGTAGACTTGATGTTGCAGTAAAAACTTGTTCAGGAATGAAAAACCAGAAAAATGAACTTTTAAGTATTCCATACATTGCAATTTCCTTTTTTCTATTAACGAACCAGACTTGATTTTACCATACATATCAATTTCATTATTTATAATTTACACAACACATCATCACAATCAGCCTATAATACTCCCACTGCTGGGAAACAGGTCTCCTCGCAGTGAGACGTAGTAGGAACACATTAATTATTTACAATTGTTACATAAGAACATAAAGTCCACTGCTTATTTCTTGAAGAAAATTGTGAGAAAGGACGGAGGAAGGAAGTTTAAACAGGTTAAGCACAATTTCCATAACGCTAAAAAGAATTGACAAATATCATTGAAAAAACAATTTGTTAAAATCAATAATCCGGAAATCACTTTCATTCATACTTGACCGATTGTTTCGACCTTTCTTTTTTAATTGGAGTACATAAGTGGTGCATACGGCCTCGCGTTATATAGCCTAGTTTTAAAATAGGTACGCTATGTTTATTCATATTCGTAGTTTGATCATGAACATGAAATATTTCGAGGGCCACAAATACAGGGTGGTCCGTTTACAGTAGTGTAACTGTAGCAGTGCATAAGTGTTTTTAAAACTACTGGGAAGTCTTTGGCACACTCTCTATATTAAATTTTTGGGGACTGCAAATCTGGAACGAATGTGATCGAACGAAATGTTTTCCGTTGAGCTGCGATTTCTTCTAAACTATAAATAATGGCTGAACATTCGGGGTAATTCACAAACACAGAATTTGATTCGAAAAGCTCTCGGCGAGAGGCTTCTAAAAGTCGTCTTGTACCACTGTAAACGGGCACCAACACGCACTGGGCCGGTATTGGGCTTGTGTCCCAGCAGTGGGAACATTATAGGCTGATTATGCAAACGGGGAATTTTCTATCATGTTGCACCTGAGGGGCAATTCTCGTAATTTTAAGAACGTTCACAGTCTGATCTCAGTCTCAATCTGTAAAAAATACGTCTAATTTCCCCACATTTTGACATTTGTTTGTCGCCGAGATGAGACTGCGACTAGATTTTGAACGTTTTAAGAGGAAATGCGGGTGGTGTTTTTTCTATAGAGACGCTCTCGCCTGTTTTCTTTCTGGTTAATAACCATATGGCTATGATTTTTTACAGAATAATAAATGTTAGTTACTTGTATGTCCCTATGTTTTCCTTTTTGATAATACATTATTTTTATAAGCACTAGAACCCTCAAAAATGCTCAAAATTGCCTATTTAGACCGCTGTTAACAGAGGACTAGGGTATAAATTTGACGACAATTAATGAAAAAAGGAAAACATGGTGACACAGTATATATCCTTCTTATCCAGTTTATGAAATATCTTTTAAATTGGTTCAATATTGGTGGAGAAAATAGGCGAAAGCCAAACCTCGAAAATGTGACTTTTTACTTAGACTATTTATTTATTTATTTATTTAAATAACATGGGAGACTTACAGCTAAAACAAACAGAACAGGGACAGTACATTAGTCTGAAAGCCAATAACAAGTCTCCACTTATAAAATACAGAGAAAAAAAAAGTTAATTCTAAGGACATTCACACCAACTACAATATACTACAGCATAATATTATTATGTTGCTCTAACTGCTTAAAAATCATCATAACAAAAAACTACATGAAAAAGTTGCGGCCTAAGCACTTCCTGGCTGACGACACACTATAATACACACTATAATTATAGTTAGGAACGGATCTATATCGTACTGTTTACTGTTTACTATTCAGTCGGATCTGCAGTTGTCCTTATCCCACGCTTATTGGGCGGCCGGACGCCGAGCGCTCGCAGAGCGACAGCGATAGTTTCTTCAAATACCTAATTTTCAAAAGTCTTTCCGCCCGCATTTCCTCTTAAATTACGAGAATTGGCCTTCTGCTATGTTTTGTCTTTGCATAACTTCTAAATACCTAAGGCATGAAATTCGCGTTCGTACGATTAGTTTTACTTGTGCATAAAGTTTTAACAAATATTTAACCTTTTTAAACAAGTATTAGAATTTGTCGCGTTGGCCCAGTGGTCACACAGTTGGGTTCGATCGACAGGGTCGGTCAAAGTGTAATTTAGTTTTTCTATCGGGAAATTCCCAGAAGCAATACGATGTCCCAATTTGTGCCCGGTTAATGGGCAATTGGCACGCATATTATATGGGACATAGATGGCGAAATGTGGGGGTAGTTCACACCTCCGTACTTCATGACATGTGATCGATATTAGTATGGTAAAAGTTCTCGCCCAAGTTCGAAATCAATTGTTTCATACAAGATGGCTATCTTGGTGAATTAAAAAAAAAATACTTTTTACGTGAATTTTTCTCACGTTTTAATAGTTATTCTTCTATTCGAGGCGGAGGCCAATCTAACAAATCAAAGATCATAAAAAATAAATAAAACAAAAATATATATAATTATATATGTATACTAATTTGGTTTAGCTGTTGGTTCTCCTAATTATAAATAAATAAATAAAATAAATGGTGAACTAACCCAACTTTAACAACGAGTATATAGATAAAACAAAATACAAGATACCGATTATGCGACAGACTGGAACATATTTAAATAGAAATGACTTTTTATTGATTGTTAAGTCTCTTTAAAATACAATAGAATTTGATTACTAAAAAGTATCTCACTCAAATATAATACAATACAGACTAACAGCATGTCTACCAGAGTTGATTAACGAAATACCTACCTATTTGAAAGTGCATTCAAATCGTGGATAGGTTTTTTATCACGTGCATGCGTTCGGAATGAGGTCAACGACTTGCGGCCCTGTTGTTAGCGAGATAACGAGTGAGTGTCGCGTGAGTGTTAATTATTTGCAAGGCATGGGACATTTTAATCGTATAGCCTAGCAGTATAGCTAGTGTATTAAAGGGTATTCAGTCGAGTTATTGAGTTCCTGGGCTCTCGACTGGGCAACTCTCTGCTACTGAGAGTGACTGAGAGGGAGAACAGAATGCTGTTCTCAGTAGACAAGCCGTTAGAAGCCACTGTGGACCTCACTGTGTCTGAGACTGAACAACAGCTCAACAAAGAACAACAGCAGAAGGATCAGTCGGATCCCTTGGCGAAGAAGCGGCGTTTAGACACGATCAGCGACTGCGTCGCCACCAACGTGATAGAGATCAATAATCCCTGGTTTTTGAACCAGAATTTTTGCTGTCAACTTATGTGATTGGTGAACCGCACCCGAATTGCGTAACACACGATCAATCCGAATCGGTTTCATTTTGACAGTTCAACAACATTCATTACGTTATTTACGTTGTTGAGCAGGCACATGACACATTTTTTGAACATATGAAGCAATGGATTAGTAATATCCTTCAAAATGATTCAGATTGAGATTTTTTGTGTGTTACGCAATTAGGGTGCCGAAGCAGATACTATCATATAATTTGAAAACAAAAAAAGGCCTAAAAAGGCCACTGGCATAATCAAGCGTGGTCCGAGAGGTCGTGACCCCCCCCCCCCCCCCTAAATCAATCAAGCTGTCGAGAGTCTGCATGATTTACTAACTTACTACTTGGTGACCCCCCCCAAAATCTTGGGCTGCGAACGCGCCTGGGCAGAATCATAATAGGATAACAATATGAATCATATTAAAAATCATAAAATGGTCACACACTGACAATTCACAATATGATCTGTGCGCAATTCACCTGTTTGCCAATTTTGTATGGAAATTCGTAAAATGGTCCACCAATGTTTACACCAAATATGATTGATATGAAATGTAGGTGATTAAACTATTATGTGTAACCATTTAACGAAAATTAGAGGAATTGCTAATGATCTGCTGGGAATTCAGGAAATGAATTGCTTTTAGTGGTATTGTTTAAAGTGGCCTTTTTAGGCCCCCTGATAGAATTGAACTGGCTTCTATTAACCAAGGGGATCGCTTTACGACCGAATTCGGTCGCAAAGTCCTGTCACTCCATACATTACACCTGTCAATCCGGGACTTTGCGACCGAATTCGGTCGTAAAGCGATCGCTATGAATGTCGAGACTGCCGGGGCAGGTGTGATCTTTTCCTTCTGCTTTGTTGCAGATAATAATAATAATAATTGTTTATTGAAATAATTGATTTACATAAACATTTACAAAATTGGGCCTAAAACTAGAGGTAGGGAAGAAATAATTGGATTCTACCTGAACTAGGAATAAACCTGTATCTCAGGTAAGGTCAGATGAGCTTAAAGACGACCTACATTATATTACTTCTGTACGTCTGACGCATCGCATTAGAAATGATTACCTGGTGAAGTTTCGAAAATCCGATGGATGCTGGAGACACAGGACCTGTCGTTGTGCCGATATTTGGAACTATGTCCAATAGTAGACGTATTTGGACTGAATGATGATAAATGCAGCCCAGGCTGTTCTCAAAAGCTGGTGAATTAAATATTTCTTTATTTAATCTCACCTGCAGTTCTCTGGCGACTTGGAAGAGCGCTCGCACCATCTTCTCGCCCTCGCCGACGTACTTGCTGGTGAGCGTCGCCGCGGATATGGAGAAGAACGTCGCCGAGCACTCGGCCGCTACGCACCGGGCTAGTAGCGTTTTACCTGCGTATAACAAGTTGGGGGGTTAGATACTAGAATCCGAAAGTCATCATCATCAGCTAGGCTTTTCCCAACTATTTTGGGGTCGGCTTCCAGTCTAACAGGATGCAGCTGGTATGTAAAGATGGTCACCCATTAACAGACCAACCACGGCAAGCGTAGCTTAACCTGATCGATAGACCTGTGCGGCTGCACATATTATTATTTTCGGGGTGTTTAAAAGAACATCTACGTTTGATGCTGATGATAAGTACGACTACTATAGGCAGTCAGCTCTATTGTAGATTTCATTTCACGCAAGCGCATCAAAACTTGCATATTAAACCTTATGTCAAAGATACTAAAGTCTAGCATGACAAACACTACAGATTTGGACATTGCAACGACTAATTTTAGACACAGCATGAGCTGCTTTTGAATACCTTGTGAAGTCGTGCTGAGACGGAAGTAGTGGATAAAAGATTTTGGTAAGAAATGCTGTCAAAAAATAACCGACATGAAAGCATTGGATGCTAATGCCGTCGTAAACTAAGAAACAAGGACCGTTTATATGGGGCAATTGAATACGTTTATATGGGGCAATTGAATACGTTTATATGGGGCAATTGAATACGTTTAATTTTGTGACTGTATAACGTTTTTGTTTATAACAGGGATATTTTTATCAGACTCATGACAGGTTACCCCTTCGTATCCGGAACGTGGATCCACGCGAGACACAATGACTATATCCATTTAGCACGACATTGTAAATCGGTATGTCCAACTTGAAAAAAAATTGATGATATTTACCATTTCCTGGTGGTCCAAAGAGTAGAAGTCCTCTCGCTGGAGACCTCAGTCCAGTGAAGAGTTCTGGCCTCAGAGATGGCAGCACCACCATCTCTTGAAGCGCTTGCTTAGCCGCCTACAAACAAAGAGAAATCTATAGTAACATAACATTATGACCATAATCAACATTCGGGTAGACAGAGGGTTATATTAAATCCTGCGGCATTTATAGCGCCCCATGCGAAATGCGCATCACACGGACGTCACGCAAAATCGAAATCAAGCGGAGTTATCCTTGTGATTAACTAACATATTTACAACACACCGACATCAACCGTCGGGCAATAGCCCACCAGATAGGTACAACACTTGATGGAACTTTCCACCCTGTTGCTCATACCACTATACTCTCACATTTCGCCAGTAATATTAAGTACCATTAATAATGGGTTGGTTTGCATTTTGCGATTGGGCACAAATCCTGGGGGTCTACTCCGAAGTGCAAAGTGCGAATGTTCGGATCGGACCGACACATGGCCGAACCGAATATTCTTGAACAACTGCGAAAAAGGATTTCGGATCGGCTCAGCTGGGTCGGGACCATAGTCAATATTCGAAAGAGTGTAGGAATGTAGGATCGGAACCGACCGAACCAAATAGTAACTTCGAAGCAGGAAACGGCCGAACATTCGGCCGATACTACTTCGGAGTAGACCCCCTGATTTCGTGCGGCTACTGACAATGTCCTTAAAAACAAACCCAACACACTCGGATATCGAACCCAGGACCTCAATTTCCGCAGTAATGCGAACACTTTATCAACGACGCACTCAAAGAGAAAACTATACTAATAAATATAAAATTAAATTATTGCTTTCATTTTATGACTGAGATTTAATTAATTTTTAACATACATTATACTATCGTTATTAATTTCTTATGTGAAAGTGAATTTGTTTCGTCTTGAACAGTTTGATGACAAGTAGGTACCTAATTAATTTGACGAAATACACAGATTTATTCCTAGAAATTACCCATTTTTTATTGGAAAAATAAAATAAAGAAACGAAAACATGACAAATAAAACGCGTGTTTTAAACAGTTATGCCCACGAAAATCCTACTAGGTACCTAATATTATAAATGCGAAAGTTTGGATGGATGGATGGATGTTTGTTACTCTTTCACGCAAAAACTACTGAACGGATTTGGATGAAATTTGGTACACAGATAGTTTATAACCAGGATTAACACATAGGGTACTTTTAATTCCGGTAGTACGTTCCCGTGGGGAATTTTCCGACATCTACGCACTTTTTATCCCGATATTCGCACGGATCGAGAATTATGTGGGTGAAACCGCGGGGCACAGCCAGTAAGAAGATAAATTCTTCGTATTTCCGTGGGCATAACTAGTAAAAAAAAAGTCACGATCGATTACTAGAAGACAACACAACATTATAATAATAATAATATCCCTGGACATTTCACACAGCACCATTTGTCCCAAGCTAAGCAACCTAATGCTTGTGTTATGGTAACAAGATGGCTGATAAACTACTTAATATACAATTTTCTTTTTTTAAATACATTATAAATAGAAAAACACCCAGACTCGGCACAAATACATGTAGGTAATACAATAAGAACAATAAAAGTTAAATCTAAGTCGCTGTCGATGGAATACGCTTCGGTAGGTCACGCATCGCATATCTTTACAGTGATGTCGTAAGCAGTAACAAAACAACAGTAGCGAACTAGCGACACGATCTGCTTCCAGCACGGCGAAACGACGCTATTAATAATAACAGTCCTGCAACTGGATACTATCAAGATCCTTAAAGTTCAAATTAGTTCGTTCTGTTTTAAAAATTGCAATTTATTTATGTAAACTTGACTGAATAAATAATTAATGTTGGTCTTTAATTGCGTTGGGTTATTTTATTATGTATAATTAAGAATTACACACAATGTTTTTAAATTTTAGAGTTTTTTCGAAAAGGTGCGAATTATCGGGAAATCCTAGTCGATCCCGAGAAAAAAGTAAGTCAAGAAACCAGAGCCGTAATTCCCGTATTTTTAGGAACGTTCGTATTCTAATCTCATTCTCAATCTGTCAAAAATATCTCGAATTTCCCTACATTTTTGACAAATTTTTGAAATTGATTGTCGCTGAGATGAGATTGCGACTAGATCTTGAACGTTTTTACTTACGGGAATTGGCCTTCAGAAACCCTAAACTATTACTGTTCCCTATGTACAAAAGCAACAAATTAATATGAGTGGAAAAACACGGCGAATTTCTGCTCCGTCGGTCGTAACAAGTAACAATGTTCAGAAAGAGCAGTTTTTCAAGTTACAATGTTAATCCGGGTGAACAAAACGCGCTTTTGTGACGTTTCCTCGGTCAGCGGAATTACGTTTCATTTTTCCGCTCAGATTTGTCCCTAGCCAAAGAAAGAACGGGCGATCAGCAATGCTCAATGTGTGTTTACGATTTCACACCATTAAAGCCAGACACGCGATGTTATCCTTTACCATAAGTTTGTTTTAAATTTACATAGAAAGTGCATACGTATCACCTTCTTTTTGTACCGTATAGTACAATGTTTATGGCTTGCTGATAGCCACTTATGACTTTGAAAAACCTGAAGTACCTGCCAAGTTTTGAACTCGAAACCCGATGATTGCTTCACAATACCTTGTTAAAAGTTGGAAACGTGTGAATGAAAAAGAAAGTTTAACGATGATTCATGTCTATCTATAATATAATATAATATGTAATATATTATAATAAAAATGAATCGCTGAATGTGTTGCTAAGCGCAAATCTCGAGAACAGCTGAACCGATTTCGCTAATTCTCTTTTTAGAATATTTCTTGAAGTACGAGGACGGTTCTTACGAAAAAAAAAACCTAAGAAAGTTGCTTCACGCGGACGAAGTCGCCGGCAAAAGCTAGTTGATAATAATTACGTCTGATTGGATCTTAAAAGGATGATTTAGCGAAATTATTTACATCTGAATTGTTAATACTTTTCAAAGATTATTTTAGAAATGTTATCTTTCAATGTTGTTTGATTTATTATAAGTAACGTAAAAAAGTGTTTGAATAACTTTTTTCAGCTGTTATTACATCGATTCGATTTCTATACATTCACCTAATTGGTCTGTGTCTGGCGGTTATTTGCATTTTTTTTTATTGATATCGTAAACTTTCACTGTCGTGTTATTCTTATTTGTAGGGTAACTAAATGGGACCAATTGAGAATTGGACAGTTGGACATTTTGCGAATTGGACATAATGCGCCCAAAGGGTTATTTTCGCCTTTCAGAACTTAATCAACTAATGGGAAAGGGTAAAGTCTTAAAGACTTTTGTGTAAAGTCCTTACATAAAACGGATTGGATAAATTAAATCTCAAGGGTCAACGCCACTGTCATTATGCTTGCCTGGTACATTATTGATCGCTTTGCGGCTTTGCAATGGTCAGTGTACGGTCTTAGAGGGCATAGATCAGAATTACATTGCTAGAGACAGTTTGGCTCCAGTCCAGTCCAGTCCAATTTATATTAGGAATTGAGCCGGGTATAAAATTGTATGGGAAGCGATCGGATTGTCGAATGACACGAAACAAGAGACTATTGAACTGACTGTGTATGTTTTATCAACATTATTTTTTCGATCATTGGAATACTTTTCTGTTGTAATAATCTCACTGAATTGGTTTAATAATCATCTACTATATTCTTTTCTACATTCCCTCTTTCGATCACTCGACTCTCGACTTTCAAAGGCCGATTCCTATAATTTATGGACCGTTATTGGTTAAAATTAAGACTTATCTACTTTACTTATATGTACCAATAATGGAGCAAAGTCCTCGTAGGTTTGCATAGTAGACCCTCCCATAAGCAAGTAGCTATCACAGGTAAAATTAGTTGACGAATCTATTTATATGCCCAGTTTGGCAATAAAAAATGCTACCATTGTTGGTAAGGTAAAAACGATTCGTTTTTGTTTACTTCCTATAAACAAAAACGACTCGTTCGAAACCGGACATTATACCGAAAACTTGTCGAATACGTACTCCAATCAAACATTGGCCAGCTTAACAATTTCTTTCACAATTACCTACTAGAGCAGACGTGACCGAAAGAAAATGCTTTTATGTAATGTCTGCAGCCGTCAACACCCGATGTGTCAGCACCGTTACTTGTAAGGTCAATGAACAAGTTTACATTACAAAACTCTAGTTACCTCACGATTTATCTAAATTATTCGATTGGAGGTCAGGTTAGGTATTGAGTAATAGATTTTCATGTCGATTTGACCCTGAGATTAGACAATGTTTTAAGCCATTTGTGATACGCGCAAAAACTAAAGCAAGGTTCCCTGATAGGTCGAGAAGTTTTGGGCATGTTGAGCGATAGTTAATTACAGAGCTGTTTCTGGCACCAAGCCAGACCCATGATCGGTTTTGGTGTTCGCGTATTAGCATTGCAAAGTTACGAGGAGACACACGCAAAATAATCGCCAGACAAAAAGACTGCAACGCAAATGCCAAATCGAAATTGATGTATAGTAGCAACTGAGAACTGCACAGGCAGTTGCCAGTTTTTGTGCAGTTACATTATGTGCAAGAGAAGATGCATTTTAACATCAACTTGGCAGTGGCATTGTTGTGTTAGAATGCAGCACGGATTTTGACTTAAACGAGAGTGATCCCAACTGCCCCTTTATCGGTTTTGATTATAATAAAAATGTGACTTTATAAAAATCACACGTTGAGTAACTGTATTCATTACACATTCGTTTTACGTATAACTACTGTGTGGAATATAAGTATAAAAGGTAAACGAAAAATATATTTCACTTACATCTTGTCCCGCTATATCTTCCCATTGCACCTTGGGGCCTCCTTCCACAATCTCGTCCAGAATCAGCTGGACGAGTTTGGGGTCGACTCCACGCACGCTGAGGGCCGGTTGGGGGGTTCTGCTTCTCGTTGGAGTCCCGCGTTGGGAGCCTCCCCCCACCACACGTCGGACTGGAGACCCGTTCGAAGGTACCTGGTATGCGCTCTGATTTGAGACGCGAATTGACGATGATTGTGGGTTAGATGAATGGAAATGTTAATGTGGAAGAAAAGAATAAGAAAAGTTAGTATTTTTTAATATAAAACTAAGCATTGCGCCTGTATTCTTAGAAAGGGTAGACAGAAGTCTATAGCACAGCCACATATCGACAAGTATGTTAGTTTAGATAAAGTGTTTCAATTAAATGAAAACAAAGACTTCCTGTGGATCTAGTTTGATCTGTGTCATAAACATAGATTTGTATTTAATTTTTCTTAATTACTTTCTAGTTTGCTATCTGATGATGTTACTAGATCATCGTGATTCGGCGAGTTCTCAGCCGAACAAACAATACTATGGTATTATTGTTTTTATTGCATCTGTGAAATCAATTCTGACATATTGAGTAGGTGAACGCAAAAGTAGCATGGTTACCGCCACTTATGTTTCACACAATGTAAAATTAATTATGTAGGTATCTACTTAAACACAGACACTTGTACATCTTGTAGTATTTAGTGGAGTTGTGTATTGGACAAACTCGGTAATCAGTACGTTATAAAAACAAAAAATTTGGTGAATTTTGAATGAGTGAAGATGCCAATTGGTGATGTTTCACATAGTTAATAAATAAATAAATAAATAAATAAATAGTTATATTCGAAAAGTATCCAATTTAAAAGCCAATTCAAATAGAAAGTCTAAGAGATTCTCAAGCAATATTACTCCAAAACTATTGAAACTATCTTTTGATCTCTGATAATGCTGTGTGGACTTATTTTAATTTTCAAACAATTATTGACCTATTCTCACTAACCCAGTTCACTAAGTATCTACCATTGTTTCAATAACTAGGTAAAGTCAATATTAGTAAATAAACGAATAAAAGACAACCGCCCTTTTTTCTGTGCAGTCTCGTGCAGTAATACATAATCAGCCTATAATGTTCCCACGGCTGGGACACAGGCCTCCTCTCGGTGAGAGGGAGTGGGCTGTAATCCACTACGCGTGCCCAGTGCGGGTTGGTAGATGTCACATTCTTAAAATTTTTGGTTCTAGGACATGTCCGATTTCCTCACTATGTTTTCCTTCCTTTCTGAGAGCAGTGGTGATGAAATAATTTGCGAAAAGTATAGCAGCCGTCTGGATTCGAACCTACGACCTACAACTCGTAAGTAGCGGTCGTTACCACTGGGCCACTACACCTCTCCATAATATGTATCCCTTCAGAAATATTCATATTGAGTATCATGCCAAGTCTCGCAACTTTTTACCGTGAAAATCGTAAAAAGTTTTGAGTTCTCATGCAGAGCCAAGTTTAAACATTCATATTAGGTACCGTTGACTCTCAATTAAGCAAATTGCTCTCCAGTTTGACATTGAACACTGTTATTTGAATATTTGGATCGATACTTTACGAAAACACGCTATTGGATTTTGTTGAGTGTTTAGTAAATATCTTTTTCTATCTGATCTAGAAGAACAATTTCTATGAAAACTTCATGGAAATTGGCAGAATCGCGTCGCACCAGTCTGCGGGAGGCTTGACAAACGAGCTATGGGTGTGGGTCTGCAGTACGGACTCCTACCCTGAAAGAGCGAAACGGGGCTACGGTACACCACGAAACAGATGGCTGGAGGGTTTGGATATCGTCCTTAGAAATTGACGAGAAGTAGCGCAGTATCGCGCTAGATGAAAACAAATGGTGGGGAGCATAATGTTACATATTTTTACTCGCGGCTGTACGCTGCATGTGGATTCTTTTAAAACGGAAATGAAACGCGATACTTTTGTACGGAGTGACCGCGGCATGCACAGGTTAACGTATCATTGATCCACAAGACTGCAAGAACTAGAACGAGCCCCTTTTTACCCACTAACTGCGCGAAAGCAAAGATGGGTTATGTTTTTTTTTTTGCCAAATTATAGTAGGTACTTTTACTTACGTAGGTTCGAATTCGAACCCAGACAGGCGCTTAACTTTGTTTAAATTATTTCATCACCACTGCTCTCAAAACGGCGAAGGAAAACATCGTGAGGAAACCGGCATGACCTAGGACCAAAACTTCGAAGACATGTGACATCTACCAACCCGCATTGGGCGCGCGTGGTGGATTTCGGCCCACTCCCCCTCACTGAGAGGTTGCCTATGTCCCAGCAGTGGGAACATTATAGGGTGATTATGAGTACTTTTAGGGGATTCTTGTAACTTTTAAAATCTCTAGTTTAACCTTGCCGTGATCGATGAGTTGGCTTCTATATTGTTAGTCATGTGTATCGCAGTTTTTTATTCAATGAAGGGCTGATTTTTCCATCGCCAGGTAACTTTTTCAAGGAATAATTTTGAAATTTTGACACTTATTTCATACAAAAACTGTCAAAAGTCAATTTTATTCCTCGAATAAAAGTTATCTGGCGATGGAAAAATCAGCTCTTAAGAGCGTTGACAACGTACGGCATTTCATACAAACTTTCAGTCCTTGTTTTTCGAAATGCATGAACCGATTTTAATGAAACTTCATACGCATAAGTAGAATACATAGATCTAAAAAGTTAGTTAAGAACATTTTCGAAATGTCTTATTAAAAAAAAGATAATTGGAAATCTCTGTTTGTATGGAAAATTTAAAATCGGTCTAATTTAGCCGTAACACTATTTTTCAAAAATGTTCTCAATTAACTTTTTAGATCTATATATCCTGCTTATGCGTAGAAAGTTTCATTAAAATCGGTTCATGGATTTCGAAAAACAAGGACTTGAAAGTTTGTATGAAATGCCGTACGTTGTAAACGCTCTTAAGGTGATTTTGTAATTTTAAAAGTACATGTTATTAACCTATTGGCTATCGATCCACGTGGTTGTTAACAATGAGCAAAGCACAGTTTTTATTCAAGTAGGTACAGGACAATGGGCGACTTTGGCGTCTTTTAAGAAGTCGCTGCGGACTTATGAGCTACGTTTTGTACAAAAAGTTACTTTGGCAGCCAAGCAGTTTTCGTATGCTTTTTTGTACAGAGGTGCCATGTTATGAGAATTTGTGACTTTTTAGTCTGGCTGGTATATACACTGGCCTGTTTACTAGGTACTCTAAGTAACGGGACGTTTTTTCTTGAATTTAAGGATATTTTCATCACTTACTTTTACTAATATTGGAGGGGCTAATCAGCCGCACCGGTCGATCGATCTGGTTAAGCTACATACGTTCGTCACGGTTGGTCCGTGGATGAGTCACCATCTTTACATACCAAGATCCCTCCATGCCTCGGAAAGCAAGTTTACCCGTTGGTCGCGGCTGTCATTCGAGGGTCTTAGACAATCGTTACAAGTCGCCAGAAGCCCGAAAGTTTGACAAACAGTCTTACCAAGGGGTATTGGGCTATATTATTATATGTATATATTTATTTAGACCTATATTATGTATAGGTACTTTATGTATGTATTTATTGTATTATGTAAATGGTACACCACAGACCACCTACAGTATTTGTCTCTCCTTCCCCTTTTTAATCCATCCAAAGGTTGTCTTTGAGTTAAAAGATCGATCTTAGCGATAAGACCGCCCCTTGTGTCACCCTTTGTTAAATTTATACAGGGTGGCAAGGACATCGACGCGCAAACTGTAACCATGGATTCAGCACATGAGTTTAGACCCCATAGTGTCGACATTTTTCGTCGGTTACTAAAAAAAAATATTGCTGTTCCATACATTTTGACCGCGTAGGTATTACACTTTACTATGAAACAGAAGATTTTTTTTCGATAACCGACGAAAAATTTCTACGCTTTGGGGTCTAAATTCATGTGCTGAAGTCATGGTTACAGTTTGCGCGTCGATGTCCCTGCCACCCTGTATCTTTATGCCTGTAATTTATATGGTGTACACAATAAAGAGTATTCTATTCTATCATGTTACCCAGTAACTGGGTTGTGGAGGTCAGATATACATTCATTCCATGTAAAATTATTAAATTGTAAATTAAATCATTCAGCTGCATCCGGTTATACCGGAAGCCGACCTCAACATAGTTGGAAAAAGGCTAGACAGTTAATGACTTTTACTAATATTGACTTTCTAATACAACGATCCAAAAAAAAGAGCTGTAATAATTCATCTGTTTTACCAAGAACACCAGCATTATCAGCAATCAGAAGAAAGATACCACCTAAAAGTCACTCACCGAGAGCTGTCGTTTAACAGCGGGCGGCGTAGACGCTGGCTTCACAGGATATCTGCTGTAACCCCCATTGGAGCTATTCGGCTGTGATGATGACCTGCCCATGGACCTGGGCAGGGTCTGCGACTTCATCAGAGGGCCTCCGCCCCCACTACTAGGCACCCGTCGACCAGCTGTCGTGAGCTTGCGCCCTGCGACTGAAGATGATATTGTTAGAGGAGGAATAGAAAACTTCTGGATTGGAAGAACATTTTGTTACTTACGTGTGTATGAAATGGTCAAATTATGATGGTTTCGGATATTACTCAAAACCATTATGACAATTACCACACCATGTTTATGGAACTAGCGTTAATGTAATGTTATATCCCAAGCTGTCATACTGCAGCTCGGGACATAAGCTTTGTATTTTTTTTTTTGTCTACTGTCTAAGTGGGAGCTATCCGAAAACTTGTGTTGGTCGAGTAAATTTTAATACTAGGCCCAACAAAGCTACTACGTTTAATACACATGATTGCAGATTGTAATATATGGTTGTAAAGTTCAAGGTCATAACGTTCAAGTGTTCATTGGTCCACATTTTCATAACATTAATTGAAGCACTGTTTGTGCATTAGACGATGACGCGTCCTGACCTATTATGGTACTAGGGCATATTATGCTACAAATTGAGATGATTCACAATTACTATGAATTGCAATGACTATGCCTAAGCCTGCCATTGATTTTCTATTTGGTTAGTGGCATTATTTTCCTTAGGGCTGATTTTTCAATCATCTGATAATTTTATTCGAGGAATAATTTTGATATTTTGACAGTTACTTCATAGTTCTACACGTTGGCCAACATTGTGGCGAATGTTGTGGCTAA
Organism: Apamea crenata; assembly: GCA_949629185.1. Lineage (NCBI taxonomy): Eukaryota > Metazoa > Arthropoda > Insecta > Lepidoptera > Noctuidae > Apamea > Apamea crenata. The sequence goes on from OX451371.1 coordinate 13,620,130, forward strand.
TACCTTATGGCCATCATGTAGAGCGGGTGTTTGTGCTTATTGTGCAATGATGGCCCACAAGTTGGCGCGAGATCCGTGTGGTGTCGGTTTTTAACAAAAGAGGGTTTTTTTTTTTTGGATGGGAAATCATCAAATGGCCCTCTCCCGCTCTGTGTGGAGCGGAAGGGAGGGTCAGACTCTTACTGACTAAAACCCACCCGTGTTTCTTCCTTAGCCCTTTCTGTTCCAGGGCAGCGGTAACCCTTTCGGACGATCCCGCCGCCCTGGCAGGCTTCGGCCCTATCGGGCCCCGAAGATCAAAGGGTTGTGGCAGAGTTATGGCCGCCGCGTCCACAGGTTGGGCGTGCGTTACCTCAACATTCGCCACAATGTTGGCCAACGTAAAGAGCCGGCAATAGAAAACTGTCAAAAGTCAATTTTATTCTTCGAATAAAAGTTATCTGACGATGGAAAAATCGGTCCTTAGAAAACTAGAGAGACCAAAATTCTTATCTATTTTTCGTATTCTATTTTTGATTTCCGAAGTCAAAGTACGTATTGCCTATGTTTATGGCCAACTATTTTGAAACTAGGTTACAAACAGAAGCGTCTTTTATTTTTAAAGCCACTAATTTGGGTCAGTTCAGAGGAGAATTTTAACACAATCAATTCTCGTTAGTTTGCCGTGCAAACTTTCAGGCTACGCTAAAATTGGGGCTATGCTGGCTGCAAAGTGCTGTTCACTTTGGTAAAATACTTTTGATGTAATATTTCTCGTTAGTCAGCGTTTAACGTCACAAGTATTTTTGTGTTCATTTCGTGTTTGGGATGGTATTCAAAATAACATTCATAAAATTTATTACACTACATAATTCTGCCTAATATCTCTCCAAAACCGTAGAAACTTACTGATAACAGTAATTTGATAAAAATACTCGTTAGTCAACAAAAACACGTTTTTTGGCTAATGGTTAATTAAGTACGGCGTTTTAAATACAAAAAAAAAGGAGTAGATATTGACAGCGTGTTAAATACAATACACGTTAGTAATATAGGTACCTCTAAACCTCTACAACTTAACTAAGTAAGCACTAGAAGATCTCAAATAGTTTACAAAACAGCGTTGAAATTGGAAGAGAATAGAGAACATACGATACTTGCATTGCTAGTTTTTGTGCCTCTACTGACGTATACAGGGTGTAAAAAGACCCATCACATAGTCGTCCTCCTCCTTCCTCCTTTATATTAAAATAAGTAACGTTGCACAAAAATAATTGCTGGGAAACGACTTTTATTTTTGCTGTGAAAATCTGCTCTTTGCGATAGTGCTCAATGTAACACACATAAAACATTGTGCTTATGGGTGGGCATAAACTGTACAGGGGTCGTCGGGGTACATAAAGTTGTGTTATAAAATGAAAAACTTTTTCGTAACAAACGCCAGTAAAAGTTGCAATTTTGACCCTTAACCCGTTGAATGTCCCCAGTAGTAATCCCCAATGTTCCCAGGTATAAAAAATAAACCGGTCAAGTGCGAGTCGGACTCGCGCACCGAGGGTTCCGTATAAATTTGTAGGTATGTAACTAAAAATTTACGGCTTTCGGATTTTTTTTCTTTACTTGTGCCACATGACATTGCTTCTTGCGAAATTTCATGATTCTAGGTCAACGGGGAGTACCCTATAGGTTTTGATTCCCTTGCGAGTGTCAAAATATGCGACATAAACGGAACATAAACGCCCGTAACTTTTGATTGCGTTGACTTAGAAGTTAGATTTTTCACTTCACTGCTTCTAAGGATTGCAGTCCTGAGTTTTTGATATTAATTTCAATTTGATAACTCCACGCGTTTCTGGGAAAAAGGGTCTTGACAGACGGACAACGAAGTGATCTTATAAGGGTTCCGTTTTTCCTTTTGAGGTACGGAACCCTAAAAGTATTACAATGACGGGGAGTACAAGTGACTCTCGGCTTCGTTAAGTGTGTTTTTACACCCGTTATACAAGCTATACCTACACAATCAGATAACCCTGGTGTTGCCACAATAAACAAGACAGTACAATTCTTCATTTAGAAGAAAAGCCTATGTTTTTCAATGGATATACAAGAGGCCGTATTTACATGCAAAATATCCCATCCACCTCACTTTATAACTACGCAACAAATGCAATATACACACAACAAAATACCTATAGTCGACAGATACATGCATGCTTATATCAAGGATAACGAACGTGAATAATATCATTCAAGAGCGGTCTGCTTGTCCTTAACTCTATTCCTATAAACAATCAATACAAAGACTATGTCTTCCAAACAGAAGGAACCAAGGAAATACTGTATTTTATCTATTTACTGCATGTCTGATGAACTAGACATACGCGTTGAGAATATCTAAATAACAAAACATATAAAATTACACCTGCACGCGATAACATGACCCCCATAGACAATGGATTTTGTTTGACGGAAGAATAGACAAAATGACAGATAGTAGACAGATTTCTAAAGAAATTCTGTTTAGACAATATATAATGGTAATGAATGTAGACAAATTTGTCATTTCCAGACACGGATCCGGGCTGTTACTGAGAAGTTCCTAATGGGCAACTCTATATCACTTTGCCTGACTTCGAGATCGAACCCAGGACTTCAGGTTCAGCAGTCGCGCTTGGCGAAGTTGCGACCACGAGATCAACGAGGCAGTCAGTTTGATCTTATTACTGTATGTCTAATTACACACACGAGTCACGACACACGCTTTGAGAATGACTAAACAGCGGAAATAAATAGAATGACTATTTCAATTTAAACAGCACCCAAGTTTAAATAGACAGATTTAACCGAATCGATTGATTGAATCGAGTGGCTGAAAAGGGGCCAGTGCCAATGTCAGTGGGTCAGTGACCGTTCTGTCCGACCAGAGAGTATCGTATCTCGTGACAGGCATAGACAGTGGAAAGGTGCTTTTTATATAAAATGATAGCGAAAACTTTCTTTTAGATAAGCTCTGTCCGTTCCAACGTATCTTTGTAAATGTTATCAAAGAGAGTACAATGTGGATTGTACTAAGCGTTTTAGTAAAAAGGCTTCACGAGATTTTGTTACCATTACCGGATTGGATTTACGGTTTTCAATGGGAGTTTGCCGTCACGGTCTTTTGAGTTTATGGAACAAATAAATATAGAAGCGATCGCATCGACATGGATTGGTTAAAAGTTGAAAAGCGCCTCGTACTCGTTTGAGTTCCTAGATTTTAGCTTAGACTAAATATCTACGTGTGATGTAGTACAATATGAGTGGTCTCGTAGGTTTTCACACGAGATAGACAGTTCTAAGAGAGCCACTGGGTCTAAAATTAGACTCTCATGGATGAAGTGCCTAAGAGTTGAAGTTTCTGTAGCAGTAACGTGCTGTATAAATCTCAATAACCACAGTGTTAATAGAGTCAGTAGTAAACGTCGCCTACGGTTAACTAAACGAGCTATAACACCATAATAAGCCGTTTCCCTCAGTTTAATCTAACGAATTGTGAAGGCCCATTAGCTCTGAAACTGCCGCGAAATTGTGCGAGACTAAACGTCTATGTTTATTAAAACTCCGTGAAACAATTTGTGAATGACTGACGTTATTTAAAATTGACCTTATTGCCCCGTTCTCGTGTAAACTTGCACCCATTTGTATTCTAAATATTTTCTCCGAAAAACTTCTCGCTTTTTTCGATCCCGCTATCAGATTTTTGGCAACTATTTTCTTAATCACGTTGAGTGGAATAGACGAGCTTTTAACGACGAAGAATACGGGGGTAAGCGATCTGAAAAGAAATGTTCCCTTTACCCTTTGCAGCGTTTTCAAGTCACCCCACTCGGGCTCTTGTAAATTAGGTCCATGAAATCTGTACCGCATTTCCGCAGTGATCAGTCAACTGAACAGGGAAACGTAACTTTCGGCTCTGTAAGATTAGTCAGGAATTCAATGAAACAGTAGCTACGCGTGTTGCCTACTGAACCGAAACGAGATGTTAGGGAAATACAAGTCGTATGTAAAAGATCGTGCGAGTGCGTTCTGTGCGCATGATTGCGTTCCCCCCTACGTACCGCGGCTATACAAAGCAAGTCAACTGAGACCAACTAGGTTAGGATCCGACAATTAGCATAACATTTTTCGGTCGATAAATTAAAGCTATGAATCTATGAACCAGTTCTGTACCTACTGTTCAAGGATAGACTACTTTTAGATGTTTTTTTTTTGCATATGATGGAGCGACGTGGAGTATTTAACAAGACCTTGCACTTATCTTGTTATTTTACCGCATAATTTCATTAAATATTTGTTTTACGTAAGGACTAAAGTTGCATAATTTAAAGATAACTTATCTACAAGGAAAAGGAAATTTATTTAATCAAAATGCGTAATTTGACGTCAATTGCGCAAGCGCAAGCAATATTGAATTTTAAGACCATATTTTTTCCGGAATCTGGCAATACGAAGCATTTTTCTTTATGTAAATGATTAAAAACGGCTGTGAATAGCCTAACTAGGTAACCTAGCTAGTACGAAAGTTGTTGTATTGTTGAGCTGAAAATCTAGAATTCTAGGCTCTAAATACAGATAACATAGTCTAATGACGTGTTACGTGTCCGAGTTGTGTGCTGTGCTAATAAATGTATGTGCCTCGTAGTTACTATGCAAGAGATACTGCGTCCATACATAGAAAACTATTTGTACATTTTCCTTAGAACACCAAGCAAATGTTGGATAACTAATGCACTCTGCATATAAAGTGATTTATGAAGATTGAGTCGAGACGATTTTCGTGGTCGAAGATTTATAATGGATGGGTTTTTAACATTAAATGCCCTTATGTATAGATGCAGCGGAAAGCGTAACACATAACAGAAATACAGAATCAAATACATCACACAGTGTGTTAGAATTTTAAAACAATTGCAAGCTGAAATAATGGTAGGCAGTCAACCCATGCAAACACTGACAATAAAATTTAAAACAAAACAGTCCAATTAGTCTCCAATGTCGAGAGTAGTGTTATAACAATCAAGTTATACAGATGTTAGTTAAATTTCTGATTGAATTTTGCATTAGGTTTACGTCAAACGAAGCATATTTCATGAAGCATTATTCCTTGTGTGTCTACCTTCGTTCGGCGGCTTCGTTTGACCACTGTTACTTTCTGTATGCGCGAGTAACGTCGTCTTCGACTTCTCTAGCCGTCGGGCCTTTAGAGGTGACTCCGTCGGCTTTTTGTCGCTCCGTTCGGGCTCACTGTCTACGCCCAACTTACTGAGCGCAACTAGGCTGGCTACATTGGGGAATATAAAATTATATTCAATAGAAACTGTAGGATAAGTTGTGTATATATGTTGAAAGGAAAAAAAAGAAGCGTAGCATGCAAACATTCAGCCAATTTCCACTTTCAAAATAAAATAGCGTAGTTGGGTCATAGCTTGGAGTTTGTGGCAGTGATGTATGATGGTAGAATAATGTTATTTCATACCAAGGAAGTGCAGTCGGTCCTTGGCCATGCCTAGGTTGGTTTTCATTTTGTCGTGCAGTCGTTGTGCCCGCTGCCATGCGTCGCCGCGACCGCCCCAGCAGTCCACGGCGATACCTCGTTCTAGCTCATAAATGCCTTTTTTGTAAAGCTCTATAGCTAATTCCTTTTGTCCTGTGGGCGAGATCAATTTGTTATTTTATTGATAGTGTAGGCCTATCATAACACAGTAGTAGCCAGCTTGGAAAACCACAGAATACATTTACAAAATCAATGTTTCTGAACTGAGTATTATTGATTAATACAAAGTGAATTATGAGTTGAATACAAAGGGTTAAATAATGAACAATGACTATTAATCAATAAGCCTTCTTTCCTTCTTACATGTGTATAATAATAATAATAATAATAAAGAAATTTATTGACATAAAAAGTATGTATGACATGGGCCTCTTCATATACTTCTGTAATCAACAATTTCAGGATCACCATAGTCTGTAAGTTATGTTATTGGAGCAAAAGAAAATGCTACTGGCTTCAGTTTTGAAACAAAAAAAACACCTCTTTTCTGTCTAATAAGTAATAACATTGTGATTATTTCAGGGGGTACTGGTGGCCCAGTAGTAAGCGCCGCGATTTACGAGTAATAGGTCGCGGGTTAGAATCCAGTCAGACTTTATTTTGTGTAAACCATTTCATCACCACTGCTCTCATAATGGTTTAGGAAAACATAGTGAAGAAACCGGCATGTCTTAGAACACAAAATTCGAAGACATGTGACAACTACCAACCCGCACTGGGCCAGCAAGGAGGGTTATGGCCCACTCCATTGCTCCATTGGAACATTATAGGGTGATTATGTTATTATGATTATTTTAGGATTCTAGGCTATTCATAACTGGCATAGAGTTGAGGAATAGATTAGTTTACAAATATGCTTCAGATATGATTGTTGATGACATTGAATAAGTTAACAAGTGTATAGAATAATTTTTAGTCCTTTGTTTGAAAACCCTTTGTTTCAGTCTGAGTAATAGGCAAGTACTGAGTTTTATTTTTCTATTATAAATAAGTTGCCCATTTTTTGCCTAGTAGGTAAATATTAAAATACGTAATATTATTTTGGTTTCCATTATTATAAAAACTAGCAATCTAGTCAGCATAAAAATATGGCATTTTTGGTTTCTTACAAAGATATAAAATTCGAGAACAAAGAGTACTTTTTACATTTTAATTACCAATTAGACAAAATAATTATTTGCATTCATAGCAGTAATTGTTAACAGTAAAATTATCTGCTAAGAAGAATTTTGTCTTGTTTTATTTTTCTGAAAATCTATGTGTAAGTAAGATATTTCATTTTCTTGAGCTAGTTTATAGGCAAGTCTTGTTGAAAATTTTCGGAAAGTTTCATGGGATTTTTAGATCTAAGAATTCTGCAGTTTTTTTTTCTTCTCTTTTATAGGCCATAAAAATAATACTGAAATGCTCACCCTCATTTTCTTCATCGATCTTCAGTGCCTTTGATATGTACTCAAAAGCTTTCCGGTGATGGTGTTTCTGTTTGGCCAGCAGCGGGTCCCCAGGCCCAACATTGTGTATGTGAGACATCTCCTCACTGGGGGCTAGCTCCGTTGACACTATACCGTCCTTCACCACCACTTCCAAGTTACACTCGCCTGCTTTACGAGGCTTGTGCATAAACCGATGCGACGCCGTATACAAATATTTAAAAATTATAAAAAGTTGATACAAAATTGATCTTAGCACGTTAAACAGAATGACGATTGGGAACGAAACGACGTAAAGATTCCTTTTATGGACAGAAGGTTGCGAGTCATTTCGCAACGCTGACCCCTTTGCTAGGTCTGCGTCTGCCTTCTTGGACTTACGGTTCGGGGACCTCGTAGTTTTACGCGACAAACGGCCACCATTTGAATCGTCACCGGACACCATCAAGAACACCAACACACTGGCTTGTTTAACACAAAATCTCCATAAAATTTTCAGACAAAGAAATGCGAGCTTATCCTACTCCCTATCACAAATACAGCAAAAAAATTGTGTTCACTGAAACGTATTATTGACAAATTTTGACACTTGTCACGCTTGCACTGCAGACCATAAAAATAATGTTGACATGGTAGTTTTCCTCGCATAGAAGATTTTTATAAATCAAGGTTTATTATAGGATGTTGTTTTTTGGTTATCAATATTCTCTAATAATTTGGATGAAATTAATAGTTTCATAAGTGAAGAGCAAAATAAACGATTGCGAAGAAATATTTGGGGTGAAATTAATGCTAGTGTTATAGCAACATTAGCAATTATAGTAGTTTCAGGCGTTTCGATATTTCTCAGTATTTGCCTCTCTTAAACTTAAGATCGAGAGATTTATTATTTAAATTGGTACTTATCTTAACTAAATGGCATGTGTTTTATGTAAAAACATATAATAAACATTAATTTAAATTTATCAGAATTGAATGTGTATCTTTCAACAAAAAATAGTATAAAACCCATGATGAGTCATGCGATAAACAAAACGTTTTTGACAGCGTGAAAGTGTGACAGCGCCGCATAGGCGATCGATGTTGACTTTTTTTCCAAAAAACTTGCATCAGCTTTTACTTTAGTTAGTGCAGTATTGAAAACAGCATAGTATTGTAATATTACAGGGATTAAACGTAGAACTTCACAAGTAAGTTTTATCGGTACATCAAACCTAACCTGTAATCAGTGATTTGGTATCTGTTGTGCACGTTTGGACCATATTTAGCAACATTTTGATAGGATTTACAGTAAAATACACTGTTTAGCAATAAAGAAAGTATTTACCAGCTTAGATTTAATAATCTAACATATGATTTTAGTCATTCTACCCAATATATCTAATAGATATTTCATAAATATGTTTCAGATCACACTATGGCTGAAGTTGTTGAAGAGCAAGTAAATAAACTTGCCGTGAATGAAGACGATGATTTTGTAGACCCGTGGACTGTTGCTGGAAAGTCAGAGACTGGAATTGATTATGACAAGTTAATCAGTAAGATAGAAATGCTTTAAAACCAAAATAAAAAATAGATATAAGAATTAAATATACATACTTACCATTGGTATCTTCCCTTTCAGAAAGATTTGGGAGTCAGAAGATAGATGAGGATATTATACAGAGATTTGAGAAAGTCACTGGGAAGAAAGGTAAATAATTTAATTTTACTAACAAAAAATAAGCAGTATTCACAAAATGTAGGTATGTTGTTCTTAACGGATCACTTAACGCATTGAAGGACACTGAACGAGACACAATAGGAGTTTTATTGTTATTACGTCGAGGGGCGTTAAGTGTCCCACAAAGGGTTAATAATGAAATAAATACTTTTATAATGGGATAAACAGTCCATCTTTATTCAAATTCTAGATACAACAAAGAAGACTTCAAATACTACTTTCTATAAAAATACAGCAATATAAATTTTGTAATTTCCAGCTCACCACTTCCTACGGCGCGGCATATTCTTCTCGCACCGTGACATTCACACCATCCTCAACCTCTATGAGGCTGGCAAAAAGTTCTACTTATACACTGGCCGAGGGCCTTCGTCTGAGAGCATGCATATTGGACATATGATACCTTTCATGTTTACCAAGTGAGTTGTGCGTGTTTTTACTGTAAATATAAATACAAGCAGGACCAGCTAGTAATTTAACACGTTGGCTGCCAGAGAACGAGACACAATAGAAAATCTATTGTTGGCGGACACTGTGTTACCGCGGTGGCAGTCAATCTGTTAAGTAGTATCTACAGAACAACAATTTTTATTATTTATTAGCCATTGATGTCCCACTGCTGGGCAAAAGGACTCCCATTCCACCTCTCTCTGTCCAGAGCTCCCGAGGACCAATCTTTATTAAAGGAGTCCAGCTCATTGAATAAACATTATTCCCATAGAACATCGTCTATGTATATAAGGGCATTGAAAGAAGTGACTTTGATTAAAAAAAAAGTATTAATTAAGTTAACGTAAAAGCAATCTCTCAGCAGGACCTGAATAATGGAGAATGTACCTATCTTTTTTTAAATTGTAAATGATTGGGGAGCCCTTTTGAGCTCACGCTAATAAACATCTTGAACTGTGACACTGACAAAACTACGCTTTAACCTTTTTCCTGTCATGCGGATTTGAACCTGCATGTTTGTCTGGGCCATATTCAGGCTACCCGCATGCTATCATTTGGTACATACTTTCCTGCCATGTATGCCATACGGGGATTTTGCGGGTGCATCGCACGCGCTAAGCTCGCACATTTGAGGCACGCACGTGGGCACAAAGCCACGTGGACAGGAAAAGCCCCTTTATCCTTTTGCTGTAGCATTACTAACTATTTAAATTGCTTTTGCAGATGGCTACAAGAAGTATTCAATGTCCCACTGATCATCCAGCTGACGGATGACGAGAAGGTTCTATGGAGGGACCTAAAGATTGAAGATGCTCGTAAGATGGCACACAATAACGCTAAGGATATCATAGCTGTGGGCTTTGATCCCGAGAACACTTTTATATTCAATGATTTAGACTTTATTGGGTGAGTTACAATAATAATATGAAAGAACAAAATATAGATTAGATAATCCATAATGTTTATTAATATTCTTTGATGTACAGATGCCAGCTCGTCAATCTACCCGAAACTGTCAAATTTTCCGTTGTGATTAAGTTGAAAATGTATTAAAGAAATTTGACAGATTGTAGTATCTTGATGTGCTACATTACAGAGACTTTGCATTGCATTGATGCTTAGTTTTATGTTTGCTGTACCAAGTTTATCAATAAAAGACCCCGAGATAAGTAATACCTCTCTGGTGGTCTGTTTTGCTAGTTACAATAGAAAAGTATTTGGTTTTCCCATGTCTCTCTTCTTGTAGTATTGGTAAAAACTTTATAAGAAGTACCGACTGCCCTTAGAGGGATGGGCGTTCTTATAAGTATCGCTACTCGTTCGAACATTACAAGATTCACCCTATAATTCCAGCCAATGCCCAGCATTCTACCAGAACATGGTGAGGATACAGAAGTGCGTCACCTACAACCAGGTGAAGGGTATCTTCGGGTTCGGTGACTCTGACGTCATCGGCAAGATCACGTTCCCGTCAATAGAGGCTGCGCCTGCGTTCTCAACTAGCTTCCCCTTTATATTTGACAACAAAGTTGTATGTATTACTATGTTACAGTTGATTATTGTTTTCCAAAACCAGTAATAAGTATAGTGAATTAAAATATAAAACACCTGCAACATGCTCTTAACAACATAGAAACTGGAATTAAATTATTTTCGAGATAATCTTCCTGCCCTTGTCCTATGTCACTTGGGATTGTCTTCCGAGGTGTTGCGCTCCTGTAGTTAATGTTTTGTTATTATGAGCTGAGTAAAGGTGCCGTACGAAGCTCATCATAAAACAAACAGTATTTGTTGAAATAAGAGTTAAATACCAATGCAACTACTCCATCCATAAAGTACATAGTATTAATACATTTCCATAAACTCCTTGGGGTGATATTTATTACCACTTTTTTTTTTTTTTTACTTGACAAAAGATTTTCTCCCCAGGTCCCCTGCCTAGTTCCCTGCGCCATCGACCAGGACCCGTACTTCCGCATGACGCGCGACGTTGCCGCTCGTCTCAAGATGCCGAAGCCCGCGCTCATCCACTCCACCTTCCTGCCGGCCTTGCAAGGCGCGCAGCACAAGATGTCTGCCAGTGACCCTAATGCGTCTATCTTCTTGAATGATAGTGCGAAGCAGATTAGGACTAAGGTATGTTTTAGGGTTGTTTTGTAATAATATCTTGATTTAAACGAGTGTCCATGGAGTTTCTTGCCCGTTCTTCTCCATAGAGATCTACGTTTTGGAATGGGCAACTAGCTTCAACTTTCTGACTAACTGACCGACTATTTAATTTTGACAATTCAAAAGTGCCAGTAAATGGTTTAATTGAAATAAATGAATATATGAATGAAAAGTTTTTGGTTGTATACCAAGTCTTTATGTCTCTTCAGGTTATTAGAAAGTATTATGTACCCTAAATACGCCTAAAGACAGGACAGGCCCACACTAGCTCAAGAGAGAAGAGTGGAAAGAAGAAAGCCGAGCCTTTGCCCTGCCATGGGACAAAAAAGGCAAAAAAAAAAAAGTGACAACTGAAGATATCTATTTATTTTATTAAATAGGAACAACAAACAGCTACATTATGCAATATTATAAACAGAAAAACATAAGTTACTTAGGTAATAATGTAACCCACAACGCTGTTCACAGATTACCATTAATAAATAAAACCTTAATGACTAGGAGGTGAACTGTTCATGCATGACAGTTACGCTAATATTATAAAAAACCATAGAAGAAATAATAATAAAAATAGAGTTTAAATTAATTATGTTATCTAGTTAGTGTCTATTACGTTGTGATCAAATTAAGTCATGACAGCCACCGCGGTCACACAGTGTCCGCCAACAATAGATTTTCTATTGTATCTGTTGTCTGGCATCGGACGTGTTAATCACCATTGGTCACCAGGGTGATAGCTGTCCCAATTTTATTTTATTTTCGCAGATTTTTATTATTTTTGGATTTTATTGTTTTTGATAGTGTTCTGATAACATTGTGGTTTGTGAAAGTCTATTTTCATATAAGTATTGTAATAATAATTTTATCCTTATTTACAGATCAACAAATACGCGTTCTCAGGCGGTCAGGCTACCGTGGAGGAACATAGACTTAAGGGTGGCAACACCGACGTGGACATATCATTCAAATACCTCACGTTCTTCATGGAAGATGACGAGAGGCTAGCAGAGGTAAGAGAGAATATGATTACCCTTGAATTTAATAATAGTAGTTCATGATAATGTTTGAAAGTGTTAGCAAAGGTGTTCTGATTCTTCATGATTGCACTTGATATCTATCTATTTATCGTATGAGAAAAAACCGAAACTAAAGAGTGGAGTTTTTGGAGATTCTTGCCTGTTCTTCTCCATAGAGATCTACGTTTTGGATTGGGCAATTAGCTTCAACTTTCTGAATAACTGACCGACTTTTGATTAAATAAATGTTTGAGTTTTGGGTTTTTAAGTGATAATTTAATGGAGTAATAATTATTACAGGTGAATGCTAATTATAACAGTGTCTCCTCGTTTTATTTTGTTTCACATCGACTCCATTCTTCTTGCGAATTTCGCTGTAGATGGATGATTCTGTGAAACCAACGAATATTCTATCAGAAATCATATTTGATTGGCAATACAGCTTATTTAGGTTTACATTAGGTGGATTTCATTTTCTGAAAAATCTACCATAATATACATTTTGTTAATCATCTTTACAGATAAAGAAAGAATACGAATCAGGGCTCATGCTAACAGGAGAGCTAAAAAAAGAAGCAGTAGATACCATATCCCCCTGGATCCAAGCGTACCAGCAGCGTCGAGCGAAGGTCACAGACGAAGTGGTGCAGAGCTTCTTCAAGATCAGGCCCATCAAGTTCTAAAGCACGTGCTTTTTCTGACTGCAAAGTATTTTTTATTTACGTGTATTGTTTTTAAACCTAAGACTGACTTGGTCAGTGTGCCTTGAAGGTGACAGAGTGGTTTTGTGAATTATTTTGTGATTGTTAATTTATTAAATTGTCACATCGCAGTGATGCGTGTGCGTCGTTTATGAAAAACAACTGGTAGTAATAGATTCTTCCAGCTTAAGATATTCTGGCTTAGACATAATCTGGGTTAAAAATGGTCAAAATCAAAACGAAGACTCCATTTTGATTTTTACCGTTTTTAACCCTTCGTATGTGTAGGAACGTGGATCTGTTTCTGTAATTACGGTATTCAACCGGTTAAGAGAGAAGAGGGCAGTATTCCTTTTCAACTGCCGAGGCCTTGTCTTGATGTCGATATTTTGGAAGCAATATATATTAATATTGAAGAAGCAAAATACTTCATAAAATTATTCTTATTTGCATAAATGGAGTTGCAGGCTAAAGAATGAAATCTGGTAAGGCTAAAGAAGTATGAAAAATATCACGACTTGTGTTTGACATTAAAATAAGAAAGCTATTTTTTAACTGTTTTTTTTTTACTTAAAAACCATTGTGTTTCGCATAGCAGTTTAGTTAATCTTTGTAAAGACAATTTAGTTCACCTTCATGCTGAAGACATTTTGGGCCTTATTTCATGAGTGCTTGACTTATTAATTTGCTTGGATCATACCATACTCATTTGTGATTAAACTTAAGACGTCTTATGAGATAAGTAATAATACTTTACAAATATAGTGAAACGGACAACCGGGGTACGTCCAGTACCTACGGTCGTACCTGGGACAGTCTCCCACGTTTTGACGTATGCTCTGATGTACTACTTCTGAGTCGGGTGATTCCGCTGGTAACATACGTCCCACGCACCCCTGAATGCGTAGTCTGTACAATTACTAGGAAGGGCTTCAAGAGACGGGCAGCGAAGAGGCGGTGAATAAAAGAAGATTTTCTTGTTGATATTTGCTTGCAGATTTCGGCTTCTTGCTTGTAGTGTTGCCTCTTCGACGGCTGAGCTGCGACTGACTTTTCGTCAAAAACTGCGCTCTATTTATACCGGCCTAAGTTCCCTTAAGGCGGACCGTGTATTTTGAGCCCTTTTTTACCGTGATTTTCGCTAAGCCGAAATCTGTCAAGCCCTTGTTTTATTTATTTTTCCTTATTATTTCCTTACAATTTTCACATATAATATTCCTTACATAATCCTTAACCTAATTACAGCTTAATAATTAACTTAATTATTCACAATAAAAAGTTTCTAGAAGAAAAACTGTTCAAATTCTCAACTTGGTACATTTTGATTATAAAAAATTCTTTATAACTTTGGAACCCGTGGTCCGATTTTTATAAATCAAACGGTATTATCGTTTTTATATCTAGACCTTTCATTTAAAACAAAAATTATTAAAATCTACCTATAAACAAAAAAGTGATTTTCCAAGTTACGTAATTATGTATGAACAAAATTTTACTTATTGGAATCCTTTCAAAAACAGTCTTATCCGTTCGAGATACAAAATCTAATAACAAATATCGACAACAAATACTAATTAGAATTTAGAAAACATAAAATAAATCCCTTTAAAGTTTTAAATATGAACATAGAATTATTTACATTACGTTTTCTTTGTAGCGGTCCCTCCACTACTTGCGCCCTGGTACCCAGATAGGGTCTCGTCGCCGACATTCTCCCCCTCGTGCGCAGCACCGTCCTCCTGGCTCGGCGAGACTCCCGGCACCAACAGCACCACTCTCGAACTGGGTCTTCTCAGCACTCCACCTCGTGTCTCGATGTCGACGATTCTGGTCCGCCCGTCTGGTCCCGGATACACCCGCTGAATTCTGCCGCGTGGCCAGGTGCATCTTGGTAGGCTGTGGTCGACGATCAGGACGACGTCCCCGACGTGCAGATCTGTGGCGCTGCTCCTTCCCGTCGTTTTTCTTGGCAGCAGAGTGGGCAGATATTCTCGCAGCCAACGTTGCCAAAAGTGGTCGGCAAGTCGCTGCGTTGTCTTCCAGGTGTGCCTGCCCACGAGCTCGTCGTCTTTGAAGCTGCCGATTCTCGTTGCGCCGCAGGATCGCCCGAGGAGGAAGTGATTTGGAGTGAGTGCCTCCTCCTCAGGGTTCTCGGAGAGGTGAGTGAGAGGCCGAGAGTTGACTATGTGCTCGGCCTCTAGTAGGAGGGTATGTAAGACCTCCTCTCGTGGATGCTTTTCGTTGAGCGTGGCGTTCAGTGCGGTTTTTATTGATCGCACCAAACGCTCCCATGCGCCTCCCATGTTGGGCGCACCAGGAGGGATGAACACCCACCGCACGCCGATCTTCTCTGCTTCTGAGGTGAGGTCTTCTTTCTTCAGGTTGTCTAATGCTTCTTTCAGTTCTTTACTTGCGCCGACGAAGTTGGTTCCGTTGTCGGAGTAGATGGTCTTCGGCATTCCCCTTCTTGCGGCGAATCGTCGTAGCGCCATGATCATGCTGTCGGTGGAGAGGGAAGGAGTGAGCTCAATGTGCACAGCTCTTGTAGTTAAGCATGTGAATAGAGCACCCCATCTCTTTTCTTGACGTCTTGCTACGGTGATCATCATTGGGCCGAAGTAGTCTACCCCGGTGCACGTAAAGGGAGGGTTACTGTGCATCAATCTTTCTTTGGGTAAGTTGCCCGTTGGTAGTTCTTGGGGTCTTGCCTTCTTCGTTTTGCACCACTGACATTGATGCTGAACTGATTTGATTGCCGACCTCAGTCCCAGTACCCAGAAGCGTTGCCTTACTTCGTTCATCACTGTTGCGTGGTTTCCGTGGTTGAAACGGCAGTGGAACTCTTCGATGATGAGTTGTGTTATCTTCTCCTTGCTATCGAGCACTATGGGACGTTTGTAGTCTCTGGTTACGCCCTGTATTGCGTCGATTCTTCCTTTCAAACGCAGAAGACCTTCTTCTAGTACCACGTCGAACCTCTTCAACTTGCTGCTTCCTTCTAGCTGCTTCCCTTGTTCCAGACGTCTGATGTCTTCTTTGAAGCTTCTCTCTTGACTTCCTTTCAGTAGCAAAGTCTCAGCTTGTTCCAGCAAGTCTATGCTTAACGGTACGTAGTTCCTTTCCATTTTCTTTCTTGAAGACTGTTGTCGTTTCTCGACAGTTTTCTTCTTCTTTCCTTTCGTGTTTTTCCAGACGGGATCTTCTTTGCTGACATTGACCTTTTCTTTTGTTCTGCAGAGTTGTATGAACTGCAGTACTCTTGCTGTGGCTCGCCAAAGTCTCTTCCATGATGAAAACCTCTCAGGATCTGGCGATGGGTGAGTGATGCTGGCTGTTGTCGCGACGTCTTTTGTCTTCTCTTCGCCGGTGGTTTCCTTCTTGAATGTTCTTGCTTCAGGCCAGTAGGTTTCTTCTTTTCTTAAGAATTCTGGGCCGGTGTACCATCGGTGATTGCAGTCGAAGTTCTCTGGTACGTCGCGTGTCGAATCATCTGCCGGGTTCTGTGCTGTAGGCACCCATCTCCAATCTTGAGGCCTGGTGAGATCTTCTATTTCGGCTAGCCGGTGAGCCACGAACGTTTTGAAGGTTCTCGGGTCTGTCTTGATCCAGGAGAGCACGATGCTGGAGTCTGTCCAGAATGTTTTCTTTACAATCTTTAGATCCATTTCTTCTTCTACTGCACGTGCTAATCTGCTTCCAAGGAGAGCTGCCTGTAGCTCCAGTCTTGGGATCGATACCGGCTTCAATGGCGTCACTCGTACCTTCGCTGCCACCAAGCTGACGTGGTATGTTCCGTTTGTATCTTCTGTTCTCCAGTAGACTGTGGTTGCATACGCTGTTTCGCTCGCATCTGTGAACGTGTGCAACTCCCCCTCGGTGCGATGTGGCGCCAGACATCTTGGGATCTGAAGATCTTGTAGTAGCTTCATCTTTTCTAGATATGTTTTCCAAGCCTCGTGTTCCTTTTCTTCGATTTCTTCATCCCAACCGACGCCGCTTCGCCATACATTCTGAAGTAGCTTCTTTCCTTGGACGAGGACCGGTGATGCTAATCCTAATGGATCGAAAGTCGACATCACTGCGCTGGTGACTTCTCTCTTTGTAGGCACCTTGAAACCCTTTGCTATTTCTTCTGGAGTGTTCCGGAGGTTTGCTCGGAAGCCGATGGAGTCCCTTTCTGTGAACCAGCGTAGTCCCAGTGTTTTTTCTTCCTTCTCACCAAGGTCCACTTCTGTCTTCTCGGTTGTTTCAGTCTTCACGCCTTGCAGCAACTCAGGTTGGTTTGATGCCCATCCTCTGAGTTCGAAGCCTGCCTTCTTGTGTATGAAGTCCACCTGCGCTGTTATTTTTCTGAAGTCCTCTTCTGAATGGAAGCTGTGTAAGTAGTCGTCCATGTAGTGGTTCAGCTCGACTGCCCTTGTTGCCTCTGGATACTGTTCCTTGTAGTCCGCTGCGTTTCGGTTCTTCACGTAGATAGCTGTGCTCGGAGATGATGTTGCACCGAAGATAACCGATGTCATCCTGTACTTTTTCGGCGATACGTCACGCTGATCTCCACGCCACAGGAACCTCAGGCTGTTTCTGTCTTCCGGCCTGATACGAACTTGTAGAAACATTTCCTTGATGTCGGCTGCCACTGCTAGGGGTCCTTGTCGAAACCTTAGTAGAACACCGAAGAGCGACTGTAGTAGATCCGGTCCAGGCAGCAGAGCGTCGTTGAGGCTTCTTCCTTTTGACTTGGCTGCAGCGTCGAATACTATCCTTATCTTCTTCTTTAATGGATGAACCACGGAGAAATGAGGGAGGTACCATAATTTCTTGGAGTCTTCTTGTTCATCAGGTGCTTCTTCTGCGTACTTGTTGTCGATTAGGTGCTGGATCTGCTTGCCGTATTCTGCCTTCAATTCAGGATTCTTGTCAATTTTCTTTTCGATGTTGATTAATCGGTTCCTGGCAGACGTGTAGCTCTCTGGCATTTGTTCTTCTTCGTTCTTCCATAGAAGTCCAGCTTCGAATCGACCGTCTTCGAGTCTTCTGCAGGTCTTTTCTAGGATGGTGAGTGCTCTTCCTTCTGAATCTGTAGTAGGTCTTCTTGGTTGCACACCAAGTGCTTCGATCGCGAAGTGATCCTTGATGGCTTGATGCATCTCTTCTTCTGGTGTGCTGACATGTAGACATGTGTTCAGGAAGTGTACCGGTTTCGCACCTCCGATGTCTGACCCGTGGAGCACCCATCCAAGTCCTGTTCTTGAAGCAACTGGTTCTCCTGGTTTTCCTCTCTTCACTTCTTGAGTCACGATTAACTCCCAGTTATCTTGACCGATGAGCAGTTGTGGTGACTCCCCTTCATAATATAGAGAGTCGGCGATCTTCTTCAAATGTTGATAGTCTTGAATCTTCTTCTTATCTAGGAACTGTGGTGCAAGCTTTAGGTCGTCGATGGTGCGGACTCTCCTCAGTGTCTTCTTGACTTCTTGATGGATTCCTTTCACTGTGAGGTCCAGCATCTGAGAATCCTTCTTCCTTATCAGCCTGCCTCCCACTGTTTCGATGACCAGTTCCTCCTTGTTTCCATGAGCGCCGACTTCTTGTGCCACCTTCTCATCCAGAAGTGACACGGTTGATCCTTCATCCATAAGGGCCAATATTCTTTTGGATCCTTTCGACCCGAAGACTTCTACTGGAACGATCTTCAGGTATGCTCTTGCGTTGTTGACTGCATTCACTGATGCCGGGACACTTCTCTCTTCTTGTGGTGTCTCAATTCTTCTTCCCTCCGAGGTCCTTTCTTCTGACTCGACGTGCAGCAGATGATGATGCCACCTCTTGCATTCTTTGCATGGTGGTTTTCTGCAACTCTCCTTCCTGTGTTTTCCTTGTAGACATTTGAAGCAGACGCGATTCTTCTTGACCATCGCCCACCGTTCTTGCACCGACATCCTCTGGAACTTCTGACATTCGACAAGAAAATGTTCGCCCTCACACATGGGACAGGTCTTCTCTTGTTGTCTTGTATCCTTTTCTTTGAAGTTCTTTTCCTTCGTTGAATGCGTTGCTTGACGATTGGTCTTCTTGAATCCGCTTTTCTCTTCTGATGTTGCGAATGCTCCACATTTGTCTGCTTCTGTGTTTAGGAACCTGGATACCAGCGTTAGGTTGGAAAAGTCGCCTTCTTCTGATGCTGCTGTGAAGTCGTACCATCGGAACTTGAGAACCGTCGGCATCTTCTCTGTGATTTGTTTCACCATCTCCGGTGAATGCAGGTACTGTGGTTTCTTCAGTCCTTTTATTGCTGCTACGCTGTTGTTGATCTGGCTCGCGAAGATGCAGATGTCTCTTGGATTTTCTGAAATCTTCGGTAGTGTCTTGACCTTCTCCAGTTCTGCCAGTACCAGCGCATCAGGTCTTCCGTATCTTCTTCTGAGGGCTTGCATCACTTCTGATGGAGAGGCTTCAGAGTATAGCAGACTCTTGATGGCTTCTCTTGCGTTGCCCTTCAGTGCTCTTCTTAGGCGTGCCATATTCTGGACTTCGTTGAACATCGGTGCTGTATCTTCATAGACAACCTTGAAGGCCAACCACTCGCTGCTGTTGCCGTCGAAGTAGGGTAGCTCGTGGATGTAGCTTGGCTGTGCTGCTGGTCCTCCTCTTGTGGAAAAGGCTTCTTTCAACGCAGTCGCCAGTGCTTGAATCTCGATCGTAGCTCCTTTCGTTGAAGAGTTCTCTTCAGGCTTCATCTTCTGTGGCTCTTCTGTGGTGTGTTGACCTCGTCGCTCTGGTTGTTCCTTGTTGCTATCTTCCAGTACTGATGACTCGATCCAGTTCTGCACCTGTGCTGTTCTTTCTTCCTGGTCTTCATCATCAACCACGGAGTCCTCATCTTCATATTGTGTCATCTCCAGTCTGACACGGGCTAGCTTCGCCGCAGCCTGTGCTTGCTTCAGCTCCAGACGTGCTAATTCTTCTCTGGCTTCCAGCTCGCGTCTTCTGGCCGAGGAGCTCGTGGTCTTCGTAGACCTGGCACGACGACTGACCCCCTTCGGCTTCAAGGTTGCAGCTGTACTGCGAACACCCTTTTCCGGGACATCTTCTGGGGTCTTCTTAGTCGTTTCCTTCTGTTTGGCATCCTTCTTCTGTTCATCCTTCTTGGATGATGCCGTGGTCACAGTTTCAACCGTTGTCTCTGTTGTCGTGGTCCCCTCCGTTGTCGTTGTACCCGAAGAAGTGTTCGTGCCCGATGAGGCTGTTGTAGCTTCTGATGACGCTGATGCTGACGCTGACGCAGACGTGACCCCTTCTGACCCTGACGCTTCGACTGTCGCGTCCTCATTGGTAGGACGGGACGGGGGGCGTGAGGGGGCATCCTTCTGTGACCTGGTTACTGGCATCTTGCAGTCTTCTTATCTTCTGGCCTCTTCTGGCTTCTTCTGGCTTCTTCTGCAGGGATCCGGCTCGAAGGACCAATTGAAACGGACAACCGGGGTACGTCCAGTACCTACGGTCGTACCTGGGACAGTCTCCCACGTTTTGACGTATGCTCTGATGTACTACTTCTGAGTCGGGTGACTCCGCTGGTAACATACGTCCCACGCACCCCTGAATGCGTAGTCTGTACAATTACTAGGAAGGGCTTCAAGAGACGGGCAGCGAAGAGGCGGTGAATAAAAGAAGATTTTCTTGTTGATATTTGCTTGCAGATTTCGGCTTCTTGCTTGTAGTGTTGCCTCTTCGACGGCTGAGCTGCGACTGACTTTTCGTCAAAAACTGCGCTCTATTTATACCGGCCTAAGTTCCCTTAAGGCGGACCGTGTATTTTGAGCCCTTTTTTACCGTGATTTTCGCTAAGCCGAAATCTGTCAAGCCCTTGTTTTATTTATTTTTCCTTATTATTTCCTTACAATTTTCACATATAATATTCCTTACATAATCCTTAACCTAATTACAGCTTAATAATTAACTTAATTATTCACAATAAAAAGTTTCTAGAAGAAAAACTGTTCAAATTCTCAACTTGGTACATTTTGATTATAAAAAATTCTTTATAACTTTGGAACCCGTGGTCCGATTTTTATAAATCAAACGGTATTATCGTTTTTATATCTAGACCTTTCATTTAAAACAAAAATTATTAAAATCTACCTATAAACAAAAAAGTGATTTTCCAAGTTACGTAATTATGTATGAACAAAATTTTACTTATTGGAATCCTTTCAAAAACAGTCTTATCCGTTCGAGATACAAAATCTAATAACAAATATCGACAACAAATACTAATTAGAATTTAGAAAACATAAAATAAATCCCTTTAAAGTTTTAAATATGAACATAGAATTATTTACATTACGTTTTCTTTGTAGCGGTCCCTCCACTACTTGCGCCCTGGTACCCAGATAGGGTCTCGTCGCCGACATATAGTATTCCTATTTCCCCATGGAGTAATTAAGAACGGAGTGACCAAGTCTGGACAAAACCGCATCCAAATATGAATGGTAAGCGACCAATGATAGACATGCTGTGTCCTCTTATAGTTACCCTTCAATATTAAGGGGGAGCACTAAGGTAGCCTGTGATATTCAAATTTTCTTGCGTAAAGCCATTTTTTCTAGATCAACATACAACTTGACACTGACCTGCAAATTTGAAGACCTGCAGATTGAAAAACGTAAGAAAATTTTGAATTTCGCAGACTACTCTGAGACCCTACACTTACGGTTTCTAAACAATTAAATATGAATAACCATTATAATACATTTAATGAGTGTTGTATTTTCATATGCCTAGGGTAACAGTAGTTTTCATATAACAGTTTTTATCTGAACTCTTAGTGGGATTACTGATTCTAAATGAGACATACTGTGAGAATAAGACATAGTTCTAGTCGTGGACGTCCACAACTACAAGTATGTATTTTGTTCCGCAACAAAAGCCTCATTTGTGCATTTGAAAAAGCAGGTTAGTACGTACTACAAAATCCTCATTTGTGCATTTGAAAAAACAGGTTAGTACGCACCTACTACAAAAGCATAACAAAAGCCTCATTTGTGCATTTGAAAAAGCAGGTTAGTACGTACTACAAAAGCATAACAAAAGCCTCATTTGTGCATTTGTAAAAGCAGGTTAGTACGTACTACAAAATCCTCATTTGTGCATTTGAAAAAACAGGTTAGTACGCACCTACTACAAAAGCATAACAAAAGCCTCATTTGTGCATTTGTAAAAGCAGGTTAGTACGTACTACAAAATCCTCATTTGTGCATTTGAAAAAACAGGTTAGTACGCACCTACTACAAAAGCATAACAAAAGCCTCATTTGTGCATTTGAAAAAGCAGGTTAGTGTACGCACCTACTACAAAAGCATAACAAAAGCCTCATTTGTGCATTTGTAAAAGCAGGTTAGTACGTACTACAAAATCCTCATTTGTGCATTTGAAAAAACAGGTTAGTACGCACCTACTACAAAAGCATAACAAAAGCCTCATTTGTGCATTTGAAAAAGCAGGTTAGTACGTACTACAAAAGCATAACAAAAGCCTCATTTGTGCATTTGAAAAAGCAGGTTAGTACGTACTACCAAAGCATGACAAAAGCCTCATTTGTGTATTTGAAAAGCAGGTTAGTACGTACTTACCTGCTTTTTCAAATGCACAAATGAGGCTTTTGTTGCGGAAAAACTGTGCCTTCCAAATCAGGAGTGTCCATGTAGCAAATTGAAGAGTCACCTTTCATCTTCATCAGTCTAAAGCAGTCTACTGTTGGAAATAGGCCTCTCCAATCGCACGCCATTCATCTCGAACTCACATCCAGCTCACCAGCTGTCAAAAATATGAGGCGAAAATGCTTGAAGTAGTGTACACACCGCTAGCGAGGCGATACCCTTTGCTGTGTTTTTTTATGACAGTTATATAAACATTTATGTTCATGGCCACTGAAGTTTCAGATTGTAGAACATTCGGCGCTTTTTTATACGGAGTATGTAATTTAATTACATAATCAATAATGTGTTCATAAGTCGTGTCGGTGTTTTTTACAATCATTGTGAGTAAGGCATATTGTGAAAATCTTATTTTCTTTAGATTCTCGATTAAGAATTCAAGATCATATTAGACAAAGGAGATTTTTTATCTTGCGTAAAAGTAAAGAAACACGGAAGGCCGACCAGTCTTGCAAAAAAGCAATTGTCATACGATTGGAACATTCGAGAAACTATATCCTTGTAAATAATGTTCTAGTATTAAGTTCAATATTTTCTACCATTCTTTTAGTAAGTCTGCAAAAGTCAGTTAAAAAAAAAGCGTGATTAACTCTACGCATAACATGCCAAGCCTTTTAAAAACGTATTATTTCGTATACTTTGCGCCTATCACAAAGTATTTTTCTGCGCATGAGTTGATTGTAAGACGGATTCGAACGCCTAAAAGAAATCCTGGACTATTGTACATGGCTGTGCTGTACGCATAACATAATTTATAAATTATTTATTTATTTAAATAAATACACTGTAACTATACTGATGTTTTTGTTAATTATCATCTTTCTGGGTTTTCCGCTGATATATTATGAGATTTTTCTCTGTGTTTCTACATATAATTGTGTAAAATTTATCTTTAAACCTAAAATGACACTTTTTAATGATTGATTTAGCCTACCAATCGCATGCCTCGCAAGGCAAGGTGCTACATTATTTTTTCAGCTTACATGATTCGTAAAGATGACATTAGTAGCTAATTAATTATGGCGGTATAATATCGCACAGATCAGCACTAGGCATACCTAGTATTTGACTCTAATGTAATAATGGATGTATAAGTGGTACTTATATAATATACCATAGGAAACCGGCATGTCCTAAAACCATAAATTCGAAGACGTGACATCTACCAACCCACATTGGGCCCGCGTGGGTTTGCGGACCACTCCCTCTCACCGAGAGGAAGCCTGTGCCCCAGCAGTGGGAAAATTATAAGCTGATTATGATACTATAGTATAGTATTCGTTATTGCATTAGAGTCTAATGCTAACCTCCACCAAAAAATAAAGTATCTACAACCTTTCTCCCACCACAAAACCAAAAACTCCTTAACATCAATACATTCACGCATTACCATAAAAACAGAAGGTATTTAATCCACTTAGGAGTCCACACCATAGGTGTCTCATAAGTTCCGTACAAAGCAAATAGCCAACAAAAGACGCCAGAACAATGACAACGGCCCTCCTTGGTGAAAACTAAAAATTGTAGCACACACTTGTGTACATACAACACTACTTTGATCGAATATGCATTACAATAGGACTGAAATGTGGATGACACAGTCCTGAGTCGAAACAGGTAGTGGACGGGTGTTGGTGATCTAAGAAAATAGACGCGGTGATAAAAAATTTGTGGTTTAGTGCTTTGGGTGGGTCCTGGGACGGCGTCAAAGTGATAATGTAGGCACTGTGTTTTTTAAAGTGTAAATCGAACTTCCTTGTGATAGTTGACTTCCTTCGAATGGATAGAAGGTTCTAGTAACTCTTACCATATGTTTTTTATAATAAGAACAATTTCAAAAGTAATTATTTGATCAGTTGGTGCGCCAAAAGTAATAACTTGCCACGTTTGCACATTAGAACTTCAACAGCTTGCAAAACTGATGTAGAACTTGCAATAGGCTCTTCAGGTGATAAAAAAAAAACTATAAGTGCAATGTATAACCAAACCTACGAAGATGAGGCTCCGCTCCCCCTCATAGCCAACTACACAGTGGTCAAAGAAGATGACGAAGAAAAGAGGGAGGCAGAAGATCGCGTCATTCTAGAAATAGGTCGTCAAGATGATAAGCCGAAAGATAACACGTTCTCCCACAAGAAATACGATAAAACTATATCACATCATAGGTCTTATGTGTTAGAGGATTATGAACCTAGAAGGATTTCGTATTTTAGACCTCATGAATTGGACCACAGCGTTTCGGAAGGTAAGAAAATGCATATTAGAAAATTTTTACATTCCAAAAGATTGTAAAAGCCTCAATGATTCATTTGTTTACGTAGACAGGCGGCAGTTTCTACGCAGTTTATTTTTTTTACCGTTTCACTAATTCCAAATCCATATTCTGATATTCACAGAGCATTTGGGAGTTTTGAGAATTTGCTATTTAAAATCCAAAAGGTGTGTTATTGGAACATTTGGAAGCTGGATGAACACAGTTCAAAAGTCTCGAGATTAGGCTTTTGTATTAAAATCAATATTAATCTGTAAGATGCGAGGTCTGAGACTTTCAGGATCAAGACGTATTGATAGGTAAAGGTACCTACTAACCCCGGTACAAAAAAGCACGTTACTACTGCACGTCACCCCAACCGTGGCTGCTCTACGCAGTTTACCTAAAACTTTGAAGTCTGCTAAAAACCAAACCCCCTCTAATCCAGGGTGACAGGGATCGACGCGCAAACCTGTAGGTAATTATAAATTCAGCACATGATTATAAACACCCTACCGAAGAAATGTTTCGTTTGTCATAAAAAAATTAAAACAAAATTGGTGTTTCATAGAAAAGTGCGATACTGTATAATGGTTCAGAATCATGTACGTGATTCCATGGTAACAGCAGTGCGATTCTGTAACTATCTCACCGTGAAAACTTTAGGTGAAGTGAGCGTGGAGTGAGCTGTCATTCCAACTAATGCTAAGGGATTACACTATGGACAGCTCACTTCACTTAACTTTTCACGGCGAGATTTTTACAGAATCGATCTGCAGGTTCTGCTTCGATCTCCCTGCCACCCTAATATGTCTTCCTGACAGCCAAGTTAACTTTTATCAATATTGAAGGTCCTAGATACTACGAACAGGACTACAGAGATGCAGCCAATATACCAGAGACTGCCAACTCCGAGTCTTCTTTAGATTACTCCCATGAATCCCAGGATACCTCTAAATACGGCACCGATGACCCCAACCAAGACTCCATGACAAACTGGAAGGAGAGGGCCATGCAGCTTGAGAAAGGTATGACATTCACTGCTGTGACTGTGTCCTAACTCCTAGGTGCGTTGTAAAATAACTTACAGATTTAGCCTTCAGGCTTCCCCTGTGCCTTACGATGAGTGAAGCTAATTATATTGGAAATTAATGTATTGTACTAGGCTGTAGTTACATGACGTATTAGCGCAGTGCCTACGTCAATACGGAGGCCGGAGGTGTTCAATATGGCACATCGAGTTTTAGAGTGAGACTGATACAGGCATGCGTGACAGATGACGCTACAAAGGAGATTGGTCGAATCTGCCTAATAGCTTTAAGTATATATAATACCAATGGAATGTCATCAAGAAGAATATTTCTTACTATGACGACTTCTATTGATAGTTTGTACGTAAGGAACTACAGAGCTCTAAATAAGAGTAATTAAGTATTATTGAATCATTAACTCATCAGTAACCCCGAACTGATTAACAATTGGCAAAACTTGTGTTAGTAGGAAAGGTTCCCCTTGAAAAGCTCGTTCCATTGGAATATATCTTATTGCTATTGGGCTTCAGGGTAGAAACCCATACTTCGTTGTCCATTTTCCTTTGAACCATTTCTATGTATAACTTGATGTGTATATAATTATAAACGATGATATTGATAGACGATTAGTTAGTGTGTAGGTATATAATTAACACTATTTTGAGCTCATAAGGCTGACACAGATGACTGACATTACTAGGCCAGGCAATGGCGATGTTAGTCGTGTCAAGCAAGGGATCTGCCGTGCTATAGCAATCTCACCGTAAAAACTTAGGTAAAGTGAGCTGTCAATAGTGTCAATCCCTAGCATTAGGTGGAATGATAACTCACTTCACCTATGTTTTCACGGTGACAATTTTTACGGCTGCTGATTTTAAAGTGATCATGGTAATCCACCAACCCGCACAGGCCCGCGTAGTCAATTACGGCTTACAGAGAGGATGTCTGTTGCCCCGCCACGGCGATCCGAGCAGTGGGACCATTATAGCTGTTTATTTTATGTTATCCATGTAATACATGGTACTGGAAACTGTGAAGATTTTTTTACGAGGCTTCAAATTGCGTCATTTCAGAATACAAGAAAACGGCGTGCGATAGAGAGCGAACGCGAATGAGGGATATGAACCGCGCTTTCGATCTCCTTCGCTCCAAGCTGCCAGTCACCAAGCCCTCCAAGAAGAAGTACTCCAAGATCGAGTGTCTTAGGTGAGACTAGCTTCTTCTTTTGAAATTTATAAGAATAGCTGCCATCCAGCAAGTTAGTAGCAGAACTAACGTAAACTGCCTAAGATGCTGCCGATGTAAACCTAGTTATACGAAAGAATTGCCTTCTTGTGGAGGTATCTGCCTACCAAATTTTTAACGCGCCCCAATGGTCGGTTTGTAATAAGACTTTTCCAAAGATTGACTACGTCTCGTTGGACTGCAGGGGTTCGCCGCAGGTCGGTCGGCGTTATTGGATTTTGTTCGTACGGGTATTTCTAAGTAGAAGGGGGCTTGTGGCTAAGTAATAAAATAATATCCGCACGGGTCGACCGATCAGGTTAAGTTACGCTTGCCGCGGTTGGTCCGTGGATGAGTGACCATCTTTACATACCAAGACCCCTCCGTGCCTCGGAAAGCACGTTAAGCCGTTGGTCCCGGCTATCTTTCGTAGATCTTTGACAGTCGTTACGGGTCGTCGCCAAAAGTCTGACAACCAGTCTTATCGTATTACCCAGTAACTGGGCTGTGGTGCTCAGCTACATCCGGTTAGACTGGAAGCCGACCCCAACATAGTTGGGAAAGGCTAGGCAGATGATGGGTATTTCTGAGTAGCGGTCCGGAATCTGGATTCGTGCGCGGTTGATGGCAAATATAGCTCGCCCCCTAAAACATGGGAAAAGAAACCTTAACTCTCTTCAAGAATATGTTACAACAATTGCCAATGTGTAAAG
Organism: Apamea crenata; assembly: GCA_949629185.1. Classification (NCBI taxonomy): domain Eukaryota; kingdom Metazoa; phylum Arthropoda; class Insecta; order Lepidoptera; family Noctuidae; genus Apamea; species Apamea crenata. The sequence goes on from OX451371.1 coordinate 13,648,123, forward strand.
TGTTTTCCAAAGATCTAATAGGTAGTGTGTTGTTTGCATTTCAGGATAGCCATATGTTACATCAGACACTTGGAGTACATGTTGGCTGGTGGATCCCCTGATGAAAACCCTGCGTTCTTCGAGCTTCACGCTTCGGACCTTAGACGTAGGCAGCAGAGATATTAGCTAAAATAAGTAACCTCTTGTTAGTGATGGCGCCAAACACGTGCCTAGGTATCTGAATTCTAGATTGCCAGCGACACGCAAGAAGTAGTAAACTCGTATGCAATTGAAGAGATGGAGACTGCTCTGCACCCTAACTGCGTAACACACTATCAATCTCAATCTGAATCATTTTGAAGGATATGCTAATACATTGCTCCATATGTTCGAAAAATTTGTCTGCTCAACAACGTAAATAATGCAATGAATGTTGTTCAACTGTCAAAATAAAACCGATTGCTACTCATAATGTGTTACGCAATTACCCCTCTGGTATTCTTTCGTCGTTCGACCTTCGTGTTTTGTATCTATTTATGGTTTTATATCTGGGAGGAGCGATGTAGGGAAGCGCCATAAGTCTTCTCAGTTAGAAAAATCGCACGCAGATTTTTCTTACTGAGAACACGAATTCTTGCATAGACCCGGCGATTTTTCTTGCCGTGGACACGCGGCCTAAATAGTGTAAGTATATAATCTTTTTTCCCTGCGACCGATTGAGTACCTACCTACTTATGGCTATTTGAAAATTATTGGAGTACCTAAACAGAATTATTCTAAAGGAATTCGGCGACAATCTGAAAATGTTTAAGGAAAAACTACCTGCTTATAATGTAGGTATTTGTTTAATAGTTAAAAATAAAAATTAAGAAAACAATGTGCTATATTATGTGTTTATAGGTATTTATTTTTGTTTTCAACAAAAAGTTAACCATACAATATATTTTGATTTATAAAATACGTTTCTTATGTAAATAATTATGGTCTCGTTCTTAAGTTTAAAAACCATTTTTTACAAAATGCACGAAACAACACAAGAATTTACATTTTTCGTTAGATACAATCCATTTATTTACTTACACTTTTAATATCTTATTTTGACGATTACACAAGAACTTTACCAAGAATAATGATAGTAGTTGAATGTCAAACTAGCTCCCGACATTTGTACAAAAAAGATGAATTTCTCTACAACTGTTACAGTCTCGTTACAAAGATGAACTGCAAACTTGTTAAATTTAAAAACAATACAAAACTTCTCATCTATATCTTTCCTTAATATTTCTTTATTTTTTTTTCCTTCTCCATGTCATCCTTTTTCTTCTCTATAGCCTTCAGGTAGTCGAAGTAAGCGCATTTGATTAGGACCGGCACCTTAACAACACCTGTTGAAGAGATACGCTGTTAGATGAATGAAACAGCCTAGCCTATGATGTTCCCACTGCTGGGACACAACAGCACAGCCGATCGATTCTGTAAAAATCACACCGTGAAAAGTTAGGTGAAGTGAGCTGTCAATAGCGTCAATCCCTAACATTAGTTGGAATGACAGCTCACTCCACGCTCACTTCACCACTGTTTTCACGGTGATATGGTTACAGAATTGCACTGCAGGCCACCTCTGTGTGTGAGAGAGTGGTGTGGCTTATTATTATTTGCGGGGAAAACTCGGAATGCCAAATGTCGACCAAATCAACTCCACATATAGCAGTCTACTGATGGACCTATTTCTGCCTGTCCCAGGCTGCGCCACAACACCCTGTCCTCCAGCATGCAGCCGTTCTCAAGTGGTGCGCTTACCAAAGAGCAGCATTTCTTTTTTATTTACCTACTAGCTGCTGCTCGCGACTTTGTTCATGTGACATTAATAACTTTTGTCTGTCTATAAAAGAAGCCTAAATTAGATACCTGCTAGTGAAAGTCCTGTCAAAATTGGTCCAGCCGTTTATTCCCGTGATCCGGGACAAACAGACAGACAGTATACTTAATATATATCTTAAGCATTCAATAAAAAGCTGTTATTTTGACATTACAAACGGACACTTCAATTTTATTTATTTGTATAGATTATACACATAAACCTTCCGGAATATACCTTACCTATAAATTCTCTAAATAATGGTTGAAAATCGCATCAAAATCCGTTGTATAGTTTAGAAGAACAACGCACGTTACGGCAGAACCGAAAAGCGGTCTTTAAAATAATTATGTAGCTTACCAGCAAAACAAGTAGTGACGAAGCTCTTGTACAAAGTATACAGGGGTCCCATTACGTTCTCCACTGTATCCTTTTTCTGAAAACATAACGTTTTATCAGCGCTTCGTGAAACTGGGACGTTTAGCTCAGTGTCCACTGTTTATATTTATTTGCCTTTCTGTGCTGCTACTGTCATATCAGCATGTTCTGTTTGATAGTGGAAATGGCACAACAAATTACTTTTACATAAAATAATAATAATATTAAGTTCGATTCCGCTAGCTATGTTAAAGATTTATTTATGGCAATACTTTCATATCTTTTTTTCGGCATTCGGCCCACATACTGCGCCAAATTAAACTTTTTGCTATCATGATACAAAAATAGCATCCTCTATGATAAAATTAATTGAAATAAAATAATAATACAAGCCGCCTTGTGGAGGCTACAGGCCATTGGTCGGTGTAACCAAGCGTTACAGTTTCATCCTTGTAACGTAACATTGTCAGTGATATGACCCCATTAATACCAGGCTGCTATCAGCGCGTAGGATGCTTCTTCCGTCCAGTATTACGTTACCGGTTTTATAAGCGATATTGATCACCATGGATCCCCCTGCCTCCCTCTGCGTGCGTGTACAAGGATCACAGAAGGGTACCGGAACGTACTACGATATGTCAAACAGTTATGGCATTGAATGGCGTTATCCGTATGACTTTGGCCTTTAGGATCTGGATGTGACCTAATTATCTATTTAATTGTTTCACAATAAGCTTTTATTAAAAAACAGAAATAATTCTTATTTTATTGAGTAATTTAAAAAATCGATTAAGGTGCCCCGGGGCTAAAGCAACTACGGGGTTATTGTAACTACATTAAATATCTCCCATACTATTACATTTATAAATATAACACCATCTCTAGATTACTGAGCATACCATTATTGTTACATACAACTAATAGGTGGCAGCATTGCAGCTAAAATGAAGGTAAAACAGGTTGATTTGTCAAACCGCCATTTTGAAACAATTTTGTTCGGACGCACGTGGTGATTAAAATCTACAAAAAATATGTTTTAGAGTGTTTTTTTGCTGGTGTTTCAATTGGAGTGTATTGTTGACAATCGTAAGTAGCTATGATTATTTTTTGCTTAAAGATTCGTTAAAGCTATAACAAGATATGTGTTTAGTTACATTTTCCCTGATAATAACCTAAAACGGGGTAATTGTAACTTTGAGGTTAGTTGCATTTCCCCCGTGATGGTTTGTATGTAACCATGAAATAATAGTGATGGGCCATGTCGATGTTTTAATTCTGTGAAATATTAATATTTTTTGATATTGTGTACATTACTGGATTACATATTGCAAATGATGATATGATAAAGACTGGCCAATTTAGCGCATTCGCTTCATAAATAAAATTAATCTATTGTTTTAGATGGTCCGGAATTATGAACGGAAAACAGAAATAAAATATTCCCAGGAAAATTTGTTAAAAGCACTATAAGATGTTAGGAACAATAAATTAAACACCTATCAAGCGGCTGACGTCTACGGATTTCGGAGGTCTACTTTGGTTCACCGATTACGCGGATCACGAGGAGTCGTAAAATCATATCGCGGTTTCTTTCTTTTGCTATTAAAACACTGTGCCATATATCCTGCTGTAATTCTTATTTTCCTCGTATCAAACATTCAATAAAATTCGATTATCGACAAAAGTGAAAAGTAAATTCACAACACTAAATATTAACGAAATAGTTGCAATTCCCCTGAAATTAGGAAATATGTATTTTACTCCAAACTGAGCTTAGGTACGTGAACTTACGTTTCAAATTCGCCTACGTTATCACGTTGCGTTGAATAACTTTGTTATATCATAATTTTAAGACCAACAGATACACTACGATTGTCATTAGTTGCATTTGCCCCTTATCGGGGTAATTGTAACTTTTTCTACCTCTACTAGAAAATCGTTTAATTGTATCAATTCCTTAAGGACTTTCTTTTCAGAACTAGGTTAAATGTAATATTAATGAAATTGTAAATCGGATAGATTAAGCAAATAAAGTAAATTTACAATAAAAATTAAACTGCACAAAATCAAAGTTGGAACCTTATTTTTTCTAGTTGCATTTGCCTCGGGGCACCTTACAGTTATTCTGTTAAAAACCAATTACGGTAAAAAGGTACTTACTTACTTGAACTTTATTTAGTGTCACATAATGACCTGAACTGGGATTTAGTTAGGTACATAAAAGAGTCTCTGTACATCGGTTTTAAAATACCTACCTGAGTTAGGTACATAATGTTGTTAAAATCAATACATCATTGGTTAAGATATAACAGAAATCACGGTTAATAATAAGTAATAGGTAGGTAAGTAAGTATGTACCTAATTTTAGAATATCTGCTGTACAATAATTTTAGTGAACTCTGCTCGTGAAAGCACGGTTAGTCTAATTAAACTTGTGTTTCATTTCAACACCAGTTTGTAAGCTACTATCTGGACTCTGGACGTGTTGTTTTTCGTACTCAATGCGAGCTCATTTTCAATTGACCGTATTGAGAGGGGGGAGGGAATGAATGAACAAACACTACGCGAAGAACGGCGTCCCTCGTATGTAACTGACGTGCAAACACTAGGAAATCATAATACTAAAAAAGGTTAGCTGGAATTTCTCCTATGAAAAGCTACGTAGGGGCGTGACTTCACGGTGTCATAGTGTCTGTTGATCGTAGCATACATGTACTAGGCTGTCAGCGATTGTTGTCGGTAGAATGCCAAAATAGTCTGTTACACACTTACACTTGGCCACTGTCTCTGACAAAGTCTAGGGCTACGTACATTGCTTCAATTGTATGCTATCTTTAACAAAACACTGAGTGACGGCGCAATGGATTTAAAGCGTAGAGGCAGTTTAGAATGGCGCTAAACCTCGCGAACCATTGGAGGTTGGAGCAGGTAGGCACTGCATGCCAGGCCAATGCGCGGATGGCTTTCATTGTGGGCAGACGTTTTGCGAAAGCGAGTGGTTCCGATGCAAATGGCACGCGCCGATTGCGAGACAGCCTCCCTTTTACTAGGCTCTCAGAATTTACAAGGAGATTTATCTTGCATTCCGTTTAGAATATTTTGTAGAGTGAAAACTACTTAAATTAGATACTTATAATGCAATTCGGGTTTTGAGGTATTACCTACTTACTGCTGCTAGCTATTACTTTATTTGACCCCTTTTCTATAAGAATCTTTTCATGGCCTAATTGCGAAAGACCCTAAGTATGCGATAAGGACGATGACACTGCCTAATTTATTCAATACTAGCTTCTGCCCGCGGCTTCGCTCGCGTGCATGTCGGAAGTTATCCCATGGGAACGTGCTACCAGGATAAAAAGTATGTGCTTCCCCAGGATGCCATCTATCTCTTTGCCAAAACAGAAGTTCAGTGGTTTAGGCGTGAAAATGTAACATACAGTTTCAAGTTCAAATCCTTCCCTAAAAACCAATTACCCCTTTTTGCCCCGTCAGGGGTCAATTTTCGACAACTTTACATACTTATTATTAATTATTTTCTGTCGAAAGTATCAATACTGAGTTTCGAGTTAATCGGACCGCGCATTCAATTTCTTCCACACAAACTTCAACACCCCTATATCCCCCTTTGAGGGGTAGTTTGAAAAACTTATAATGATAAACTTTATTACTTACTTAGGCAAGTATTGGTGCCAAGTTTCAAGTTTATTAACTAAATTAATAAGATTTTTCATATAAACTGTATCCCCGGTTTTCACCCCCACAGGGGTGGAATTTAAAAAAATTCATAACTTGACTCAAAGATTTATACCAATTTTATAATTAATCAGGCCACTTATTATAATCCTCCCTGTAAAATTAACTACCCCTTTTGACCCCGTTAGGGATAGATTTTCGAAAAACCCTCATACGTGTTATTATTTATTTTTAGTCTTAAGTACACACACAGTACACTGAGTTTCGAGTTAATCGGACCGTGCGTTCAAATTCTTCCACACAAACTTTAACATCCCCATATCCTCTTTGAGGGGTAGTTTTGAAAAACTAATAATGATAAACTCTATTGCTTACTTAGGCGAGTATTCATGCCAAGTTTTAAGATTATTAACCTAACGAATAAGATTTTTTATATAAACTGTATCCCCGATTTTCACCCCCACAGGGGTGGAATTTTGAAAAATCATTTGGGATGTGTTCATATAACTTGACTCAAAGATTATTTATACCAATTTTCGAGTTAATCAAGCCACGCTGTAAAATCCTCCCCTGTAAAATTGACTCCCCCTTTTCAGGCCGTCAGAGGTAGGTCGAAAAACCCTGATACACATTATTCATTCCTTTCAACTTCAGATATACGGTACGGTTGGCGCAGTGGTTAAGCGATTGACTGCTGCGCTGCGTGTCGCGGGTTCGATTCCCGCACGGAACAAATATTTGTATGACCTACATGTATTTGTTCCGAGTCTGGGTGTTTTTCTATCTATAATGTATGTATTTAAAAAAACAAAAAAAAAATTGTATATAAGTAGTTTATCAGCCATCTTGTTACCATAACACAAGCATTAGGTTGCTTAGCTTGGGACAAATGGTGCTGTGTGAAATGTCCAGGGATATTATTATATTATTATTATTTATATAAATACTGAGTTTCGATTAAATCGGACCGCGCGCTAAAATTCTTCCATACAAACTTTGAAACCCCCCAATCCTCTTTCAGGGGGTAGTTTATAAAAACAAAAAATGCCCAACTTCATAATTTACTTAGATAAGTATTCGTGCCAAGTTTCAAGTTTATTAACTCAAGGAATAAGATTTTTCATACAAACGAAATCCCCCCATTTCACCCTCTTAGGGGTGGAATTTCGAAAAACCATTTCTTAGTGGATACCTACTCTTCACGAAGAATACACCCTCCAAATTTCATGTCTCTAGGACCAGCGGTTTAGGCTGTGCGTTGATGTCTCAGTCAGTCAGTCAGTCAGTCAGTCAGGACTTTGAATTTTATATATATAGATTTAATTAATTTAATTACCTATTCAATTACTTCTGAATTGGCGGTATTCCGCACGGTCGAGCTGTTATCAACTTGTTTGGAATTTTGGAATACTTTCTTTTTGTAGCGCAATATTTTTTTACGTTATTCAAATCACTTCTTGATATTTTTTTTTTATCTTACTAAATTGTAATTTGTCTCATTCTAACCACAAAGAAAAAAAAAGAAAAAACTCCAAAGTAAATAATCAGAAAAATATATTTATACCTTAATAACAACGCGATAGCCGATTGCGATAGCAACTCGCCGCCGAGCCGGTAAAGTTGATCGAACGACTGGTGACGTAACTACTTCTACTAGGTGCACATGAGTTGCGAGCAGGTACAAATATTTCAGTAGCAGCACGTATTTACACTTGAATTTGAATCTTATAATCCTTGCGATAAAGTACAAATGGTTGTTTGTACTTACAATAACGTTACCGCATTGATCGAAGACCGGTGGGCGTCTCGTGTTGATGCTGCGTACGTATTCTTGCCAACGGCGAACGCATTCTGTGACTTCTCGTTGGTCGCCCCACACTCCTTGCGTGTACGTGAAGTAAATAGAACCTACTATGATACCAGCCTGTCGAGGAGATGGACAAACGGTAAATTGATTCAATCAGTACTAATGGCGGTGAAATGTAGAGGAGGTTGCATGAAGGTTTTGTAATCATCACAGATGTAAAAAATATTAGGAAGTAGGTATAGATGTAACGTATCAGAATTTGAGGTATATTGTGGAAGAGCTTAGCTTTATCGTTATCAATTAAACAGATAAAGGAAACATAAATTAACTTGGACTCAGAATCATAGGTCAAATTGACGTGAATGTCGTGTTTGAAGTTGTTTGTCCATTTGATTAGCCTTCGTTTTCTGTTTGTTTCTTTACTGCTAGTGTACTATACGCAGGCTGATTTGATGACGATGAGGTGTAGATTTTGACAGATTTAAAATGGCAAATTGCCGAACCAAATAAAATATGTTAATCTTTGAATTTCAACCTTAGGGATAAGGATTACAGCATAGCAAATCTTAATTACTACTAGGATATCATTAACTAAAAGAGGTAGGTTTCACCAACTTTGACGGCGTACATAAGCTTTCCGTGTACGTAGTGAGGTATACTGGGTAAAGCAACAGTTTGGCCGCTTTTTTTTAGCTTGTACTCTTCCCTGCTGCAAACTTTGATGCAGGTTGGATTTAGCGGGTGATCTGGGGAACAATCCAATTCAACAAATTTTTACTTTTTAATAATTAACAATAAAATCCATGAAATCGCTTTTGGGAGATATTGCTCTCGTAATTCGGATGTAAGTAGGTAAATATTTATACATGCTTTTTACAATGTAACTGGATGCATGATAGAAAAATAGATTAAATGCAGAGTAGTAATCGGAGTAGATAATGCATTTAATTTATTTTTGCGTCAAATGACTGCAAATGGAACATCAAGACATGATTACATTCATTACAATTTACAGCCATCCATGTTAAACGAGTGCCTAGTAAAAGTTTGAGAGCATTTAGGAGATGTTACATAATTTGTAACAATCACCAGGGCACCACACCAACTAGGAAGCTTATTCGTAAAATGTAGGCCAGTCACCTATTACACGGCTGTTTCATTCATGCAAAAGAGACGGAGATATTTTAATTACCCTGTTACATCTCTTTCTGGCTATTAGAGCGGGAGATATTTTTTTGTTAATAAACCTTACCTTTCACCTAATCCGAGTTATAATGTCCTGGTACATTGGACATTTCTCTTTTTTTTTTCGTTATGAATGGTGTTTTTTGTTTCATCATGAATGAATGAATCAAATCATATTGTTTGTTGTACCTAAAGATTTTGTAAAAACATAGTAGCTTCAGTGACATTTCATTGAACGTATTATACAAATTAATAGTAAAATGGCCTGTTTAAAAGTTAGTATTTTTTTGCTTATTTGCCTATGCATTTCAATTACTACACTTTATTAAATTTAGATATTTTCAATGAAATCGAAGTAACATTGGGAGAAACCAGAAAAACAAAAGTCATTTTTTGAAAATATTCAAGACACCCACCGGTCTTTGATTTCATTGAATAGGACCTTCAACAATTGAAATTGACAATGTTTATTCAATTAACAATTTGAATGAAGTTTAAGTTGGAAACACATTACAATTCTATTGTGTCCGAGCATGCAGTGAGTATGGAAGTCAGTGACACGGGCTCGGTCAGTGTTATCTGCGAACTAAAATAGAATTCACGTAAGATTTTATATTATGCTCGCGCGGCGGCTGACTCACTACCATACAATGTAGCGATTCAGGCGTCCTAGGACTAGGAAACTTTTTGGGCGATTTGAAAGTTTTGGGCTACATTTTGAAACTTTCGTCGCATATTTTTGGTAAGAAAGGCAGATTATGTCATGTCAAAATGACTTAGCCACTTATTTTTCGATAACCTAAGGAGGTGCCTAAGTGAACAGTAAATCTATCTTTCAGATATAAAGCTGACGAAACTTTTAGGTCATATCTTCACAAGGCAGCTTCAATTAATTCTACATTTTAAGACTTCTGTAAAAAATATCAATTGTCATAGAATTTATCAACGAATTCCTCATACATTAAATAGCCTCTGGAAGGTCTAATGACCCCTAAATATTTCTTTCAACAGTCATCACAACATTAATTAGATCGATTAAAACCTCTAGGCATTTATCTAGCTATTGTTAGAAACAATTTAACAACTTTATCTGTTAGTATTATACTGTTTGTTATCTAAAACTTCTTAGGTAGGACTTAGCCAGAAGGAATTTTAGACGTTCAGACGAAATGCAGAGCTAGTACTGAAAAATATTTAGCAAAGGTAATAAATTATAAAGATTTGTTTATGAAAATGCATAAAAAACGTGCAGGAAGGAAATTGGCAAGCTATGTAGGTTGTAATTATGATAGAAACTGATTGATGTTCACGAAAACAGGTGAAGTGTTGAATGTTGTATTAATATGTTGTATAAAAGTTGAATTTTTAAACATAGTGAAGTATTCAATTCTAAGCAGAGTAAGGTTGAAGGTGCTTTTGAATGCTGGTGTCCTGGTATTTTTTGGGGCATATTTTAGCTCAAGAATTTCGCAACACAATGACTCTAAGGTAGGTACAGATACCGGTATTCAGCTGCATCCGGTTAGACTGGAATCCGACCCCAACATAGTTGGGAAAAGTCTAGGCAGATGATGTTGAGGTGGGTACAGTTTTTGTGGAGCCAGGATATTGACGATTTGCACTTCGCCATAAATGAGTTATTTAATAATTACTTCACATTTTTAGAGTTTTAAATTATGATCACCTGAGCTCGCAGGACAGAACTTGTCTCTGGGTGTGCATTTATCATACATCTGCATGTCTGGTTTCGGACGCTTTAGGTGTTTGGCCAAGTTGATGGTGCGACACACATCGCACCTGATACGATCCTGTTTAAGGTTACTACAACCCGGTTCAGCACTCATGATTAATTTTTATACTTGATAAACTTTTAATTTAACAGAGCCGAAGATTTAAGAAAAACTAACGAAAATGTGATGTTGTCAAAACATGACAGTGCACTTAGGTCTTAGGCGATTTTTTCTTTTTTTCGTTTTCTGCTAGTATTATATTAAGTAAAGAAGTTTTATCGCTAAGTAAGCTTCTTTGGTTGGAGAGAAGTGGACTTTCACACTGCACTTTTTTCAACGATTTTCGGATGTGTATAGCAGCCGTTTCGAGCCGAAGACAAGGTCGTGATGATGATCATAAGCTGCTACTGTAAGGGTCTGTGAATCGGTTTTAAGTGTAAATGTACTCAATACTCAATATATTTATTATAATATATTATATTAGAGAACGAAGAAGAAGAAGAAGAAAGAAGAAGAAGAAGATTTTTTTTTAATTTTTTTTTATTATATTTATTTATTATATATTTTATTTTTTTATTTATTATTTTTTTTTTTTATTGCTTCCACATGTGAAATTAGGTTGTAGATTTTACAGAATATGATCATTTTGGACCCTGTCGGGCACAGCAAAAGTAGGAGAGAGGAAGAGGGCTTTTATTTGACTACTTTGTTGTTATATAATAGATATTGTAATTATTTTATAAAAAACATGTACCTACCTAAGTAATTTAAAATTTCTCGTTTATGTATTCATTGATATTATAATAGCATTTACCTATATAATAGATTTTTTTTAAATTTATTTGTGAATGTATTAAATTTGTGTATGAAGCTTTCAAACTAACTAACCTTTTTAAAGGCGCTGCCAAAGTTCACATTAAAACTTCGGTGAAGGCTGCGTGGTATAATAATTGCATACCGCACTAACAGTAGTACCTAATAGCTTTTATTTTGACAGTTCAACAACATTCATTGCGTTATTTACGTTGTTAAGCAGACAAATTTTTCGAACATATGAAGCAATGGATTAGCAATATCCTTCAAAATGGTTCTGATTGAGATTGATTGTGTGTTACGCAATCAGGGTGTTGGTATATTTCAGGCCAGTAAGTAACCATTTTTTAACAAGCCGTTGAAGGATGTATTTAATTCACACTTATCTAGCATGTTATCATTCCAGAGCCATGGTTTTCCGAACAGTTTGGCACAAAATAGCAAAGCTTTGCCCAGGTTTTTCTTTCGAGGTTTAGGTACAGTTTAGTCGTGAATAACGTTTTCATTCACCACGCTGTTCAGTGTTAAAATAAGCATGTTATGTACTCCTACCTACTTGTACTAGTACACGGGAGATTCGTCAGTTTTATAAAGTTTTATTTGTTAATTCTCATATGTACTTACGACTTCTCGATGTCCTTAAAAATCTTTAACAAATGTTGTCGGTGCTTCATTAAGATACTTTAGTAGAATTATAACTATAATTAATTTAGTGAAAACTGAAATGGAAGACACAAATAATAAATTGACATCGGTCATGGCCAGGGAGATTAAATGCAATCATGGCTATATGTATTTACTTAATCTCTAAGTATTGCACACACGCACACACAATTTATTATAATCAGTGCGTTTCCGATCGTATTGTTATGAAACTATGAACAATATCTATAATAATGTCAATGATGTGATTTCTGCACGAAATTACTTACGTAGTCCTAATTTAATTGAAAAAAAAATATTATAGGTATTAAATCGGTAAGTATGATTCGAAAGCTAGCAGTCTTAAAATAATTATACAAATATGTACAAGTATATAACAAAGGGACGGGTAATTATCATGGCCATCAAAAATGGGAAAAGCGCCCAGAAGGCTGGCAATATTGCCACGTTGTATGTATTTGGATGTACAGACGCCAGCACATCAACCTACTACAATCTGTCAAATTTCTTTAATAGATTTTCAACTTTATCTCTAAAGTTTTAAGGTTCAAGGTTGATTGGGAAAATTTGACAGTTTCGGGTAGCTTGACCTGCTGTCGTCCGTACAGAATGCGTAGATGACGGCTTCGTGAAGGGTGTTTTTACACCCTGTTAGTATAAGTTAACAGTAAACAGAGCACCGTTTACTGTAAGCCCGGCTTCTTCTTTTTCAGAAGAAGTTTTAGATAAGCATCGTCACTCTAGGAAGTTTTTTTTACATGAAATCCTACTAGTGTGAAACACTAGGTTCATATACCTTCATCGATACCCTTTCAGTTAAAGTGCGACAAGTCGAAGACTAAATAGGGGTCGCCAGTTCGGTTCCAGCACTTCCCGCGCGGTTCAAATATTTGTTTGGGTCAAAGATAGTGGTTCCGGGTGTAAGTGTTTATTTATGTACTTACTTGTGTTTGTAAACGCACCCACGATACAGGAGAAAGCCCTTGGCGTGGTGTAGTAAGGTGCAAAAGTGGTATCTCAAGTCTGATATTTAATTTGCTTGATCAAAATTACAGCTGCAGTCGACCTTTTTTTGTCGTGTAGACAAAAAAGGTCGATCGCTGCTGTCATTTTAGTCTAGCAAAGTAAAAATCACAGGGGAGCCTAGTTTTGGCCTATTTCTACCATTTTTTAACAACATACGTCTTTGATTGCATGCTTCCAGGTAAAACATACGGCTGACGGCCTACTTACTATGGGACCAAACCTGAAAGCGCGAAAAAAAACAGCCGTTCCCTAAATTTATGTTCGTATAACTCGTCAAAATGTAGGGAACACCAGATTTTTGTTTCGCAATTTCGGGTTTGATCCCATAATAAAGTTGTTCATAATGATGAGTACAATGACCCCCTAGAGTTATGGGATATAAAAAAAACACGTTGTATAACATAACGTCTGTATTCTCTGAAGAGGTAAGTGTACACTGTGCAGTATAGGTACAGTACCATCCGACACCCACATTTCGACTGTTATAAGTCCCGCGTCATGAATAAAATGCTATCAGTCTGGAAACCGTTGTCACATTGCACATGCCATTTTGCTGGGAGATCTCAATATTTTAAATATTTCATTTAAAAAGTACGAACTTTTGACTTAGTCATCAGCTTTTTTACATCATCATATAGCAGTCCACTGCTGTACATTGACTTCTCCAATCACACCCCAACGCCATTTAAATCGGTCCTCGAGTTCTCTCATCCAGCTGATACCAGCCACGCTGATAAAATCCTCGCTCCACTTAGCCTGTGGGCCCATGGGCCATGAGCCAGGGTGCCATGTACTACTTCCACGAAAGACCAACGGTAATTGGTTCTAGGATTAATATAGCCGGCCCATTGCCACTTCCCTTTTCTGTTGGCAATGTACACAATTTTTCTACACTACAGCTTGCGGAAGTGCCTGCCGAAAACCTAGCCTGACGCAGTTTAGCGCGTTGCTACTTCAAAAATACGTATACCAACAGTTTCCAACCACTATCAAAAGCCTTATTTAGCTGTCAGAGCCACAATGAAGGAATACGGAGTTAATTAAAAGAATCAATAGCAGTGGTGACTGTAGAGGTCTCATCGTCGGTGGCATGCGCGGATGTGATAAGCCCACGCTCGTGATAAGCATCCGCTACGTGTCATGTGTGTTGCGCAAACGCAAACCGATTGCTATAGACTTCCGCGGTTACTATCCTAGATAACGGTGTTGCGAAATATTGCCAAAATTTGCCTATGTTACCAGCTTATGACGGGATTGTACGTGGCTTGTTCAGGATGTGTCGAGTCGGCCCTTCATGTTGCTGCCCTAACTCACACGTGATTAAGCGGAATCACGTGCTCGCAGCTGATAAGCTTTTTATTGCGAAATTGGCACCCTAACTTTATTGCGTAACACATTTCAATCACCGAAGGTTTTGAAAGAAATCCCTAAACCATTGCTTCATAAGTTTGAAAAATTCGTCTGCTCAACAACGTAAATAACGCAAAGGAACGTTGGCTGAACTGACAGAATAAAAGGCATTGCGATCGATCGCTATTGTATGTGTTCACTGTTTTCCTAGATCACTTTCCGTCCTGACTAGATCATTCGAGTTAGCATACTTTATTCTTGTCAATTCAATTACTTAATCACTGTTTGAGGCAACAGAGACTATATAGAGTACTTCCCATTCATTGAAAGAAAGGATAATATTTATTTGGCACCAGCTTATGAAACATGAAGACTAAACGTATAAGAGAAAAGATTTTATTTTTTGTAGGTTTATTTGTTAGGTACGCTTTCACGCTAAAACGGCTGTATTGATTTGGATGCAATTTGGCACAGTGGGATATCCCGATATTCCTAGATCGAGACTGCTAGAACAAAACAAAAAAAAGCACGCATGAAAAGCATTTCAGCTTTTCGTGCGTGCTTTTTGTCATGGGAAGACCAGTGCTTCAGCATGACATTTATGTCATAGGTGATTTCTTTAGGCCTTTTGAACACTAAGTCTATGAGAGAAGGCAAGTGTCTGATTTCGGGAACCAAAGGGCTACCACTGAGTTATAGAGACTCATCCATAAAATATTCTCGCTCGTAAGGTAGGTAAGACTTCTGCAGTCCTCAAAGAGGTATAATTTATTTAACAGTTTATCTACACACATATAAACAGACAAGATGTAAGGAACAGAAAATTACGTACAAAGGCGATGTTTATTTGTAAAGAAATATCTTCCAGCATACCTTTGATAGGAGATTAACTACTTTTTTTTTGTGGTTGGGAAATCATCAAATGACCTCTCCGCCCTGGGCTGAGCGGGAGGGCTTGTCAGACTTTTACTGACCCCGTGTTCCTTCAGTTGCCTGTGCCGGGGGCCACGGTATCTCTTTCGAACAACCCGCGGCGAGATTAACTACCTAGATAAAATTTAAATTCCAGTAACATAGTTTTAACAATGGCTGTATTAACCTAAATTAAAATGCAGTTGGGCACATACAGTGATATACTATTAAATGTAGCGCCTGCGCACAACTCAATGGTAGCGCCTCAAGAGAGTCCCGCTCTATCCCCTATGGCGACTAGAGTTCCCTTTGAGTTGTTGTGAGCACTGTAATACTAATAATTTGGTGGTTTTACTCTAAATCCTAATGATTCTAGTATCATATAAACCGTATACAATAAGGGTTATTAAGTTCTATGACACATATGCAACAAGTGCAACAATGTAGATAATATTTAAATGTTTTTTTTTTTTTTTGTAGTTAACAGATATTAAATCATACCTAATAGCTGTAGGTACAGGATATTTGCAGATAAATTTGCAGGGAAGAACCACGAAGTGCAAAGTATCGCAATGTAATTTTTATTCATCACTAGCTTCTGCCCGCGACTTCGTCCGCGTGAAATTTCTTGTACCCCGGACCCACCCCGAAACAAAATTTGTATTCGTCTGTATGGCAGTATAGAAAAGTGTGGTTTTTAGACCTTATCAGCCAATTTTTAAAAATTTTCTCTGCGTAAGAACCATCCTCGTACTGGTTCTGGAGTGGCGACCGCGTACGAACGTTGGATTTTGGAACGTTGGAGACGAAGTGTTGGATTGCCTCCCACAAGGTGGACCGACGTACCTTGTAAAGACCGCAGAAAACCTGTTGGATGCGAGAAGCACAGAACCGGTCGAAGTGGAGGTGCTTGGGGGCGGCCTATGTCCAGCAATGGACGTCTTTCGGCTGACAATATGATGATGAGTATTAAAAAAATGTTTGCCATCGTTTTATTTGCGAGAATTAGTAACCTTGCACAAGACATGGTATGCACAAAACAGAACAAAAATATACTTAAACTCATAATCTAAGCGGAAAATCGAACTTAACGTTAACTTAACGTTTCGTTTCAATGAAAACAATTTATAATGAAAGTTGATTATAATATTGACATAATTACTTACTCATCTATTAAACATATTGATTAACGCATTCTTTAGTTAATAATTCAGAAACAATAACACCTGGTGGGGACTGTTACTTATTTTTCCAAAAATCCCCACTAGGCTGAGTTTATTTAACTAGTGGGGATTTCTGGAAAAAAAAATCCCCACTGGGGGGATTTGTCGGTGTGGATTTCTGGAATAAACCTTGATTTCAGAGTGACTAGCACTATTGAAAAAGTTATAAAAATGTTTGATGTTGTAGCGTATAGGTACTGAACTGTATCGTGTAGAAATTAAAGTAATTTTTCCATAAACTCATTTTGTTTACAGTTAAGGCAAACAGATCGCGAATACAGATTAGGCTTATTGCAGTGTTATAAATAAAAATTACATTATATGTATGACACAATTTTAATCTAGGCTCCAAAGGATGTTATAATGCTAAACGTGACGCGACACGTGATAATAAATCATTATAATAAACGTTTTACATACATTATCAAATACTTTGATTTCCTTTACTAATAACGAGTTTTTAATTTTAAATTCCGTTCCTGGACGATTTGAAATACATACTACGCTTTTGAAGTGGCGACGGCTACGCTACTCTTACGATTCGCGTAGTACGCCTACGGCTACACCACGGCTACGACTACGGTTTTCGTAGTCGCTACGTAAGGTCATTAATTCGTTTTCGGAAAAATGATTTCTTACTTCTTAGAATCATTATTTTAACTTATTTAGATAGGTGCAATAAATGTAATTTTTTGCTATACTAAGTTACGTTTTAGTTAAAGTACGAGTATGACCTCTCTACTACTGAACAGTATGATAGACAAGCGGATATTTCAGGAGATAACTCCTGAAATATCCATGTGCGTAGTATAGTAGTATGTAATTCTACGTATCTGACTATGTCGTACCTTACTCTAGTGTAGTAAGTCAAAAACGTTTAACGCTAACGCCTCGAGTACAAAAACCTTAAAAACAAGAACAAAACGTCATGATTTGCAAAAGCTCCATTGTTTCACTTGAAAGGGCAAAGCGAGATGCTGGACTGGAAGTTCGCCTCAAAGCCCAAAGCTCCATTGAGCGTTTTCATGAATGAGGGGCGTGGTGGGGGCTGCTAGGATGCGCAAGCGTCGCCAACAGACACTCCGCTCGACGGAGGCTGCGTCACACGCACTTCGGTGAAACCAGTCACTTCACTGTCCGCGCGCCTGCGCAAACGCGCGCAGTTTGGCGGGAATTTTTAAATATTTCTTTTTTTATTTTTAAATTTTCGAACCTTTTTTTTATTTTTTATTTTGTGCTTGACTGTACTGTGGTGTTGTTGAGTGCTTGTTGAACTAGGTGAATTACGGGCATGCTGGTGTAAAGATGACGGCTTTTAACTTCAGGTAGGTTTATTTTTAAGCGTTTTAGCTTTAAACTTTAAGCTGGATTACATTCTAGTTTTAAGCCGACGAGGAAAGAAGCTGGCCCTCCATTTTTGCTTCTAGGTTTAATATTTTAAAACTGGTGTGTCTTAATTTCAATCGGAAATAAATTAAGCGGAACTTCAATTAAACCTTTTTAAAGTTTTCTTTTAATTATTACCTACTTAAACCTACAAAATATTTTTTTTTAATAATTTGTAGGTAATGGGAACAAAAAATATTTTGAATTGAATCATTCCTTGTTCTGTTAAATGGTATTATCTTGGTTTTTGAGTTTTGGTATCGTAGGTACGATACCAAAACCTACATCCTATTCTGATTGGAGACAGAAACATTCTTCAAAGCTAAAATTATCTTCTATGTTTTGAATGATGAATGATAAATTGATTTACATACTTTTTTCACGGTTCATTTTCTTAATTTTGTAACGAAGTACTGATAGACTGAAAGATTTCTTAAACTTAGTCGAAATAATTTTATACTACGGCATTTTTATTGACGTTATAACATTATGCCGGCCGGCAATCAAGTCGGAGTCAGAAACTATCACACACAACGGATATTGATTGCGTTGAACAGTAGACTAGGCGTCTAAAGATAACGTATATTTTAATAACAAAATGAAATTGATAGTAGAACTGTAGACATTCATATTACTATAGTATGAACTTGGCGTATCTGTTTCTATAAGGTAAAAGACGGAAACACTTACGAGTTTTTATATTTCCTGTATTTACAGGAATTATAAAAGATTTTTGGTAAAAAAAATCTTATCGAACTAAAGAATACTCACTTACCAACAAGATTATTTTAAAATACGCATACCAAATACTTTCCCACAGATTTATCACGCTAATTAGATAATGAAACAATTACACAGTTGGCAACAGTTACAAAAATAACTTCAAAAATGTACCTAACTAAACTGCGTGTGTAATTTCGCCAAATTGCAAAGTGGCGTCGTTTGCAGCGCGTACGCATCGATCAGAATCACACGCAAATCGTGCGGGCAGTTCATGTCTTGTCAGCCGGGGACGAGGTATAAGGGCTCAGGGAGGGGTGTAGGGTCAGCACGTGTTGAGATTTTTTTTTAAGACCAACGAAGTTAGGAATGTATAAAAAAACAAAAGGTATTTTGGTCATTACCTTAATAAACCGGTGTCGATGAATGATGAATTAATTTCTATATGCTTTAATAATAAAATTTTGTTTAATAGTCATCATCTATCTGCCTAGCCTTTTCCCAACTACGTTGGGGTCGGCTTCCAGTCTAACCGGATGCAGCTGAATACCAGTATTTTACATGGAGCGACTGCCTATCTGACCTCCACAACCCAGTTACTGGGTAATACGATACCCCTTGGTAAGACTGGTTGTCAGACTTTCGGGCTAGGTACTGACGACCCGTAACGCCTGTCAAAGATCCACGAATGACAGCCGGGACCAACGGCTAAACGTGCTTTCCGAGGCACAGAGGGGTCTTGGTTTGTGAAAATGGTCACCCATCCACAGAACAACCGCGGCAAGCGTAGCTTAACCTGATCGATCGACCCGTGCGGCTGTTATTACTTAGCCACAAGCCCCTCTTCCAGTCACAACTTCTCTTTAGTAGTGTATTATAATATTTAAAAGAATAGGTAATCTTCTTTTATAATTATGCTGAACGAAATAATTTCATCGTCATCACCACAATTGAATTGTCACAAAATAGAAAATTGAATTAGTATAAAAAAATAATAGATACCTATATTTTATTAAGTAAGGGTTAAAGAATTGAAACGAAAAAATTAGTCTCACATAAGGCAGGTTATTTAGTACGGTACTAAAGTAATATAATTTCATTAACTAATGCTAATTTCTTAATGTGATTGGAAATATAATACTTAATTGTTGATGAAATTCAAAATCTCCATCGGATATCGCGAATGCCGTACATAGAAATGCTAATTATTTTATGATTGTGTATAGCAGTAACGGTTATTTCGTAACTGAGATTGGTGCTTACACTGCCTAGGTTTCTAAGAGCTTGTAAATGTAATATCTTTATCTATCATGCAATTAGCCAGAGCCAACTCAGCACTTTGGCACTGCTTTCTAGATTTTTGTCTGCCTACCTCAACACACCTCTTCAGTCTACACGTCTATAGGTACCTACTACTATATCTGAATATGTACTTATCTGAATGACTACCCCCAAGCACGAAATCCGTAGTTCCGGCCGAAGTTACGGGCGATGCCTGCTTCGTATTACCTATGGTCATAAGATTAGTTTGGGGGGGGGGGGGTAAGAATGACATGACGATTTGAAACCGAGGGTTCACTCCAAAGTTTTGAACTGCTTTTGGACAGACCCGTATCTTCGTTGACAGAATTAAAGTGTTCCCCTGGGTCCAGCTGATTTCAGCTCTGAAAGAGTTTTCAGAAGTTTTTCAGTTGTATTAAGCTTTAGAGATAATCCTATGTTAGTGGTTTGATACTCGTACATGATGAGTTGTATCTACATATTTAAGCGCGTTGTTATTTTGTTCATATCTTCGAAGGCGTTAACAATTTTTTACGCTTCATCAACATCAATCCTAATTCCTCGAATTTGAAGATTATCACTTTTTACAGCCTATCTAATCTTAATAAAGCCATCATTTCAAGTTCACACCTGATAAGGTTTTAAACCCTGCGGCAGCCCTACCCTGCTCGTAGCCTCGTAAGTCGTAAATCCAGTCACACACGAACCCGATCCCGACCAAAAAATATATTAAAAAACAACACAAGATTAAAACTAAAGACTATTGTTCGTTTTATACAAGATCCCGGCGATTCGAGAGGAGAAATTCTCCGTCCCTTCATGCATAAATTCATTGTCGGTTTTGTGGCAGAGGGCCGTATAATTAAACTCTTAGAAGATTTAGATAACGGCAGAAAAGCCTTTCTTTTCTAAACAATGTAATAACAATACTATAGCGTTAAGTTAGAGTTTCATTTCCTTTAACCATGTAAGGTAAGATTTTAAAGTTTTTGCAAACAGTAGCGTTAGGATTGCGCACGCGATTTCTTTGAAATTTCGCTTTCAGTTTCGTGTTTGTTTTTGCTGTTATGTCCCGTTTGGTAATTTTCTTTAAAGCTCTTTGTGTTGGGATGAAGACAATGTTTAGCTTTTAAATCTACGGTTGAACAAACTCGGCTTATTCTTGAAGCTACACTGAAGCTTGGCAAAGAAAGCGATTGTGTCTGAGTTTCGATTGATTTCCGCCGCTCCGATACAAGCTGGAATGATGCTAAGTATTCGTGTTTACTTGAGTCGTTTTTTTTTTATTCTTGTGATAATATCATCATGTGTTGGTATCCTTCGTTGTGTAATCTTAAATGAGTCTGTGTTTTGAGTTAAGAAACTGAACACGACTTATGTTTTTAGACGAAAACGATCTCTTTTCGCGTCGACGTATGTCGTCGTGAAGTGGATCTTGTTCACGAAATAGTTACGGTTATATTGTATACTGTATCAATAGTAATATCCTTACTTATATCCTCTATAGTCTCCTAAAGAATCTGCTTGACGGCTGTTTTCTACATTATCATGCAGTTACTTCTACCATTACATTATTATAAAATTAAATGTCCTAGTGTCTTCACTTTCAATTCATCATCATCATCAAGAACCAATAATCGAGTCTATATTGAACAATGTACGTAACAAAACAAACGCAAAACTAAGCTATCCGCAAACATTCTATGCACTATAAAGTTTCGAACTTTTCGTCTAATGGGGTCGGCCGCAAATACATACAACAACATCAACGACATTCGCTTACTATTGTACATTTCGTAACGTTTTAAGACGAGTTACATACATTGGTTTTATTTTCTCCTCCATACATATTTCTATGGTTTATGGTAAATGGTTTATTTGCTTGCGGATTGCAAAGCCACGAAAGTCACAATTATCATAAATTCTCAATGCGTCTTTCTTCATCTCTCACTTAGGTCCATTGTGTGCCTAAGGCATAATTATGTAAAAGGTGGTGCATATATTATTTTCTACTCTTACCTTTGGGTACCTACTGTAGATGAGAAAGAACTTGTATATTATCATAACTAACTTGTCAATATTATTTTGATTTATAAGAGTGTCCGTGGAGTTTTTTTGCCCGTTTTCCTTCTTTCCGTTCTTCGCTTTGAAATGGGCAACTAGCTTCATCTTTCTGACTGACCGACCCCTTGACAATTCAAAAGTGCCTGTGTTCGGTTTAAATTTAGGTTTTATGTTTAAAAGTTTTGAAAGTAAAGTGATTATTTTGATTAAGTTGGCTCACCCAAAGTTTTGCCATCCTGCAACACCTCAGTCTTCGGTCTTGCAGGATTGTTTTCGCCCCGCCAGATACTCTGTGACTACGTCGCTTAGACCAAACGATTATTAATTCAGCACCTAGACTAGGTATTAACAATATGTCTATGTGTCAATTAAAAGCTCTAACTTCCGGTCGAAAGCTTTGCACGTATCGATACGACTTACTATGTGAGAAGGACTGGAGAGTGCCGCGTTGCATTTTAAATATTGCATTTAGTAATATTGGCACGTTTGCTAATTACTGGTAATAGAGACATTACAATAACTTTATTATCCATGAATAATTGAATGTGCAAAATGTACAAGTAGTTATAAAATAACTGATACAAGATGCAGAACCGAAATCCCGTCAACAATATAAACATCTTGTTGAAAATCCAGTTTACCTTGTTAAAACTCGCATGTGTGAGTAAGTATTGAAAGTAAACCTAGTGCTTACAAACCTCCTGGTACGCTATGCCGTCCTGGTCATTCTAGGTACAGACGAGTCACAGTCTAGACTGAGAGATCTTGTAAATCTAGATTTCCGCGCGGCGCGCAGCTATGAATAACATTTGTCTAGGATGAAAACATTTTTTTCTTAAGTTCGTTTTTTTTTTTGAAAATGATAGTGCTAATTAATTCCATAAGACTGATTGTGGTTAATAATCCACGTTGTTTTTGCAGTAAGTGATGCATCATTTGTGAGTGACTTTTATGTAAATTAATATCGATAAAACTATATTATCGCGGGTGTGGGGGGGGGGGGGCATTGGAATGTTTATTGTGATTGTGACCATCTGTTTTTATTTTAATATAGACACTGCATTTTATATCTCCGTCATGCAAAATTAATTAATTCGTAAATACGGTCAAATTACTCAGGAATTTTCATGTCATCATTGTAATGAGGTAAGTAAATCTAGTAATTCCTTTTGTTAAGGCAGGAAGAAAATTCGGCAAAAATGTTTATTTTTAACATCAAATTCGTATTCTTAGTCCTAACTTTAGTACTTCTATCATATCAGCCTGAACTACCTACACGAGAGTAACTAACGCCAGATAAATCTCTGTAACTGAAGTAAACATTTAATACCTACGTTTATAAATACCGACAAGCAAGTAGCAGTTCATGGTTAGTCGAAATTTCAGCGAAGTCACCTATAAATCCATGTTGTAAGGCCGTTCCTTGTATTACGCGATCAAAGGTCCTGCTTCCTTGGTAACTAAAACGTGGTTCCAGGAATTAAATACTGCTAATGAATGTAATTAATGACTTACAAGTTACTTACATGACTTTATTTTGTAAGCTTACCGATTTTAATGATTTGTTGAAACGATTGTTATTGATAAAGCGGTGTTTGTAGGACTTGCTATAGAACCATTTAAATTTTAAAGCAACCTTACAGAATAATTTTGGCGAAATGAACCCTTAAACTGCTCTTAGATAATAATACGAGATAGGGCTCAAATGCTTTAGAATATGTCGATTGTAGTGTAGAATGCATGTTCAGGTTTGCAATAAAAGCTCGCTTGCGCAATGTTCACGACGGGAAACGATTGCCCAATGATAAACCAAACTAACCTACAAATCTGATATAGCCCAGACAATGTCCCAAGTGGCGGATTCGTAGCTCGTACTGTGGCATTTTATGATTGCGGTTCAGGATTTTGCGTTTATTTGTTACGTAGATACTACGTAATCAAGAATGTATATTTCGTTGGAAAACTTTGGGGTGTTTACTTTGGCTCCGTACAGATGTCCATTTTACTAGACACACAATCTTTAGGCATAGACGTAGTGGGCACAAACTGACAAACTCAAATATGAACAAAAGAAATAAAATCTCAAACATCTGAACTTCGTTCGTTTTTTCTTTGAAATTATTTTGTATTTTCTTTTACTTTATTTTGCTTTGCTACGTTTGTTGAACGATATCAAACAACTAAGAATGAAGCACCCGTAATAATCGTTAGTTAATAAATATGTTGTTCATTATCGATAATAGATGCCAGAGATAAACTTGAAATCGCCTTTTGAAAGTAGGAGTTCCGCCTATGTATAATGTCAAGGCCTTGTATAGTTCAATGCACTTTCTTTGATAACTAACTCCACGCTAGATAAACCTAGGTTCATTTATACTTCCCTGGTACTTACAGAAACCTAAGGCAACCTGTCGGCTAGTCGAAATCGGTCAAGGTTGCATCAGCAGTCGCTGTTGCTAGCTGAGGGAAACTGAACGGGATTTGAGGAACGGAATGCCGAATAGGGCTGTCGCAATCACAACTTGTATCAAAATAATAAAATTCACACATACTTAATTTAATTAATTCAAATAGAAAAATAATCCGCTTGGGAACGATGGGAAACGAATCTTTAAATGCTTAAGTAACTATGTAGTAGTTTTTTTTTCTGTAGTAGTATTTATGATACTGCAGGTAATTTGAATTTGGTTTTTTATGAACCAATTATATTATTATTATCGGAATCTATATGTCAAAGAAGATTTGTGATAATTTGGACGACGGCGCCCGTATTAATTAATTGATGACACTTACGAGCTTTTGTAAAGTGTGTTTTTATCGCAAGTGAGATGAAAATTATAAAAAAAAAATATATAAGTAAGTACATATTTTTTTTAGAATACTTATCTACTTAATATCAATAGTATTACTTAAATTAATGCTTATAATTATTACGGCGCATTCCTGTTATTTCTGTTAAGAATATACATACAATACATATGTTATGTTCTATATAAGTAAACCCTATTTATAATAGCATTTAAGCATGCTGCCAGTCCTCTGGGCACGTTTCCGGATGATAGCAATGTGGACGATTATAGGTACTTACTTCGACGCTAAGTGTCCGTTTTGTGTTTTTGTATTTATTCGTATAGTTAGTTATTTAATTGAGTACCTAGTGTAATAATGGTATATAGGTACCTAAGCAATTTAATTTTAATAATATATCCCTAATTGCATTTAAATAAAGCATTTAATGGGTTGGTTTCCCATTCTGTTAGGGCAACCATAAGTTCACGAAAGGTGTGTGGCAACGCGTGGGCATCCACACAAACGTTTATAGCATGTTTGTAAGTTCGTTAGTTTACATTATTAAACTATTACCCGATGGAGAATGTTTGTTTCTTTGAGAATGTCGGTCAAGTGTTTCATGGGATATTCAAGGACGGAGGAAGGGATATTTGAGTTTATCGTGTCCTTGAGTTATATTAGGACGTGGTACAGAAACTAACTTTTTTAAAGCTATAATAGGTATAGCTTTTCTTCGTCAAGTTGTTTTGGTTCATTAAGGAAATGTCGGGTCTGGGAGTGGCAGCAAGAAGTCATAAATTGTTGATGATTTTGGTATGTAACTAATAGTTTACCGTGTTTTTGGGACTGTTTATAAAAACTAAACTTTTTAAAGCTATATGTACCTATCTTTTTTATTATATTTATAGCTTTTCTTCGATTTGGTTCATTAGTTAAATGTCAGGCCTAGGAGTGGTATTATGAAATCATAAATAAATCTGTGCATGATTTTGTTACCTACCTATTTCCACTCCCATTTAGATGTATATGGACGATCGTCATTTAACGAAGAACGAAGATGCTTTACAATTTGAATGCTGCGATTCTAAGCTTCAGCCGCAAATTCTAAAATACATCAAGCCAAAATATTTTTCATCCTTTCGATCAAGTGAAAAGTGTAGTGCTATTCTGTAAGCATCTCACCATGATAACTTGGGTGAAGTGAGCTTTTAAAGTAAGCTGTCATTATCATTAGTAATCCCTAGTATCAGGTGTAGGGCTGCCACCCGTCCGGGTTTCCCCAGATTTGTCCCCAGGTGAAACCCTGACACTTTCTGTGTTAGGGGAACCCGACGTTGAATAAAGCACAAGTCAAATTTTTAAATTTCGCCGCGTGGCAAATATACCCGCGCGCTAGCGACAATTCATAATTTGCTTAGCTTAGCTTCACATAGAGAAGAGTGTATAATTGATTAGTAAATTAAGCGTTTAATTTGTATTGTTGGGGTTGTTTTTTTATAAATAAGAAAAACTAATATATACTAGATATTTATCGATGTATTTATTTTGTTGTATTTTTTTTTTTCGAGGCTTTCCTGGGGAAATCTTTGTTTCACCCAAACGTTTTTGAAGTTTTTATCCGGGGTCCGTAATTTAGGTGATGGCAGCCCTAATCAGATGGAATGACAGCTCACTTCCCTTTAGTTCTCACAGTGAGATTTTAACAGATTAGACTGGCTGTTGTACTCTAGTGATCCGCATTCGACCCCAACTTTCCAGAAACTGAAACCTTCACACAACAACTCCATTTCTGTATACTTGCTTGTGAGTTAACAATTCAATGGTCACTACAACGACAGTAACGCTTTAGCAAGTTCAGAATTAGCAGAAGAGCTTTGTGTTTTGTTCGGCTAACTGGCATGTCGGCATTAAGTTATATGTGCGCTGGAAACGGCGTTAACGGCCCGGGGACGACTGTTCACTTGTTTAGGAGTTAGGAGTTTAGGACTCACTTCCGCGTGCAATGTTTGCGCGCCAAAATGGTACTGTGAGTTTAACTGGTATTTTTCCGACTGGATCGATCCTGGAAAAGAAGATGTTGGAGTTCTAAAAGGGTGTTATTCTTGAGTTATGGTTTCAGAAATCTCAGACAATTCCTGTAAAAAGTTAGATTGGAAAATACCAATAAGTGCTATTTTACTTAGTGATACTTAACCATTTCTCTTAATTAGACAGAATAAGATCTTTGAAGAATATGTTTATAGCCAATAGGCAATCAACATTTAAGCGCTAGTTTCTTCAACGATGAGAAGAATGTGGTGTTTTTGTCAAAAAATATGACGAACATGATCTTTAGTATAAACAACTAGCCGCCTCTGCTTCACACGCGTGCAATAATGTACCTACTGAAGTGGCGACATGCCGTAAATCCTAGATAAGTAATAATTATACACACATAACCCTTCTGGAATAAATTCTCTATATAATCGTTATAACCGCATCAAAATCCATTGTGTAGTTTAGAAGAACTAAGCGGTCACACAGTCAGACACGAAAAGCGACTTTGTTTTATACTATATATTAAAAAGAAATATGCTTAACCGTTGCGTTGTCTACATGCAATGCAAGACCCGGGATTACATTAATAACAAATTACAATTAGTATTTCATTACATAACACGTCCCACACTTTAATTACCACCCGTCACATGCAATGTTTTCATAATGATGTCAATATGAAAGTTCCCAATGATCATAGACGATGGGAGCGTCCTGTGTCTATGCGCGGGCGCAGCCGGGCCGCACATGTTGTCACTTTAGGGGGTGGACACATGCACTTGCAACAAGGTTGTCAATGATGATCGACTTGATGTCACTTGGGTTTTTGTGACGCTTTTTTGTTTGTAGAGTTAAAATTAAGTGGTGTTTTCGTGTTCTTTTTATTAAAATAGGCGGTTTTATGAGAATTTAAAACCTTTGCGAGTAAAGTACGAAAGGGCGTGTTAACCACAAGACGTCTACCGTTAAACATAGGCTTCGGTTCTGAACAAGTTACATCCAACCATTCCCACGACCTTCAACAGGTCATCTGTCCATCTAGCAGGAGGAGGTCTCAGGGCTCCTCCCAGCCATAAACACAGACCGACTACCATTTGAGATCTGTGTATGCGAAACAAGTGTAGGAAACCTTATTTCTTTTTAACATTTGCGCCCGTTTGACCACTGTATTTTATTGTACCTATTAGTTTTTTTAATCTGAAACTGAAATTTATGTTTCAGCTCATTGTTTTTATAAGAAAACCAATTCCAATAGTAAGTAACATGCAATATGCGCATAAAATTATATCATTCACATAAAAACGTAATATTACTTACGTAGCAGTTCAATTAAATAAACAAGCATGGAAAATCAATAATTTGACAACCCTAAAGTGGTTTACCAACAATGCGCGCCAAATCACCCGCAGAGCGCGGCGCGGCGGGGTATGCGTTTGACATGCCGCGTTACGTTTTACGACAATATTCACGTCTTCCGTGCGATTGGCTCTCATAGACTAAAGCCAATCTCCTGCCGCTTACTGCCCCCCTAGTACTTTCGTAGACGTTTCGGTGATTTTGGCGACTTGAACGCTTTCTTTTAAAAAATAGACAGGTGGAGATTCCCCTTTTTTATAGAGCAAGGGATTGGTTTTTCAAGGCCAACTTTTATTTAGCATGTTTGAGTGTGTGAGTGAGGGTGTGTGTCTGTGAGGGTGTGTGTCTGTGTATTGATAAAATGTAAGGCCCCGGCCGTATTGAACGAGCCGAATATCGACTGCAATAGAGGCTTCACAGAAATGATAGAAATATCATTTAATGTGCTTGGCTGCTTTGTATTATTATTCTGTACAGCCTCTCTGAAACTCTAATAATAAAGTATGTAAGTATTTCTTAATAAATTAAGGGAAAGTATTAACTACTACGTAAGGCTGCTTCTTTCTTTGTAGCATTGTTAACTCTACAGAACGAAAGTAAAGCTGCGCCCACTGTGCTGTGTACACCTCCCTGAGAAAGTCGAGATAAGAATAACAAAATTCACTTTTTTTTTTATCGAAACCCTAGCTTTTTACATTGAGAAAAGTCCACGAAGTTTTGTATGTATGTAAAGATTTTGAAACAATTTTCAATTGTCGTTTATTATCGCCTTGTTTGTAAGTTATCGGTAATCTCGTAACCCGTAGTGCTTGCTAAGATAACAATCTCAAAAGATTACGATTCAGATTGTTATCTTAAAGAAAGAGAAAACAAAGAAGATTTATCCAATAAATTAAACTCAAAAATTATAGGATGTAGTTTCATTGACTAAATAACCCTTCACTACTAGCTGAAAATTATTAGTTAACTAGGTACGCGGACCGCAGAATTTCCACACTTAGTACTTTCGCTATCGCTCGCTCGCTACGCCATTCGCCGCTGGTCGGTCGAATCGTAAATTTTCCCGCCAAGGCAATATTTCACGCGCCTCGCTACACGCTGCCCCGCCATTACTGTTGCGTTTATTTATTCTTCCGACCTAACTAATGATACCCTTCCTAGGAAGTTCGATGCGCCTAAACTTTTACTTATTCTAGATACGGATCTTTTTATACTTAATACTTAAGTTACAGTAAAATTCATGAAGTACGGAGTTGAAAGAGTTGGTAAGCGATTTTCCATTTAGGTAGGTACTTACCTAATTATTTGTTTCAGTAAAATCGTTCGGTAGTGGGTAAGAGGGAAGAGATGTTCATTAGTTTGTTAATATTTGATTTGCACCATAAATGTTAAAGTAATTATTTTTCTACAACTAAATGCGTGTGAAATCTGTGCCGATAAAAAGTCAAGCAATGATCGTAAGTGTACACTTATACCATCAAAGACTGCCCTTTATCTTACTATTACATTAAAGCTCGAAGCACCGCGTAGTTAATCTCCCGTGGGTTTAAAAATAAAAAAAGTAAGTAGTTTACTTGCAAAGGGCACACTTTAAAGCTGGCCAATTATTATTCTTATCACGCGTGCGTGTTCAAGATGTACCCTCGCATCCTTATGAGCCATGCGGTCCTAGTACAAGTTACACGGTATTTACAAGGTCCCTTGGGACGCTCGGGAATTACGGGAGCCGTCCCGATCCCGGTCACCGTCGCTACGGTTACAGAATCCATTACAACGAGGGAGTGAGTCGCTTTACATTTACTTAGCAACAAAGTTTTTATATGACACGAACGATTTAGAAAATGTTTTTCGTTTGCTGTAATTTAATTATGTAAAATGTATGTTCCCTTATTGACAAAAATGTACATTTCGCAATTTTATTTCTTACAATAAATTAGGTAATTATAATCTATTCTAATGAATGGCGGTAATGTACCAAATGAACTTTTATTCAATTTCACAGACTTTATGAAACCAATAAAAACAAAAGATGAATAGTTAATTGTATAAACAACAACGTAGGTATTTCAATTACGTGATCTTTTAGAGTTAATTTGTTTAGCTAGTTATTGTAACCGATTTGGGCGTAGGTGTAAATTGGTAATAGAAGACTTGTTAAGAAAAGGTTAGAAACTTTCTCCAAAAATATCTTTTAATATTGATAAAGACTTTTTATCCCACGACGAAAAGAGCCGTTGACGTAACATCGATGTAATTTTAAAAAAATGGAACCAATTTAGTTCTACGTCGACTATCGCCTCATCATCTTCCTGCCCTTGTCCCATGATATTTGGGGTCAGCAACAAGTTTTCTTCTTCCGTTCTCCCCTGTCAACCATCACGCTGTCCCTTCTCTTTCAATAAATCATTCCTCACACAATACATTCATCTTTTCTTTGGTCGACTGTCGTCTACAGACTAAAAACAATAAAATTCTCACTTTTGTCTATTTATTTTTAATATGTCAAGTAATACTCAAGTTCTCAATACACGCATTGCTATTAGATTGGAATGGAATCATTGGAAGCCTTGTTTCACCCACTACTGAGTATCCTCCCTTTTGTGCCATGTTTCCCTGGTCTGTGCGAGTCTCTTGGAATGGAATAGCGGTCTATAATTTTCTCATTAAACATAATTCACAATTACTGTAGTTGTAACGTTGAATCTTATTATGGTTTGCAATGAGTTTATTATTTGATTTAGAACGTAATGTCTCTGTGAACGGTTAAATAAAGGAAATAGTTTATTTTACTGTATACTATAAAGCTGTTGGAAGATTACTTGGGTTAGTATGGCACTTGATGTCTTTATGTGAAGTGGTCTTTATAATAGTTTTATGATGACTGTATGGATAGAGAAATTAAAGTAAATAATAACATAGTAGCTGTTGATTGAATGACTGGATATTGGATTGTCGACCCATAAGAATCCATGCTTAATATAATATTATGAATGCAAAAGTCACTCTTTCTATTACCTCTGAACCTCTACTTTGCAGTGCAATATTAAGCAGCGCATTCGGGCACAGAAAAAAAGAAATAAAAAAAATAGTGCGTGTACTTATGTACGCGCGTCAGAAGTTGTACTTTTAAAAAACAGTTTTTAATTGCATGTAAATAATTAATTACAAAGAAGGTTACAATAAAGTTTGTTTAGGCTGAATAATGTTGGTAACAACCAGAATTTTATGGCATCCAATTTTTTATAGTGAAATGTCCATTGCCTTTTTTTAATCGATAAGAACAAACAGGTTGCTATAAAAAATACTCAAAATAGGTACAGGCCGGTTTATGCTGAAAAAAGTGACGTATTAGCTTTAAAAATAATGAGCGGTTTTGCGGACAGCTTCAACCTGTGAATTTTGTGTGACGGTGATGCGCGCTCATCTTAAAACACTCTCATCATTTTTTCATAAGGCGCCTAAAGACGTATAACTTCAAAAATACTCCACAGTTTCGTGTTCCTACTAAGCTTAGAACTAACAAGTAGGTACTTACTGCACATGTAGTGTACCACGTTAATTTTGTAAAGCCTTATAAGGTTTTCCCGGAAGAACATAGCGATCTAAGTTGTTGGTATTACCACAGTTACTGTGGTATTACTCTTTTTTAGAGGTCATAGGTCTTCCCTTGCTACTTCCGTATGCTTACGCGTATAATTTCTCATTATACTTCAAGTAGGAGGTATCTTCCCATTAAGATAATATTTACATTTAAACCTACCTTCAGTTTTACATTTAAAATCATCCTTGAAATGAAAAACAATATTTTAGGAATATAAGAACAACATTACATTTATGTAAATTTTATTTTCTGGCATAACATTCCAAGTAACCCCATAAATGTATATTCTATCTAGCTCTTTGCTTTAGTTTTCACGATTAGGCAATGAATTGTATTTTATTCCAAATTATGTCATTTTACATTTATATTCCGGTAGGTAAATGAGTCCATTGTTCTTTTATGTAGGTAGGTAGGTACTAGACACATACAAATGTGGCTATTAGTCAAACTCAATTTTTGGAATAAATCCAGACGCTTTGTTTTGAATTGAATTACAGGAAATGTTTAACTTAAGTACCAAGTTGCGTGTCAAACAATTTTTATCCTTTTTTCATTTTAAGAAATTAAAAACTAAGAAGTAAACCTTAATCAATAAAAGGGTGAAAACTATAAAATTAGCCTGTATCAGTCATGTAAATTCGCTCAAACTTTTCGCGTCGCCATTGTTACACCTTACAGCACACAATGTCAAACTTTTCCCCAATCCACCCCAACTTTCCGTCGTTACCACCCATATTCCGTCTCTTTCACACATTGTGGAACAATAACAAAGGTCTCTTGCAGTGTTCTGGGCGCCTGGTAGTTGCCGGGCGTTACAGCGCCGCACGCCCGCACCGCGCACACATGCGCGATACATTCTCTGTCCATACGCCAATCCTATGCTTCCATTTACGTTATCTGTCACGTGCACACCATGCTGTTTTCACACAGCGAAGCTTTGAAATGTCACAAAAGTTTTCTGTGGTACAAATTCAGAAATAGACTTCTGTTCCTCCATTTTCACGGTGTAAAGACCATAAGTAAATTACACACGTATATTTGATTATTGTTTGGGTTTATGCAATCAAATAAAGTAAATTTTTTATGTGATATGATAACGACATCAAACTATCCACACTAAGTAGTAACGAAGAATTTATTTTGATTAAAGATGACTGAATGATGAACCAACAATTACTGCTTTAATCAAATCGATTCCATGAATGATTTATTTAGTTTTGAAGTTTCTAAGAAACTAGCCTAGATTTGTGAAGAAACTATTTCTCCATCTTTCATTCTGCAGTATTACCAGAACTCACTGAAAGTAGCAAAATATTTTACTATAATTTAGCATTTTGTACTTTTTAGCTAAAGAAAGGAATTGGATTATCGTTACTCGTTATGTGTGTACATTGTACAATTTTATTAATGAATTTCTAACTATGCTGCACTGCGCTGACTGTGACTGTGCTGTATTCAATAAAATACATACCTAAGTAGATAACACCCGTTTATCTTCCGTGATTCGTGGTAGGTATTTAATTATTAAGCGGAATCTAACATTTCCGGTCCTTTGATAATATTTAAATGCTTTATTTCCGTGAAGCGTGAAGCCTAAATTATTGATAGCGTTACCAGGAACTGCATTTTCATCAGTTTTCCACATAAAACTCTCCTTATATCCATGTTTATCCATGTCGTCACTGTTCTACTAGTTAACACCTATGAACTCCTGGTACCACGGGTGACATTCTTCGTTGGAACGGTGACGCAATATGACGGGGTTAATTTTATCGATTAACACAACGAGGGAAAGAGAGCGAGCCAAGTTCAAGGGTAGTTGGTATTCTTTCTCGCTCTAGCTTTACTGAGAGGGTCATGAACTTGACGTACCTAACCGGCGAGTTGTAAAAGACATTATGAAGCAACAATTTGCACATTAAATGCAAATATTTAAAGCAATTTTTACTGTTATACGAGTATGTAGTCACGTTCTTTGAGTCACATCCTGGGACAGACGGACGGAGTGCAGTACACAACGACCGACTATATAAACTTTGTGATGAATATTCAACCAAAACAAGAGAAGCCATTGTGCTAACCGTGTTTGTATTTCCGCCGATGGACAAAAAATGAAACAGTTTGACCTATCGGCCGTCCATGTGTGTTTATAAGATCATTTTCTTTCAAACAATGCGTGTTGAAATTGAAACATTACAAAACTGTGTCAACTGCAAACTTTAGAGTTTAATCCCCGTTCTTTTAGTTATAACTCAAACATTTACGAGTTTTATAGTCCATCTGTCAAAACAACGAATCCATAACTGGCATGATATTACGTAAACTATATAAAATGGCTCGGAAAAGTTCACCTAAATTCTTTCATGGGTATACCGTATGGTGGTAAATGGTGTAATTGATTTTGGAAACACGGAAACGGCCCGTTGTTCGGAACGTAGGGTCTACGGTACTCATCAAATTAGACATGTTAGCAGGGCAAGCTTGTTCATCACTAAGTAGGTACCTTGTTCTGTTGCCTTTATTGTCAACTCTAAGTAGTTATTACGAATTTCGCTAATTTACTTGAAGATGTAATGACAGGAATTGGTTAAAAATTTACTACCAACTTAAATTGTTCGTACTCAAATCATATCTGTCATTTGACAGTAAGTATGAAATGGCTATTACACGGCAAACTTGACATAAGTAGAGTGTCAATTTGATAAACAAATAACTTTATTTAAAAAAAAACTATTTCTACTAAACTTTTCATGGTAGATTGGCGACCCGGTGAAGATCCCTGGAAACCGCTGTATGCATGCGCATCTAAAGCGGGCTGGTCGCTGTGACGATGATCTGGAGAATATAATATGTGGTAATATTCTGCCGAAAGACGTTCGGCAAAAATTGTATAAGTAGTGATGATAAAAGTAGCCAAATAAAGATGGTAAAGTTGCTAAAACCCACAACCAAAAGCACGGTAAAGATCAAAACGTTTGTTTAGTTAGTATTATGAATAACAAAACGAATATTATGTAAGAGACAGCACTCCAGCAACTCCACACCACACAATATTATAATACTCGAGTGTGTCCTAACCGTAAGTGCCGGACACACGAACAAACTTCCATTATTGTGAATAATAAAGTTTATCACTCCATTGTTGTGGCTTTTTAGCAACTTTTAGCATTCGGAACCGGTGCTTAACTGCCTACAATATCGTCAAACACTCCACAATGAGTTGGTATTGGTGATTTCCTGTCGGTAAAGTATTTGGCTATCCAACGAACGTTTCCTAAGTCCGGTAAACGGTAGGATATTTTAAGTTAAGGCTGAAAATCTTTAATTCGATTGGATTCGTTGAAAATTCGAAAGTCAACCTTTGGGTTTGAGTTTGATTAATAGGTTGAGTCGAGAGTCATATTGGATTCATAGCGACCAGACAAAGACGAGGCGTTTAAAAAGAAACATTTCTGTAGTCAAAATGATCACCTTACTAAACTTACAAACTTCCATCCCCTGTTTGAAAATGTATTAAGGGGTTTAGTGGATACATTTTCAAAAATACTTCATAGGGCTTCCCTTTGTCATTTATAAAGAAGAGTGCAAAATTTCTTGCCCCTAGACCCAGCGGTTTAGGCTTGTGTTGACTGACACTCGGTGAATAAATAGTCTTTTATTAATAAGTAGAAGAATTCCAAAATGGGAAGTAGCTTCTTCCGCTCAAACGCACCTGGGACAGATATATCCCACAAAAAAATATAGGTTCTAGGGTTTTATGTATCGGCAGAGATGCGTAGGGTCACACACAAGTGAAAGCCCCCGACCTATGACTTAGCAGCTCAACCATTAATCGCATGGAAACAAGCTATAATAAATTCACTATCGAATGTAACTATCTTGTTAGGAAATGTTTATTAGCTTCCTCCATCGTCATGTACTTAGATTACAATATTATTTGGCCCTTATAAAATGTTATTTAGTTAAGAATAGAGGTTTATTTGTACATTTTATTAACTTATTTCTTCGATCAATAAATAATACATAGTTCTGCACGTTACGATTTTCATTTTTTTAGGAATGTGATGACCAAAATATGATTTTCGGCAGACCATCCGTATTATGTAACAAAAACCAAATACCTACTAGGAAGACAGGAAAGCCCTGAATATGAATGTGGAACACAGTTTACGATGTAAGATTGTAAGTATGGTACTAGGGAAATAATAGGCGCACAAGTTACAGGAAATTAATAAGTTCACATAGAAGTTAAGGAGATTTTTAAAGCACATTGTTGGATTAACTAACAGTATTTTAATTGAATGTTCATAAAATATTGTATTTACAAAGTATTTATTCTAGTTTAGCAGAGGTCTACATGGGACTTCTGCTGAATGTATATGAAAGGAAGAAAGCGAAATCTTGATAAATAACACTTAAAACTAAAAAAAGTAATAAAATTGTCTATCTGGATCAGAATCGTCCATCCAAAACTAAAGTTCAGAGCTGTCGGTGAAGTCATTTCTTTTCTACTATAATAATTATGTATAACACCAATTCCTTGAGCTAGTGGTAACTTCAGAAACAGATTCACGATTTAGAAGAAACGTAGTAAACACAAATTACAAGATGACAATGGCTAAAAGTTCATGAAAGAAAGAGTAAGTAGTAAGTAGTATTTATTTTTCAGGTCCATACTCAAATCCAGGCCCAGACTCCGAAATATTTTATAAACATTCCTACTAGGTTAGCATAAATGGCAGAGTATTGCGTATAACAGGGTCCGTTCATAGAGGAAAGGGGTAGGATACGTGATACCCACTGGAATACAGGCACAGATTCCAGGCCGAATTTATAGACAAAGTACTAGGTTTGCACAGTTTACAGACGGTGTTATGTGGGTCTGAAACAGGGTAGGTTTTGGCCTCACTTCACACCTCATCTGGCTGGCCAAAAATTATTATATTTACGACCCGAGTGATCATTTTGCTTTGATTAATTTGCTACTGTTCCTCTTTTTCCACAATGATGGACCGTCTGCATAAGGATGGTCTGGTCATTCGTAGTAACTTCTATGAAGAAATGTTCCTGTTACTCCTTATGATAACAAACTAAGAGAGAGATCATCTTTCGTTCATTGACGACCGGAGTTATCCCACTTCGAAGATGAACTTCGCTTCAAAGTGTTTTCAGAGCTTCCTTGTATTCTTCTGTATTTCTCTCCTGTACTTGAGGGACGAAAGAAATCTTGTAAAAATATGAACACGTTTTAATAACCTAATTCAAGAGCACAAACTCATAAAATACACATCATTACATCCTGATACGAACACATTTATTTGTACGTGCATTCCATGAAAATCAGTTACAAAATAACGACATCACCTGATGATGTTATAAATGTTTAATGGCGTGAATCAATCAGCATTACTAGGCTCGCAGTAAAGTATTAAAGTTAACAATAACGATTATTATAAAGTTTACGGTGTTTTTACGTCAGTTCCCGGTGCCCCAGTTCCGATTCAAGAGTTCTTGTACCAAGGAATACGTCAAATTAATTTAGGGCTGCTGTTAAAAACGGAATTACGGCAGTAAAAAGTATTTTGCGATTTGATTGCGCGGTAAAGTTCTTCTTTGACCGTTTTTATGGGGAGCAGAGATTGTTGTTTTTATGGGAGAGTGATTTTTTCTGTAGATTTTTGTTACTAGGGAATTGCCCCAATATTTTTTTGGAAGCTCTTGTAAATGTTATTATACATCAATGTTCCGGAAAGGGTTTTTACGAGTGCGTATAAGGGCATAAAATATTCTACCTACATCTGATACCTTGAAAGTACTTAGTAGGTACAAGACAAAGACCAACGGAAACAAAAATGTAGGGAAGGAAATGTCAGAATAAGAATTATTCAAGAAATTACCACATCAACTACCTAAATGCGTAACACACTATCGATCTCAATCTAAATCATTTTGAAGGATATTGCTAATCCAATACTTCAATGTTCAAAAAAAACCGGCGAGTCGGACTCGCGCACCGAGGGTTCCGTACAATTACAATTTATGATGTATTAAAAAAAACTACCTACTAGATCTCGTTCAAACCAATTTTCGGTGGAAGTTTACATGGTAATGTACATCATTATATT
Organism: Apamea crenata; assembly: GCA_949629185.1. Lineage (NCBI taxonomy): Eukaryota > Metazoa > Arthropoda > Insecta > Lepidoptera > Noctuidae > Apamea > Apamea crenata. The sequence continues at coordinate 13,686,100 of OX451371.1, forward strand.
TTTTTTAGTTTTATCATTCCCTTATTTTAGTGGAAGTGTCTCTCGCGCAAACTATTCAGTTTAGAAAAAAATGATATTAGAAACCTCAATATCATTTTTGTAGACCTATCCATAGATACCCCCACACGTATGGGTTTGATGAAAAAAAAAATTGAGTTTCAGTTCTAAGTATGGGGGAACCCCCAAAATATATTGTTTTTTTCTATTTTTGTGTGAAAATCTTAATGCGGTTCACAGAATACATCTACTTACCAAGTTTCAACAGTATAGTTCTTATAGTTTCGGAAAAAAGTGCCTGTGACATACGGACGTACAGACAGATAGACAGACATGACGAATCCATAAGGGTTCCGTTTTAGCTATTTGGCTACGGAACCCTAAAAATTGTCTGCTCAACAACGTAAATAACACAATGTTGTTGAACTGTCAAAATGCCATTGCTAGGGATGTTACGCAATTACCCCACCGACAAGGGTCACACAGCTTGTTATGGATGGGACCGATCATAAAGACACGGGCGGTTGTTTTTATACCTAATTGTATGCAGAAAAGTTACAGAACAGAACATAGATACACCTACATTCAACACATTTACATTTTTTTTTTGTTGTAATTTTTTTTATTTAATTTACAAGCTAACACTATACACTATAATGCTATAATTGTTTATACTGTATACAAGTATATAATACGAAAAAATATAGAAAAATATTATATATATTTACTTAATTGATGTTTTGTAACACTGCGGCAACCCTAAGGTGATTGCTCCTAAAATAGTCCACGAGCTAAGTCGTCTTCGTATATTGCCGCCCATAGAGGAAGGAAGTGGGGCACGTGCCTTGAAAAACGGTAATAATAACAGGAATTGATTTATTGCTCAATATTTAGTCTGTTCATTAAGTTCCCTGGGCAGTTCCCTGGGCTGTTTCGGAGATTCGAATGAATTATTATTATTACTTACAGCTTGGGTCCTCTTTGTTTATTTTAAGTTAAGAAGTATTGACTTCCGGTGAAGTATAAAAATGGTCATTTGACTAACTTGAGAAAAGAGAACTTTGGTTGAAAAAATATCTGAAGATACATTATTATTATTTTTATGAAACAAATCTAAGGTAGTAGGTACGGTAGAAGATTGTGTAAAAAAATTAAATAGAAAAGGAAGGAAATACTAAAATAGAATGATGTTATAGCTGAAAATGAAAGTAAAGGCGCACACACAGTCACACGATTGTTACTGTATACAACTTTACGCATATGGATGTATCCATAGCAGTTATACTATTATTTTGCTACAAAACGTAAACATCGGTACCAGGTAAACATGAAATGGAAGAGATGAAACGCAAACAAGTAAATTCACTCTACCCTATTTGGAAAAATATGCGCAGAAAACGAGGCGCAAGTATGTAGTAATGGAATTCTTATGGTTGTAATGATTTAATTACATAATCTTCAACAGTTGTCTTTTAGTTGTAACTATCTAATGTAATTGGAAAATTGTCTTAATCTGTCAGTTCTAATTTAAGTGTAGCCGAGTTGTTCTCACAATTAGCTTGATACTCTAGTCCTATGTCCTAGAATCATTAATGTTTAGATTCTACAAACCTAGTCTGGTTTTGTAACCCGTGTACCTATATCCTAATGTGTATGTGTACATGACGCATCAATTTGATAGTCTTGATTTTACAGCCTCAGACATACAGGCTGATTATGCTAGTTGGAGATGATGACATATTACACCTTCAACAACATTATTCGACATTTTATTAATCTCGATCTCTCCTGCCTTCACAATATTCCATGTTACCTGCGTTTCAAAAAGTGGGGCAATGTCTTGTTTGCTTGTTTTTACATGAAACATTATTTATGTCTATAAGCCAGAACATTAAGCTGATAGACGCAGGAGTATTGTAGCAGCGGGTATTCATTGCTCCGCGGCCCAGTTTCATATAACAAATCGTTGTTTAACAAGTGACTGCTATTCACTACAATACCAGATTATTCGTTTATATTATGGTTTAATTTACATAGCACTTTGCTTGCAATAAATTAAAACAACATTCGTCAGGTACTTACGTCCACGAACATTGTCATTACCGCTGCGCGCGGCTCTGCAGTAATCAGTGAGCTGGTTAATATGTTGATGGTAATTTGATGTACTACTGTTATTATTTGATCTACTGTGTTGTATGTTTTTACGAAACTTTCCTTTATCTCCTCGTCTGTTAGGCAAGCTTATTAATTCGGTATATAGATAAAGTAATTGTGTCTCACTCATTAGTGACAGTTGAGCTCTTATCTTGAGTCATCAATATTTGACATATATACATATTCAGGAAACTTACATTGGTATTTGTCACTTTGTTAAGCACTTTCCTTTCACCACTTCTATTACAGGCATCTTTTTATACTGATACATTCCTGAAAAGTTTATAAATCTACTTCATAAAATCAGATATTAACTTCTGTATCTTTATTTTCAGTTCTTTACTTTACTATTGAATCTGTTAAATATTTTAGCAGGCGACTTTTTCAATTGGACTGCAGTGCTATTTAGTCTTCAATAGTTATGTTGCTTGCCTCATTTGAATTGAATGCACGGATAGGTCCTTTGTGCAGTAACAAATTGTTAGTGTAGTCTAGCTAATTTTAAGTAGGAATAGGCTAAAGGTTATCTTCGTCTTATTAGTCAAAAAATCTTTGTTGCTCAACTGATTATCAGATTTTGTGGTCTCCCTCTTCTTCTTCCTGCTCTTGTCTCATTTTTACTTCGTTATGGCATAGAATGTTTTCTTCATCCATTAACTCCATACGCTGTCACGTCATCATTCACTCCCTTTTCATTTTTATATCTTCTCTCACATAAGGCATCCATTTGTCTTTGGTCTCCCCTATTGTCTATTAGTTTTAGTTCTGTAGTTGCTGAGTGGTTAATCCACCTTCACTGCTTTACGTACAAACGCCAGCACATCAAGCTACTACATTCTGTCAACTTTCTTTAGTAGATTTTCAACTTTATCGTAAAAGCTTTAAGGTTCAAGTTCGATTGGGAATATTTGACAGTTTCGGGTAGCTTGACCTGCTGGCGTCTGTACAATTATTTTTGAGCACAAGATCAATGCAATACATTGTGTGTCTCATGCTAGAAAAAATCTATTATTCTAAACACCCTACAAACACCGTATCTAAGCCAAATTCCACTGAAAAGTATGATCTAACACAAGTATGATGTAAATCCCATATTTTAGAGTCTGCGTTACATCACCGAGGCAGAGTGCAGACATAAACACTGAAACAGTGGTTTACATTACACCAAATGTTAATAGTAAGTTCTGGTCTAGACTAATTATTCACTGTGTAAACCATGTGTTGATTACTTTATGAACTTGATGATAATTTACACGTAATTCTGTAGAAGGTTTCGCGTACTGTTTTGCGCATAAATGTTTTACCGTTGGCCAAAGAATTAGATGCATGTGATCGTATAGTCGAAAAGTTTGTGAGGATTTTTAACAGTTTTCTCAGTAAAACCACTACGAATTTATTGTGTGGGTAATAACTGCATTTTATTAGACTATTGATTGGCTATATAAACAGCCATGTGCAGAGTGTTGTTTATGCAACTCAACCGTCAGATTGCTAATTGCTTTATTGCCAGCGGTTTACTAGAAGTGCTAACATTAGGTCGTCGCATTCAAGTCTATATTTATCTTTGGCCTGTTGGATGAATTAGATCCATTAAACAAATTCAAATAATTTAAAATAACACTAATGTCTTCCACGTTTCTAATTGCTTTATTTTTATAGCGCGATAATATTTGTTCAGCTCGCGCCTGTACCGATCATCGGGCGTATGGCTGCATCTGTTAACAGTATGTACCTACATGATATAAGTTTGTTTTCATTGTTTCATAAACTAGGCCAGTCCTTTGCCCGGCAACCGACAGAGAAGAATAAAAAAAAATATTGACTGGCTTCGTATTTATGGTCGGTTGTAGGCGCCAGATACGGTTTGTCGCTTTAGGTTGGCGGCTCGGCTAATAATCGGCTTTCGCTTGATTCTCGAAATGTATTATTTTGGTTTCGGATTCGTATTTTTTTGTTCCTTTTGGAAGATGAATGGGAGGATAATTGAGTAGAATGCTGATAGATCTGACGTGTCTAAACAGTATTTGGATTTAAAAGGCTACGGCTAAGTTTTCACTGGCAGAAATCGTAAAGACCCTCTACAAAATTAAATAACAGTTGGGTAGCGAGCGAAACTGTCATTCATGTCTATTAAGACACTATCAACACGACATTACCGCAACTCAAAGAAACCGTTTCACAGCTCGTATCGGTTAATTATATCAAAAAGCCAGCTCCTTGGAAGCATTACCTGTATCCAGTCAGTCGGAAACCCAATGTCGGTGGTCTGACCATAGATGTAACGGTCAGAAATTTGATATCGCACGTGCAAACCACACTACTTTGAACTTTATTACTAGGAACACAGAGGTCGGGGAAGCTAAGACTTGGGAACTAGGACTAGAAATACCCGTTCCTGATTCCCGTTAATACTGAAGTTTTGATCTTGTTATGGAGACTGGACATTGTAGTGATTCTTTTATGTTTTATGATATTGTAATATATCAAGTAATGGCTGCAAAAAAAATGAAGGTCAAGGTCGAAGTCAGTCAGTTGTTATTTTAACATTTTAATTATGTTACATATTGCCATAGTACTAGTACTAAAGGCAACTTTAAACAAAAAGGAAACTCTTCGATGAACTATAGGTAGTACTATAATGTGCCCGTGCCTGTGTGTGTGTGTGACTTGGATGCACAGCCACTGTGCGATTGAGCGGGAAACGTTTAACCAAACTTTTGTCCATATAACCATTTCTAGTGCTACTGATACTTTACTATTCCTGTTAGTTTATGCTTGCCTGGTACAAAACAGGAGCACGCAGGTGACTAGAAAAAAAGAGTCGGTGTCTTTTTCAACAACCGTTGATCGAAATTGGTGTTATTCTTTGAATTCATGGATTTCGGCCTCGCCTATTTCTGTATTAAATAAACATGATACTAAAATAAACAATAGAACTATTCCATATGCATACAAAAGATTTCTTTGTTGCAAATGTTGACGCTACATTGCACAATGTTCCCACCAAAGTTTACGATTTGCGACTTTCATTTTCATTGTGCGACGACAACGTTTACTAACAAATCATCAGCCCTTTGATAGAAGTAATGCGGGGGCAGAACATCATTTCGCAACCGAAGCGTAACGTTCTTCCTACAATTACCGTGACTTCTGTAATTAATCAGCCGAAATAAAACTAATGGAAGCTCGGACTAATTTCTCAACCGGTGGCAGTTGTGGGAATCCAGTGTGATGTAACGTATAAATATTTCCTTAGAGTCGTGGAGTAACAAAAGGGACTATTAATTTATAGCCGACATTAGACGGATGTCTTGAGGGACGTAGGAGTAACGAAAAGAATCTTGCGTTTGAAAATATATTATTTTATACATTCAATATAACAGGTTTGACTACAAAAAAACAACGATGAAAGTTTGATAAGTAATCTGGTTGTGGAAGCAAGAAATTCCCATCTATGTAAGGAGTCAGTGAACAAATCAACCAATAGTAATGATACGAGTAGAACACAAAAACTTCAAATAATCCCAGCTGTGAATGTACCAGCTTCACGATAATGATCCACAAAAACAGTTCGTCTCCATATTTTTTCATAGGCCGTATCTTAATGATCTGTGTCGCAGGAGTGCTACGCGTTGATGCACTTTTAAATGCGCGGGCGCACTAATGGCTGCTCCCACGGTACCGCGGTCGCGCGGTGCTTTATTAAATTACTTTTACATGGAACTTGCTTCGGATTAAACGAATGTGTGAAGTTTTTAAGGAAATGTTTGAATTTTGGGTTTGGATGCGTTCAAATCTTGCTTTTGTTTGTTGCTTTTAGTGTTTTTAATGACAAAAGAAATTCCCTTTTCTCCTTTTGTTTGTTTCTGAAAGCCTGAAAATTTTGCTTTGACATGATGACGATTGCGACAAATTCTTTCAACACATTTGATGGACAAGCAAGTTAAAAACTAATCATGCTTGCTATAATTACTCCTACGGTGACAATCTAAATATATTCAAGTCATGTCCAGAATATGCTCCACTGAATTTGATTGGTGGGAACTCCCTCCATTATGGAAGACGAACCATTAGTCCAACGAAGAGTTACTTACGATACAAGTTTGTGTAACGAGACGTCATCTCTCAAACGTCATTACAGATAACAAGATTGCTTTAAGTGAGATATATCCTTGCACACTTGAAGCAGAAAATCTCCTTGTATATTATGTAGTTACAAGTAATGATACATTATGGAGTGTAAAAGTGAACGCCATTGCTACAGAACCCTTCGTTTTTACGGTATCGCATAATGGAGACGACGTAGCGCAGGACGCACGTGCGATCCTCGAGACTTTATTATCCTGTTAAGAATTCTTTTTCTTCTTCTACGTAATAAAATATTATCGTGGAGCGTTTTATGAGTGCGAATAATGGAACAATTGACAGGTTTAGTTACAAGAAAATGTGATAGCAGACATGCTTGATAAACGCGAGATGCATGGAGTAGTTTTGAAATGAGAACTTTAGCCGTGTGTACAGGAATGTAGAAGAAAAATTGTTCGTTTTAGTAGAACAACCATTGTCAGCTGTCAAAGTCAGCATGTTGTACATATTTAAATTGTTGGTTTCTCTGGAACCAACGAAATATGTGCTAACAGGCGAAGAGCTAAAGTTAAAAGAAATCTTCTGTACAGATTTCGTTTAACTTTACTAAAAATCTGCTTAGCTTCTTCTGAACTATGTTGGGGTCGACTTTCAGTCTAGCCAGGTGCAGCTGAATACCAGTAGTATTCATGGCGGAACTGCATATCTGACCTCCACAATACCTTTAGTAAGACTTGTTGTCACACTTTTAGGCTTCCAACTACCCGTAACGTCGTGCGTTCGAGAAACTTTACCATAGTCTAATAAAAACTTTGCCTTAATTTGATTAAAGAAGCATGAGGAAGTCGAACTGTTCTAAATCCATATAGGATAAGTTACACTTATAAATATACATTGATGATCAACTACACGGAAATTCGTCTTGCTTCAATTTAAGAGCACCCGTACTTAGACCCGCCTTTCTTTGCATCTCCGCCGTACTATTTCCAAGAAGCGAGTTTAAAGTCGGCACCAATCAGGTTTACTGCTGGGTCTTTGATGTGCCCTCGGCCTGAGCTCTCGCCTGTGACACTGTTATATGTGTCATAAACATTAAATTTATTGACGCTCGCACTCCCGAGGGTAATATTAGTACATGCCCTAAATAGTCAGCCTCTATTCATGATCGTGTGTAGTTCTTAGTGCTTCAGATAAATGGATAAACTTCCTTGCGCATTGTGCCTAAATTCTTTTTCATCTATTGTTGTAAACTCATGAATGTGGACATTTCGTTACTCAAATCGTTACTACTGTTATCTAAGCCATAAAATGGACCGATGACCGGTGGAGCAGACGAGTCCTGGAGTGAAGATCACGTAACGGCAAGTTAGCGAGGGACATCCCCCAGCTGGATGGACCGACGACATTAGGAAAGTGTCTGGGACCGACTGGGTGTTGTGGCGCAGCCTGGGAGAGGCTTATGCCCAGTAGTGGACTGCGATAAGCTGAGTTGATTGTTAAAATGGCATTAAACCTGCACCCTAATTGCGTAACACACGATCAATCGGAATCGGTTTCATTTTGACAGTTCAACAACATTCATTGCGTTATTTACGTGTTGAGCAGACAAATTTTTCGAAGTTATGAATCAATGGATTAGCAATTTGCTTCAAAATTATTCAAATTCCGATTGATTGTGTGTTACGCAATTGGGGTGCTGAAGATCATTCTCCGAACTCACTAGCCATATATAAGCCATCAAAGGCTTCTGTGGTTTTTAATATATAAAAATTCTAATCTCTGCGATATACATTTTGAACAATAAAAAAAAAAGAAAAAGATTTTGACTATACAGAAACAGATTTTATCATCATATTTCTTGATTTTCCGATCCTTGCTAAATTTCCGTTTATCTTATACTTACTAATGCGTAATATACCTCCATTAAATACGTCCCTAACAAAATGTTGTCTTAGTGTTCAGCGTCAAGCAACCTTGAAAAACATCTTGTATTTGACGAAACTGGTCGGAATCTAGCCTTTGTTCGTAGAATTTTTCAAAAAAATTACTGGCCTAACAGTCTAACTCAGGCCTGTCACATAATAATATGTAGAAGCAAGTTTTTTGTTTCACTTTTCTTTGCTGTGGCTCGACATTTAAATACGAAAAGTATTTTTTTAAATAAAACATTGTTTATCATGCGACACGAGATACCGTGAGAATATGTTGGTACAGTTATGAAACCCCAACGAAAGTCTTCGAATTTCGTAAGCTTAGCAGGAAAATAAATGTAGGTACTCGTATCAGCATTGACATAGGATAGGATAGGGAATTCCCATGGAAACGTATGATTTAATTTGAGACAGAAACTTGTACTTATCTGAATATGCAACGGACTGAAGTGTAGGCTGATGTTATGAATTATGATACATTCGTTTTATACAGAGTGGCAGGAACATCTCTAACTGAAACCATGGATTCAGGACATGAATAAGCCCCTAGCGGAGAAATTTTTGTCGGTTATAAAAAAAATCAGCTGTTTCATAGAAATTGCAATACCTACGTGGTGAAAATGTAAGTTAGAGATTTTTTTTTAATTATTAAATTAACCTACGATAACCTACGCAGGGGTCATCATAAATACTGAATCCATACTGGTAACGGGTTGCGCGTTTTTGTCCCTGCCAGCCCGTATTTTACTCGTTAGGTATCCCAAGAATAGGAATATATAAAATAAGATGTTTTGCAACGAAACCTTCAGCAACGATAACGACAACCTCAACCTCACAACGATATAAAAATACAAAAGTACGTATAAAAGAAATATTTTGATACTAAAATTGGTGTAATTTCTTTATAACGGGTTAGATTAAAATATGTTTTAAGTTATATCGAAGAAGCGGCGTGTTAATCGGGCAATTAGAGCGGTCCGATGCATGATGCTTATGGTCAATAATCGTTACTCCCAACACTATGTCGATAAAATTAGGAACGGCCCTGTACACTCTTGCGCAACTCGTCGGGAGAAATTTTATGAGAGAACGTGTGTAATGCACTTTCGGAGAGATTGAGGAAGAAGCAACTTTGTAATGACGTACAACTTTGAGGTTATTGGGTAACAGAAAGACGGAGCGTCGGAGCTATTCATCATAGAGAACATTGTACGTTCCCAATTTTGTAACTTACGACACGTGTATAATTGAATGCCTTGTAACATTTTACTTGTGCATATGAAAAAAGATAAATTCCCAGAGCCTGTCTCTGCATTAATTGAATTCAATTTGCATTAAAATTAATAAAACATTTCCAATTCAAACAATGAAATAAATTCTAATTCATCATGTTTCAACACAGAACATTCAACTCTTTCATTCAATCAGCAAGTTACTGCCTTGGGTTTATTATTTTGGTCTTAAACTAAATATCCATTTGTCTACTTCTTAAAATACCTCAATGTAAATACATTGTTTTTGAAGCCGGATGCTAAAATCTCGTTTAAACGGCCTATCTGATTCACTTAAAAATATACTCGCAGACTTTGATTCGCCAAATATCGCAAGCATGCTCTTCTAGTGTTTTCTGATAGAGCAATAAATATTACAGGTTATAATATAAACATGTCTACGTCGAAATTGGGTCACGGGATTGCTCTGTTTTCTATTAAACGGAATATGTATTCACATACCTGTCTGTATCATTATTCAAGTAAAGTAAAGCGGGTCGTATGTGAATCTCTCATGAATGACTACGAGAATGAGTCACTATGACGATCGGAAATACGACTGGTAAACATTTGTGTTAGCGCCTCGTTTCTCCAATCCTGTATGGTCCATTTTCCTGTATGATCTCCAGTGTAAACTTTTCTTATTTACTTACATAGTAACTCTAAAGATTTTTTATTGAAAGTGCAAACTTCCTGAACGTCACTCTGAGCTATAAATTAAATCTGGAACTTGACGCAACTTCCCGCCAAGTTTAATTGTTCTTAAAACCACCGTTTTAGCAACTTCGACTCTTTTGATACAAGTGAATTGCATTGCATTCTAGGAATTCCGCCATATGTTTCCCAGCCTACGCTGACCAATGAATCTTGACTGGACAGTCTGTTGCTTATGCTAACCTAATTTTTGTACCATAGATAGGATGTTTAGAAAATGTTTTATGACTTTTCCTATTACGCCAGCGGATTTTTGCAGTTTATTTTCGTTCCTTTTTAGCTAAATCTGGCGTTACGTCATTGTTAGCCGAAGGAAGTTGATTTGTTTTTTCAACCAACACGCCATTAAATGTTTATTATCTTTTAATGTATAAAATTATCCGACGAGTTCAGTGCAAAGATTGTGATGGTTAATGATGTAAAAGATAATAAACAATACCGAATTGGTCCTATGACTAACGAATTTTTGCATTAGCGTGACTTCATGATTAATTAGTATCTAACGATAGAATGTTTGACTGTAAGAAAAGCTCTTATGAAAAGGTGGAGCCACAATAAAACTTGCATGCGGAATCGGAGCGACAAAATGGTGACGTAACGTTTTGCTGAAACTACCAGGCACACAGACGTTTGTAGGAGCTCTCCACTCCGGTTCTTAGTTGAATGGCGAATGTTCATGAATGAAAGGGGGTGGGTATTGTAATAGGGGTTGTACGTTGTAGTAAATAAACGCGTATTCTATTTCATTCGGTTTTTTTCACTCACACACCCACAGGCAGATCATGTCTGCAGTTGTTTAGAATTTTAGACAAGAGTTTAAAACGCCAAACAGTCTACAATGTGATGAATGCCTAGTAGTATCTTTTTTCTTGTTAAACGTTACATTTTTAAGGAACTTCATAGAACTTCTATAAAATCAACATTGTCATGTTACACGGGAATCATGAAAAGCATAATTCGATCACAGAGCTTATAATTACATTAGTATTCATCCAGTTAATAAAAAAAATATAGTGAAGCCATTAATCAAAGCTAACCAGTTTCGCCTGTGACAGCGTTAAAAAGAGATGGGTATAGATAAAAAGGGATAGTGCCACATTCCTTCGGGATGCGGCCAGCATTCTTTAGAAAGGGAAATTATTTAAGTTTTTTTTTTCTAAACCGCTTATTAAACATTTCTTTTGTAAGGTTAATTTTTAGTTTTGAAGTTTTTTCACCATGATTTATATGGGTGTAAGGAGGTGTGAACCTTTTTGAACTTTTCTACTGGTTTTATTTTTATTTGTAGTTGGGTGCTAAAGCTAGTTCAAAATTCAATTAATTTAGATGATTGGTTTATTCGATAGCTAGGATTTTGTTTTGTTTTTTTTTTGCGTTACATTTAAAAAATAAATTTAATTAATTGCGAAAATAAATTCTGACAAAACAAAATGTGATCAATAATTGCATCGCATCATGGATTGATTTATGGTGATTAGATATCGGTAAGTTTACTCATTACAACTAACGACAAGTACGGTACTTAAAGTAGGTAGGTACGATCCTACAAAATAGAAAGATTTTTGGTCAAAGACGTAAGAATGACAGCCGGATTAACGTGTTTTCCGAGGCACCCATCCACTGACCAACCGTGGCAAGTGTAGCTTAACCTGATCGGTCGAAACGGGTGGCTGTTATAACATAGTCACGAACTCTTCGGCTATAAAAATTAATACAGGTAGATAAACGTCCTGAAGAAGAGCTTTTCTCATAAATCGCTGTAACGAGCTATACTGGCAGGATATTACCATAATTAACGCGGTTGCCAGGCGGATTGATGAGGCTAGTAACTACCTATAACGTTAATTTATAGTTCACAGATAAGTATCCAATGTCAGGAGTCTTATGGCCCCCGCAACCAGGCGTGGTGCGACTCTGTTGGAACTATTTCTATGAAAAGTTCATGGAAATTGTTCTACCGGAGTCGCGTTGCACGTGCCGTCGCGTCGCGTCTGTTTGCGGGAGCGTCCTGGGTCTGATAGATACCTTTAAAGTTACAGGGTTTTGATTCACAAAACCCTGACACATGACGTGTTTTCTGATAAAATTTCTTATTAAAAAGTCGCTACTTAAATAAACAATTTCTTTGTTTAAAAAAAGTACATAATAGTATACGCATTTAATACTTTAAGCACATTCTGAAATGTACAGAGGCGGACCTAATGCCATAGACATTTTCTACCAGTCAACTCTTGGGAAATGCAGAGACAAACAGAAAATTGAAGAATAAATATTTTTAAATATAAAGACACGTAAAACCAACATTGCTACTAGAGTCCGACCGAAACTGGTTTACCGGCCGAAACCGAAACCGAAACCGAATATTCGGCCGTGGCTTCAGTTTCGGCCGAAACCGAAACCGAAACCGAAACTCACGTGGTTAAGTATTAAATTCCTTAAAATACTGAAATTTGGTGCATTTTACCCATTATTCTGCATTATTTAGGACATGAAATGGAAACACAGTAGGTATATTAATTTTGTTGTAATCATTTATTTAATACTAGCTTCTGCCCGCGGCTTCGCCCGCGTGAATGTCGGAATCCCACGGGAACGTGCTACCAGGATAAAAAGTATGTGCTTCCCCAGGATGCCATCTATCGCTTTGCCAAATCAGAAGTTCAGTGGCTTAGGCGTGAAAATGTAACATATAGTTTCAAGTTCAAATCCTCCCCTAAAAACCGAATTACCCCTTTTTGCCCCGTCAGGGGTCAATTTTCGACAACTTTACGTACTTATTATTAATTATTTTCTGTCGAAAGTATCAATACTGAGTTTCGAGTTAATCAGACCGCGCATTCAATTTCTTCCACACAAACTTCAACACCCATATATCCCCCTTTGAGGGGTAGTTTTGAAAAACTAATAATGATAAACTTTATTGCTTACTTAGGCGAGTATTCATGCCAATTTTCAAGATTATTAACCCAACGAATAAGATTTTTCATATAAACTGTATCCCCGCTTTTCACCCCCACAGGGGTGGAATTTAAAAAAAATCATAACTTGACTCAAAGATTATTTACACCAATTTTATAATTAATCAAGCCACTTATTATAATCCTCCCCTGTAAAATTAACTACCCCTTTTCACCCCGTTAGAGGTACATTTTCAAAAAACCCTCATACGTGTTGTTATTTATTTTTAGTCTTAAGTACACACACAGTACACTGAGTTTCGAGTTAATCGGACCGCGCGTTCAAATTCTTCCACACAAACTTTAACACCCCTATATCTCCTTTGACGGGTAGTTTTGAAAAGCTAATAATGATAAACTTTATTGCTTACTTAGGCCAGTATTCATGCCAATTTTCAAGATTATTAACCTAACGAATAAGATTTTTCGTATAAACTGTATCCCCGCTTTTCACCCCCACAGGGGTGGAATTTTGAAAAATCATCAGGGGGTGTGTTCATAACTTGACTCAAAGATTATTTATACCAATTTTCGAGTTAATCAAGCCAAGCTGTAAAATCCTCCCCTGTAAAATTGACTACCCCTTTTCAGGCCGTCAGGGGTAGATTTTCGAAAACCCTGATACACATTATTCTTTCCTTTCAATTTTAGGAATAAATACTGAGTTTCCATTAAATCGGACCACGCGCTAAAATTCTTCCATATAAACTTTGAAACCCCCCGATCCCCTTTTAGAAGGTAGTTTATAAAAACAAAGAATGCCCAACTTCATAATTTACTTAGATAAGTATTCGTGCCAAGTTCAAGTTTATTAACTCAAGGAATAAGATTTTTCATACAAACAAAATCCCCCCATTTCACCCTCTTAGGGGTGGAATTTTTAAAAAACACCTTCTTAGTAGATACCTACTCTTTACGAATAATACACCCTCCAAATTTCATATCTCTAGGACCAGCGGTTTAGGCTGTGCGTTGATGTCTCAGTCAGTCAGTCAGTCAGGACTTTGAATTTTATATAGTAATATAGAAGATATAAAAAAATATTAATAATATTTTTATTATTTTTTCAAATTAAGTTCTCATAGCTAAATGTTTATCAGTTATCAATAAATCAAATCACTAATTGTTACTGTTTCGGTTTCGGCAAAAGTTTCGGCCAATTTTGGCCGAAACCGAAACTGCCACCGAAACTTGATTTTTGGCCGAAACTCGGCCGAAACCGAAACCGAAACCGAACTTTCGGTCGGACACTAATTGCTACAGACATTTACAACATACAGAAGTAGTGTCTTAAACATAGACCCCCGGGCACCCAAATTAAGTTTATACCTGTGAATTGGGAGTCAGTGCTCCTCCATTATAAAAGCTAAAAGGTAGTTGAATAAATAAAATCTTAATAAAGGCCGGCTAGATGTTGAAGGGCTTATATTTTACTAGGTTCTGCCCGCGACTTCGTCCGCGTGAAATTCTTGCAACCCCGACTCCTGCGTTGCATCGCGTAGCGTTCTTTCTGTTCTGTTTTCCTTTTTATTCAGCTCCTTAGGGTCCTAGCATGATAGCCTATAGCCTTCTTTTAAACTTGGGCTTGGAAATCCGACTATTACTTAGTTCCAGAGATTAGCGCGTTCAAACAAACAAACTCTTCCGTTCTTCAGATATACAGGGTGGCAGGGACATCGACGCGCAAACTGTAACCATGGATTCAGCACATGAGTTTAGACCCCATAGCGTCGAAATCTTTCGTCGGTTATTAAAAAAAAATATTGCTGTTCAGTACATTTTGACCGCGTAGGTATTGCACTTTTCTATGAAACAGAAGATGTTTTTTTTTAATAACCGACGAAAAATTTTGACGCTATGGGGTCTGAACTCATGTGCTGAATCCATGGTTACAGTTTGCGCGTCGATGTCCCTGCCAGCCTGTTGATAGAAGATAGAGTACCTATAGAAGATATACTTAAACAATTTTTCTACATGTTTTAGAGAGGAAACCACTATGGCCTCAATACAGGCGTGGTCCGAGGGGGTGGGGGGGGGTGTCGTGGGGGTCATGACCCCCCCAAATAATTCAAGCTGTCGAGAGTCTGCATGATTTACTTGCCTTACTAACTTACTACTTGGTGACCCCCCCAAAATCTTGGGCTGCGGCCGCGCCTGCCTCAATAGGGATTTTTTCCTAAAAGGGGCATGAGAACTTATAGAGTTATAGGTATGTACGGTCACCAAAGGAGATAAGTAACCAGGGCCATCGGATATAGACGAAGTTTGACAAGAAACCGATGGATATTTTCGAATGAAATTTAATTTAATTAATAGAAAACAAACAGTTTATTTATCAAATTAAATTTAATTCAAAAATATCCAACGGTTTCTTACTAAACTTCAACTATATCCGATGCCCTGGTGACTTATCTCTTTTGCCGACTGTACCTATTTATGGCTCACAAGCGAAAGCGCCAGACAGCTTGACTCCATGATTTGAATAATACTTGACAATAGTAAAAGCTTCGCTTATTGTTATCGAGCTTTACAATCAAATGAGGTATTGACAGCAACAAGGTAAACAAACACTATCGGTATTGATTGCAGGGCGAAAGGTACCTACTTGTAACCATTCTACCATTTCTACATTCACTTACTTACTTGCTTCGTCGGTAATAAATAGTTTGAGTTTGAGGTAAAATCATCTAAGTATTGCCTGCCCATCTATTCTGTAAAAATCTGAAGGAATTCCCGTAATTAAAAAAGTTCAAAATCCAGTCGCAATCTCATCTCAGCGACAATCAATGTCAAAAATGTAGGGAAATTAGAGGTATTTTGGCAGATTGAGAATGAGATCAGACTGAATGTTCTTAAAGCTACGAGTTGCTCCTCGATCTGTGGTAAAAATCTCACTGCGGAAACTTAGGTAAAGTGAACTGTCAATAGTGTCAATCCCTAGCATCACGTGGAATGACAGCTCATCAAACTCACTTCACATGAGTTTTCACGGTGAGATTTTTACATAATATAAGTATCTAGCACTTCTAGCAATGACGAATTGAAGACTGATTATTATACATTTACATATATTTACATACATTATTTTCTATATTTAATAGATAGTAACTTTGGTACCGTAGAGACAAGAAATGACCTTTTGCCCTTATAAGGATCACTGCAGTGCACTGAATGACGACGCTGTCAATAACTGTCATGCAAGCATTCTTATAACATTTAAAATGAATAATCGTTTCTACTAAATAGGACGATATGAGGGACTAATTACAGTTAATTGAAACAAAGTAGGCAAGCACAACAATCTCCGTCTATCTAATTGGTACTTGCCACAAGGCGTCAAGTTGTCAATGCATTTGACAGTTAAGTCAACATGGACGATGACGCATGCGCTCTGCACGCGATGGATAAGTAAATAAAGGTGCGTAAAAATTTCTTAGCTATTTAACAATCTGTATTGATAATCATCGTGTTAATGCACAATTTAATTTTTGTTTGTTTGACACTCATTTCACTATTTGAGTTTTGTATTTATGAAGTTAATGTGCCATTAAATTATTCGAACTCTGTATGTAACACCGAAAGCCAACGTAATTGGTACCTACCTACGTAAGTTAAGAAATTCAAAAAATGCTGAAGGAAATTGTTGTGTAACGAAAAACAACTTTGATCAATAAAAATAGAACCAGACTTTACCTGTAACGTATAACTCGTGAACAGAATCGCAGTTTCTAAAAAAAACATTCTAAAAATAATTGGAATTTCGAAATAAATAAAACACCAATTGAAATTGAACAGATTTAAAATTCCTAGTCTAGATAATAAAATACATGAACTATGTACCATTGTAACTAAAGCAAGATTTTTCTCTTCGGGGTAACAGGTCACAGGAGACGCAGACGAGTTACTTTTGAAATCGATACAAATCATATGTTAAAACTAATACATCGTCATAAAATTATTCCATTTCCAAGACTAAAAAAATAAAATAAAATCTCCTATGAAGTCGTGTCATGTCGCAATGACGTTTATGATTAATGGGAATACATCCAATTCCCTATGAGATGGAACACTTAAGTACGACATCATACATCATGACGTTTCACTGTTTTACAAACTAATCAACTACAAAATACATTACCCCACAATACAAATGGGTTTAATTTCTATGTTAAAACCTCAATCAAGTTTGTACTCTATGGGCCCATCATACATTCAAATTAAGCCATTGAAATACTTAGTCCGAAATCGTTTGGGATATAATGGTCGCATTTCACGGTCCAATGGGCCTATGACCTCATTACACTGCAATACGTATAGTATGGGCCACACGATGCGTTTCGCTGATTGGGGCTATGACCTAAAGTCACTCAAAATACGATGAGTGAAATTGATAGAAGAATAGATGGTGGGTCTTTTTAATGCACTTTGGTGTAGCTCTTGGTTCCATTGTAAAAACTATGCAAGTGATGAAGTGATATTGTGAAGTGCTAAGAGAGTGTTGTGTGTAAAGGTTTTCAGTTAGTAAAGCTGATATGTGGGTTTATCCCGATTTCCGTCCTAATCTTAGAACTAAAAATCACCTTGTTTTTGGTAAAAAGTGCTTTTATTCTAACAGTTGTTAATATTATAATTAATGTAGCATTGAGCTTTTTGAAAGCTGCTCTTTTTATTCATAACTAGCTTCTGCCCGCGACTTCGTCCGCGTGAAATTTCTTGTACCCCCGACCCACCCCGAAACAAAATTTGTATTCGTTTGTATGGGAGTAAAGAAAAGTGTTGTTTTTTAGAAAAGTGTGACGTTTTCAGGCAATTTTTATAATTTTTCTCTGCGTAAGAACCATCCTCGTACTTCAAGGAATATTCTAAAAAAAGAATTAGCGAAATCGGTTCAACTGTTCTCGAGATTTGCGCTTAGCAACACATTCAGCGATTCATTTTTATATTATAGAATATAGATAAATGTCACTGGGGGAAGAACCCGCCAACTGTAAGTTTTCTTCTATTTTTCCCGTCGAAAATGTGGCGCCAGATGCCTACTTTATTTTCTACGCACACATATCAACAAGAGGCCTGTCTAGACGGTCACACACCCTCGTATTCCGCCGCATTTCATTACTGACCTACGCACCCTTCAACCCCTAAGCACGATTAGCTTGATCCCTCAACTTCCCCTCACCCAAGCGCCCTTTTTTATCGAGTTTTGTCCTAAAATGGAAAACAACTACCAGGCTTCCAGTCTTCGGGAGCGGTTTACTAACTTTCACCCTTAGAACATACTCCAAGATGCGCAGACTCAAACTTGTCTTATGCCTCCGCAATTCGCGCCCCATATCTAACTCTTTCTATCGCGACGAGCCAGAGGAGTATGTTATCTCTTTCGCACCTGCCTAGAGGGGTGGTTTCGTCTGGCTGCAAGCAAGTGTGTGTGGATTTAGGTTAGGGGCCACGTACGCTCAACCCCTTCGACATGCGATGCGTGTGTGGTTATGGCGTGTGTTATGTCTAGTAGCCAGGCATACATGTGATACTTCCTACCGGTTCCTGGTGCCTTGGTACATGAGTATGTGTAGAGATTAGAATTTGCTAAGCAAACGCTGTTTTTTTTCTAACACGTGCACACATGGGATACTAACGTAGGTTTCTAATATTCGTAGCAATGTGCATACAGCACACAAGTCCGTTATTCAAATGCACGTCTAAGTTCTCGTATGTGGACACAATTTTCACACGAGTGTTGAACGTTAGAACGGGCAGGAAAATGTGGATGTGTCTGTCTCTTTCTGCCATGGAGGCTTTAGGTTTTGGGAACCTCACACGTCGCGCTTAGAATCGGTATAAAGAACATTAAAAATAACGTTGTTAGAAATTAAATTAAATACTTTATTGTCATTGAATCAGATGAAGTTGTTGTTTCTATAAAAATAAACTCCAAATCAGTGTACTTAGTTGGAGTATGGGAGGTTATTAAATCTTTACAGTGGTAGTGCTAGAACTGCTGTAACCGCAAAATAAATAAGTGCAAAATCAATAAGGTTCGAATTCTACACAATAGTAACGTCGTTGTTTGTGCAAATATTGCAATAAAACTTTGCATATCGTAACTTCGCTAGCATAAAAACGAAGTCCAAATCAAAGTTGTTAAACATGTTTATCTGCTACTAGTTTCTAAAATCAATTTAAATATTGTCCGCTAGACATAATGTCTCGCTAAGTGGCATGTGCCGACAGCTAGCGGTCACAATTTGGCTTCTTTTACGTCAATAATGCTCTTGAACTACGAACATCACCGTTATTGCTACGAAATCAACACTCCTTCAAGATCAAACTTTTAACTTTTACGTGTAGTTGACTGTACTACTCTTGAGTCTACGTTGCGACGCGGACCGTTTGCTTCGAGTTAACCCCTCGACTGCAGTACCACAATATTTGTTGAAGGTCGCATGCTACAACCAGTTTGACGCTTTTCTTTTACCGTATTGCGTAAAGTTCGTTTCAATGAGAATTTGTGTTAGAGCTCGTGGCAAAGCAACGGTTAATAATAGCATAATTGTATAGTATATTTCGTAGATGATTAGAAAAAGTCAGCCTAAAATTAATCTAGAATTTTGGGTGGTCAGTTATCTCATCAGCTGTGTAGAGGCGACGAATTTTAAACTAAGCGAATACGCAGACAAATAGGCGTCATTATAATGATAGGTCACATGTTTCCACATGAATAGTCCCAGTACATCTCATTAGATTGTCGGCCAAGTATAAATAACAGTAGTTACATATGGCAGCGCCGGAAACGTTAATTGCAAGATAACAATATAAACTCGCAAAAATGGCGGACCAGCAGCGGCTAGATACGATTGATTCACGATTCTGAAAGCTTGAAGCTTGTTAATAACGTCACCTGCGAAAATAAAGTAGCGAGTATTTTAGAGTAAATTTTGTCCAAGATTTACAAATGTTTCGGATGATATTTAATCATTTATGTTATACTATTTATTATACATATTCGTTACTATATGTGTATCGTAACGAATATGTATAATAAATAGTATATACTAATAATAAATAGGTAGTAATTACTATTTTTACAAGCTAAAACTAATATATACTACGTACAAGTATACATATAATACGAAAAAAATATAGAAAAAGGCAGGAGCTCATTGGGCATCAAAAAATTCGTCCGCATCACTGTCAATGGGATAATATTTTGTGTTTATATCAAATCTACAGGGAAAAAAGATAGGTAATTTCCAGGTAACATTCAGTCATATTTTTCTATTGCAAATATGAATTTACTTGGAAATTACTCTTATACAATCTCCTTTTTTTCTTACTAAAAATCTACGCAGATTTTATAAAGTCTTGTGTAAGTAGATTTAATAAATATTTACAGAAAACAATTTTTTCGCACAAACCACACGTTTTCGAAAAAAATGTTTGGTGTGGGTGTTTACTTTAGTGAAAAAAACTTTATTTATGCAATTATGTCAAGTGCCATATGTCAGCACCGCGCCATATTTGAGTACTGTGACGTCAGGAGTAGGTACACATTTGTAGATGTCAAACAATGCATTACTTTTTCAACAAAGTGTGTGATTTGTGTGGTTTTTAAATGACGCGTGTTCGGCGTGTAGTGAGCCTAAATGATTTTTAAAAATCTTTTATGTGTCTTTAAGACCAATAATTATCACATAATTTACCTCATTAATGTTATGATAAGTTACGACGACACACTCTTACTTAATCAAACAACTTTACGAGTTTTATGACCACAAATTAATGTTAACCCTCTCTTTGCAGGTAACAAACGCCGCTGCTATCCTGCTACCCTGGTACAAAGTTCCCGTAAGCGTGTGTGTAAATCACGCCTAATCCCGTGACGTCACGGCGGGCCACCGGGTACATTATATTTTTATATTATAGAATTTTTATCATTTATTAGATTGTTCACCTTTCCATATTTTATAGCACAATATCTTTTTACTAGCTAGAATTTACTATCGCTGGCTTCAAAGTGTTCGAAAGGTAAAAGTTAGTTACCTTAAATTATATTACGGGTTGTGTAATAAAAGTGTCATAACGACGATGGTAATTGTGACTATCGGGGAAAGTGTTTAAGGAAATAATCATTTAATTATGATTTACTGTAAATAGTCGCATTGTAGTTCCGCAGCATATTTTATTCGATGTATTCCTTCAATAGTCTACGGCTTAAAATCTATTCGTAGAAGACGCTTGTTTTCTGGTTTCAACTTTCATTTGGGGCTGATTTCTCCATCGCCAGATAACTTTATCGGAGGAATAATTTTGAATTTTTGACAGTTCTTCCATACACAACCATACCATAACCATACAAGTTATCCTGATAACTTAGCAAGGGTGCAAGTTACGACAACTTCTAGTGCTATAATATCCACAATTAAGTCATAAGTATGTTAAGTTAATATAGCTGTATTGTTGATACGAATAAATACTATTATTGTTATAATCTGTCAGACGTCAATTTTATTCGACTTCGACGATTAGAATTCGACGAATTAAAACTATCGGTCGATTGAAAAATCAGCTCTTAATTCAATTAAATTATTAGATGGTTAACAAACCGGTTAAATTTTCTTACATGATTACTTTACCAAGTTAAACGAAAACTCTGAACTTTTTTGTGCTTAAACAAAAAGATTAATTAAATAAAATGTTCAGAAACACGCTGTAAAAGAAAGAAAGAAAAATTGGTTTATTTGTCACAGAAACACGTCAATACAAAATGGCAATTAACTTGAATAATAAAGCAGAAATACAGTAACAGACAGACAGTTATAGTTGGGAAAAGGCTAGGCAGATGATGATGATGAATAAAGCAAAAATAAATACAAAAATAGATCTGTAATCTGTACGTAGTACTTCCTCCTTATAATCTGAATCCTTGAATAGGCATACAGCCGTCAATCGTCATTGAATTCGTATGAATGCGAATCTATGACAATGTGGCGCTGTCCCTGACCACTATAGCTGCGGTGGGTGGCGGAAGGGTTATCAGTGCGCGTGGAAGTCCGCTCCAATACTCCATATCGCGGCGCCGAGCGATCAATATCGTTTATTTTTTATTATACTTACAAAAACGTTTAAAAAAATGTATCAGGAAAAGATGTCGAAAACGGACCTCTTGGACCAAAAAATTTAAGCATAGTATTTGATAATAATTTTAAGAAATCTTGCGAAAAAGGGTCTTGTTGACAGACATCGACGCTACGTACAGCAAAACTAATCTCATATGGGGTCCGTTTTGCCCTTCTCAGGAACGAAATCTAAAAAAAATACCGAATTTCAGCTGTGTCCTAGAATAAATCTAGGTAAGCTAAATCTAGGTAGCAAGTAAAAACCTATTATGCAGCGCCTGAAAACTGAAAACGGATAGCACTTTAAATTCCGAACTAAAAAAATAAAAATAGTCAATTATGAATTCGACAATTTTGTCGATTACAAAATCAAGATTATTTTTAAAAATGGCCTGCGAAGTTCCTAATATTTATTAGGAAGTTCACAGGCCATTTTTATCAATATTCAACTCATAATAATGCATTCCTTTTCTACTATGCAATTGATCTGAATACGGAAGCTCTAACTCATAAACTACAAATAAATCAGAAGGACATTTGACTAAGGAGTTAAAAACTTGAAAAGTAAAGTGTTAAAGGATGAAAAGGATCTTTTTATATCACCCCGGCTTCTGAGAAGGAAGTGCCACCGCATCCCTTTGAGATCGTTCAATTAACCGTGAATGGATTCATTTATACGCTTTTTTCGGTCAGAAATAGGACCAACCTCTTGACATTGGTTTGGTAAAAAATACTTAAGAGTTTGTTGCCATGTGGGATCTTTTTTTCTACGACAATTTTTGCAGTGTACTGCTATTTTACTTATAAAATGTAATATTAGTAACTATCTGTCTTTAATTAGGTAAACTGTTGTTCGTCATCATAACCATGTTACCACATTATCACATAACTATTTAACTTTTCTATCAAAGGGAAAGGAGGGAGGGAGGAAGGGTGGTAAAGTGTCCAATAATCGTCTAATGCTGGGTTTAGGTTCACTTTATCTAAGTATCTTGCAGACTACGGAATCTAGGCTGAATTATAACAAATTTTTTTCATACTATCTCGCTTTCGAGCACCTACGATTCGTTTGTCACCATTTTACTAACCTAACTTACTCTACCAGTAACGAAATGCATTTTATTTACGTTCCATTGCAAAATATGAGTTCTCTTTGGTATAATGTGAGTTTTACTTCAACAACTACATGGCCCAGTCGAACATCAAACGTCTTAGTACATCAGCCGGCAATAATATTTGCTCCTAACAATCCGAAACTAATTGCTTGGCGTTGTTTCTGGGCTAATTACTAATTACTGGGTAATTGCCTTATTAATATTTTAGTTCTACTCTTAAGTTAATAGGTATTGCATTTTGCTAAATTGTGCTTCATTTTCAATATTTTCTGTACTAACTTTCAAAAACCATTAAATACTCAAATATATAAGATATTTCTAAACTATAAAATGCATCATTTAAAACTGGATAAAAACACTAAACTAATCGTTCGTTTCGTTTTCGGTAATTCCAGTTCTACGTCAGTTTTTAATAACTAGAAAACATTAACCAAATCTTGCCATAGATTCCCAGATAAAATACCAAAACGTTTTGACTATTAATTTAGCTTAATTACGGCACGTTCCCAGTTTTTTGTGTGAGTGTCGAATTTTATTTTTGTCCAAATCTCCGAGACTCCTACGCAACAGGATCCGAGGGGTTGGATTAAAAATAACTCGTTTTTATCCTCTTTTTAACATTTGATCCTAAGTAGCAGTTGCCAGGGGTGCTCACAGATTTGTATCTGTTAATGTGAATGCTTTTTATAATGTACCGTGAAGATGGAACTGATAGCGCCGTGTTTTAGTCATTGGAAACTTATTTTGAAACTTTATAGGCAGGTTTTATGAAGTAAACAATAAGTGAAACGGTATTAAAATATCGAAATTACAAATTAATGTTGAAATGTTTTTAATGCCGTCCTAAATATTGAAAATCAAAGTCGTTCCCTTCTTAGTAATTTAGGGTTAACCACTGCAAATTTACCTGCGTGCATGTCATCCCTGTAAGGTTAAATAAAAGTGAACATGTCACATTGTCGGTTTAAATTAATCTCAAAAACCAACATTCTTATTTTGGTATTATGTTCATCTCAGCTCCTTGTAAACTGGGTGTAACATGCGTGCGTGTTACGTGTAAAGATCTCTCTCGCGATAGCACTCCGTACAAGGGTTACATGACTACATGATAGTGCGCGAGTGTGCGGTTACCGCGGCTACCGATACTACTCCAAGATTACGCGCTTCGAGGGCTGAGTATAATATCTTCTGAGTTCTGCTGCCCTGGTACTGTAGGTGACGTAATAGTTTCTTTGCATATATTATCTTCGTCATAACTGTCTTAATTCAAGATAGTTTTGGTATCCGATAGAGGAATTCCCACCGGTAGCTCCCCGTGTGGTTGTAGAAAAACTTTACTCTGTGCAATTTTGGTCGATATTGGTCTAATGCGGAATGTAACTTTGTTCAAATTAATTTGTGTTTAATTGAATTTAATAATTTTTTTTACTTCAGTTATTTAATTGTTACTATTTTTATTTTGTGTACGCTCTGGTGGATATTTAATTCACTCAAAAAGTAAAAGTTAATTACTCAAACAATCCCAAAACTCCTTCGGAGATGGATTCTATTGTGGAACAGTGGTCCTTAGGTCCTGAATCAACTACCTCAAAGAAGTAAAATAAAAAATATGACATTATAATAAACGAAAAACGTGTCCTAGCAATATCCAATTTGGGTTAAATTGGATATTGCTAGGACACGCACATAAAATTACGCGGCATCAAAATTACGTGGTAATTTGTAGTTAAACGACCACAAGCTTCTGCTAATTGGATCCTCTCTCATTTACAAAGTTATAGATGGACACAGCCCTGTTGCTGCAACAAATAAGGTGTAGGCACAACACTATGCTACACTCTTATAAAATGGAGGTTATAAAAATGGTCTAATATGGAAATAAAAGTACATAGTAGATTGATGGGACTAACAAAGAAGGATTTATAAAGCTTGCCTTATGTAATATTTGACAGTTATCTGTCCCTACCCATATGCATCATATGGGCCGGTGTAACATACGGTTGAGTTCTCCTATTGTTTCAAAACAAACTAGGTCGTTAGTTACCCTTATTTCAGGCCTAAATTAAATCCGTTTGACAGTTATGGCTCTTGATCTGGCCTCATAATCATTGTTTGAGAGGTAACATTGATACAGCTGTTAAGTTTTCCTATTGTTTCGAACGAACTAGGTCGCTAATTACACATTTTAAGCCTAAATCGAGTTAAAAGAGAACTTAAGATTAGCTGCTGTCAAAGCAAGGCCATACTTTTCAAACTATGGCTAGCCATTTTTATTCTAATGGTTTTGTAGATCTCAAGATCAGCCCAAAATACGACAGCCTATGTATTAACTCCCTTAATGATTGGCTCCCTCTGCATGGATCTGTGACAACTTACCAACATTTTGTAAAGATACAGACAAATCCTCAGCTTTACGACTTAAAAAAAAAAACTTTAAAAAAGGAGTCGAAAGATTACCGTACAAAACGAACCTGTAACTTGCGAGTTGAAAACGTATGAAGGACATAAACCTGTAACTTTATGCTTTAAATTTAAAAACACAGTCCGCTGACATTACCAACGCAAGGTTGACCTTCAAGGGTTGTCAAATTGAGAATTTCATACAAAAGCTCAGAAAAGATACAAAATTAGTCCAATTACGTTGATATTGTTTAAAGAATTCATCAATTTAAAATTTTCCCCAAATTTTCCTAGTGTTTCCTTTATAATTCCTCTCCCGATGAGTACCTACATGATGAGTTTTCGGAAACTTATTCAAGCTTAATTTTTGTTAACCTTAAAACAAGTCCGTCCTACCTATGTTACTTCGCCATGGTTTTCAAAATAGTTTTTGGGAAGTTAATCCAATAAAAGTAGGTAATTAGAACCACAAAAAATTGTTCTCGCCTTATTATAGTGTGAAAATACTATCATCTATCTAGTTAAGGGTTGATGGATGTCATTAGGTTTCTGGCGGCGCTAATAAAAGTGATGTTACATTATTAAGCCAGTAGGCGTGACCAGGAGAGCATTAACACGCGGCACGTCTCATCGCTTTCATCATTATATGCTGCGCTTACGAGCATAGTCCTGAAGACAGGGAACCTTAATGTAGCACGATCTACTAATATAGAGATGGACTATGGATGCTTTTATAAGAGAGCTGTGAACTTTTACTGTAAATTAAATTCCTTCAATGTCTTTCATAACGTTTGGTGTTTAGTATCCCTTACTTTCATATCTTCATAATTTTTTTCTCTGGTGCGACAGGTCACAGGAACAACTTGCGACCCACGGGTGCCCCTCAAGTTATAGGGGAAAATTTATAAGTCCGTAATAATAAGGCCTGTCATACTTTATGGGTCTGAATGCTGGGCTGTGAAGAAGACAGATGGAAGAAGATTGCATGCAGTGGAGATGAGAATGTTGAGATGGATGGGTGGAGTGACGAGAATGGATAAAGTAAGAAATGAGTACCTATATAAGAGGAAGTTTGAAAGTGGCGCCAGTGACAGAAAAGTTGAAAGGAAATCGTTTAGCTTGGTATGGGCATGTGATGAGAAGTGACGAAACGCATGTGACTAAAAGAGTGATGAATATACATGGAGAGGGAGAGGAAGGCCGAAGAAAAGATGGATGGATTGTGTGAGGAATGATATGAAAGAGAAGGGAGTGAATGATAGCGTGACGGTTGACAGGGGAGAATGGAAGAAGAAAACGTGTTGCGCCGACTCCAAGTAACATGTGATAAGGGCAGGAAGACAATGAATGTGTAAGATGGGAAGGCAAACTTAATTCTTTTCAGTCAGACTTAGGTAATTGTTCCCCTCTATTATGCAAATTTTATATTAGGTACTAATGTACGACAAAACCTACATAACAAAACGCAACTACAGCCTGACTCCTAGCCTATAAGGACCAGTTAGTTAATAACGCGGGCGTGTCTGGCCGCCTGACGTAATTGCCTCTATAATGCTGAAATATCATGGCCAGCCCTCAAGGCCATCTCTCTTGCGGTGACTGCACTCCTGGTAAAAAGAGCAAGGAACCCTCAGGGGGTTATGTAATCAAGATGCAAATGTCAATTTGAATTTAGTGTAATTGCAAGAGAACTTTTTTGATCGTGTGGCTTTATTTTTTGTGTAATGTTAAGTGATTTACGTTTACTAGCTTCTGCCCGCGACTTGATCTGCGTGAAATTTCTTGTTCCCCTGGCTCACCCCGTCGCATCGCATCACCTCGCCGTGGTATTACTTCGTTTTCATTTAGCATTTTTGGCTTTCTGCTCGGCTCCGAATAGTCGTACCGTGATGACTATACTGTAGCCTTTCTCAGGAATTGGGCTATCAATGCAAAAAGAATTATTCAAATCCGACTGGTAGTTCCAGAGATTAGCGCGTACAAACAAACGAACAAAAAAAATAAACTCTTCCGCTTTATTAGTCTAGAAGATTATGTATCTACATTTATATATGGCACTAGTTTAGGCCTATTATCCAGTAGACTGTTGACATATCCCGAGTTTATGTATTAAAAGGCAGGTACACACAATCCTTTTGTATAATAATACAAAAATGAGAATGGGTGTCAACTTATTGTTTAATGTTGCTACTTAACCACTGCCGTTTCAGCGTTTGTAAACATCTCTTACACTTAACTATGACTTTACTGAATGAGGATAATCTCCTGCATTTACTTTTACGTAATATGTACCGTAAAAAATTTGTTGTATGAGCATTCACGAGAACCGCAACTGTAGCAATCAGTCCTAATCTCTATGGTAACCGATTACAACTCAACAGCTGTAGTTATTATATCCACACTCTGAACACTAGGTAATATCACATGCTGAGATAGCCTAACATTTTTTTCACAAAAACAATATCTCTCTGAAAAAGTAACTAATTAAATCACAACACCTCATACAATTCGACATGACTATGATGACTATGTCTAAACCTGTTTTGTTTACACAAGTCCCTATGCATCGCGTGCCGTAGTCGCGTGCCAAATAAACGATACGACACGCCAGGTAACCAGAACGCATGCGTTAACACGGCCACCATTGTAACCAGACCTCCCCACCCTTCGCAACTAAGTTAATTCTGAAATATCGCAGGGTCCACGCCGCAGTGGGAAGGTTCTTTCTAAATTGGTTTACGGGACAGGTAGAAGGCAGGTGGGCCGTGGGACGCATGCGCCAGTCGCCAGGTAAGCTTGGTAGCAGCCTCCTGATATCTCCTGGTATCCTGGTAGGCGGCTGGCATCTTGCCACAGGTATGATCCCAAGGAACAGGTGATAGGGCTCTCACATGGACCCAGGTGTTGACCCTACGTATGAATCAAACACCTGTGGACATGACTCATGAATATTTTTGATAACATTGTTCAATTTCATATTTAAACGAATGTGAACTTTATTGAAAAGGAATACGGTTCATCATGAAAAGAAAACACTACGTGACCCGTCTGTTGTCATAAAATGAATAATGTTTCTAATACAAACAAACTTTCTTCTTTCATAAACTTTTTTTTCATAATATTTGTTTAGTGAAATAACTAGTTTTATCTACAAACATTAAAAATTCTTAGCGTAGCAAAGGACCATTTCTCAGATTTGTTACGTCTGTCTTACGCGCATTGCGAGTGACAGGACGTCAAAATAAATTGATATACCGCGCCATTCGAATGCTAGCATTGAACTTCTCGCCAGATAAGTACTTCACGACATGAATGATTGCTCTAGAGTGTAAAGTAAATAGTAAGTATAATGCTCGTCGTTCTGTCCGTCAAAGAATCTACAGGGAAGGGAAAGCTCTGTGCCGCTTAATTTAGGTTTCTGGTCGAAAATATTTGGTTTTTGGTCCTTATTTGCAATAACAAATAGGCCCAAATTAAAGTTGATGTGATTTATTGAAATTTTTCACAAACTAAATAATTTATTCAAAATCTTCATCTTATTAAATAATAACTCAATCTTTCCACCGAATATTTGGTAGAACTAATCTAATATTACTGTTCACAAGGCTGTAATCATGAACAAGCTGAATTTATTGAAGATGCAGTGGTAATGTCTATATAATAACAATATTAGCATAAAGATTTAAAGTTGCCAGTCACTATACTAACGACGACCTGTGGCCACGGTGACGAAATGAGCGATTTGGTTATTTCGGTCAGATTGTTCAAAACGCTACTCACTCTCCTCTACCTATTATTATCAGCCCATAATGTTCCCACTGCTGGGACACAGGCCTCCTCGCTTCGAGAGGAAGTCTACCTATGTATATTATTATGTAAGTTTGTACAGGCAGCTTAGATCGCATAGAGAAGCAATATGTTTTGATATGGCATAGAGTTAAATCTCTATAATTAGGTATATTAAAACTTTCAAAAATTATTACTTCGTGCCCTAACCAAAATGATCGTTTACTCGAATACGTGATCGTTGCGTTAATTTTATTCGGCGAACCCGAACGCGTGGTCGCTTCGACAGATGGCGCCTTCCGGTTTTCCGAACAAATGAGTGATATATAAACGCGATGATCGCGTGTTCGCGAGAACGATCTTTTTGTTTAGGACGTGGTATTATTTATATAAATGGAGATTACTAGAATCTTAGTTCGTCCTGAAACTTAGTTGTGGTTAGCTTCTAAGTAGCTCTAACAAAAAGAAAACACTTTCACAAATTTACTTCGTCGTAGGCCCTACTCGCCACCCAAGACCCATTACTTTACTAAAACGCTCATCAAAAAATCTATTTACTATGTAATGACCCTAACCCTTTCGCGGCGCGCCGAAGTTTTTACGGAACCACACACAGACTCTTTAGACCTCCCGAGAAGAGGTACGTGCCTCCGAAGGGTTAACTAATGATGACGGCAAAAAATACACGGGTTGAATGGGAGAGATTTTAGGTATTATTTTTATGGGCATTTTATTAAAACTGGGCATGGCTGGCATGTAAATTAGAGGTTGAATGGTTTCGTAATTCGAATGATCATAAATTGAAATCTTATTAGTGAGGCAAGTCAATCAATAGGATAATGATAAAAAGAGCTGCGTCCTGTTCACGAAGTTATTCATTTTCTTTATTGAACACTGCCTTTTGCCTTCGGCTTCACCCGCGTGTATGTCGGAAAATATCCCATGGGAGTGTACTAACGGGCTCAAAGTATCCTTTGTGTTAATCTAGGTTCCAAATTTTATCCAAATCCGTTGAACCGTTTTTGCGCAAACATACAAACTTTTGAATATTATTAGGGTTATAATTAAAATACCTAGATAAAAAACATCAGAAATGAAAGAGGGTAGTTAATGAAATGAACCGTAATAATATAACTAAGCGATTAATTAGATTGATTACAAAAAAACTGAAGCAGAAAAAGAAATGCAGTCATCAGTTTATCACCTTGTTTCAAAACCGCACAAAACAAATGTACAAGTAATAAAATACTAATAACCATTTTGTTCAACGATAAAACATTGCTGATCCGTGAACAGCTATGGCAAAAGATAATAGCAGCAATAAAATTCACAGTAAAAATGTAGGTACAACTATATCTACTATATAAATCTTACTCTAATAGACCGACTGGAAAGAAAAATGGCCGACAACCTAGATTTTATTGGTGTACAGACGCGAGCAGATCAAGCTACCCGAAACTGTCAAATTTTCCCAATCAACCTTGAACCTAACACTGGTATACAGTGGTTTTGTTGCCCTGGATATAAGACTGATTTTGGATATAATTTATGCTCACAATTCATGTAACTATCAATGATTTTGTAAGAATTGCTCTTAATTTTGTTAAAATTATGACTGATAAAATCAATTTTTATGAACGAAAAGCTGATTATTGTTCAAATTTTGAGATTTGTGAAAATCATAAAAATAAGAGCACAGTCAGTGCTTTCATAAATATATTCTTGATCTGGATACTTGAAAACATGAGAATTTTCACAGAAATCCAGGGCAACAAAAAAAAAATCTTTTTTTGTAGAGCTGTGTAATGCTTCAGCGATAAAGTTGAAAATCTATTAAAGAAATTTGACAGATTGTAGTAGCTTGATATGCTGGCGTCTGTACATAACACAATATTAATGCTTTAATACTCTATATTTTCACGACATTCATCATCTGCCGAGCCTTTTCCCAACTATGTTGGGATCGGCTTCCAGTCAGATCAGGCAGCTGAATATCAATATTTTACATGAAGCGACTACCTATCTGACCTCCACAACCCAGTTAATGGGTAATACGATACCCCTATATTTTCACGACATTAAAATATCTTATAAAAGTATACCTCGTTGGCCTAGATGTCGCAAGCGCTACTGTTGAGCATGAGGTTCGGGACTCAATTTCAAAATCGGTCAAAGTGTTATTGGTTTTTTTTCATCAGGATTTCTCAGAAGCAGCCCGGAGGATGTATACCCGCACCCTAATTGCGTAACACACAATCAATCTCAATCTGAATAATTTTGAAGGATATTGCTAATCCATTGCTTCATATGTTCAAAAAATGTGTCATGTGTGTCTGCTCAACAACGTAAATAACGCAATGAATGTTGTTGAACTGTCAAAATGAAACCGATTCCGATTGATCGTGTGTTACGCAATTAGGGTGCCGGTTTATGGCTTTAGGCTCGCTCCCCTACATGAGACTTACACTTGCGAAAGGTGGGTGTGCTTTAGGTATACCACTGCCTATCCCTACAGGGATTACAGGCATGATCTGTTATAAAAGCAGAATCAAAATGAAGGAGAAGGATACTGAGAGAAAGAGAAAGGATGACACGCTATCCCTATTCTTAAAAGTCAAAAGCACAAATCGAAATTAACAAAAGATCCAAAGAAAACTGCTGATAAAAATTTGTGATGGATTTTGAAAAAGAATCTTCTCGTCACGAAAGGAAACAATGAATATTGAAATACCGTCATAGTTCATGAAGTAATAGTAGTCGTTCTGTTCAGTAGAAGAACGAGTGCCGCTCCTATAGAATGCGTGACCTTACTGCGTGAAGTTTTCACAATAAGCAAATATAACGATTCATTATTATCTTCTGTATAAATGTCGCGGAACAATAAGCCATTGACCTCATAAACGAAACAAAGAAGTTCAAGTTCCTGATATCTAGCATCCCGGTCCCGAGTTCGATGCCCGACTCAGTCAACTGTTACGGCGCGGTACTAATTGATTAGAGCCATAAAAATTTGTCTAGACTTGTCCACCCGTGACCTATCTAGGTCCGCTTAAATTATATATCATTAGGGTTCTTTGAAACACTAAGTACCTAGATCATTTGAATTTCCAATCATTCAATGAGAATTTTTGGTCACAGTTTAAACAAAACTTTTATATCTTGGATTTCCAACTTTGCCACATGCATTTTTACAAAATCAATATTCCTAATAGCCTCAACGTATTCAATAGATTCAATCTTGTCGATATCATTCATGCATCCCCTTTACATGTATCAGAAATTCAAATCGATACATACGCATAATGCAATGGTGCTTCTCATAAATAAATCATATGTAATGATAAACTTTTTTACACAGCGAAGCTGTATATCGTTGTTAGTTGACGTAGTTTTATCATCATCATCAGCCTACACCAATCCATTGCTGGACATAGGCTTCTCCAATTATACGCCATTCAGCTCGATTCTCGGCAACTCTCATTTAGCTGCTACCAGCCACCCTGCGAAGATCGTCGCTCAACCGAGCCTGTCCTGCGAGTCCTACCTTACGTTTGTCGATTCGCAGTCTCCACTCAAGAACATGTCTACCCCAACGGTCATCGGTTGTACGGATGATATGGCCTATTGCCACTTCAGCTTATTTATTATGTTGACATAGTTTAATAATTGCTATAAAATAACTTTGGGAAGAATGTACGGAATTCTCACAGTAATTGTCAAATTGATTAATTTAGAAAACACGATCCTAAACCACGGGAACGCCTCCCAATCTCGTTGCTAACTCTTCCATTAAATTGTCTATTTTGCTGTTCCTAGTTCCTACTGTAAATTACTGTGGTGTGTCACCAAGATAAGTTACTCTTTAATAGGATAAAAAGTTTATAACACTTCTCATTTATCTTTTGTCTTTCGCTGTTAAATTATTCGGCCAATAGCTACTGGAGTGTTTTCATGATTTACTTTAAGTTCTATTAGAATTAATTTCCAAAATTCCTCATTACTGGAATAAGTTATCCTTGTTGGGGCTTTATGAGTAAATTTATCACTTCGTCGAAAATTAAGCTCAAACATTACAAAACAATAAATTGCACTTACCATACGCAAACACACATCGTTTGCACTCGGTTCCTAATGTAATTCAAGCTTCTATTCAAACGTTGACTCACCGTACGAGCGGTTAAATTAATATTTTTACTTAACAAGAGCTTATTTACACCATACATCATTATGCGTCGGTACCTGATCAAAAGACTGTTTGTTCTCACTGATAGTTACAATTTATTACCCTGCTTTGGCCCTCCAACGTGAAGGAATTCCATTACTCCATCACTTATACAACTTTCATCGGATTCTTGTATTCAACGAGCAATGTAAATGTTGGTTGGTATCTTACGGACGTGTGGACAGATCTTTAGATCTAAATAGATGGCCGTGGGAGGCGGTGTTTAAAAGAAAGTGGACGCCATAAGTGGACAATTAGATCGTCTAACATTAACAAACGCCGCTTCATTAACATTTAGAACTTCAGTAATGACGTCATGTATGTGTAAGGAACTGTTAGTATTGTACCCACGTGTAAGTACTATTAATGTCAATTTATCATCCATATTGGTAGCAACAACGACTTCTAGGTCATAAATGGCTCGGAACGCTAAGTGTCAAAATTGAATGAGTGCCAAATCATTTTGGTGACTCCATACAGTTTATTGAATGATTGGATTATTTGTATTGTTACTTATCCTTGTTTTGACAGTTTCAATTGTTTGTTTAACCACTAGTTGTCGTTAAGGATCTTTACTAGGAAAAAGTTGCATTGACCCAGTTGATATTTTAGAGCACGAGTAACATCGTATGCATGTATAATGATGATTCACACCCATTCTATCAAGAGGCCGAAAGCAGGTCAGTGCTGGAGTGCTGAATATTTGCCTTTTCAGAGTTGCCTAGCAACGGTTTGATCTACTTAAGTTTTTTTGTTTCCAGTTAACCCTTTTTTGCCTAGAATAAATATTTTTTTAAAGATAACATCACGACTGCCTGAAAGATTAGGTAGAAGTGCATAAAGTACCCACAATTCGCTAGTTCTATTTAATTTAGGTCCCATGTAAGAGAGAGAAAAACCCATAACACTTTGCCCAACTCGGGAATGGAACCCAGGACCTCATGCTCAGCAGTAGCGTTTGTGAAGACTACCGAGGCAGTCTATCTTCTAATAAAGAGCAAAAATACAACAAAAAAATAATGTTGATCTCGTAACTCAAGGACCAGGGCGGCATAAGACCAAAGATCACATTCCACGTCAATTAGCACGCAATCTAGAACTATAAAAGTAATAATAGTCTCCGAAATAGTCAACCTATTTTCGTGAGTGACTATACAATAGCGGTTACGAGTCGTAAATCAATTTGTTAGTGCTTTCAGGCTAAGCTCGGCTGAGACCTAATTCCCATGTGGAATTAATAATGGAACCTAAATTGCAATTAAGATGTTACGCGTGTGTGTCATAGAAACATTTGGGATCGCATCTGGTATGAGCTTGTATTAATAATCCATTTGAATGATCGGTGGGTGGTCTTAGATACAATAGTTTACAATATGTTAAGTAGATCATCGTGGGGAAACCGGCCATGTACTACAATCTATAAAATTCAGAGATATGTGATATCCACCAATTCGCATTGGGCTCACGTGGTATATACATATATTACGGCCCACTATCTCTCACAGAAAAGGCCTGTGGTCCAAAAGTGGGAACATTATAAGCTTATAGAGGTATGAGGAAGAGGGTGTAAAGTTCACTCAACCTCCATAGAAAAGGGAGGATCCTCCGACCAGACGGATGTTGTGTCTGGCGGGAAATTGCCCCACGATTGATATTGGGAAATTGTATCTATGCTAATTGCGCGGTAAACTCTGCTTGTGAGATGCAGGATTTGCGTGACGTCAGTATGACGCGTTGTTCGCATGTGGCGTTGTAGATACCGCTACAAGCTCATTATATTTAAATTCTATGTAGATATACTACCTTGCGTCGTCATGTAGACAAACTAGTTTTTATAGCGCTCGTCTGGATTAAGGACTATACGCCATATGTGATAATAAAACTACGACGTCCTTTAAATCATTATGGCCGGAGGGCGCGTTTAATATAGCCGAGTCCATTAATGTACGAAATTACAGTGTTGACCGTAATTGGATAGCAAACGATGTTTTATAAAATCTGGACAATGTTGTAGAGACAACTAAGAATATAGTTTTTGATCTAAAAAGCATTTAGCTAGTATTTAGGTCTTGATTGATAGTGTATAATGATGCCCATATCTTCATCAATCATCTACCTAGTGTAGGATTGGACTCGTTTGGTTGAGTTCCATTAATAACTCGATCAAGCTTTATTTTTGCGGTAGCTACTAAGGAAGCTTGTTGACCTCTTGTTCACGTTAATATGGTTAGATTTTATTTATTTATTATGAGGCTTTTCAACAATGAGTAGATTTTTGGAAGATATAAATAAAAAAAAACATTTATAGAGTGGTTGTTTTATTTAGTATTAGTAAGATAGGTTATAGAGGCATCTCATAATAAAGAGGTAGAAAGCAGATAGAGAAATAGAGAGACAGAGGGGAGTCGAAATCGATGCGTTTCTGAAAGTACTTTCAGTCATTACACATTACATTATCATACAAACTATCGCAATAAAAACGATTACACATGCCCAGCTAGCCTAAACAAGACTCCAAACAGGCTGGTTTTATTTTCTTACTAGCTGCGCCCCGCGTGTTCACCCGCATAAGTTTCGATCCCGTGGCAATATAGGGATAAAAAGTATCCTATGTTAATCCTGGTTCTAAACCATCTGTGTGCCAAATTTTATCCGTTCAGTAGTTTTTGCGTGAAAGAGTAACAAACATCCATCCATCCATCCATACAAACTTTCACGTTTATAATATTAGTAGGAAGTAGAATAGTAGAATTTATATCCTTTGGATGGGCTTATCCACAAGATATTAATAAGAGAACCTAAATGGCCGGTCAGCAATCTCAAAAACCGCCGTGAAAACTCAGGTTTAAAATAAACTCTTTTGAATCTAAAATTAAGATAAAAATTATTCTACAAGCTAAGTCTGTAACATAATTGTGTACCTATTGTAAACGTTATCGAAAATTTCATCAGTTCTCTCATTGTGTTGATTCAGCAACAATATACCTATGAACTGAACAATGTACTGTAGGTGGTATGTGTTGAAACGAAGTGAAAGAACAGAATAGATACAAAACCATAGAATAACAATGTGGAGATGGGGAACTCTCGCAACAGAACACAGCAAATATGCTTACAGTTTCAGATTGATAGAAAAGGCAAACGGGAATGCATGCTGCTCTGTAAAGAGAGCCTAGACAAAATTACATTCTATCAGCGACAATGATGACGGAAAGTCGAAAATGTATGAGACTGATATTTAAGCTACCGAAAAGCTTATGTCAGTCTAAGCTAAGCTTGTGAAAGTCGTAAATATGAAACGCTTTCCAAGCGATTGCCACTTGTCTAGGCCCTCAAGTGGTGGTGTGATATGTCGAGACTGAATTTAAAGAAAAACAAGTCTGAAGAACATGCGAAGGAAATAGAAGCATGTGAAGGGAAGTATGAAAAGAAGGCCAAAAAAGGAGGCAGAAACAAGGAAATATGGATGGTTTGTGGGAATAACATGGCTAGGTAGGAAGTGAATTCTGAGAGACGGCTGTTAGAGAAAGAATGGAGGATAAAAGACGTGCTGTGCCGACTCCAAAATGTTAAATTAGTTTGAAGACCAATGCAGTCAAGATTGTAACGTCTTTTATTTTTCGTTTCGGTGACGTCATATATTTTGGTGGCACCAAAGAAAGGCACTTGAGTTTCGGTTCTATAAAGTTTTACATCTATGACAAAACCTACATTATAAGTAACTTCTACGAATAACGGGATAACTGTCACGAAGCCCGTGTATGTATACTCGTGTATGTGGGGGAATTTCGTTTTTGCATCACATTAATGTGTTGCATTTGTAATTCCAAGTTGTGCAAATTGTAGGGTTGTAACGTTTTGCTGTTCGTTGTGAGCTTTAAAAGTTTAAAAAGATTAGAGAATTATGGAGGAAAAGAGGTTTTCTATTCTATTACAAGAAAATGGAACGATTAAGACTGTAATCGTTTCAGCCATTTTGTTTCATCACGTTTCATAAAGAGGTAGTGAACTCGTAAACGTTAACGTTGCTAAACTTGAACGTAATACCAGTAAAAGTATTATATTATTATTATGTCCTTAAAATAACCAGCAATATGATAATAAAAGTTAAGCCTAGTTTCATGACGCTTATAAATCAATACTACAAAAATAGTCATAGCATTCATAAAACATTTTTGGACATCACCCACACGTTAATCGCTTGCCGCAACCCAACTTTCACAGCGTGTGTTTCTAAGAGGATTTAAGAGACTTCGCACACTGTAGATTTCTAGTGGACCGATTGTTTGATTAAATCCTGAAACAGCTGGACACAGGCAGCGCAGGATTGGTGGTTGGAAGTTTGGGGTGCCAGCCGAAAGAAGTCCACCCTCTGACATATGCCAATATGTCCGACAATCGTCGTCTTTCGGGTGATATGGTTGCCAGTCTGGATATGGATGTGGAGATGTGGAGGCCAGATTTGGAGAGCCCGTTTCAGGTTTATTTTTTGAGGCAGCTTGTATATAGTACATTGCAGGGTAGGTAGGTACGTCAAAATCACATCACCTGTGTTGTCAGTTGATAATAATAATACATTTATTTTCACTTCAAGGCACACACATCAGTGTAGTCCGGCTCTCGTAGGAGTTCTTCCATCACACGAACCAAAAGAGTCAGTTGTTAGTTCGATCAGCTTATTCTGGCTATCAGTTGCCTTATGACAGTTTTAACAAAATCTGACGATAAAAAATCAATAACGACGAGTGTCAAGACCAAGTTCTAATGCTAATATTATAAACGTCCTGATTGCCGCCTACGTGCAAACATAATCAAGTCCGAATCAAGTTGCTATCCTTTGTGATTTGCTTAACGAGTGCAATAAACTATATATGTTAGTGGAAGTTTGTTTTTTAATATGGCGCCATTCTGTTTTTTGCGACTAGATTATTTGACAGCGAAAAGCTTTTTAGTAGAAAATCCGTGCAAAGTGTTTTGACAAAATTCTTGTGATCCTCATCATCCGCTTAACCTGTTCTAATGATGAAATGAAGTGATGTTTATTTCTGTAAGTAGATCTTTTAAGACACTTTCACACGATTTTTTTTGGTAAACTTTTTAAAACTAGTTAGCGCTAGCATTTCCAAGTGACTGATCCCTGAGAACATATTCCGAAATAAACTCAGAGGTCATGGTCTCTTTTCCAATTGAGGATTCCTATATTCCTAAAAAGCTTCATTAGACGGGGTAACCTAAAAAAAAAGATACCAATACTAAAATTATGTCATATTTCAACGTTGTTTCCACTCTCCTTTTTCCTGTACCCTTCTTAAATGATCATATTTATCACCAAAGCCACTAAACAGGGTAAACTAAGACATCTATCTCCTTCTCCCACCACCAGTCAAGTACACCCACATCATAAAATTTTACCACTCAATCGTAAAAGACGTGGACAGGTCTGTGATTAATACAGAAATACAGACGCATTGACAAATTGTCCCTATAATAAAATCGAAAGTTGGACATCTGTTTCATTATAGATCGATCATAGACGACTTTATGCCTGACAGATTTTATGCCTGGTTCTATATATTTTTATTTATATAACGAGTCGCTAATATACATTTCCCAAGAGTTGTAAAAGTAATAAAATACGTAGCAAGGTTTATAATTTTCTATAAACATTTCCCAACAGATGGCTTGTTTAAACTTCTTAGAAAAAAATCGTGTTGCTACGATCCTAAGTGATATGGGATAAGGGCAGAAAGATGATGAGATGGTTGATCTTAAAAAATGAGGTTGTTGTTATCACATAGAACTTTATAAAACAGTAAGAAAAAAGTGTTGTAAAATCAAGAATGTCAGTTCATTGCACCAAAAAGCACGCGGACATGAGATATCAATTTACATTTAAAAAAGTAATCGTAACTCATGCTGCTTTTAAACATAGCTCTGTTTAGATGCAGGTTATTACAAACCGGAGAATCTATTCGTAACTAAAATACTTTATCTCAGTCAATCTATTTTACCTAAGCCTATAAAACCCAATAGTTTAGTTTTTTTTCGTCCCATCTTGAAAGTTTTTGCGATGTTAGTGTATGTGCTTAAAACTCATAAACATTGAGTTCCTGTAGCAGAGCAATGGCTTCTACTTTCGAATATCTGAAACGCAATGAATTTCAGTAAAAAATACTTCAAGATGAACTTTGACTCTTCGTGACGATACTGTAGTACAAAAATGGTGGGCCAAATAAAATCGTAACTACCATTCTTCAGCACCATTTTCTTTTTTACACAACTCACATGAGCCGTTATCTCATTATTTAACACCTCCAGCCATATAATTTTCCCACAGTCCTCCCATTGTTTATTTGCTCTGCTTCAATTCATGCTCCAAACTTTCCTCACGATATGTCCACCCTAATTGCGTAACACACTGTCAATCAGAATCTGAATCATTTTGAAGGACAAATATTGACAGACAAATTTGGATTAGCCATTCATATTATGTTCGAAAAATTACTCAGCTCGACCAAGTAAATAATGCAATGAATATTGTTGACCTGTCAAAATGAAAGCCATATATATCTATATAATTATTTAAATCTATATCTTCAGTTGATGTGTAAAGTTTTTGAAAGTTTAGAAAACAGACATTTTGTTTCTATTTCCATTCTCAGTTTATATATAATTATAGGTACATAGTAACGGTTGAGAATAGTACAATTGTTTAGCTTTGCGTTTGCTTTCTTTGAAGATTTTAGTGCGAATTCGCAGGGCAGTTTACGAGCTTTGCGGCCCTATGCTAGCTATTCGCGTAGCTTCGTTTCACGTCTTTTTATATATTTATCAACCTTCAAATTACTTACATTACGTAAAATAGAAACAACTTTTTTTCGTTCTAGGGAAAATTGATATTCACGGGGCTCGGAAAATTTGAGGTGTAAGACGTCTTTCAATGTAAAACTTAACTAAATTATTGTAATTTTCATCCAGAAAAAAACAAACCGCCGAATGCGCGACCATCATCATTCATTCTCTTACCTTATCCCAATTTATTTGGGGACTTTTTCTTCCTTACCATTAGTCGTCATCTCGGTAGTCACCCCCTTTCTAACCATAACCCGTCTTCCATTGTCATTCATGCTCAAAACTTTCCTCACGACTTATGTCACTTTCTGTTCGGAAAACCGGAAACCGCCCTCTGTCGACGTGAATACGCGTTCCGGATCACCGCCTGAGAGACAGGACATAGAACTAACAAAAGCTCGCCATGATTTTTCGGCTAGTGCCTCTTTGTTCCAACTCGATATTTAACGCTTTTTGCGGAACCTATCAACCATTCTAGGAATGACTAGACTTTTTCTAGACAGCCTTAACACCATGTCAAATCAAACACAATCTCAGACAAATCTTCAATTTGTATCGAACTAAATGATGACTAATTCGTATCGAAAGTCGATCCATCGGATTTGTCATACAACACTACCAAATGGCTCGGGGCAATATTCTCATAGATTTTCGACCGTGTTTTATGTTCTAGTCTGTAACGTAAGACGGAACGTTAACCTCTAGTTCGTGGGTGCATGCGTAGGAACACTAAAAATCTGGATACGCAATCAATCAACGCCTTTAGACTAACGGATGTAGGGCTGACCAATCTATATTTGTATACATATATCTAGTTTCATTTTCACTTTATTTAATTTGCTTCGGTCTTTATTAGTTTTATAATGGCGCCGATTCCCTTGTTCACCGACTAAACTAAATTTAAGTCAGTGCATCTTTTTCTTTCTATTTCATTAAGAAAAGGACAGAAGATAAATATTAGTTTAGTCCTGTCAAATTAGTCAGCGCCTGACGTAAATTGACGTATTTTAAGTCGCCGTGTTTATAATCACGTCTAAACTGTCTATGGAGTATCTTAATTTGACAGGACTAAACTAATATTTTATCTTCTGTCCTTTTCTTAATGAAATAGAGAGAAAAAGATGCACTGAACTTAA
Source organism: Apamea crenata (assembly GCA_949629185.1). Lineage (NCBI taxonomy): Eukaryota > Metazoa > Arthropoda > Insecta > Lepidoptera > Noctuidae > Apamea > Apamea crenata. Next base: position 13,727,834 of record OX451371.1, read on the forward strand.
ATTTAGTTTAGTTTGTAGACAAGGGAATCGGCGCCACTATCTGTTGTTGTTGTGTACTAATTATGTTTGCCAACCCTGTTTGCCAACCCTATTTATCATCTATGTTGCCAACTAATAAATGATTTGAGTTTACAAAGCGTTTACAAGTCGCACGCCCTGTCACCTGTGCAAGTGATGATCTGATGACTGCGTCAGTGAGCGGAGTTCGCGCACCTGAATTTTGGACAAAAGAGGTTTGAACTTTTTGCCATCGATGCGTTAAGAAGAAGAAGCGTTTAGTTAAAAACATTGCTTTGTTTAAACACCATCTATTTACCTGTCATTTAAAACAAATAGCCTCAATGTTACTATCTACCTACTTCTAGTTTTGTTGTAGTTGTAAAAAAAAATTTCCTCGTCATTTAAAACGCTTCAACAAAATCTTTCCAGGTTGTTAACCCTAGTTTTTCACTTAGAGCTGCTAGTGAAAGATAGATTTTAGGTTAAAAAATAGATTCAACAATATTTATTAATGGCTCACACGCATGTCTGCGTTGTTTTCACCCGATACACAATTTACGCTGTGTTTAATGTTGCTCTTTATAGTTACGTGATTCAGCTACGTGAATATGTGTTAGAATTAAATGGTTTACTGCTATGACTAATAGTTACCAAGACTATTTTATACTTACATTATACAGTACCGATTTAATTTACTACGAACTTTCATCTCTTTTTTAACCTCTTTAAGGGATAAGTTTTCCAAAATCCTTCCTTAGTGCTCACTTTCGTTATTTAGGGAACTCTTGTGAAACATTTCATGTATCTAGCCAGCAGTTTAGGCTGTGCGTGGACTGTCAGGGAAAGAATCAATGATTTTAAGAATTATAGGTATTAAGTCGATATTAAGTACATTATGACTTTGGAAGAGTCTAAACTAATCATTTGTTCTAAAGTTTTCGATCTAATAATAATTTTAGATCTAATTGGAAAACTTTACCTATACTGATTACGGATACGATTACCGATATTATCTATTATTATGTTTATTGCCAAAATGAAATGGCTAAGAAACAAGGTCTATGCAGTCGTCGGACATCCTTTCAAAACATGAAATAATGTAACTATATCCAAATATGAATTTCCATTCCGCGACTATTTAATCCGCGTAACAATGAACTCATCATTCCAAAAGCGATTTCGCGACACCATGACGGTGACGAGTGCGTTCAACGCGAACTAATCCGATTACTTCACTTCATAATGTGAATTAAATTGAATGACAATCATTTTGAAGCAGATTAATGAATTTGAATGCGCTTACACGACAACTTATTACAGCTTTAATTCGACAAAGTACAGATTAATGATCTTTTAAAATCAGATTTGTCACCTCTCGTTACGAAAATGAATTCGGAGATAATGGTGCCAAGAAAGTTGGTTACGAGTAAAACAAATTTTATTTTACGGTTATTGGAAAGAGTTGGTGTTATAAATGAAAGAGGCGTTGCAGATAGTAGCGAAACTTGACAGATAGATACCCGAGACAATGGCATGTAGGTGTTTGCATACATGGGAGCGTTTTGTCATAACCACTTTTAATAATTTTTGCAACACATTTTGGTGATGTCGAAAGAAATAATGACACTAACGAAATTATATGTCAAGAAGTGAACAGCTACTGAGATGACTTCTTATAGAGATGTTTGAAAGATCCTGGGTTTTTTCTAAATAAGACGACAGAATGATTAGAAATTGACGACATTTCAAAAAGTATCTAATCTGTCTATTTACATACTTACTAATAATAAAGCTGAAGAGTTTGTTTGTTTGAACGCACTAATATGTAGAACTACCGGTCGGATTTGAAAGATTATTTTACATTTGATAGCCCAATTCATCAGGAAGACTATAGCATGCTAGGGCCCTTACGAGGAGAGCAAAAAAAAATAAGGCAGAAAGAACGCTAAGCGCAACGAAGTAAAGCACGGGCAGGCGATGCAATGCGATGTGGTGGGTCTGGAGAACAAGATATTTCACGCCGACGAAGTCGCGGGCTAGTATTATAATATTTCGGACAGACATACAAGTAACCCAAAGTAGCAGTTTTCTGATTTTACCGAAGATGAGAACTTAGTTTGGCAAAAAAAAATGAAAACTTTTGAAGGAGCACAGTTATATAACAAAATAAGTACCCTCATGTATAAAAAGGTTGCACTCATTCAATGCATTCAAAATTCAATATTATGCATATTTAATCACAAACTTCCTAAAAGCTGAATGCATTGGATGGATGTATCATAATTGCTACCGTGACGTCTATGACGAACTTTATATAATTAATTTAATTTTTTAAGTAAGTATTGTTTTTGTTCTCATGTAAGTGACTTTGTGTCTTTTTTGAGAGTAAATTAAACGAGAGAGGGTAATAAATTAATAAAATTATCTTTAAACGTAAAAGGAAGAAGGGCGTCACTCGCAAATAATTAGAAATTGTTTATAAAAGATATTAAATCGAGGAATCCAAGTAAATGGTCCTAGGAGCCATAAAACATGGAATAATATGTCGGCTTTCTCTAATAAAAAGCTCATAATTACAGCTGTCTTCTTAACTCAAATGTATAGCCAAACAAAGATTATGGAGATTAATACAAGCCGAGTCCTCAGCAAAATCCATTAATAGCAATTGTCCTCTATTAAGCCGCGTGTGTAAGTGTGTGTGCCTAATTAGTCAATCGATGTCAGCGTTAACATAATCGAGAGGACAATTAGCTAATTCTGAGGACGTTGACAGTTCATTAATCTTTGGGTGAACTTGATGATGACCACGTCATTGCTAATCTCGTATTTTTAATTAACGTTTATTTGATTACTTTGTAGTTTATTTACAATGCATTAACGAGGATCGGTTATTTAGGCCATTTTACATCACGCACTAGATTAAGATTTTTGCTCTAGAAGCTTACAAGTAATCATAATTAAAAAAAAAAAACGGGTTGCACTCCGGGAGTGCCGGCAGAAGTGAAAACTTGAATATGTTGTGCATTTTTGATATTTTGGAATGCGGTCTACTCGCCCTCCGTCTTACGAATTTTCGATCAGGTCACGTGTCCTGACGCGAGTTTAAAATTTTTTGCCCATCACAACAAAAGTGCACAACGCCGCTAAAGAAGTTTTCACTTCAAAAACTTTTTCTAGCAAACTAAACTTTATATCTGGAATTTCTCAGAACCATCCTGGACACTGGAATTGTGCCCTTTTGATGGCAATAATAATAATAATAATAATTCATTTATTTATCAAGTAACAAGGACTCATTAATACACAGAAATTAAATATAGCACAAATCTTACACTAAACACACTGAACACATTATACATTACATTACAATAGGTACAACACAAAACAATAACCACACACAAAACATTTCATACTGACAGCCGACGACTGTAGGTGACGTGCAAGTCACTGCAGCTTCTGATATATGGACAGTCGAGCCTACCGGCTATCATCACCAGCACGCTGTTGTTCCCATGCAATAGGCCCACCCCCTATTACATGGGACTTAAACATAATTGGCGAAATGTGGTTGTACTATAGGTGTACCTCTGCCCAAACCTTCGGGGAAACCAGGCGTGATGTTATGTTACTAAAATATCCCAATTTCTTGGGAACAGATTGACCAGCACATGTTTGCTAGGGCTGACAGACCAGGCTACATATAAAACCGGACGCTTAAATAGGTGTTGTATCTAAAAATGTTTGTTTTCTAATAACTTCTGAATTTGGTGGTGACGAAGCGCCTGGCCACCTTGCGAATATGCGCCTTGCAAGTAAATAACAATGATTTCTTGTATTTATTTAATATTAATTCCTTACTACGTAATCAGGCCAAGCAGAAGGGTTTTCGAAGCTTGCTTGTGTACCCTAATGGGTTGAAAGTGTTCGATGGCCAGTGTAAACATAGTTGTTTGCTGGGTCAACAAGAAACATACTGTGAGCAAATACGTGCTTGTACGAATATACGATTTGCAATTTCAAGGCACAAAGCTCAGAATTTTTCAGCCCCGACTTACAAGTTGCAGGTCTTGGGTTCGAAACCAGGCAGGCGCTTTACTTTATGTAAATAAATTCAATACCACTACTGCTTTCAAAACAGCGAAGGAAAACATCGTGAGGAAACCGCTATGTAATAGAACCCAAAATTCGATGACATGTGACATCTACCAAGCCGCACCAAGCCCGCGCGGTAGATTACAGCCCACTCCCTCTCGAAGACAAGAGGTCAGTGTCCCAGCAGTGGGAACAGTATATAATTCACACAGTAAATCTAGAATATAATAAAATACCCTCACTGTAGATAGACAGATATTATGTACTCCATGTAGACTGACCAACTGACTTAGCTTCCATTCTGACCAAATGCGCCTATCAACGCCATCTACAATCAAAAAATGCCACCAAAAAAAATGTCTAGCTCCGAACTTCTAATCGATCGAACATTGCGATTATCTAACTGTTATTTTTAGCATATCGTGCGAATGCTAATCGTCTATCTGCAGACGCGCCGGCGTCAGCGCCGCGGGCGGGCGGCTGCGTCGGAAGCCGCGCGCGCGCAGCGCATCGGTATCGCACCTCTTTACATAATTTAACTTCTACATAAATAACTTTTAATGGCCACCTATTGATAGATTTTAAGAGCTTTGGACTATGGTAAATGTCTGACAGATGCATTAGTAGCTCATAGTTATAATGACAGAAGTGAGAAGGTACTACCCTATTCTACGGGCAAGAATGTTGATTGCAAACAACTGACAGATTAATAACTGCCTTATTCCCACTACGGTCTTATTTTCGACTTGAGGAACTTTCGACAGTTCTTTAAATTAACCCTAAAGTTTATTTCCCTTGCAGCATGTCTCCAAGCAACGCTCCCCGATTTCAGCAGTGGACTGCGAGAGGCTAAGATTGTTAAGGACGATACAAGTAGTTCTCTGTTGAATTAGAAGGCACATGTTAAACTTAATTTTGGTCCTTTGATACGAACACCCTTCTATACCTGTTTAAGCACTTTAGACTCCGTGGGCCTACTCTCTAAGTACGTCAACGAAGACACGAGCCCGTCCGAAAGTAATGCAAAATTTCGGAGTGAACCCTACACCAGATTAATTAAATTTTTAAAAGCAAAGCTTTTTGCAAAAGCTTTATTTTTAAAAGCTTTTTGCAAAATCCTTATTTTTAAAAGCTTTTTGCAAAAGCTTTATTTTTATTTCGAAATAAGTTTTTATCAAATCTCCATTCTTTGACATCCAATCACAATAACTCTACAACAAAAGCTCGTGCATACAAACTGCTAACTACCAACATTCGCGATTCATTTGTCCAGTTAACCAGACAATAGAGTGCCAATGTATGTACTTATTAATATTCGATAGAGGACAGGACTCCGATGAAATTTATGATAGTTTATTATTAGATGTAGTGTCATAGTGATATCATGGCGAAATTAAATGTATGCGCCTGTGGCGGCCTCTGGCGCACGTACATGTAAATGACGCTTAACGGTTACTTTATTGCGCGGGAGTCGTGTTGCAAATGTCTAAGGTAGCAATGGCGTCTCAATTGCATTCGGATTGTTCTAGTGTAGAGTGTTTTATGGTTTTGATGACCGGTTTATTGTTTTATATATCACGAAGTGTAGTTAGTGGTGGCGCGAGGGTCAAGGGACCACTTTGTACTTTATCTTTAACTCCATTTCCTTAAACTGAACACAGTAAACGCGCGTGCAGGTAATCAAAGTCCTTGTCTGTCTCGCCTGACATAGAGTGAGTGAAAGAATACTCATTTTTTAGTTACTCAAAGTTACTAAACTGTACATAAACCGTCTTGAGTTTTTGTAAGCTTATCAAAAGTCAGATGATCAGGGATCAAGTTCGAATTCGGCGTCTGCCTTTTGAACGACCGGTAGTCAGCACATCTCTGTTTAACCCTCAAAATAAAACAACAAACATACTTAATGTCATGAACAAGTAAAGTTTCTCAGCTCCACCATCAGTCCATCAGCTCACAGCTAATTGACGGCGGCGTGTTGGACGGATGCCGTGTCATTACGTGCGGTGTCGGATGCCGTGGCCGACACTGACAATTTATAATACCATGCTGATTAGTAGGAAGTGGTGTTGGATGTCGGGATGTTGGTGTTAGTGCTGTTCAATCTGGGGAGGATGCAGGAAAATGGTCCTTTTGGATACATTTTACAGCTTTAATGAAGCTAGTTGAAGTATAGACGGGGTGCAATAAAAGAACCTTCACTAAGTATCCGGCGCACCTTGGACAGTCAGCTGCACTAGGACCTACAAGTGACTGGCTTATCTCTTTACCACGGCATGACAAGCTTGCGGCTTGTATAAAAGCTGTTTGAATTATCTAAACATGCTTACTTTGACATGTATCCGCATGTTTATGTTTATTTATTTCATAATCAACAGGTTTTAACAAATACATTTTAGTACGTACGTACCAAAAAAAGAATCAATAAAAAAATATCAATCTGCCTAGCCTTTTCGTAGTCTGACTTCCACAACCCAGTTACTGGGTAATAAGATACCCCTTGGTAAGAGTGGTTGTCAGACTTTTGAGCTTCTGACTACCCGTAACGACTGCCAAAGATCTACAAATGACGTTGGTCCCCACTAAAGAACCCCTAAGGCGGCTAAGGTTCCGGGGAAAGCACGTTAAGCCATTGGGCTTAACGTGCTTTCCGAGGCATGGGGGGGGGTCCCGATATGTAATGGATGGTCACCCATCTACGAACTGACCTCGGCAAGCGTAGCTTAACCTTCGATCGACCTTTCGATCATAATCGTCAATCTTATTATTTAGACACAAAATAAATAACAAAAAAGATGAAAAATAATGCAAGAAAGAATAATTTAATCTCAACATTTCCTAACAACCTTACCAAGCTTTTACCTCCACGAAACGACAACGTCACCCACAAACTCCTGTGCTGAGCACTAGGCTATACAAATACAACAAACTAATCAAAAAAAGGTGACAGAACACAACCGCAACCCGCGACCTATTGCATAATCACTAGTTACCAACTATACCTGTGCAAGTACCTACCCGACGACAAACAGCAACTGTGTGACTGGCAGTCGTTTGTTTTCGCTACAATGTTTAACCTAAGAACAGTAACTGACAAATTTATTAACTACTTTGGGTCGGCGACGTATTGCGCTGAGTCGAGGTGTCATGTCGCCTTCCGCGAAAACGACGATACACGACGACGACGACGTTAAAAGCTAAGTAAGACACTTGACACAACACTTAATACGACCAATGATAGGGAATTGTAAAGAGAATTAGTAGATTATTAACCAAGGGGATAAAGCAGTGTCTTCTGTCGTGGGTGACTTTAAGTTGTATTATGGTGGATTTAAGTTCACCCAAGACTAAGCTTTATCAACGAGGAAAATACTCTACTTTTCGTACCATTTGCGAAAAAATAAACTTAACGTTTAAAATGTATTTGAAGAAAACAAAAACTTTTATTTAATAATCATAACTGCATAATAAATGCGTATTCCTTTTTCAAAAAGATGTATAATGCTTTATATACAAACTTAATGGTGTAAACACAGATGTAGCTCAGTATAAATTTCGGTAAGTATTCCAAATTTAAATCACATTCTCCCCCTAGAGGATGAATGAAATTCAGTACAATTTTCTTTCCCTGTTTTTAACAGATTAAAAATGACTATTGTTATGTTCGCTTTTTGTGTCATAGAATGTCACTTTTTTGAGCAAGTGGTATGAAAATATATTTATTATTATGTTTGCAGCATCGGAGAAGGAAAACATCGTGAGGAAACCTGAACTTTAGTTAAACAAGTCTGAAATCCCCAACGTGTGCAAGCGTGGTGATCAACGCTCGTGCCTTCTCTGTATGAGGAGGCTTTGCCCTGCACTGGTACAATAATAGGCTGGTATTATCGAACAGCTCTTTCAAATAAAATTGGTCATAATCCTTTGTTTCCAATCTATCCTAACTATAATACACACATCAACAGTGTCTAAGGATCAAGTACGTTTTAGAGTATCGCCGCAATTGAGGATTATTATTTTTAACTTTTTTGGATCGTTTTTGATTATTTTTGGTTAATTTCACTATTTTATAGAATTTTCTTTAAATTTTTAATAAAAATAGAAAATCAACTGTCAGTCAGGATTTCTATAAAAGTGTATACCTAATAGCGACTTTACAAAACCATTACAATTTCTGCATCGGAACTGAAACAAAATTCATTGATATGGAGCGACGACATCATTTGAAACGAGAAGAGATGATAATGCCGTCGGAATGTTGCAAGCTGGTTCCAGGCAACGTACTGTGGTTGTCGCTCTTGGCACTAGCGTCATAAGCAAAGCAAGCAAGTTAGTAAGCATATTAGGAAGTCTTAGACTACAATCAGGTTCTTTTTTCAGAAGACAGTTTACCAAAGTTTTTCTGGTAAAATCAATCTATTGTTTATTTCTACCGCATTGGTTTCCTTCTCTAATAAACTCACGAATGATTCCGACATCACTAGTAGGTCTTTGTTCTAACAAATCATGCGCGTGCGACTGTTTATTGGCAAAGATCGAAGCTCTCTGCGGCTCCCTTTGAGATAGAGTGTTCACCTTAGGTACTGTTTACACTTCTCGTAATTCATCGGTATTTGTTTAGCAGTTACAAAGAATTTTTGGCAGATATGAAAGAGACTTGTTAACCGATTTAGATTTGGAAGATTGTTTATTCTAAAATTCTTTAGAAAATTATAAACTACACACGGAGAGGAAAAGATTTTCTGTTTCTTACAACCATAACTCTTGATAGTAGAAGTAATCCATGTGGGTACCTGGACAACACAATCGGATAGGAATAGAGCCATAATAATTCTAAATAGCTAACCAGGGGGTCTACTCCGAAGTAGTATCGGCCGAATGTTCGGCCGTTTCCTGCTACGAAGTTACTATTTGGTTCGGTCGGTCCCGATCCTATACTCCTACACTCTTTCGAATATTGACTATGGTCTCGACCCAACTGAGCCGATCCGAACGTTTTTTCGCATTTTTCAATAATATTCGGTTCGGCCATGTGTCGGTCCGATCCGAACATTCGCACTTTGCACTTCGGAGTAGACCCCCTGTACAGAGAGCTGTGCTGGGCCAGTGGTAATGGTCCCGACGGGTTTGTAAGTCGTGGGTTCGATCCTATGCAGGCACTTTACTTTGTGTAGATTATTTCATCACCACTGCTCTCAAAACGGTGAAGGAAAAGATCGTGAGGAAACCGGCACGTCCTAGAATCAAAACTTCGTAGACATGTGCCATCCGCCAACCCGCACTGGGCCCTCGGGAGAGACCCGCCTCCTCTTACAGAAGGGAGGCCTGAATCCCAGCAGTGGGAACATTATAGGCTGTTTATGTAGTTATCAATAAGTACAGTAAAATATAAAGTCAAAGAACTGAGACAACTCATCGCCACACTTATGTGCGTAAGCATAGGTACTTATCCGGACAAGTGTATGCACAGTTTGACCTCCTTCGAATATTTGGTTTGTCTAATTCGAGGACCGAAAAAGCAAAACAATACGTGCATATATTAATATTCTTCGTAACATATCAATGCACTTTGCTAATCGCATTACAAAATAATCATTACCGAATTAGATACACGCATAGCGACCGGATGCCATCGTCTTAAGAACGCATTACCGACACTTAGCTGGCTTCATGAATCATTATCGACATGTAATTGTGCATTCGTGTCATACGACGGGCGCATTTGCATCTTAATATTCAAATTATTCAGACTTAGGCAGCCTTGGTAGCCTAACTTGTGACTGTGAGGACCATAGCGTTAAGGAAGTTGGTCCTTTTGAGATCGACCTTCGATTCCTTAATGTTCGGAGATGATGATATATGTTAGGTACGCTACAGGTGATCCAGGCGGAAGATACGAGTAAGATAGATTTGGGTGCTTATTTTTATAATCATTCCACGGCCCGCTTTGTGGAGAGGCTCTATACCGTACCGTAACCTTGAAAACTTAGGTGAAGTGAGCTTGAAGCGAGCTGTCAATAGTGTCAAACCCTAGCATCAGGTGGATAGCATAAGTTTTCACGGAGAGATTTTTTACAGAATAAACCGACTGATCACAGCCTGCTTTGATACAAAGATTTTAAAAGTTCGTGTAGAATCTGTAGAAACTTTCACAACACACACTTTTTTCTTTTTATGATAAAAGTATTCCAATCTCGAAAAGTATCCTAAAGTGCCCCTGGTAACTAAATAGTTTCTATAAGTAAGTATGCTGCTATTTCATCAAGTTAAAAAGCAAAAGTTATGAGGTGTTTCGGGTTTTGTGATTTGTCTTTAGTGCTTGACCCGCAGCACCTCCACTTTATGATATTCGGTCAAACGTATACATCAATGCGAACTCACAATCCATCTGCCACCAACCAAAGCTCTAAACTTAAACATTATAATAGCACATAACACTTTTATGACCAAACCATCATGCTGACTAATTAACAGTATCAAAGAGCAATGATTCGTTATTCCGACTCAGATTACTTTGGTGTTAATTAAACCGCTGTAACTCAGTTACTGTCTGTTTGTGAGGGAACCGCCTTTGTTCGGCCTCGGAGGGTAATTAACTCTTCGCTTTCATCGCGGTCCTAAGGACTAGTGTCCCGTGGGACTCACTTCAGTTTTGAATGTGTGAGTCATGGAAGTTGCGCGTAGTTGATTTTGTTACACGCCTTGTCTTATTTGCGGAACTATATTATTTTATTTTACTTGGAGAAATAACATATGGGGTGATGGTAAGTCTAAATAAGACCATAGTTTGACTTCTCGCTTCTCGCACGAATATAGTGAAAAGTACTGAAATCACACGTACAACTTCCTCATGGTAATAACAATAATATCTGTCATTTAGTTCTTGAGGTACACGGTACAAGGTAAACGGGAGCAAATTCACTTTGTTTACATCACCTACCTTACCTTTTCCCAACTGTGTTGGGGTCGGCTTCCAGTCTTACGGGATGCAACTGAATACCAGTATTTTACTTGGAGCGATTGCCTGTCTGACCTCCACAACCCAGTTACCGGGTAATACGATACCCTTTGGTAAGACTGGTTATCAGATTTCGGCTTCTGACGACCCGTAACGACTGTCAAAGATCCACGAATGACAGCCGGGACCAACGGCTTAACATGTTTTCTGAGACACGGAGGGGTCGCGCTGTGTGAAGATGGTCACCCATCCATGGACCAACCGCGGCACACGTAGCTTAACCTGATTGATCGAACCTTGTGGCTTTTATTACTTAGCCACGAGTCCCTCTCATTGACTTTGTGTCCACAAGCACTAATTTGCTTTTAATAGAAAAACCACTTAATTTGGGTTTTAATAAATTGGAAATCTTCAACTATCCCAAAAATCGCTGACCTCTTCTAACTCGATCTATAACATAATAGAGATATTATCGATACCAGCCCAAAGTTACTGTTAGGCTCGTGAGTCCTTTATCGACGAATTCTATCGACGTTCCGGTGTTCGGCAGACGACACCGAAGATGAACGCGTCGATTAAACTTTTATTTACATACCATTACGCCTTATAATTGGTCTTTCGGGCTGTACTTAGATGTTCGAAGTCGATAAATATGTTATTTTCGTTTTAATTCCTTGTTATCCTATTTATGCTGCCGAGAGCAAATTTTATAAATAAATGAACATTTGTAATTTTAACCCATTATTTGAAAATAGACTCTGATTGTGGCTAATATATGTATTGTTTTATTGTTTCAGATCGCTGCTTCTGGCAGCAATCGTATTAAGTAATTGTATAACATGGACGGCATCAAGGCATCACTACGCACATAATGTAAGTATATTTCTAAGACAGCTCTACTTCAAAAACTATTACCATCCTGAAATCTCTCAGCTTAATCAGCCTAACGTTCCCACTGCTGAGACAGTACATGACATAATCCACCACGCGGGCCCAGTGCGGGTTGGTAGATGTCACATGTCTTTGAATTTTTGGTGCTAGGACATGCCGGTTTCCTCCCGATGTTTTCCTTCACCGTTTTTGAGAGCACTGGTGGTGAAATAAGAAAGCGCCTGCCTAAGTTCGAACCCACGACCTACCCACTCTTAAGTCGGAACCGTTACCACTCTGGGCCACCACTGAAATTGCAGCAAAAATCAAAAGAAATAGACATCGAAACGAATCCGATCGAATTCCCGAGAGCGCCGACCGCCAAACCTTGACACTGGTCTCTATCGAGCTACTGCGACCGCGACCGCGATCATACTTTACGACAGTAACGAGCGCGACCAGCCGCCGCGGCAATATTTCAATCATCGCATCGCACTCGGGAATGAGCAGCTGACGTTTATGCGATCACCAATACGTGATTGACGAGTTTCGTAAATAAATTCGCGATGTTAAATTATTGTAAGTAATTTAGATTTTTTTTTTAAAGTGGTTAAGTGGTGGTACAGATAGAGATTTATTGGTGGTCGTTTTAGAAATAGATGATAGTTTATTTTTTATGGGGCTATGAGTTTAACTTATGATATTCTACGGCTTTTGAAATTAAGTGGGATGATAAATGACGCTAAAAATGGTGTCAAAATCAAAATCAAAAGTCATTTATTCAAATTAGGCTGAGAATCAGCCCTTTTTGAACGTCAAAATTACAAAAGACAGTCCCCCAAAAACGCCCGCCCTTCACCACTTCCTAGCGCTATAGCTGGGAAGAAGAAGTGGCGCAACAAACTCCCCAGCAGCACAGCTGTCTGTTCAGTAAAAAAATACTTGATTGTATATACAATACTAGGTACCTATGTTCGGTAATTATCATTACAAGACCAGAACATAACATTATAATTATTTGTCATATTATGTCAGCTAGCCACGCCAAAGAGGGTATCTTGTTATAAAAGGTTATACCAAGCCCAACAAATGTGTTATGAACCTTATGGAGCCGGTGAAAGGGGGCACGTAGTTTGTCCTTATTTCTAGTGTTAACACTGTGAATATCACTGTTTTTAGTGTACAAGTGTAAATGCCTAATATATATAAGATGTTGGCAAAGATGAATTGTGATGCAACCGTGAGAATACCAATATCTTTAAAAAAATCTCTTAGAGAAACTCTGGCACCAAGCTGGTAAATTGCTCGAACAGCTCGTTTTTGAAGGACAAATATATTTTGTATATCAGCGGCTTTGCCCCACAGCAGAATACCGTCGGACATAACGCTGTGAAAATAACTAAAATAGACTAAACGAGCTGTGTCAACGTCAGTGTATTGTCTTACTTTCCTGACGGCGTAGGCAGCCGAACTGAGCCTTCCTGCTAGACTTGATATATGAGGTCCCCACTGAAGTTTGGCATCTACTGTTAGTCCTAGAAAAATGGCCGAGCCTTCAGTTTCAAGCACTTCTTTATTTAAGACGATGTTTGGTCCTAGATTTCTAACATTCGGTAAGGCTTTGAATACTTAATGACATTTAACTACCTATAAAAATCACGCCAATAAGCATTGAACTTATCTAAGTTCAGTTCTTTTTGGCGTGATTTTTATTGTTAAATGTTAGTACTTAAGTATTCGTTCCTAAACATGTTTGAGTTGCGACTAGTGCATACAATTATGTTTTACATGGTACCCCAACTCCCAAAGTGGAAGGACCAATTTTTAAACATACCTACTTGAATTGGTGATCACTAGCCATCAGCATTATTACAATAACTACGAGCATGTTTCATTGGATTCCGCTGAGAGTGACGCGTATGATGAAGACTCGTGGCAGTCACAGCGTGATATCATGTGAGCCGACCCGTTTCATTACTTAGAGTATTACATACAGGGCTGGCAATTAATTATTCTGCTTATTTATTACTACACTACCTGCGTCCAGCGGTTTCACCCGCATATGTCTCGATCCCGTTAGAATGTCGGGATAAAAATTATCCTATGACTCAATCCAGCCAATAAATTCTGAAAGTATCTCACCGTGAAAACTTAGGTGAAGTGAGCTGTCCATACTGGCAGTCCATTCACAGTTTTCACGGTGAGATTTTTACAGACTAGCAAATGTTACTTGTAATGTTGTTGTATGTCTACCCATGTGCCAAATTTAGCTAATCCAAATCTGTTTAGCCGTTTTAGCGTAAAAGTAAGAAAAAAAACATAAAAACATCCAAAAAAATTAAATGTTTTCTCTTTATAATATTTGGTTAGATTACCGAAAATGTAAGTAGGTACTTATTGCATCTCATGAAAAATGTAAAGATACTACAGTGTCTGAGGTCCCAAATACTTAAGCCAAAACTTTGTGGTCAGTGTTATTTGTGTGTGACACCTGTCATGCGATAATTCTAGTAACTAATAGAGATCAAATTCTGTCAGAAACTGACAGGTGTTATTTCTAATGTCTCCAGAATCTTAGGTTGTATGTAGGTAGATAGATACCTGTCAACAACTTGCATAACTTCTCTCTTCTTTTAAAAGTAAGTAAATATTGAAAGCTGTCTTGGCTCCCTTTAGATCTAATGAAAAGTACCTAAATATTTGTTGTCCTTCAATTGCTGAGTTATTCAGGGTCTGGTACTAGACCCGGAAAAATGTCTGAGTCAGGCTGCATTCCGATATTTATAGCACAGTCGACAACATTAATATTTAGTTGCTGCATCTTTATGAAGAGCACGTTCTTCTATCGATGCAGAGATTCATAGTTAGAATTTAAGGTATGTGCTGAAAATTAAATATGTACTTGGTTACACTTAAGAAAAACATTTAAAAGTATGAGCCTACTGACAGCCCTAATCAAAAGTAATAAAATAACATGAGAATAGTCATAAATCTAATCAGGGTTGGCGCCTATCGATGGGTGCGCCCGCGCCTCATCCCCCCTTTTGCCCAGTAAGTACTATTTCTGGATGTATGACTTGATGATCAACATACGAATTTATCAT
Source organism: Apamea crenata (assembly GCA_949629185.1). Classification (NCBI taxonomy): domain Eukaryota; kingdom Metazoa; phylum Arthropoda; class Insecta; order Lepidoptera; family Noctuidae; genus Apamea; species Apamea crenata. The sequence goes on from OX451371.1 coordinate 13,742,855, forward strand.
TTCTGAAACTGTATGTCGTTTGTAATATTTTATTTTTGGTTGATGGATACTGGTTTGCAACCGACGCCGGCGCCTGCGCATTAGATTATTTAGATCAATGTATTGTTTGGGACAGTTATTGAAGATGATCATGAGTAGCAATGTGTTGGATAATAAATAACTTACGCCTCGGGGATTCTAAATCAACTGTTTATTATTTATTTGTGTGAAAAATCGAATAAAGTTTTTATACGTATGTAGCGACTTCAAATTGGAATTCACCTACGGAAATTAAGAAAAGTAGAGTGTACCATTCATGACTTATTATTAATAATGTAAAAATTGATTGTCTAAGTGAGAAAAAATGCACACAATAACGATATAAAAAGACTTTCAAAACATCTGACGTCTTAACAGTCTAAAGTTTACTCAATCAACATACTTATTTCTTCTTCCATTACTCGCTTCACTAGAGTAATTAAACCTGAATGGCGTTCGTTTCCTGCTGTCGCTTGTCGCCGACAGGTGGCGTGTCGAGTGGGGGAAATGAAAATAAACTGTCACCTACAACCTGTGACTACACTTCATCAATAAGTATCTTCGCTTAATGCAATTGTGGGCCGGACTTGGGGATCGATATAGGTGCATGGTGCAACACATGGATTGAATGGTTGTTTGAAAAAGGTAAAATCTGTCCTACGAGGGTGAAAAATGAAAGAAGATTTCAAGTATTCTTCCGTGTCTGATGTGGAAAGATTTAGTTGGATTTGAGTTAAGTTAGGTTGAACCTGGAACAGACAGCTGTGTTGCTGGGGAGTTTGTTGCGCCATTTCTTCTTCCCAGCGATAGCACTCGGAAGTGGTGAAGGGCGGGCGTTTTTTGGGGACTGTTTTTTTTTAATTTTCACGTTCGAAAAGTGCTGATTCTCAGCTTAATTTGAATAAATGGCTTTTCGATTTTGATTTTAAATGTCAACACGCAACATCATTTGAACTAACAAAGACACCAAGAAGGAACGTGATTATGATTTCACTGAGCCACGTAGGCCTTCCTCCTTCTGCGATATGTAGGGACCAATTTAAAGATTTCACCATAGCTACAAAAAGTCACCTCTTGCAATTCAACTCCGGCCCATCTCCCAAGGTGCTCATCGCCCGCAGTGCAGCACGTTGCAACACTCACGTACCGTCGGTAATGTTCTACAAGTTGTTTATCGTCATAACATTTTACATACACCCAGCGGTGACGCGGGTTTTATTCCTAAGAGCTGTTCCACACCGCGCGTTACTTAATAAACGCGACGGGTGGTGCGTCTCTATGAACTCGCCATATTATTTAATACTATTTTTATGAACTGATTTAGTTTTAACATGTAGTTTTTAATTTTGTTTTTTTATGGTTTTATAATTATTTGTTGCACACGTAGGTTGTATTTATGGTTTGTTTGAATCGATAAACAATAAGGTTCGTTCAAATAATCTAAAGTGGCTAAAATGACCAATATCTTGAAGAGTATTTACTTCACTTGAGACTATTTTATGGGACTATAATTTCTATGTCATATTTTAAATAAAATACTATTTAATGTGTGTATGTACAGACGCCAGCAGGTCAAGCTACCCGAAACTGTCAAATTTTCCCATTCAACCCTGAACCTTAATGTTTTGGCGATAAAGTTGAAAATCTATTAAAGAAATTTGACAGATTGTAGTAGCTTGATGTGCTGGCGTCTGTACCATACGCACACCGGTTTGCCCAGCGGTTATTATCATCTATAAAATAAATTGTTAACAAGCCTTAGGTAAACTTAGTTGTCAAGTCAAATCGGAAACACGTACGGCTAGACAGCCCCGTACGTTGCTTTGTTAGCCCCACGCACCTCAGCTAACAAGACAAGTGTGACCACTCCGACAACGCAGCGCAGGAGTGTTAGGACACGTTATTTATTTGAACAAGTCGAAGCGTTTTCTACTTCACATGTACGAATTTATTTTGTATTGTCTGCTTTTTATGGAATCCTGTAGGACTTGTAGGAAACATCATAGTTTAAGTTTTAAATGTTGTGTTGTCTTTTGTAATTACCTAGTTAATTAGTGTTTTTCCAAAATTAAACTCATCTTTTTGCGAATCTCCAGTGCATAACGTGCCAAACGGAGTTAAATGGACGCGAGTGCTCCGTTCTAAAGGACCAATAAATATAGTAAATTTTTCGGCAGAATCCGAAGAAGTGGTAATTTTCAAGACATGTTGGGTGAAAATTTGTGCTCAGTACCCTTACCGTATGTAATACATTAAACGATTACTTATCAATTAGCATTTCTGAGAGGTTTTCAGTTTCACTTTCTTATCATGATATTATCTTCACCAGGTACACCAACACCGCACCAGACACAGGCGGCAAGGCGCCGGGCTGTACCTACCTGCGTCCTACGTCATTCCCGGAGGGGAGGGCGGGGGCCCATGGGGGGAATGGGGAGAGGTGTCCCCCTGCTCTAGAACCTGCGGAGGCGGTGTGGCCAGTCAAAAGAGGATATGTTTGCAGCCAGGGTACGATTGCTAAAAAATATGGTTTACTAGATTAATTAAAGAAAGAAAGAAACAATACGTTTATATGCGGCCAACATGACGCATAAAAAGAACACAAACACAAAAAAAAAAACACAAGTTGGGGGAACGACTTCTAGGTGTTAAAATAATCTAGTATGGAACAATTTTACTATTTCTATCTCATGCTGTTATGATGATATAAAAGAATAGAATAGAATACTCTTTATTTACTCTTTATTTTTCTTTAATTTTTTTTTATTCTTTATTTATCTCTTTTTTTTTCTCTCTTTCTCTCTTTATTTTTTTATACCCTTTATTCTTTAAAACCTTAAGTCATAACCGCGACCCCATTATAAGTGCAAAAGGGAAATGAGTTGAAAAACAATACGATTAGAGTTACATCAGCTGCCATGTTTTTGGTTTTTTTTGTATTAGTTCTAGTGCAGTAGAGTATCCGGGCATGTTTTACATGAATTCGAAGAAGACTCCTAGCTATTGCTAGGAGTCTTCTTCGAATTCATGTACATTGCATCGCATTGCATTGCATGTACATTCATGTGCACCGGTGAACGCGGAAAAGAAGCTAAGATTTCTAACTTAAGAAGACATGAGGTTTCTACTGTGTTCTTTATCGTCCAGGATTATTATTTCAATTTCCTGATAGAAACTGCATGTCCTGATGTCCTATTACAATTTCCTTCCATTAAACACTTTATATATTTTTTTGTTTTACGTCTGCAGGCCAGCAGTTCAATGTTGGGGAGGCGACACCAAGTACTTCTCGTGTCAGACGCAGGACTGTCCTGACGGCTCCGGCGACTTCAGAGCTGAGCAGTGTGCTGAGTTCAACGACAAAGCCTTCAGGGGTTTCAAATATAAGTACGTTCTTAAGAACGAAACCTACCTAAAAACCAAAACCTTACCGTATATATACTGGAGTGTCTTGTATTTTAGGGAGGTAGATGAGAGTGTGACATCTAAACGACGTTCTTAATCCTATATCAACTTGAGTATCTATCACAACCAGCAGTTACAGCTGCATTTCCATAGCTTTAATTGCTGCATTGAAGAACTATACAGAATAAACCAAATCTTCAAAACAAAAGTCTGAACAGGTAATATTAGGTAATTCATAATAAAAGATTACACCAATAACTGTTACATTTTCTAGCTTCTGCAGAAACTTCATTATATGCAGGTAGGATTCGAATAATCAGAACCAACGGACAACGATGAAACGCCAAAGACTACAATGTTCTGAATGTGAGCTTTTGTCCTTCTTAGCTGGGTGCCATACACGAAGGCTCCGAATCCTTGCGAGCTGAACTGCATGCCACATGGGGAGCGGTTCTACTTCCGACACAAGCTGCAGGTGACGGACGGCACCAAGTGTAACGACGAGTCCTTCGACGTCTGCGTCAATGGCAAATGTCAGGTAATAACTGCTAAGTCGTGGTTCAACTGGATAGATTAGGAATCGGAGGACCACAAAATTTGTCTTTCTAATTAATTGGTCTTTTGAGCTACTAAAGTAACTTGTCTTTATTTCCACCAGCCCGTCGGTTGCGACATGATGCTGAATTCCACCGCTCGCGAGGATAAGTGTCGCGAGTGCCGAGGGAATGGCGCCAACTGTCGCACCACTGATGGGATCATCGACTCACAAGACCTCACAAAAGGTAAGCGGCCTACTGAAGACGATGTAATCTGACTCAAAGTGACCTTAACCTGTTCCTTACTAATATTAATTGAGAAAGTTGCCTTATCCTTTGTATTTACATCCATTTCTTATTTTAATTTTAGGATACAACGACATCTTGCTGATTCCTGCAGGCTCTACCAGCATTTCTATTGAAGAAGTGGAACCTTCAAACAATTATTTGGGTACTTATGTGTTACTTAACAAATCTGTGTTCTATTGTATAAATATTCCAGAAAATTCTGTGAACTTTACTACAATTTCATTGAATTTCTACAGCATTAAGAGCTAAGAACGGCACCTATTACCTGAATGGTCACTACCACATCGACTTCCCGAGGACCATCACAATCGCCGGCGCCCTCTGGACCTATGAGCGCAGTCAGCAAGGGTTCGCCGCGCCGGACAAACTGCGGTGCCTAGGACCAACCACTGAACCTCTGTATCTTTCTGTAAGAGGATTTTTGTATTTTTTTGAATTTAGTTTAGTGATATGTTGAGCCTGAATTTGTATCTTAATTTTTTTTCTATTTTAAATGTATTTAGGACATAGAGAGTTTTAACTTTATTGCCGGATTAAAAGTGTAATTTGACTACATCACTCATGAAATATCTTCTGTACCAGCTTCTCCTTCAAGACGAAAACGTGGGGATCGCGTACGAGTACAGTGTGCCCAAGGACTCGGCCCCCCCGACCGACAAGCAATATAACTGGGTACACGAAGAGTTCACGCCGTGCAGCGCCACATGTGGCGGAGGTGAGTAAACTGCATACCTACTAAATGTTCTCATAGCCAGCAACGGACGCAACGGTGACGCCTCAGATTTTATGGTTGCTTTAATAATGTGGGCAGTTGCCGATAGATGCCGTTTTTCCCAATCGCTCGGAAGACTCGCTGGATTACAAATTCCTCGAAAACACATTAATAACAAAAGCAGTACCTATTTAAACTACTGCTATTTAAATATAAAAATCGTTATTATTTCTAAAGATAAAAACATTAAAGAAAAAGAAACTTTGTAAAAAACAATCTTTTATTACTTACTTGTTAATAAAAAGAACTAGAAAGTTAAAAAAAATTAAACCCGCTAAGAAATAAATAAAAGCGTGTTACATTTTGATGGGACATTAAAGAATTTAGCATATTACATTATTTTTCTTTTGCAATCACAATGTAACACGCTTTTATTTATTTCCTATAAGGTTTAAATTATTTTTAACTTTTTAGTTCTTTTTATTAACATGTTATAAAAGCTTGTTTTTAAAAAGGTTTTTTTTCTTTAATTTTTGTTTTTTACTTTTTAGTAAGTATTTTTGATGCGAGATTGACTACGGCGTAGTTCGTAGCGCGTAGCAGTGTTTTTCCGTTATATGCGTTTACTGCACTTAAGCTACCTGTACATCATCAGACCCTGGTTAGCATCTACCACCAAAGTACCTACTCGTCAAGACGAATCAAACGAGCCCCAACTCGGTGGGGTTATGTCGCTTAGTTACCGAGTTCCTATGGCCACCTTCCATCTCCATCATCAGACCCTGGTTACCATTTGGCACCAAAGTACTCGTCAAGACGAATCATACGAGCCCAAACTCAATGGGGTTGTGGCGTTAAATTACCGAGTTCCTATCGCCATCTTCCAGTTCCATCATCAGACCCTGGTTACCATCTAGCATTAAAGTACTCGTCAAGACAAATCATACGAGCCTAAACTCGATGGGGTTGTGTCGTTTAACTACCGAGTTCCTATGGCCACCTTCCGGTTCCATCATCAGATCAGCACCATGTCATTTTAATTTTGCATTGTCATCCGATGCGATGACGCATGCATGCAAAATCAGCTCAATCGGTTGAAGCTAACTGCTTCAAAATTGATTTGCAAGAGTCCACCCGAACAAATATAGTTATACATACATAGGTACATACATACATCGCAATTCGCAAGTTAAATAAAGGCTTATAAAATATGATCTTCAAGATCAGCTCAGTTTTTCTTCAGCTTTTAATCAGTTGCGCAATTTATTGTAGTTTCCATCCTTGCGTTTTTTCAAGACCTTTTCTGGTAACAGGTCTTAAAAAAACGCAAAGATAGCGTTTAAAAGACTTATTCAGATATAGCTAGGTACTTAAAAATAATTTTAAACATCTTCCCAGGCTTTCAGACCCGTAACGTGACATGTAGATCAAGAGAAGAACTGGAGATAGTAAATGCTAGCTTATGCGACGAGGGTCTGAGGCCCCCCACTAACCAGTCCTGCAGTCCAGACCCCTGCCCAGCGCAATGGGTCGAAGGACCATGGGGAGACTGCTCCCAAAGATGCGGCAGTGGGGGTGTCAGGTCAAGGGAGGTCACCTGCCAGAAGATTATTGCTAATGGGTTAGTTTTACTTTCCGGTTATTATTTCCTAACTAGTAAACATAATTGTTATTTTAATTTTAAAATCTAACCTTTAGTATTTCCTTCGTCCTAAGGTAAAGTTAAAGGCGTGTACTAAAACTACATACATTTATATTGCTGCAACTAATTAAAAAAAAATGCTTTGTGTGCACAGCATCCAGTCTGTAGTACCAGACAAGGAGTGTTTCGACCTGCTGGGCCCGAAGCCTGAAGTGTTCCAGAAGTGTAACGAGGACGCTCCCTGCCCCACGTGGTTCGTCGGACATTGGAAACCGGTAAGCACCACATAGACTTTCAAAAACTTATCTGTTCAACGGCTATTCTTGGCACATTTAGGGGCTATATGATATTTTGATGGACATCAGTCCACTGACGTGTAAGCAAAGTTTGTATCGTAGAACTTACAAACTTAAGTCGAGGCGTTAATGACGAACTTTATAAGCAATACCGTTCGTATTTTTAAGTGTATTAAGCGACTGCTTTCTTCAACAGTGTGACCAGCTCTGTGACGAGGGTAAACAGACTAGGATGGTGGTCTGCTATCAGATGAATAATGGCCGCAAAGAAGTGCTGGGCGATGGGAACTGTACTGAGGCGAAACCGGAGGAAGAACAGCCTTGCATGCTGCAGCCTTGTGATGGAGTCGACTGGGTCACATCCAGTTGGTCTGGAGTGAGTAATCGTACCTACTTACAAAATCATAGTATTTTCCAATCCTCATATTTCACTTAATCAAATTGTTAAAATCAAATTTTCTAGGTAAGTACTCGAAATATATCCCTCACACTCAACTCAACAACTCAACTCTCTCAACTTTGTGCCAAAACAATATACCAGCTTAGTAACCTTAAAATGATAACTTTGATTGTGTGTAACGAATCTTCTCTTGTACAGAAAATTGGTCCTCAGTTACGTAAAATAATTTTTCTTTCTTTACTTTTTAAAGACGCTGTTAAGTCTCATGCTGTCTGTCTTTCACTTTCTGTGGTTGTGGTTGATTTGCTGTGTAATTGTAATTTAAGTGTTATGTGAATTCCTGTTAGGGGGATTAGCTTCTTGCCTAACAATTAGCAATTTCCAACGACTTCAAGAAAACTAGATTCCGTCGAATATGACATTTTCTCATTTTTTCGACTATGTTTTTTCAGTGCGACTCCTGCACGTCAAAGAATCGTACGCGAGTTGTAGTGTGTTCGACGAAGGGCCGACAACTTCTGAATGATAGCTTCTGCTCTTATCACAAGCGTCCAAAAGATTTTGAGGAGTGCAAGGAAGATGAGCTGCCGGTCTGCGAGGTGCAGTGGTACGCCACTCAGTGGAGCAAGGTACGATTATTACTTTTGGACTTTGTCACATTAAACTTTTAACTTGTCAACGGATGTAGTCTTTAGTGTAGCATAATTTTTAATTTAACTCAAACTTAAAGACACAAACTAAAAGCATTTATTTCAATGAAACCATTTACGGGCACTTTTGGATGGCCAAATAGTCGGTCAGTTAGTCAGAAAGTTGAAGCTAGCTGCCCATTCCAAAACGTAGATCTCTATGGCGAAGAACGGGCTAGAAACACCAACAACACTGTTTTAAATTAAGATATTACAAAATCCTGGGTACATTATTAACAAGCTTTTTCTTGTTGCTTCTATAATGTGAGAACAATGAAAAAATAAAATTAAAAAAATAAACAATTTAAAATATAGGATTTAAAATAAACCCTGGTATTTAAAAGCTCAGCAGTCTCTACCGACCGACGGCGGTGTTCTCGGACATGACGCGTGGATCAGCGCTATCCGGCTCAACCATGTTGTAGGGAACCGAATGTACTTACCAAAATTTAAGTGAGCATGACATACCCTTTTTTTTTTGGGTGGGAAATCATCAAATGACCTCTCCCGCTCTGGGCTGAGCGGAAGGGCGTGTCAGACTTTTACTGACTAAAACCCACCCGTGTTCCTTCAGTTGCCTGTGGTGCCAGGGGCCACGGTATCTATTTCGAACAACCCGCCATACTCTTAACAATTTCCATCGTATAATATTACAAGGTTCTTAATATGGTCATGGTTTTCTGCCCCTAATCAGTTCTTGATTGGAGGTTCTGGAAGAGTTTCAGGCTTATGACGATTCAACTTGTCTCGGTGCATAATGCATTAATGTGTAGGTCTGGTTCATCCTTTGAATGGATCATTTGCCAATTTAGCTTATAACATGAACCTCTCAGGGACAAGCTGGTACAAATTTGTAAAAGCAGTAACTTGTTTCAAGAGAAAACACATAGAAACATGTTTCCAGGTCTTCTTCTTCCATCAAAAAAGTAAGTAACATAGCTATTATGTAGTTAAAGTTAAAAACTTTAGTGTTCAACTAATGTAAGCCCTATATGAACTCTCATTGTTTCTCAACAGTGCTCAGTAAATTGCGGCGACGGAGTGCAGACCAGGAAGGTGTTCTGTGGCATCTTCTACGATGACGAGAGTGGGACAGGCGTGGAGGTGATACCAGACGCCAAGTGCGCCAACCTTACTAAGTACAAGGACTCCAAACCTTGCACAGTGCCCAAAGAGGAGTGCCCTTCGCAATGGTTTGCTGGGCCTTGGAGTGCAGTAAGTACTATTTTCATTTTAAAATCTATTTTTTAATAATAATGGACATACTCCTTCCATAATTCAAGGTAACCAATACCACCATACGTAGCCACCTAAATCCATAGCTCAATGTAGTTAGTTTCCATATTCCGCAATAGTCCTGCACCAACCGGGTGCACTTACATAGTGCGAACAGGGACAATAGTCCTGCGCCAACCGGGTGCACTTGCATAGTGCGAACAGGGACAATAGTCCTGCACCAACCGGGTGCACTTACATAGTGCGAACGGGACAATCATTGGTTGGTGACTCATTTGATTTAAAACTGTCTAAGGGGCCTCTGCGACCAAAGGTTCGGGACCCTGGGACCCCGAGATTTTTTATTCTATTTTTTTTATTTACTTGGTGAGCATTACTCTCCTAGCTAGGTTATGGAAACCTGTTTTAAGGAGATATGTCAAAGACTTATAAAAGATCACTATTTCGTGTCTATTATTCACTAAAACTACACACCAAGCCAAATTACGATTGCATTACGTTAGTAATGCACCAAACGATGTCACTATTGGTCACTATTATTAAATATTACTAACGAGCACGTCTGTCTTCACTACGAATGAGCACAACTCAATCTAATAATTTGATTTGTAAAAGGACCGAAATTATCAAAAACTTTTGGTCCTATCAGTCCTTGCCAGACTTCACCAAAGCCCTTTTTTTTTTTTTTTGAGGATGGGAAATCATCAAATGACCCCTCCCGCTCTGGAGTGTCAGACTCTTACTGACTAAAACCCACCCGTGTTCCTTCCTTAGCCCTTTCTGTTCCAGGGCAGCGGTAACACTTTCGGACGATCCCGCCGCTCAGCAAAGCCCTTATAAAATGGATTGCAAAATCCCAAAATAGTCGCATGACTTGGATCTGCGTAGATATTTGTGCACAATTAGAGGCTTTAAGATGAAGCTTTTGGCTACGGCTAAAGTATTATTATCAATTCTTTGACTATAATGCTATGCCTTATGTGGTTCACAGTGCACTGAAAAATGCGGTGGAGGCGAGCGGTACAGACGCGTCATGTGCTACCGAGGAGACAAAGTGGCCACCGACTGTGACAGCAAAACCGTGCTGGACTCCACGGAACTCTGCAACACAGGACCTTGTGATCCAGGTAATAGAGCTCACAATGCTACAGACTCTTTGTTGCATGTATCATGTATGATAAAGATACGTGTGTGAAGGAGAACGATATCACGAAATCTCATCGTGGTTAAGGATCATTTGCACCAAAAATGACTAAAGCTAAGTTTTTTTACGAAATCAGATCTTTAATGTCATAACACAAATTTAAATATCCCCACGATCCCTGTACCGTTCCATGCACCCATAAGCACAATACAATGCGGAGTACCGCAAACAGCAAACATCAAAAATAAAATTCGTTTCTCAGCAATTATTTTTGTGCAACGTTACTTACTTACTTAGTTTAATGTAGGGACACAATGCGTAGTAAACCACTATGTGATGTGTCTTTTAACAACATGTATGGTAGACCATACAAAGTGGTTCTATTTTGAGAACATTCTGCGTCTTGTTCGGTCAGGTAGTAAGATAGGCTTAGGTTTTACCACGGTTGATGCCATACCTAGCATATACAAGATAAAAATAATATGTGAAAAAGCGCTCTTCCTCTCTCCTACTTGGTAAAAATTCTGCTGTGCCCGACAGGGTCCACAATTGATTCTATTGTTTTATACTTACCACCTGTATGTGTACATTATGGAAGCAATAAAGATTGAATTGAATTGAATTATAACTACATACAAAGATCTTGATTAATTCCGCCATTTATTTCGATCCGCAGACGATTTGATATGGAAGACAACTACAGTCATTTTGGACGACACAGAGGAATATTGTGACGATGAGGATTACGAAGAAGTCGGCTTGGAGAGCTTTACGGTAAGCCATGTTGTTTTGATAAGCCCTACAATTTCTTTAATAGATTTTCAACTTTATCGTGAAAGCATTAGGTTCAAGATTGATGGGAAAATTTGACAGTTTCGGGTAGCTTGACCTGCTGGCGTCTGTTCACACAGCAAAATGGATAAAATGGATACAGATATGACATTAATAGTATTGAGTACAAACGTACTGGTTATTTCTTAAGAAATTTCTTCCAGTAGACCCACGAAAGGAGAAAGGAAAGAAATGTAGACAACAGTGTATGAGATCAAGAAGAGAAGAATTTGTAGTCATTGTTTTTTTTTAATTATTAATAATTATGAACTGATGAATTGTATGTATCTTGTCGTAGTAAGATGGTTAAAGTCGTGATATACTTATATCCATGAGGATATATCTATATACCTACCGTAATCGCTCTCTCTCGCCATCAAACGTAAAAGTTTGGCGAGTTTATAATTATGTAACCACCACTGTATTAAAATATCAGTAAATAAATTAAAAAAAATATATAGTTATATGAAAGCGGTTCATAACTGTCTTACTAGGAATACAACTATGGCAGGAGCATAAAATCTAGAAATATACTTAACTATCTCACTAAACTAAGCGCCTTCAACCATCTTACTGCTAAATATCCAAGGTTCATACAACCAAGGTTCTTTAACTATTTATTATGATAGGTACCGTTATAATAATTATTGTTTTTTATTCCTTTCAGTCTGACGAAATGATGAGTGACAGCCCTGGTGAGTGCTATCGCTTTGAATTAAAGTGAATTTAAAAACGCTTTATTGTTTTTGCTTTGATAGTGTGCTCCCAGCCCGTTAAATAATAATTATGCTGTAGATTTAAAGAACTTGAGTGATACTTCCAATGGTCCAATAATCCCTGTAATCTGCCAAAATCCATGGGAAGCTTATCATCGAAAACACAAAACTTTTCCCATACAGATCAATATTGGAGCACCACCTACATCCACATTTAAACAATCGTTTATTACTAAAATGAACCGTAAAATGACCTTTGTAATCCCTATTTTCGTTTATAGGTTACGCTGAGCATGAGTCTACTCTGGAAACTGGATCGGGTACGATTACTTTTCATGTACTTATTATCCTACTAATATTGTAAACGCGAAAGTTTGTAAGGATGGATGGATGTTTGTTACTCTTTCACGCAAAAACTACTGAACAGATTTTGATGAAACTTTACAGTTATATAGCTTATACATCAGAATAACACATAGGATACTTTTTATTCCTATATTTCCACGGGATCGTGACTTATGCGTGTGAAAACGAGGGGCACTGCTAGTGTTTTTATAACTAAGAGGGTCATTCCATAAATACTTATGGAATGACGAATGATTTTATCGGAAGCAATTATCTTTAACTTTTGACTTTATCTTCTTCTGTGTCTAATTTATGTTATTTCGACTTTCGCGTCTTGGAAACCGTTAAACCTAAGTATTTTATAGTAAAATTCCTCTCGTTTTTCAGGATTAACAGACGATCTGACCACAGAAGGCTCAGGGTTCAGTACAACGGAAACCACGGAGTCCGATTACACGACCGACACTGACAGTGGTTCCGGTGAAACATCCCTTTCTACTGATGTACCTTCTTCTACTGTAGTGAAGGACAAATTCGTAACGACTACAACTACAATTTTACCACCGAAAGAAAGTAAGTAATCATTATAAGACACTTCTTTTTCTAACCATTGATGAAATCTGTGGAAATACTTAGTTTGTATATTTATGTAAATCAATATGTTATTTATTTATATATTTTAATTACATGTATTTATCTAGCGTTCCTATAATAAATAGCACACGTCTATACAATATTCCTACATTTTTTTTTTAAATATTAACTACTGGTGCAACTGTTTCAGTTGAGACCGGTGAATCTGAATCAACTGCCAAAGAAACTGGTAGCACACCGACCAGCATAACTGAAGATACAGAGGCAACATCAAGTAACTCCACTGGTTCTACTGAATCTATTGAGACTGAAGAAACAGAGAGCACAGCTACTGCAGATACCAGTTCTACAAGCTCAGATACGGGCTCAACTAGTTCGGAAGAAACCGCTGAATCGGAAAGTTCAGGTACTGAGTCTATTGTCACTAAAGAAATAGCATCCACTAGTGAAAGTGGCTCAACTAGCTCAGGGGAAACTGGCTCCTCAGATACTGATGATACAGATTCAACAACAGTGGCAGAAACAGGAAGTACAGAGAGCAGTCTTTCTACTGATAGCACTGAGGCAGAATCTACAAGTGAGACTGGCTCAACCAGTTCAGGAGAAACTGATTCTACAGATACGTCAGATACTGGATCAACTAGTACAGAAGAGACGGAAAGCACTGACAGTAGCAGTTCTACTGACGCAAAGGAGACTGGATCTACTGGTGAAACTGTCTCAACTAGCTCTGGAGAAACCACACCAACTGGCGAAACGGATTCTACTGATACTGACAAAACAGAACCTACAGTATCTGGCAGTACAGATGAAACTGGTTCTACGGATTCAACAGTCACAGAAACAACCGGTCCTACTGAAACGACTATCACAGAAGAAACGAGCCCCACTGAATCGACAGTTACAGAGGAAACGAGTTCCACTGGATCAACGGCCACAGAAGAGACTGGATCCACAGAATCAACGGCCACAGAAGAGACTGGATCCACAGAATCGGTGGCAACAGATACGACTGAATCTACAGTCACAAGTGATACTGACTCAACCGGAACGGAAACTACAAACACGGGTTCGACGGATACTGAGGAGACAAGCAGTACTGGTACCGAAGATCTTACATCAACCGGATCTACAGGTATTTGCAATTTTATTTTATTTATTTTTTCCCATTCGGGAAACTTATAGCTAATATAAACAGTGTTCTTAAACAATATGCATTTGAAGGCCATTTACAAGTTTCCACTAATAAACACTTGAAACAAAAACGGTCGGTACAATACATTAGGAAACAAAATAACACGATCGATTAATACAACCTAAAAATCATTCAGACGCAATTACTTTTCCGTAAAAATCTTTTCACCTACAAATGTTTAAGCCGAGAAACACTGGTGAAAATGTCCAAATCGTGTTCATTAGTCAGTTTATTAGAACTTCTGCTCACACGGATTAGATACGAATTCTGCCTGTACAGTGTACGCGGACTTGAAACCAGGTAGGTTTGCGAAACAGTTTGCTATTTGATGGCATTAATAAAAGCGTGTGTCAAAACATGGATGCATGCAAGCATGGATGTCTAAGAAAAAAGGTATCTTAATAGCAGTAGGATCGTATTATGGCAGTTTTTCCATCCAAAACTGTCGAACAGGTGAATTACGTGATATAAATTGCACACAGATCATGTAATGAATTGTCAGTTTGTGACCATTTTACGATTTTTAATATGATTCATATTGTTAACCTATTATGATTCTGCTAAAGTGGCCTTTTTAGGCCCCCTGGTCGATCTACTCCACATAACAACGGCACTAGAACTAACCAACTGAACATCTACTAAGCAACTGCCTTGATAACGTCGTTACAAATACAATCCTTTAAATACACTACCAACGTCTTTTGTGGTATAAGAACTTTATTATGTCTCATTAAGAATTAACAATAATTCACTCACTGAGAAACTAAATTTACACAAAATGTTTACGAGCGTACAATAAAATCGTTATAATAAAAGTGGATTTACAATAATGAATAGGGAGGTAGTGATAAAAAAAAAGTAAATATCAACTAATCACCAACCGAGCAAACCCGGATCTAAAGTAAAATTCGATGTATTACCAGATGTGGCATTCATGGCTGCGTACTGACAAAATAAAGTAAAGAACTTTTATTTATTTTGTTTGTTTGAGTTTGCTTTTACGTCTAGCATCTACCGTTATTTTGAACCAATCACAGATCTTCATATATTTTGGCTTAATATCTTCTAAAACAGGTAATAATAAACAAATCTTATGTAGTGAAACCGTTTTAAAACATTATAACGTAATTAATCAATTTATTAAGAGTTGATTCTTTATTCTTAGACATCATCAAAAAGTATATCAACATCAACTGACAGTATTGTGCTAATCATTTGAAACAACCTAATAAAATCAAATATTACTTATTAATTTAAAGTAATAACATTTAAGTGTTTTTTACAAGTTAATACTGTTGTTTTTTGTAAACACAATATCTAGTCAAATTAGGTACTTCTAAGTTGGTCCCAAGCTTCGTAAATGTGACAGATGCCATTATCCAACAAACAATATTATAATTATATGAAAATGAAATATATAATACACTTGACTTCGTCCGCGTAATATGACACCCAGCAATACTGTAGCTTCCCATTAGTCGATTTTCGGAATCGGATCAGTAGTTCCGAAGATTACCGCCTACAAACGAACTCACGATTTTTACGTCTTTAAAATGTTAGTATACATAAATCATGTCAAATTCAGATTATGAGTGAAACTCTTTGTATGTACAGACGCCAGCACATCAAGCTACCACAATCTGTCAAGTTTCTTTAATAGATTTTCAACTTTATCGCTTAAGCATTAAGGTTCAAGGTTGACTGGGAAAATTTGACAGTTTCGGGTAGCTTGACCTGCTGGCGTCTGTACTTGCAGATTCAACGACAACTACACGTGCAGTGGCAACTGGTATGTATTAATTATCAAAATGCCGCCACGCCATTGTGATAATTAAATAATTAATTTAATTATTGAACCAAAATCTAACCATGTTGAATTTAGAACGCAAATAAAACTCTTGAATTATCGTTACAGACTCGACGACCACTACGCGTGCGGTCCCAACTGGTATGTATATCAATAACTTATTATGCCTACAAACAATACATTTCTAATAATCATTGATTTGTTATAAACAAGTCATGAACCACTTATTTATCCTACTAAACGCCACATTTATTTTCGACAACAGATTCTCCAATGTTGAATTTAGAACGCAAATAAAACTCTTGAATTATCGTTACAGACTCGACGACCACTACGCGTGCGGTCCCAACTGGTATGTATATCAATTAACTTATTATGCCTACAAACAATACATTTCTATTATTCATTGATTTGTTGTAAACAAATCATTAACCACTTATTTATCCTACTAAACGCCACATTTATTTTCGACAACAGATTCTCCCAAAGCTACTGAATCCTCTACAGATAGTTCTGAACCCACTGTTGAAACAAGCACTTCGTCCGGAGTTGAATCTACTGCTTCAGAATCAACTAGCGAGGCAGCAGAATCGAGCACTGCTTCTGGATCAGATGGAACCACAGAGTCGGGCTCTACGGTCAGCGCCGAGTCTACCACAGAAAGCGCTGAATCTAGCAGTTTGGGTAGTAGCACTCCTTCTGAAACCGAATCGACTTCGGCTTCTGAATCTACTGGAGCTGAAAGTAGTACTCCTTCAGGAACCGAGTCTACCGTGGAGAGCACGACATCTGGCAGTACTGACTCAGAATCGACTACGGAAAGTGGATCATCTACAGAAGAATCTTCTACTGTCTCCGGAGGTGGGATTTTTGTTAAACACACTAGTCAAATATTTACACAATGGTTTTGTATAATATTCTTTAAATTATTCAGAAAATAAAAGTATGAATGCTGTTGTGTTAAACTCAACACCTAAGAAAATACTTATCGCATGTCACTTGTGTTGTGTTATTATCAACCAAGACTTACTTATAATGTAATAAATGCGCCAGCTCTTCAATCAAACAAGACAGTGTGACGTCATTATCAGCCATTTTATGTTCTACAGAGATTACGACAGGAATGGAATCCACAGAAGTGAGCACTACCGGGTCAGGTTCCACAGGCTCAGAAGAATCTACCATCTCGACGTACAGCACCAGTGAAGGCACCACAATCTTAGGAAGTACCGAAGGTAATATTAATGTACAGCTAGCAATACCTACTATAATAAACCAAATTGATAAATACAATATTATAATTATATTCGTTTATTTATTTATAAAGATCTTTCTAATATAAACAATATTCAATTATTATAACGAATTATTAATACATTTTTATCATTATATCAGACTTGTAATGTTAAATATTGTTAAAAAATGTATTGTCCTACAATTACCATAAAGTATGCTCATGCCGCGTGTGAGACAGGTTTATCCTAGTACAGGCATCTAACATTATTATACCTTTGTAAGTTATTTCTAAGACTTTATGTCAATATTTTACCAATTTAATACTGAATAAAATATTATTATTATTATCATACAGCTAACTACTTACACTAGGTTATTTTTTTTTATATAAAAACTTTATAAAACACAACTTGTACATTTAGCCACAGTAGTAATATTTCCCATCCAATGGTTTACTATTGCCTAAAAGTAGAAATTATGTAAAAATGGTCTATTATCAACACTATGAGAATAACCATACGTATATACTTAGATACCTTGTAACTAGCCAAAGGAATATTATCATCATACCAAAATTTCTAGTAGTTTTTCTTCGTCTGTGAATTTAAATATCGCTAAATAATACAGAATCTATATCATACAGTTCTTTCATAATACTCACAAACGCTGTTTTTCAGTATCAGGAAGTACAGCTACGGAATTTTCTACCACTGAGTCTCTGTCCACTGAGTCTACCACTGAAGGATCAACAGGCACAAGTACGTGATCAACTTACTTATTATAATCATTATAAAAAGTATTAAGTCTGAATTCTGAACTGACCATTTTCATTAGCAGTTTTTAGTCCTTAGGACTTTGCCGCTATATGTAAGATCAAAAAGGTCGTGGGCCGTCTGCTGCCTTCACGATTGCCATAACAAGATTCGGAAATCACTTCCTCATTTGGGCTGTATGACACGTTATGTCTTGTCCAGTCCAAAGAGTGTAATAACTATATAAAGGAAGGTCCAGTATATGTTCGGATTGCATTATTTTTGATGAGACCACTTTTCTTTCATTTTCGAATAATTCCAATTATTTTATGATGCGTGTTTATATTCGATGATTATAGCAATATGGACCAAGTCTACTGTGTTCGTGCCCGCCAAGAGGGTCTGTAAACCGCGACGGAAGCCTAAATGTAATGAAACTACGTTCGGCTGCTGCCCCGACGAGAAGACGCCCGCTTCGGGACCATTCGACGAAGGTATCAATACGTTTTAATCCCACATGCTCAATTTCAACACTTCCGAATAAGTTTCAGTTATTTTTTCATACAGATGATTTCACTTAAATTGTTTTCCATATTATTTATTATTGGTTTTACAAAGTACACGTAAGCATGTAACATTATAATTCTTCACAGGTTGTATTAAACCACATACCTGCAAGCTCTCTGCACATGGCTGTTGTCCGGACGGCTTGTCCCCGGCACAAGGTAACAACAACAAGGGATGTCCCGTGGAGCCCTGCGCAGACACGTTGTTCGGCTGCTGCGCCTCTGACAACAAGACGGCAGCTCAAGGCAACGATCAGGATGAGTGCCCGCCTCCACCGCCGCCTTGCGCCTCATCCAAGTACGTACAGGTTTCTGTTTCTAGCTCAGTCTGTTTTTCATATTAATATAACTTAAAAATACTATAAATACATACAACATTATAATTACACTAAAAACTAACTAAGTCACACGAAGTGTCTGCGTCGTGATATTGGACTTTGAAAACAAGTATTTAAATCCACAACAACACTTCATTACTTTTTTTTTTTATAAATTTTATAGATATGGGTGCTGTGCTGATAACGACACTGAAGCCGCTGGACCTGAGAAAGAAGGATGCCCCGAAACCGGTGAGTTCAGAATTAAGTTCATTTCAATCGATATTGTTCTATATTTTCTTTGGTGGATTTGAAAGGGCCACCTCAATATGACAAGCTGGTTGCAGTATGAAACTGCAGTGATGGCTTAGCTAGAGGAATTTGTACCTACACGTGACTTCTCTTAAAAACCGCTCTAGATATAACTTTTATACGAATGAGGCACGTGTTTTGAACATGTATTGACTTTCTTTCAGAAACCTCGACCACGGGAGCTCCTACCGATACGACAACTGAGACAACCGAATCTATCGAAACAAGCGAAGGTAGCACAACTAACGAAGGAACCACTGACGTCATCAGTACCTCCACACTGGATCCTTGCAGTAGTTTCGAGTTCGGCTGCTGCGCTGACAACGAGACCGAAGCCTCCGGGCCCGACGGACAGGGATGTCCGTGTAACGCTACTGAGTTTGGTTGCTGTCCTGATGGTGTGTCGCCAGGTAAATAACTCCTATAATTCATTTTGTTATTATAACAGTAATAATTAAAACAGGGAACATCATAGGCTTATTATGCCTATTAAAGCTAATTACAGTCACTTGAGACGAATGTTTCTGGTATTGCAGATATACACAAACTACTTCATCTCCTTATTTTCGTATTCTAATTTCAGCATCAGGCCTTGAAAATGAAGGATGCCCAGGCCCCTGCAGTACATCGCCTCACGGTTGCTGCCAGGACGAGAAAACTCCTGCTCACGGACCTAACTTCGAAGGCTGCTGCTTGCTGCAAGCCTTTGGATGCTGCCCAGACAACCGCAAACCAGCTGAAGGACCACATCTTGAAGGTATTTTACCAGCATGCTATTGCCCCACTGCTATAGAGCCTTATAATATAAAGCGTCTGTACGGCACCCTTTGGACAGTCACCCGAACTGCGAACCTGCTGAGTGACTGATAAGTAAATCGTGTAATTTATCGTTTATTTAATTGCAAGGTTGTGGATGCCAGTACGCGCTCCACGGCTGCTGTCCCGACAACGTCACTATCGCGCAGGGACCAGACAACCAGGGCTGCGGCTGTCAGTACACTCAACATGGATGCTGTCCTGACAGGTAATAACTTATTACCACATATTCATCTGAAAGCATTGTCATTGCTTTTTGCCAATATAATAACGATATTGTTGTGCAAGCAGTGTTATCGTCCTTCTCTTCGAATATCCGATGATTTTCAAGCTTTGCGATACTTCCGCGAAGGGCTCCAAACATTCGAACACAACATAATCAACATCTTTCCCCAGACACACTGTGGCCACTGGACCTAACAATGAGGGCTGTGCCTGCAACACTTACCAGTTCGGTTGCTGTGCTGATGGCGTCACCACTGCGAAGGGTCCTGAACAACAGGGTTGCCACTGCCGCGAGTCTAAGTTCGGATGCTGCGGAGACGGCGAGACTCATGCCACCGGCCCTGATGCCGCTGGATGCGACTGCTCTTCTAGCCGGCACGGATGCTGTCCTGATGGGCGTACTGAAGCCACTGGACCTAAATTCCTTGGATGTACTGACGCACCAGTAAATAAACAAGGTGAGCTTACCAATTTAATCTTTGTTGTCTCTGCATCGGCAGTTTTGGCGTTTATTAACATTTCATGCTATTCCAGCTGCTTGCAGTATGTCGACGGATCCTGGTCCTTGCCATAACTTCACGGCGATGTGGTACTACGACCTGGCATACGGAGGCTGTTCCCGCTTCTGGTACGGAGGCTGTGAGGGCAATGGCAACAGATTCGCGACCAAAGAAGAGTGTGAGGATGTGTGCGTACAACCTTCGCCTAAAGGTAAGACGAAAACTATGCTTTTTTAAAGATATGCGTAATTTTTTGGATGCAGTCGACTAACCGTGAGCTTATATTTAGGATGCAGAAAACATGTGTCAGAGCAATGTGTAATTTAAAAACAACGGATAGCTGTAGACCCTATTTTAAGTCTTTAAAAATATTGACCCTTCCAGCATTATACATTTTGGAAACTGCGTTGTTTGTGAAAAGAAACACAATTATTTGAAAAAATTACTTCCACTAGAAAAACTCCATTACGTTCCTAATATGTAAATAAACTATGTCACCAAAAATTTAAGACCGCATTGATGCGAAAAAGTTTTTTTAGCATGGCACCTAAAGTGTGTATTCCTGATGTGAAGTGATGATAAAAAATATGACAAAATAATAAGTTTAAAAAGCTCTTACTAAATTATTAATTGACAAATGTTATTATACTGTAGACGAATTTTTGAACGGCCAATTATTATAATAATGCACTTACCCTTTGATAATAATTACTATGAATATTTATTGATTTAATTGTATTTGATGTTTTTTTTTTCTCTTTTCTGTTCATGTATTTAATTAATTTAAAATATTATGTAATGGCACCTAATGTGTCACTTATAAATTTGTATGTCTTAATAATATGAAAAAACATACCTAGCGCACCTATTTATCTATACACCTATGTTTTACAAATAGACTGATTGATTAGTTATGGGCTCTACGAGGGAAGGTCGCGATTTAGACTAGAACTAAACCATTTATACAAACTAAAAAATGATCGTTTCTAGACGCGTGCAAGCTACCAAGCGTGAAGGGTGCCTGCGATGCGGACTACCAACGCTGGCATTATAACAGCACGCGGGAACAGTGCATCCCCTTCAGATACGGAGGCTGCCTTGGTAACGCCAACAACTTCGACACCCGGGAGCTCTGTCAGAAGCAGTGTGAACCCAGCTCTGTTGCAGGTGAGGCATAAGGATAAAAAACTACATTCAATTATAATTTTTTCACGTCTATGCTAAGCTAAATGAAAGATGTAGGTAAATTCCTAGAGCAGTACATAATTTCTTGGCACAGTAGGTAAAACTACATAACGAAGATGTTTCAGGTCAATGCAACCTACCAATCGATCAAGGATCTTGCGCTGGCAACTACAGCCGCTGGGGCTTCAACTCAGAGGCCTATCGCTGTGAGCAGTTCATCTGGGGAGGCTGCGAAGGCAACTCTAATAGGTTCAGCTCCGAGGCAGCCTGCCAGATGCGCTGTGCTGGCACACAACCACGTAAGTAGACAACCTATGCAAATAAAATGTACTTCACATTTTATTTTTCGTATGTACAGTCAGAGAAATCATTGTTATGCAAATTAACATCCTAAACCAATTGGCCCTGTTATAGCCATTTCAGACAACTGTTGAAAGAATGACAGTTGTAATTTGATTATGTGGAACGAACATTTTGGTAGGTAATTTGCTAAACTATTAATTTCCCAGACTTTACCGGTGTACGGTGAATGTGGTGGACTAATTATTTTGTGAATGCCGCTTTTTTTTAATGAGCAATTAAACCTTTATTAGGCTCGTATTCTGAAACGTTGCTCTGTTTTATGAATTTCTGAAGAAATTCCCTTATATTAAAATAAAGTATCATCCTTGATTTTTAAAAGGCATTTGACACGTTATTAATAGCCTACGCCTTAAAAAACTTGAATGGGTTGAAGATGAATATAAACAATTTGCTTAAATGGTTTAGAAGTTTTTTCGCAAACCGGAAATCCAAAATAAAAGTAAGCTCTTCCAGGTGTCCAAGTACTCACTGGTTTTGGAATTCTACAGGGCAGTGTACTTGGTCACATACTTGTTTATTGTTTATATTAACTTCATAATGGTACTTACCCTCTCAATGAACAATGCTGACGTACAGTTCTTTTGACATCTAAGAGCTTCTAAATTGTTTTTCGTTTTAGTAATCGTTCTAGAATACGAGCCTAATACTTCGTAAGCGAATCATGCTGTTGCGTGATTAGTTTTAATAATTGCTTGGGTAATTTTTGCCATTAATTTGCATGGTGTGGAGTCTTATTAAATCGGTAAACTATACTAAATCAAGCTAGAGCATAATTGAAATATTTCTTGTTTTTATATACTCGTATATATTTTTGTATTGGATAAATATTTAGTTAAATCTAAGCTTGATTGGTTTTAATTCCGAAAATATCACTTCGAACATCAGTAAAGTATTTGCAGATGATTCAAAAGTAAAGTCTATTGTTTAAGCAAATCATTACAAATTCACATCTCGTCACTTCAAAGTTCAAAGTGATATTGAGAGAATAACACTGTTTCTGTCTGTCTTCTAACATTTTCTCTTTGAGAACGTCTACTAACAAATGGGTTGCGCAAACAGCTCAGTGCACACAGCCACAAGAAGCAGGCAATTGTGCCGAGAAGGAAGCTCTCTGGTCATTCAGTCAGTCAGAGAATCGATGCTTGCCATTCTACTACAGCGGCTGCGGGGGCAACAACAACCGTTTCAGGTCAAGGGAGACTTGCGAAAAGACCTGTCCTAGTGCTTACGGTAAGTAGATTCAGAAAGTGATCAGAGACTTACACTCAAGTATTAAGATTCAGCAGCTGGTGGATGAGGAGCAATTCATGTGAGAATTGCCTTACAAGTTTTACAAAGCATGGTGAGAAATTCATTATAGAATTATTGTACCTTGATGAAATGCAGCTGAAATCAACTACTTAGGAGCAGAAATGTGAATACGTAAGAAAATCCATTACAGGAAAAAGAATGACCGTTCTTTTACAGTAGGTACTTTAATCCACGTAAGAACGTATTATAATTTGTACCTAATAAGTATTTATTAGATTGCAACGCGTTTCTTTATTATTAATCAATGCTGCATTGAATGACTTTTATCTGTCTTGTAAGTTAACGCTTTTTTGGTGGATGGTGATGCATTCTTCTTGCATGTCTTTTATTTTGCCTATTTCTTCGTAGTGAACCTAGTAGTTAGATTTCCTTGTACTTTGCCACATTAATATTGAACAATTTTGCTTCGCAATTCTAAGGGTTTTGGGCTACTTATTGTTTTGTTTAACAATTATTTATATTGCAGTGTCCGACAAATGTACGCTACCTGCTGAGACCGGCCAGTGCTCTAACTACCGAGAAAGATGGTTCTATGATACGACCTTCAAGAGGTAAGACAGTTCGACTCGTTTTAACACCGAAATCATGCAAGCATTCCTTATATGAGTAAAACTGCGGACAACAGCTAAAGATTTTACTTATTTTTCCAGATGTCGTCAATTCTACTACGGTGGTTGTGGTGGTAACGAGAACAACTTCAGGACGGAAGCAGAATGTGACAACAGCTGTTCGGAAATTAAGACCACCGCCGCTCCCATTACCACTACCACCACCACGGCTAGAACTGAGAAATCAGAGCCGCAGCCGCGTCCTGATGAATCGCCAAGGCCGGCAGCACCGGAAAGATCAGGTAGGAATGGCGAACCTATGTAATTATATAATTAAGATAAAATTTAATCCTTTTACTCTAAATAACAGCGGTGCTATTCTGTAAAAAGATCACCGTGATAACTTAGGTGAAGTGAGCTTAAAGTGAGCTGTCATTCCATCTGATGCAAGGGATTGACACTATTGACAACTCACTTTAAGTGAGCTGTCTTTCTACCTGATGCTAGGGATTGACACTATTGACAATTCACTTTAAGCTCAGTTCACCTAAGTTTTCATGGTGAGATTTCTACAGAATAGCATTACTAGTACGAAATGCAAGTCAAGTAATGGAAGGAGAAGTTACTAATGCTCAGTTCTTTAACCCCAACAACAATTATTATTTTTCCAGAATTCTGTTTCCATGCCATCGATGCTGGTCCTTGCAACAACACTGAGACCCGGTACGCGTATGACAGCGAGCTCGGACGCTGCGTCACCTTCCAGTACGGAGGCTGCGGCGGCAACCAGAACAACTTCCCTGATGAGTCTTACTGCTCGTACTACTGTCAGCCGATGCAAGGTACTCGTATTACATATTTTTAATTTTTGTTTACTTTAATTATTGGAAATAGGAAGCTACTCGAAGCTAAGGCTGATATCCTGGAAATTTCCTTTGCTCGCTGCTCTAAGGACCAAGCTCACATACCCATTGTTCCTTGCCAGATATCTGCCAGCTGCCGATGCTGCAGGGACCATGCGAAGATTCTTTGATGCGCTGGTTCTACGATCCCACCACTGACTCTTGTAGCCAGTTCACATATGGAGGCTGCGAAGGCAATGACAACAGGTACGACTAGTAGTATTCTTATACAGTGCAAAGATAATTTCAGAAATTACGTCACTTCTTTTTCGTCACTTCAATCCTATATTTTTTATTAATATACATATTTACAACATAATAAGTCCTACTACATTTGAAAATGGTTTGTAAGACTCGACTCGAAGGACCAAATTCACATTTGACTGGGTTAAGTCCACTAGCGACAGAGACTTAATTTCTTTTTTCAAAGCAGTTTTATGTATATTGTAATCTTTGTAAGAAAAACTTTCACTAATGATAAAAACATGTTTAGGTTCGAGAGTCTTGAAGCTTGCGAGAATAGATGCAGGACTGGACCCGCACCAGTTGAGCCCACGACCGCAACAACCACAGTTATCGTAGTAAGTGCTTATCATGTCATACGTTTTAAGTTTTCAAGGTCTTAATTTGGACAAAGATTAGAAGATTGATAGTATTTCAGGCCACATCCTCCATTGGAACAATCGGAGTTACTACAATGAGAGTTTTACAAGTCCATCTTTTAACTATTTTCAAAACTTCTTTTATTTCTATAAGGACGAACCGTCAGAGTGCAGAGTATCTGAGGCTCTAGAAGATTGTCGCTACGGCGGTGTGGTGTGGTACTTCGACCCAAGCCGCCACGAGTGCGTATCCCACGCCAACCAGGAGGCTGGTCCTGCCTGCAGGTACACTGGTACCTTCTTGTCACAGGAGACTTGCGAACGGTACTGTGGAGCCTTCCGAGGAGTCGGTATGTAACTCTTACATTTTTAGTTCGGCGAGACTTTTGAGTCAATAAAAAATATATTTTCCTATAGGTTTACATTGTTTATGATTCCTTTCTTTTCTTTCCTTTCTTTTGTACAGAGTATAATGAACCTGTGTTTTGTCCTAGACGTGTGCAAACAACGTAAGGACCCAGGTCCTTGTCAGTCCTACGTCACGAAGGTCTACTTCGACCCATCCACCGGCCAGTGCCATGAGTTCATCTACGGAGGCTGTCTCGGAGGTGCCAACCGCTTCTCCTCAATCGAAGAATGCTCGCAAGTCTGCAAAGCTGAAATAGGTACATATGATGCTCTTAATTTTGATATATTTAAGTCATTCCGGATGCAAACAGACTATTTTACTTACTGACTCCCGTAGTTTTAACAATATTTATCAAACTTTGCGTAATCACCTATAAGCCTATAACTAGGTCATTCATCTTACAGCAGATCCGTGCACGTTACCTCCAGAAGGAGGCAACTGCTTCTTATACGTCCAACAATGGTACTACGACTCATCGCGCGACCAATGCCAGCAGTTTGTGTACACCGGCTGCAGCGGCAACCAAAACAGGTGACTGTTGAGAACAAACTTTATACTTAGCACATTCCGTTCTTGGTTTCGTCTCCAAAAATGCTGTATGTTTGCAAGCAATGATTTCGTCGGACTTATACCTGATGTCCTTTCTATTAAATATTGTTTGCGTAGATTCGAGACTCAGCGCGACTGTGAGGCTCGCTGCAAGCGTCCTGTTCCGAGCACCACCACTGCGGCAACTCCCCCACAGGTAAATATTTATATCTAACATACTAGTGCTAAGCTAGTGGTTATCGAATTACCTATGGCCTTATATCGGACGGAAGGACGAGTTTTACTTTAATTTAAAATAGAAATAATATGAAGCAACAAACATTGCCATATTCTCTTACAGCAACTGTCAGAGCCAGAATGCAGGACTCCAAGCTCGTTAGCGCCATGTGGCAACAACGTGACAGTGTTCTATTACGACTCCGAGAGGAGGCAGTGCCTCATAAGCGGCTTCGGAGGCTGCGGACACCCCAACACTTACAGGACGGAGGAAGAGTGCGAGAGGAGCTGCGGAGCCTTCCGCGGAATGGGTGAGGGCAATAGGGTTTTACATAATATATGTATTTCTTTTGTATGGAATAAGTTATCTAAAATCTCCTCGAGGCTTGCATTTTGTAAGGTTGCAGGCAATAGATTGATCAACCACATAAAACGATAATTTAATTATAAACACCACGGCTTTCTCTCCAAGATGTGTGCGGGGCCCACCTGGACCCGGGTCCATGCCGCGCGGCCTTCAACAAGATATACTGGGATGCCCAGACGGGCAGCTGTCAGCCATACACGTACGGCGGCTGTGACGGCGGACCCAACCGGTTCTCCAACGTCGAAGAGTGCATGGGCGTCTGCGGGGACACCGGACCTGGTGCGTACCAAGAATATGCTACATTAATCTGTCTGGTACTGGGATCTCCTCACACACTTTTACTTTTAATTTCTTCATTTCAAATATACTCACAATTAATATTCCTAAACTAAATCTACGCGAAGCATGAGTTTCATTTAACGATGGCCAACAAGCTTCCTCGCTAGTAGAGTAGTAGAGGCTAGCTGTGTGTGTAACGCTTGTGACGCGGCGGGCAGCGCGCGCGTGCCTGCAGGAGGTGCACACGGGGCACAGCTGCGCGGCCGCGCCGGCGCCGCGCTACCGCTACAGCGTGGCGCACGTGGACTGCGTCGTGTTCGCGTACCTCGGCTGCGGCGGCAACGACAACAACTTCCACTCCTACGCGCACTGCGCCGACGTCTGCAGAGTGTCGAGAGGCGACGGTACTTACATCCGCTTCACTCCGTGCGCGGCCGAATTATGTCTCGGTGCACCAGCTGCTTCAGCAGAAAAACTTGTGCTCGTTTTCTAAAGAGACTGATCAAGGTCTTCAGATCATCACTAAATTCATTCAGTGTTCACAAAACTTGACAACATTACAATGAATAGTCTTTTAGAAACCGGGTGACCGGAACCATAAGACAAGGTCCGCCGCGCGCGGAACTAACGCTCCCTACGCCATCGCCGTCAATGTGAAAGCCGCCCGTTTTTGAAGTCCTAGGGCTTCAAACGCTTATGCTATGTTCTCTCTGCACTGCTTGCACACTCGCTTTGTCTCTGTCTTGCACCAGCACTTCTAAACTTTTGTCTTATAGATACTTAAGTGAAGGTACTGTGTTATTATAATATCTGATTATTGTTCGAATGTCTTATGATAAGAAGTAAATCGTGCATTCATGAAGTTATTCGTTGTCGAATGACGTTTTTGATCGTTCAATTACGATTTCTGCTGTCTACACTGAATGTGAGCACTTCATGTTTGTATGGCTGCCTGCATTGATTGGTTACGCCTCTTTTTGAAGAAAATACGCGTTCCTAATACTCAATCAAAGCAAGCATCTATTACATGGGTAACGCAGGTAGAATCCCGGTCTGCTAAAGCAAATCGATGTGTTTTTGATTTACATGTTTCAATTATAGATCCGAACCAAATACTGACACAAGACTGCACTCCGTACCGTCAAGAGTGCGAGGCGCTCGCTGACTGCCAGTATGGCATTGACAGGTTTACGCAAAGCGACGGATGCCAGAGGTTTGTCGAACAACTATTTTTGTAGACTGAAGAACTTGTCTGGACTGTTTCCCCTTATAAACAACTAGCGTACCGCCCTTGCTTTACACGGCTTGTTAAAAACATCGACATTTCTGTGCATTATCTTCATCAAATATGGATGTTAAACATTTAAACTTTCTATAATAAATCCTTCAAATTATGGTGAAAACAGCATCAATATCCATTGAGTATTATCGAAGTACTAAGCCGACAAGACACTAAAAGCGAGTTTGTTTTATAATATTTATTATAGATTATATAGATACGATTGCAACACAACATAAGGTTCTCCCTGTGCTATGTAGTACATACTAATGTCATGGTTCTCCCATGTAGATGTCTGTGTAAAGAAGATCCGTGCGTCAGAGCAAACTGCCCGCCTAACGAGCGCTGTGTGGCCGTCGCCTTGAGGAACCCTGCCACCCAGGAACCGGAGTACACCGCCAGATGTGTCGCCGGTATTTATACATCTCATTCTATGTATTTGAACACACATTTCTAGATTGTTTAATCAAGCTGTTTGGAGTGCCCATTTGGAGGTGATGAGAGAGAGAGAGAGAGAG
The DNA here is from genome assembly GCA_949629185.1 of Apamea crenata. Lineage (NCBI taxonomy): Eukaryota > Metazoa > Arthropoda > Insecta > Lepidoptera > Noctuidae > Apamea > Apamea crenata. The sequence goes on from OX451371.1 coordinate 13,771,982, forward strand.
ACATGAGATCTAAATTGACACTGAACTTGCAAGAAATTTTCTAAGACATAAGTTACTCGAAACTAGGATTACCATTTATTTTGAGAAGTTTTGAGAAAAAGCCACACATTTGTAATAAAGTCCGGATCTTTCTCTTTTCAGTACTGAATTACTGAATTTATGTAAGAAAAAAAAAATCTCGTAGGTCTTGTAGAATCCGTAGAAGTCCGGACATTATGTCAAGGTCGGACCAAGTCTAGACTGAGGGCCAAAAAGAGGGACATGTTCGGACTAATTCGGATAGATGGTACCTACTTAAAACGGATCTGGATGCGAAGAAACAGGCAATAAAAATTGCCTGTTTCTTCGCATCCAGATCCGTTTACGGCAAACGGCATAAGCTTAAAAAAATTTAAGCTTATGCCGTTTTACTCTTGACCAAAGGCCTACATGTTTTCTATCTCTCGCGATGCGGCGGCGGCTGCCTTCTGGCCATTAAAGTAAGTATTTCGATGAATAGACACATTTAGAAATAAATTATACAAAACAGACTAGCAATTATTATTGTTAATACATACATTCACAATAGTATTTTTGTCTATTCGTATACTACATCAAAACTCATACAACAGAGACGAACGAAGTATACGACTGCGACGAATACGTGGCCAACTGTTCGCGCCTGCGCTGCGAGTACGACATCCAGCGCACGCGTCTGCCCGACGGCTGCGAGAAGTGCTCTTGCGTGCAGGTCGAGATAGACTGCGAGCCTTTCAAGCAGACGTGCGACCAGCTCAAGTGCAATTATGGCATTGAGAGGATCATCAGCACTGACGGCTGCGAGAGGTAATCACACTCATCTTTAATATTAGCACGTATAGCCTTATCGTCAAAATCAGAAGCAACGCCGCAATCTGCTTTTTCAATACAATTCACAAAACAATACTAAATAAATGTTAACCAACAGCGCCCCCTGTCAACGTCATTCGTGTTCCAAAAAAATCTTGTACCAGTGTACCTAACCTTTGTACTTACCTGCACGGATTGCTACGATTTCACCCAAATGCATACAGTACTTAGAAACTACGTAACGCTACGTTACGATTTCTAAGACCAATCAAGTTTTTTGTAAGAGCGTTAGTACGTCTATGAATCACGTTCCATATACCTACGTTCTCTTGTGGATATAATATATTATGTATGTTTCTTATATTTCATCCAGTTCATGCCTCTTAACTTCTTGTCTTCTGTTCTGCTGTGAAAACTTCTGGAAATGTAAAAATCACAAGACTTGACTCAATCATATGATTTATTGATCATACAGGTGCAAATGCAAAGAGTATCCATGTGAGAGGAAGTCCTGTGGAGCAGGCGAGCGCTGCGTGGCACATCAATACATGAACGGCCTCGATCCGGAGCCCAAGTACACCGCAGAATGTAGAACTAGTAAGTCCTTTATAGTGTCAACATTATACTCGCATGTTAGAAGTCTTAAACAGTGCATACGTCTTGGAAACAGTTGAACAGTCTCGTTTAGTAAACTTTACCGCGGTAACGAGATAACTAATTGCGACAGCACGTTAAGCCCAACACTCTCTCTTCTGAAGCAGTGAGTTTGTCTGCTGGTACATGTCACCATTACTTTATATTTCTTCAATTAACCGTTTCGTTACCAGTTGTGAAGGCTGGTGCCTGTCCCATGGAGGAGACCACTACGAACGAGGCGACATGCCACCACAAGTGTTCAGATGACGCTGACTGCCGAGGAGTGGGCAAGTGCTGCCGCAGAGGTTGCAGCGACATATGCCTGGAGCCAGTCGAGCAGACCAGCCCACATCCACTTCTTACAACTACTGTTGCACCAAGTAAGAACGTTTGGAAGTATAACCACAGTAAAAAGCCTTTGCGGGATTTCTATGGTATGGCAGATTTGAATCACCAATTTTTGTAAACAAAGTGGTTCTTCCAGTCCAACCCCCTAAATAAGAACACTGTAACTGTAAAGCACGGCAAACTGTTAATATATGATTAATATACTTAAAAATACGTATTTCTGTGTTATTAGGATTCCAGTCGAGATTAAAATCAAGTCCACATTGGTTATGCAAATTTCACATTACTAATATACGAGGTTTTTTCGTAGACGTGCCAGCAGCACCTCAGGCGTTGCCGCTGCAAGAGCCGGAGGTATCGGCATCTGAAGGTGGCACAGCCACACTGCGCTGTCTGTTCCATGGCAACCCACCACCCAAGATCACGTGGAGTTTCGGAGAGCTCACTGTGAGTATCAATAGCTGCAATTAAAGGTTAGGTACTTTAATAAAAATGATTCTTAAGGTTGGGATTCGTAAGCGTGCTGACTCTAGCTTGTCGAGATGTTTAAAGATTGGACTCATCACTCACATAATGTTGTCTGGAAAATTCTATAACGACCATCTCCCAACAGATCGACGATAACATGGGCCGCTACAGACTGTCGTCCGACGGCGCGCTGGAGATCGTCTCTCTGTACCGCAACGACACCGGCGTCTACATCTGTGTGGCTGACAATGGCCTCGGAGTGGCCTCGCAGGAGATTTACCTAACCGTCAATGGTGAGTGGGGGTGAAGCACAACGGTAGCTTGGGGAATGGGCTGGTAGAGGGCGTCAGTTGCTGTAGACTTCGGCTACATTTATATTTGAAGAATGATATTTTCGTGTGTCAGAAAACAGAAAGAGGTTTACATAAATGGTTTTATTCAAGTCGACATTTGTGTAGATTTCTGTTTTAATTTAATTTTGTCGTTGGTTTTCCTTCTTGAAAATCTAGTTCTTAAATAGCCATGTTTTTTGCGACAAAATATCATATTTAAAATATTTGTATGAATAAGATTTACAGCAACTTGCGACTTTCAAAGCATTGGATTTTGCATTTGACATTATGAAGTAGTTTGGGATTTTCAAGTAGTTAGAGGTTTTGGATTGATTAGTATTTAGAACTTTAATTGATTGCCTTTCTGGTCGGTCTGTCTTTGACACTAACTTTTCTTTTTCCTTACTAAATAATAGGCAACTGGAGAACAAGCGGCAACATGTATTTTCTTGCATTCCTGCACATTTATAATCGGAAACAAATAATTTGAGTGTCCGTTCATCTTCGTCTTCGTATAACGTTGTGCAAGGCGAGTTAAACAGAAGGTACCTATCGTGTAAAGTCACGAGCACCAATATGTCAACACTTGGCAACTTTCAATTGCGTTTTTTTCGTGAAATAGCGAATGCAACGTTGAAATACGACACATGACATAAACCTATGGGTTTGAAAATGCTATGTTCGTAATAAAATAAAATTTAATTCATTAATAAAGGAGTAAATCACTTTTGAATAAAGCCGAGTATACATACCTTTGCCCGTGACTGTACTAGATACGTTAACGTAGGTACTTGCGGTCTTGAACTTCAATAGGACAAGTTAAACCGCTGAAACCGGTACTGAGATTATGTACCTATATAGTTAAAACTGTCAACTTTCTCAAATTCCCTAAATTTATTTAAATACCAAATTTTTCTCAAATTCCCTACATTTATTTAAATACCAAATTTTTTTGAAATTCCCTAAATGTCTTTAAATATAATTTTTTTCTCAAATTCCCTACATTTATTTAAATACCAAATTTTTCTCAAATTCCCTAAAGGAGACGGGGATTTCTGGGCCTGATTGTAATAAGTTGAGGTATGGCTTAAAAAAAAGGTTATATTTTTCTATTTCAAAATGTGAAAAATCAACTCAATTTACAATCTGGAAAATGAGAAATCCAATAATTAAGTTAGGGTTCCGAAGTAATTGGAATATCGATTCAATTATAATCGATTAACGTTACAGAGTTCATACTATTTACGAAAATACTTTCACCAGATGATTAATTCAATTGAAATAATTAAATCTGTTAGAATTAAAGTACCTATTGAGAGTTTAAACGAATTAAATATCTACATAATTATTAATTAAGTTATATCAATTCACGTTTACTAATCGATTATTGTATTTTTAACCTGTGGTACTCTGTGGTAACTCTGACTTGACATGAATGACATGACATCGACACTCAAAGAGTACTTTTGTTATACGGAAACGTTGTACTTTTTGTCGACACTCGACTCGTTCGTATCGTAGGCGTGTGCGTTTTGAGTGTGTCCTCCCATACTTTTAATGATATTTCCTCGACCCCTGCTTTCCTACGGACTTCTGATCTTCCTTGTTGTACGACCCTTGCCTTGCTTCCATACCGGACACGGAGAACCCCGCTTAAACGTTGAACTTGGACTTGTTATTTTGGATTCTACGAACGACCTACCGATTGGATATTGATTGACATCATGGATCGTTGTGTAAATTGTGGCATAGTGACTAGTCGCTGTAATACACTAGGTCTTCGCGTTTTGGATGACGAAATGATATTAGCAATGATTCGACAATGGCGTGCACCACAATTTGTAAGTACATACTTACTCACTTCTTGTTTATTAGCTCACCAGTGTCTACTACGCTAGCTTGCAATCTTTAATGTTATAAGTAAATGTATGTTTTCCTTCGCCATTACACTAACAAAATAATAAAGTATAGATAGGTAAACATTTATAAGCCACATAAAGATACATTACATTGAACTAAGTAACTATCGGCCAGAGTAAATCAAATCAAATCATTTATTCGCATAGAACATAGGTATTGTACATTAAAGTTGTTATACCAAAAATATAGTGAGCCGGGTACATTCTGCCTGAGTAGGTAGATTTTTTAAGCAATCATCTTATCTGTTATTGAAAACTTTTTGCGTCTTTCAGGTAAACAGCAGTGACCATGTTTGCCACGCTTGCTGGGACTTGGCTCAAAGATCACCTCTTGGTGAACCTAGACATCTTGGCCACCATAGTGTTTGTCTCCGATGTGGACGTTCTCTTGCGTCTAGAGTCAGCCATTTACTTCACACTGGCTCACCTCGTGAATTGAGAATTTATAATGTTATTCAAGAGTGGATTATGCCTAAAGCTGTAAGTTGAATCACACGCTGAGTTTACATTGTTTTAGAAATGCTTTGGTTGTAATTCAAATAGATTTTTTAAATACTTAAATGATCATGTATCGTTTGTTGCAGATAGAAGTAACCAGTCGCATATGCCATACTTCTTGGGTGGCTGCAGACAGAGCTGCTGTCCATATGACCTCTCGCCCATCAACTTCTTCCCAAGCAAGCCAAATTGAAGAAATACAGCCACCAGTACAAGTTCTTGCTGCTGACGTAGGGAACGTGACTGTAGGGAAGCAATATTAAAATATTATTGTAACTGTATTATTGTAACGGCAAACGGACTGTAGGCTGCTGAGCCCATGTTATGTCAATAATATGGTACCTTAGTTGGGCTAGGTACCAAGAAAATATAGTACCACCTGCACAATTTCTAGATGACGTTCTTGTTATAATTGAAGATGAATAAAAAATATTAATAAAAAACGATTTTCATTTTTAAACACCATCTCCTTCCCACTCTACAAAATATATTTAAGTACTTAACATCCTATCTAAATTATAAAAAAATAATTCATTCAAAAAATCAAAAACCCGGCTGCTAAGCCAACTAAAAAGACGTAAACGAGAAGAAAATCATGCTGTGTAATCGAAGGATACATCTGGTTTATATTGGTTTTATATATTTTTAAATGACCTCTTAAAACCCTTTATTTTGATACCGCACACGATCAGTTTGGAAGAAAAAAAAAATGGGCCCCCCACAATCCTATGGCTCCCAAAAAAAAAAATGAAAACTCCCATAAAAATTGAAAAAAAGCCGCCATTTTTTCTTTTTTCAATTTTTATCTAGCCAGTGACACTTGCAAGGATAAGACGAATCGATTGACGTAAGAATCACCAAAATCGGCTTACGCGTTTGGTCTCTAGAACGCTACAGAGGAACAAACATAAATACATACAAATATACATACATATACTGATAAACCCATTACCCTCCTTCGGCAGTCGGGTAAGAAATGACAATCGCACTTCAAAAATCGGCTGTTATGTACAGATTGTCACGTAACCTCACTTTTCCTAAATCTCTTTTATCTCGGCTTCCAGATTGCCAAAATCTGCAAAATTTTCAGTGATTGTTTGTTAATATAGTAGCTATCAATTGACACCAATTTCATCTTTTTACATCCAGGCCCAAAATTGTATGAAAGCGTATCCGTCTCCTTTATTTAAATACCAAATTTTTCTCAAATTCCCTACATTTATTTAAATAAGTACCAAATTTTTCTCAAATTCCCTAAATTTATTTAAATACCAATTATTTTTCAAATTCCCTACATTTATTAAACGACTTACAGTACAGCGAATTTGAAATATTATAACATCGGTCAGAAAGTTGAACGTAATGCCCAAGGCCAGAAACTCAATGGCAACTCTTTAATGAAGTTTTGCTCTGACAATATCACTGGATACTGATATCGATTTTAAAATATAATCTATACAAATAAATAAAATTGAAGTGTCTGTTTGTAATGTCAAAAAAACAGCCTTTTACTAAATGCATAATTATGAAAGTATATAGGGTACTTATAACAATTTTTTTTTGTCTGTTTGTTTATTCGCTCTAATCTCCGGAACGGCTGGACCGATTCTGACGGGACTCTCACTGGCACTTTTATTTAAGAAAAATAACAACATCACACATCCACGCGAATGAAGTCGCGCGCACATCTAGTCTAAGATAAACCTCGGGCAAGGACATAATTATCTTGGGAAACCAAAACACTATGCTCGTCAGGCACTTCGGAGTGTTTTAAATACTCGATACTTACCTTATTGCGCTCGTCACCCAAACAACATAACAAACTTTAATAAGGTCTAAAATTAAATAAGGTAAATCAAATCAATAAGGATGTTCGACACAATAATCATCCTAGTAACACGAGTATTGCTCGATAGTTCATTGTTAATAAAATGTGACTGTTTCTATCGTGTGTTAATTACGATCGTTGACACACATTAAGACTATTATTATAGGCGACGCTTGGGAGTTACCTAGTCGTACGTAGACATAACGCAGTTTTACTTAAAAATACTTTTTTTTTACTGTCCCGCTTTAATAAAATAAAATAAAATGAATTATTTGCGCATTAAACACTCGCGGTTGTGTGCACTAGAACAAACGGCAGGTTTTTAAATTGTGGTCACCCATTGAGGATAGGGTCCTGGCCCTTCTGGGTTCGATGCCCAGGTCAGGAAAAGTGTTATTGAGTTTCTTCTATCAGGGCAGGCAGTTGTTGGCAATAGGCCCGCCCAACATGATTTAAAAAAAAAAAAAAAATAGGTATTTCTCCTGTATCGTGGGTGCGTTAACAAACATTTAAACTCACATACACAAACAGCCAGACCCGAAACAACTACTTGCAGGTCATACAAATATTTGTTCCGTGCAGGAATCGAACCCGCGACACGCAGCGCAGCAGTCAATCGCTTAACCACTGCGCCAACCGTGCCGTACTTATACTATGTTAAATATTAATAATAACAATCTGTTAATTGCAGCAGCCATAACTTACTATTCTGATCATGCGCATTAGCAATATAGTAATGTGCTGACATAGACTCCTAATAATGATTATTCCATTTGTGGGTGTAAAGGTTTATCTACAGAAAATACAATCCCACGTGATTCTTATAAACATCTAATTAAAACTTGAATATGCAGTCACTATTCCTATTATAATTAATGTAAGGATTACAGTGTTATTCATAGATCGCGCATGTATCGTTAGACTTGACCCATCATTATCAGTGCGACTGTGTATGTAACCTCTCTTACTCGTAAACAAATTAATATGATGACCTTACATTAAGATAACGAAGATATTAGACTAAATATGAACATATGTAATAGACAGATATAAAAAAAAAATACAAAAAAGTAAATCAAGAAACAAAACTTCTAAAAAGTATAAAAACAAAAATGGGTGTAAGTATTTATTTTTCTGTTCTTTTCGTTTTGTCTATTTACGTAAAAGTCTTGTGTTACGAACGGTTAAATAAATAAACTCATATAATATAGCAAAACAATCAATAGATTTGTTGGGATTACCTACTTCTAAATTATAAACGTATAACGAAATGGTCGAAATGGTAAACTTTCGAAAAATACACGAAACCTATCGTTACCTATCGTAATCACTACCTATAACCAAATTATAAATAACTTCAGGAAAATTATTTAGTATACTTACTTATCCTCGTTTACCAACGTGCGCACGGGTAGCAATCTTTCGCAGTCAACAGTCTTTTATCAGAACACTATCGTAATTCGTAATTAGTGGGAGTCTGTCCATCGCTCGCGCCGGTCGTATACTCGTGCGGTTGAAGTTAGTGTTACTCTGCATAAGTCGCTCCTCACGCTCAGTCGACATGTCCCGCGTCTGTCTCCTCTCACTCGCCGCGCTACTCGCGTGCGCACGCGCATATGAAGGTGAACGACACACTTTTCACATCTGCTGCTGGTTGTCACAATTGATACTTTGTTTTGGGTGTTTCTGAAGTTTGGCGATGAATGGTTAGATACCTAAATAAAATTGTTCGTTTGCTGGACCTTTTAAAAATGTCTCTAAGTAAGTACCATCCATGAAGACTTTCTGACGTCGAGAATTTAGATACAGTAGCCAGTACTTCAGAAGCACACAAAACATCTTCTAACTTCATTTGTTATGTCCTTCCATTTCAATAATTTTACGCTTATTAGTCAAAATTAACATAGAGTTTATGAATGTAACTTCACTCACTAAATACAAAGGAGATTATTATAAGAGGATACATTCACAAACTCTAACATTGGTCCGCTAACTATCGGGGGCTGGTAGATCCTGTGAGGATGCCTGTCGGAATTGCTGGAGATGAGAACGCCGTGGTGACCGGAGAGCTGGGCAGTCCGCTCATTGTGCGCTGCCTAGCGTACGGGTACCCGCCACCCTCCGTGTTCTGGTACCGCGGCTACGAGAGTGTCATGGTGCCATACAACGACGCAGTGTACGAAGCGAGAGGAAACGTACTCCTTATCAGAAGTCTGGCCATCGAAACTCTTGGGCAGTACACATGTCAAGCGTACAACGGAGAAGGCAAAGCGGCGTCGTGGGTGGTCTTCGTGCGAGCGTATATGCCTGAAGGGATCTTCATTGATAACGAGTTGTTGGTACCGCGAAACCCGGTGGTACCCAGACCCCGGACACAACCACCCACCACCGCGGACACTACCACCACCACCACTTCCACCACTACTGAAGCGCCCAGATCTTTGTTCACTGGTAAGATTAGGAACTGACAACTATATTCAGCTGATTGTTTGTCTTACGATAGTTCTTTTGCATTAAAATTAACAGTACAAAAACATTCTCTAATCTTGAGTCAGAGATATATCAGAGATATATGCGAGTTTAACTTGTTATAGATTTAATAGGTTGCAAATGTTTCAATTGGTGTAAGATCAACAATCATCTACTTCCACTAATAGTACGGAATGGCTTATCTCTGCATGGAGCATGTTTATGTATTCAGCTTGCATGTGTTCTTCTAGCGATGTTGGATTGTTTTTGTTAAGGCCTAAAGTAAACAACATATTTATAGACTTATTGGGAGCAAGTCGTGTTCTACTAACGTACGAATCTGGTATGTATACAGTGTTAATACATGTTGTGTGAGAGATACGGCGGTTTTTTTCTCCGAAAGAACGACTTCTGCCTTATCTTGTCAGTATTCAACAGTGATATTTGTTAACGACAATGTAGAAACAATGCGGTGTCAGTAGCTTCTGTAAGTATGAAAAATATATAACTATATAATAATGTTATCATATTTAAGATTATTATAACATGTCGTATGTTTATGATGAAATTTGCGAAGGTCTAGCTCTATTCATTCTGGCTTCTGGCAGCGTCTTTGATTGCGCATCGCTGAATGTTTCAATACGCTCGTAGGTATTTAAGCTGTACATAAACCGCGATTGATGTTAAGTGTTCCTTATTAAGATCTTAGTTTAGTGTTTTTATTTATTCAATTCAGATTTCTATACCCGTTCATAACCGTATCCAAATACACAATATAAATAATGTATTTTTACCGTTATTGGTTATGCGTAATGGACATTATCTTCTTATTATATGTTTCTATCAACTTCAAGTAATCGTAGTAGTCTTTATGACAATGTATACTGAAATTAGGTAATATTTGACATTGCCTAAACTCTTACAACTACCCTCTAACTCAATTTTCTACAAACAGTGCCGGTCAGCACTCATGTGTCGACGCCATTCTCGACGCTGAACATTGGTGCCGACCTGCACCTGACGTGCGATGTGGATGGCTTCCCCGAGCCGGACGTACACTGGACCAAAGATGGCGGAACCCTACAGTCGGACGGCAGGATCACTATCACTGGTAAGTGTTACCACTACTTAATTAAGTGTTTTTACTACACTCGGAGTTCTTGGTGGGCCACCCTTAACTGTCGATGGACCGCTACCCGTTGGAGCAGATGAGTACTCGAGTGGAGAAAGCGTGTCCCTAAGGGTAACGTGTGGCGTCACCTTGCTAGATGTACAGAAGACATGAAAACAAGGCTTGAGCGAATTAGATGCGGAAGGCGGAGAACCGGGTGTTGTATCGCAACTTGGGAAAGGCTTTCGTCCAACAGTAGACTTTGATAATGACAATTAATGTAGGTATAAAAATCGGTTCTTACAGTTATAAGGAATCCTTGCATATGATGATAGGCTTAGGTCCGATTAAGTTTTAACAAACTAGGCTCTAGTTTGTTAAAACTCAATCGAAACTAAGCGTCTTAAAATAATGTCAGCTTTTCAATTTAAAACTGAAAAGCTGACATTCAGGGTGGTATTAGTACCTCTAAACAATAATATAGAGTTTATTTTGCCTCTTGGTGCGCATCAACAGGTTAAGAACATGTGTTAGTTGTTACTTACAAGTGGTGGGAAAGAAAATAAGCAACTCGATACCTAGAGTACCCAAAAGGTAAACAGAGTAATGAAACACATTTTGTATCAGAATAAACATTTAATAATATTACCTACTGTTTCTGCACTGTTACACTGTGATATGACTTATTATAACGGGTGTAATAAAAACACCCTTAACGAAGCCGAGAGTCACTTGTTATTCCCGTTATTATGATCAATTATGTGTCCTGGGCCGTACCTGGGAAACTTGGTTACGGAGATAATATTACAGGGCAAAGTTCCAACGTTATTTGACGATTTTTTTCATAAACAAGTTTTAAGTGTTATACAAAAAAAAAAAAAAAGTTTATTGCAGTAACATGTACAACTTTTACAGTAAAACTTACATAGGGACCTCCTTTTAAGTAAAGGAGGGAAGGGGGGAGGGGGAGGGGGGCTTGGTTATATTATAAATTAAAATACTCCCACGATCCTTGTACCGGTGCTTGCACCCATAAGCTAAGAATACGTAGATGTCGGCTTCGCGGTGGATCGTTTTACATCCTTTGTGTGTTATTTTTATTTCTAATCCATCCCTTGTTTACACCAACAGGTAGCACGATCGTGTCCCGACTGACGGTGTCGCGGATGACGGTCGCAGACAGCGGGCTGTACGCCTGCCACGCCAGCAACGCATACAGTTCGCAGTCTGACACTGCGCAGATCAACGTGCAACGTAAGTTATAAGTACTTCTATATTATGCTAATGCAGTTTACTGTGGGTGTGGATAGCCAGTCTACAGGCTTAAAAGATATTGTTCGAAGAACGCATGGCCGATGGGTCGAAAGGCAGAGGATGTTTTTCGGCTCAATGATAATGATGATCAAAATTTATAACAATAATTATTCTGTGTAGTGTTTCTGCAAAAACGTTTTGCACCTACACACCTATATTATCAAATAATTAAGTTACGACTCTGTGTCGCTGTCGCAACCTTAACTGTCGAAGTCCTCCTGCTCCTCTTAAATCCCCAACCCCCACCCCCACCCCCTCCACCACGACAACCCCAACGACGACGTGCACAACGTCAGTTGAGGATTGTGACATCTTCTTACCACTTCGAACCGATTATCTACGGTCTGTAGCTTGATGGGAGTGCCACGTTTCCCATCATCTTGATGATTCTTAAACTGGCTTGATCATCGCTTAACGCCTCGTCTTTTCAAGTATTGACATCAAAGATGAATTAACTTGCCAAATGTATGAAAATGTTAGTATGAATCCAGATTCATACTAAAATTTTCATACATTTGGCAACTCTACACCATAGTTTAACCTTGTGTTAACAGTAACACAAGCGTTAAACTATGTTGTGGAGTTAGGGTTGATGTTTGATCACTAATTTTATATTTTCAGAACTCGTGGTACCCGCTAAGTGCACAGATAATCCCTTCTTCGCTAATTGTGACCTGATCGTGCGCAGCAAGTTCTGCAGACACAAGTATTACTCGAAGTAAGTACATAATCAGTGAGGTTAATCGATCAATTAGGTCAATCGATATCATTTGCTAAACAAGATTAATAATTGTGTTTAATTGTTCTTATCCACTATCCACTCAGTTTAGCTAGTTGTTCATTACTGTCGGAATGTGTTTCGTTTATTTATTTGGCGCATTGTACATAAATAGAGACTGTAGGTATACTTTTACGTCCTCGATATATTGTTGTTGTTCTGTGGCCGCAACTAAGCACGTTGTATTGTCCCCAGGTTCTGTTGCAAGTCGTGTGTGGAGGCCGGTCAGCTCGACCCCCAGGAGGCGGAGTTCCAAGCAGACCAGCCCTTGAGGAAGAAGTAGACATCAGCTTCACCAAGATCTTACATAGCGTAGTAGCCAGACGTGACCGATACTAAACATTGTTAGATATAATTCATAATTTTCCCCTCGAATACTACTTAAAAGTACTTATTTATAGTTGCAATATTGTGTTAATTATTTTCTATTAGAATTACGCATGACAATAGCTCTAAAATGAGTATGTCATCAATCGTTAGTGTTATAGCTAGATGAGACTGTGGTTACCTCCTTCCTGCATAGTGTCGGTCGCAAGCTCTGGCAGTAATATTGTTATTGTTTCATGTGCCATAGCTGGAATAGGTAATATTTCTTGAACGTTGAAACACAACACAGCGGTCTACAGTGCGCATGTTCATAACACGCAATCATACCAATAGATTATAATGTAGATAGTTAATATTACTTGAAATTAACAGTTTTATGTAAATAAATATATTAAAATGTCACAAACTCCATCTGTGATGGAATATTTTTGAGTAATTTTACATTTCTACATAGTTAGTCAGAAGAATATAGTAAATAAATTATTTATGCAATAAGTTGTTCGGTAAAGTGAATGTTTAGCTCGTAGGGTAACGCTAGGGTGGCTAGTTGGCAAGTCATAATAATTTGTTTAAGTGAATCCTTTTATAATTGTGACGATGTAAATAGATGGACAATAAAAATGTATTAGCAAAATGTTGTGTTTAATTCCCGTTCGGCAGCGACATATTCGCCAGAAATGTAAACAAATATGAGTTTATGGAAAGATAACTTTAATTTCTACACTATAAAGTTCAGTTTACGCTACAACTTCAAAGATTTATATAACTTTTGCAATAGTGCTAGTCACTCTGAAATCCACTTAATGGCCATTGAAATAAAGTTGATATTTGTTTAACTTGAAATAACGTTAATTTGAAACGTAAATAAAATTTGAATATACATATAATCTTGAATATTATTATCGGCAGTATTATGACGAGGTTCGTTGGATCCCAGCTATAAGAACCATCGAAGCCTCAAACAATCTGCCAAGCCTTTTCCCAACTATGATAGGAAAGGAGTCGGCTTCCAGTCTAACTGAATGCAGCTGAATACCAGTACCTATTCTAAAATACTGGTATTCGGATGCATTCAGTTAGAGTTACCCAGTAACTGGGTTGTGGAAGTCTAAACCTCCAGAACCCAGTTACTGGGTAACCCCTTGGATATCCTGGATGTCAAACTTTCGGGCTTCTCACTACCCGTAACCACTGTGAAAGATCTACGAATGACAGCCGGGACCAACGGGTTAACGGGCTTACCGAGACACGTACGAGTCTCGATATACGGTCTAATATTTATGTCTATAAATAATAAACGGTCAACCATCTACGAACTAACCGCGGCAAGCGTAGAACCAGAACCTTGGCTGCCACTCTCAAAATGGCTGTCAAATAGACATGTACTTCTATAAGTACTTGTCTATTTTGTATTACCATGGTTAGAAAGTACAGACCCATTTCAATTTTAGTAACGTAATCGCATTTTTAGTAACGCATCTTAATATAAGTTGTTTTCAAGCAACGTCACGAATCTTCTAGCGCGAAGATGTTACGAGTTTCAGCCACCGGAGCAAGCTGGCTTTTGGGGAAGATACAGCAGTACCATTGACCACATCCACACAATGCGTAAAATTATACAGTGGTCTATGAGAAAGTTCTTGACTCTATCGAGACCTCGTCTGTTTTGGAGTCTCTGCATCGATGACAATTAGACTGGCTGGACTACATCCAAGTGCTGAGATGTCTTTATAAAAACGCGACAATGACCATCCAAACTCAAGACCAGCGAACTAAACATACCACGAAAATAGATGCATCGGCATATCCTAAAATCTAAATCATCATTTAGGTAGGTACTAATTTTATTTTTTATTTTAGACCAAAATGCTTGGTTTTTCGTTTGTTGGACCATGTGCGGGATTGATCCAGGTATAATTACGGGAATAATGAAAAAAATACGTTGCATGAACGTACATTTTTTTTATTCCCGTAATTATACCTGGATCAATCCCGCACATGGTCCTTCGAGCCCGGATTTGGAGATTTGAAGAATATTTACTCCGATCAGCGAATTGTTACAAAGGGATTGAAGAGAATTGGTGGACATCAAAAATTATAGGTCGACACCCGGTGTGGCCAGTAAATTCTGCTACGTCATGCAGAAGATTATTGGAATTAACCTGGTCTGGATACTTAATAGCTGAGAAAAGGTATTTATTATTAAATTTGTGTACCCAACACACTATCTAACAGGTAATAATAAGTGTAAGTTAGCCGATAATAGCCAGGTTACGTACAAAAGCCGGTGTATTATCGCTAAGTTCGTGTTTAACTGCGTGTGTATCTGGTCAGTGGAATATCTTCTAAATTGAATAGGTACCTATACTAATATCATAGTGTAGGAACTTCAGGCTTTTCTTCCTCAATCATATGTCCTGTACGAATTTTCTTCAGGTTTTCATTTAATATACGATCGATTTCTGATTGCACTTGCAAGGTTATGACTGTGAATGTTATTAGCCTCATTATACAACTCTAATTCTATTAAACTCGACAGGCGCAGCAACGCCTGGCGCGGCGTGTCAGTTAATATAATAATAATATTAAATTAGTAATATTATAGCTTTTTAAACGCTAAGACCCTCCACAATCGCGAGATATACAGTCTCAGGGAATATTTCCTAGAAACCGACGTGGGGATGCATCGAGATGTAGTTGCGGTGGACAAGGGCCTCAACCTGCTCTCCTTGGCTAAAGAGAACTGGCGCAAGCCAGTAGTGCTTGACACCAATGATCGCATGGAATTATGGCAGAGTAAGGAGCTTCACGGACGCTTTTCCCAGGCCCTACATGGACCCGATGTAGATCTACTAGCGTCCGTAGCCTGGCTGTGTTTCGGTGACCTCTTTGGAGAAACCGAAAGTTTTGTCTGTGCAATTATGGACGAAGTTATGATGACGAACAAAACCGGAGATTTATTGTGAAAGACGGCACGGTTGACATCTGTCGGGCATGCCACCGGCCGGGGGAATCAATCAAATTATTATCTCCGGGTGTTCTCGTCTAGCTAACGGAGAGTACTTGCATAGACACAACCTTGTAGCCAGGATAATCCATCAGCAACTTGCTCTGAAATACAGCCTTGTAGAATCTGTCGTGCCGTACTACAGGTATGTGCTCGACCCAGTTCTCGAAAATGGAAATATCACATTGTACTGGGATCGATCCATCATCACTGACAGGACTATTGTTGCCAATAAGCCTGATATAGTGGTGGTGGATCGATCAGAGCGGCGCGCAATGATTGTTGACATAACCGTCCCGCATGATGAGAACCTCGTGAAAGCCGAGAAAGATAAACGAATCAAGAATCTTGACTTGGCTTACGAGGCTGTCAACATGTGGGATGTGGACTCAGCGATCATTGTGCCGATAGTCGTAACAGCCAATGGCTTAAAAGCCAAGAGCCTCGACCAACACCTGAGGAGGCTCTCGTTGGCAAGGGCTTGATTCAGAAAGCGGTACCTACTTCTGGACACGGCTCGCATTGTCAGGAGGTTCCTCTCTCTGGACCCTGTTCCCGATACCGGTGGGCTAGGCACTATTTTTTATATTTTTAAGTATACTTTTTATATTCTAATATTTAATCATATTATAATTTATATGTTTACACTGAAATAAAGGAAAATATTTAGTCATTCCAAAATGAGTACAACACATATTACATGTCATTTAACTTCACAAGAGAAAAAATATACAATTTATCTCTGGGACACTAGAATTCCGCTGGTCAGTACTAAGTTGTACGTCGATTAAAATATGGTTCGCGGCCGTAACAAATATGTATTTACAGAATTATAATCATTAAAGTCATCAACACAACTCTCTAAGATCTAAGTAATCCTATAGAATGACTATTTCATTAAATCTTGACATTTTAGGATTATGCTAACTTAACAAGTTGTAGGTATTACTGATTCTAATGATTATACATACCTACTTCTGTAAATACATATTTGTTACGGCCGCGAATCATATTTTAATCAACGTACACACGGCTACACATCAAGCTATAAATTTCCAGCTTTAGCTGACCTCGCATTGTATAGGTTTTTCGTACAATCAGTAGTCAGCTTATACTGGTTTTGTATAGCTTGATCTGTAGCCGTGCGTACAACTTAGTACTGACCAGCAAATTGCAAAAAACGTAAGAAAATTTGAATTTCGCGGGCTACCTTGGAGCATCCACCTTAATGGGCCGTGGAAATGCTCTGCACGGGACGCGACGGGCTGCGACAGGCGCAGCAACGCCGAGTGCGGCCCGTCAGAAACGCAGCGTTACACTGACGCTTGATGACATAATCATTTTAAAGCTATATTATTAACATGCGTAATTCTAAGATAATAACTCAGAATACAGAACAAACCAGAAGGAGCCTACAGCCGATAACGTATCATATGCCGCTCACTGTGTCCAAAAACAATTCGCAACCCCCCGCATTCCTTACACTTCCCACCCGTACGGTGTTGCTAGCTTAAAATTCAATGTTTCAAAATAATGCAATCCGAAAAATGTTTTTGTGTCAACATATCACTATTACAGTTATACTGTTAGATAAATATTTATTTCACTTGTATTTCAATTTGTTTACATTAACAACTATGCACACATTAACTTTTATTATTAAAAATAAAATAAAACGCTGAACCGACTTCGATGAAGTCAGTATTAAAATAAAATAATATCTATTCTATTGAAGATATTACAATGCTATTAAATCTATTATACTTATAGATCTACTTTATTTGGAAAAGATCCTTTTCGTAATTTTGTAAAACCACATTTTGTGTCATAAAAACAATCATCTTGAAAATGTTTCGAACAAATTCTAGAAGCTCGCTTTTAGAAGGTTTCCAGATTTCATCTAACCGAGCTTGTCTTATAATTTTGATCCACTTTGCTCGTATAGTTTCATTAGCGGGGAACCTGTATTTAAGTCTCTATATTAACACTAAAATATCTAAATAGGCTATTTTACACCATGTAAGAAGAAATATAAAATTGCATTTGTATGATAGATTTTGTAAGAATTAAATATTTTGACACTAAATTAATGAATATTTATTTATATATATTTATAATAAAATCAAACGTTAAATTATTTATACGCATTTACTTTTTATTATCAACCTTCTAAAAAATAAACAGTGAAAGTAGGGAAAAAATTCCAGCAAAACTGGCAACATTCACTAAATGAACTCGCCCAAATTGTTTACATTTTGAACAAGTAAAAATACTTCATTATTTAAATAAAATGAGATGTATATGCGCTACTTACACATGAAATGTGATCCCATCTTGTTTTTTTT
Organism: Apamea crenata; assembly: GCA_949629185.1. NCBI lineage: Eukaryota > Metazoa > Arthropoda > Insecta > Lepidoptera > Noctuidae > Apamea > Apamea crenata. The sequence goes on from OX451371.1 coordinate 13,790,190, forward strand.
ATTTTTCCAACTGCATTCTTGCAGGTGGGAACCGCACAAGACGGCATTAGTAAATAGAAACTGATATAATTTTTCGCGCGTAAGTCACACGGTGGTCACAGATATAGACTCTAGTCATCCAAATGTCAAACTAAACTGTTCGAGAGTAGTTTGTGTAGCTTCAGTGTATGGCGCGTTCGCGGTTTCTGGTTTCTTCTGTATTCCGAGGATAATAATTACCACAATATTGCAACTTTGAATACTTTTAAGTAAGTAATAGGTATTCAAAGGGAAAATTATGAGTAGGTAACAATGTTTTTAGTCTTCGATCAATTTTATTTGTTATGTATTTTTGTGGTGTTTATACAGTGTATATAAATTATATAAATAAATAATAATGGTGGCGTCTGGCTACTACGCTATGTAAGATTTTGGTGAAGCTGATGTCTAGGTACTTCTTCCTCAAGGGCTGGTCTGCTTGAAACTCCGCCTCCTGGGGGTACCTAGATCTGACCGGCCTCCGCACACGACTTGCAACAGAACCTGGGGACAATACAACGTGCTTAGTTGCGGCCACAGAACAACAACATTAGATCGAGAACGTAAAAGTATACCTACACTCTCTATTTATGTACAATGTGCCAAATAAATAAACGAAACACATTCCGACAGTAATGATCAACTAGCTAAACTGAGTGGATAGTGGATAAGAACAATTTTTTTTTTTTTTATGTTAGCCTACGCTGTCCCACTCCTGGGCAAAGGCCTCCCTCCACTCCTTCCATCTTCCGCGAGCCCGCGCGTCCTCCTTCCAGTTTTGACGGAACCTATCCAGCTCGTCCCGCCATCTCCTACGTGGTCTGCCGCGACCTCGCCTCGCTGTCTCAGGGCACCAATTCTGTGCTATTTGGGCCCACAGTTTGTCCGGCATACGGCAGACATGTCCTGCCCAGTCCCATTTCAGTTGGGCAGCCTTTTGAGCCACGTCAGCTATCTTTGTTTTGGAGCGCAGTATTGTGTTTCGAACACGATCCGTTAACTTAACACCTAGTATACTGCGCTCCATTGCTCGTTGGCAGACCTTGAGTTTGGACTTCTGGATGTTAGTCAAAGACCAAGTTTGGGCACTATAGGTTAAGACGGGAAGAATACACATGTCCATGAGCCTGCGTTTCAGTGCCATAGGCAACTCACCTTTAAATAGCTCCTTCAAGGACCAGTAGCTTCCAGGCGTTTTCCGTTCGTCTTGTGATTTCTTTATCTTGTCTCGCCTGGAAAGAGACTACTTGGCCCAAGTAAAGGTATTCCTGGACATGTTGTATTATCTCCCCGTCTACTTTTATGCTTCTAGGTGTTGTTTCGTTACACATAACTTTGGTCTTTGACATATTCATCTTTAGTCCAACTTCAAGGCTTGCATTGCTAAGTTCTTGGAGCATCCGTTCAAGTTCAGTGGCTGAGGATGAAAAGAGAACAATGTCATCGGCGAAACGTAGATTTGTCAGTCTCGCTTCGCCAAGGACAATGCCTCTTTCCCTCCATTCGGCTGCCAACTTCCTGAAGATTTCTTCAAGGGTACTGGTGAACAGTTTAGGAGATAGCGGGTCGCCCTGTTTGACTCCTTTCTCTATTTTAAATTTTGGACCGGTGGTTTCAAGTTTTATTGCGGCTGTACTGTGTTTGTAAATGTTGCGTAACAGATTTATATAGTATAGATCAATGTTTTGCTTGCTTAAGGCGTCAAAAATGGATGTGTGTGAAATGCTGTCGAAAGCTTTGGAATAATCAACAAAAGCGAGGTATAATGGGATTTTATATTCCTGGTGTTTTTCTATGAGTTGATTGACTGCATGCAGATGATCTGTCGTAGAAAGGCCAGGCCGGAAGCCTGCTTGCTCGGGGGGTTGGTGTTTATCTAGTTCGCCAGATATGCGATTTTCAATTATTTTTATGAACATTTTGTAGATATGTGATATTAAACTGATGGGGGAAGAACAATTAAACACTATTATTAATCATGTTCAGCAAATGATATCGATTGACCTAATTGATCGATTAACCTCACTTAACGATTATGTACTTACTTCGAGTAATACTTGGGTCTGCAGAACTTGCTGCGCACGATCAGGTCACAATTAGCGAAGAAGGGATTATCTGTGCAATTATCAGGTATCACAAGCTCTGAAAATATAAAATTAGTGATCAAATATCAACCCGAACTCCACAACATAGTTCAACGCTTGTGTCAAGAGATTCATACTAAAATTTTCATATATTTGGCAAGTTAATTCATCTTTGATGTCAATACTTGAAAAGACGAAGCGTTAAGCGATGATCAAGCCAGTTTAAGAATCTTCAGGATTGTGGGAAACGTGGCACGCACGCACAATCAAACTACAGACCGTAGATAATCGGTTCGAAGTGGTGAGAAGATGTCACAATCCTCAACTGACGTTGTGCACGTCGTCGTTGGGGTCGTCGTGGTTGAGGGGGTGGGGGTGGGGGTGGGGGTTGGGGATTTGAGAGGAGCAGGAGGACTTCGACAGTTAAATGTTGCGACAGCGACACAGAGTGGTAACTTTATTATTTGATAATATAGGTGTGTAGGTGCAAAACGTTTTTGCAGAAACACTACACAGAATTATTGTTATAAATTTTGATCATCATTATCATTGAGCCGAAAAACATCCTCTGCCTTTCGGCCCCATCGGCCATGCGTTCTTCGAACAATGTCTTTTAAGCCTGTAGACTGGCTATCCACAGTAAATTGCATTAGCATATAGGAGTACTTATAACTTACGTTGCACGTTGATCTGCGCAGTGTCAGACTGCGAACTGTATGCGTTGCTGGCGTGGCAGGCGTACAGCCCGCTGTCTGCGACCGTCATCCGCGACACCGTCAGTCGGGACACGATCGTGCTACCTGTTGGTGTAAACAAGGGATGGATTAGAAATAAAAATAACACGTACAGGATGTAAACCGATCCACGACGAAGCCGACATCTACGCATTCTGAGCTTATGAGTGCATGCAACAGTACAGGGATCGTGGGAGTATTTTAAGTTAGGTAGGTATACAGTGTGGCGATTAGGTTATCACATCATGGATTGAAACCACGTATTCTACATAACGTATATTAAACATACACAATTAAAAGAATTAATAACAATTAACATTTTAGTCGTGGGACCTTTTTTTCGTTTCAGTATTTACCTAACAACATTAAACTTAATTTGTGTTTACTTAGTAACAATAACATAAAGTTTGTGTTGAATTCTTGATACCATTGCCTCACGCGTGTCTAGTGAGTTATTATTAAAGATGGTGTATTTCCTGTCAATTTTTACGCTAATTATTTTATTTGTTTTTTTTTTCTATTTTTACTAAAATTTAAATTTTATTATCTTAACCGACTTTTAACAACTTGTAATGACCGCTGTATTATTTAATGTGCTAATGCTAACCTAATCGCCACTCTGTTTATAACATTTAAAATTTGTTTTAGTAAAAAAAATCGTCAAATAACGTTGGAACTTTGCCCTTCAATATCTCCGTAACCGAAAGTTTCCCTGGTGCTGCCCAGGAACAAAAATGATCATAATAACGGGAATAACAAGTGACTGTCGGCTTCGTTAAGGGTGTTTTTACATCCGTTATAATAAGTCTTAACACAGTGTAATAGTGCAGGAACAGTAATATTATTAAATGTTTATTACAATACAGAATGTGTTTCATTACTCTGTTTACCTTTTGAGTATACTCTAGGTATCGAGTTGCTTATTTCCTTTCCCACCATTTGTAAAAAACAATTAACACATGTTCTTAATCTGTTGATGCGCACCAAGAGGCAAGATAAACTCTAAATTATTGTTTAGTGGTACTACTACCACCCATAAAACTGAAAAGCAGACATTTTTACAAGACTGACTAGTTTGTTAAAACTTAATCGAAACTAAGCCTATCATTTACATAAATGGATTCCTCATAACTGTAACAACTGATGGCCACGGGTCGTCTTAGGGGCGGAGTTAATTTACCCTACATTAATTGCAAAAATTGCATTAATTGTATCTTTTCTATTCTATCGCAGTCCACTGTTGGAGGAGCCTTTCCCAAGTTGCGATATAACACCCGTTCTCCGCCTTCTGCATCCAATTCACTCAAGCTCCGTTTTCATGTATTCTGTACATCTAGCAAGGAGACGCCTCACGCTTTCTCCACTCAAGTACTCATCTGCTTCAACGGATAGTCCATCAACAGTTTAGGGTGGCCCACCAAGACACTTCGAGTAAGAGTGTAGTAGGAACACCTAATTAACTAGTGGTAACACTTACCAGTGATAGTAATCCTGCCGTCCGTCTGTATGGTTCCGCCATCTTTGGTCCAGTGTACGTCCGGCTCGGGGAAGCCATCCACATCGCACGTCAGGTGCAGGTCCGCACCAATGTTCAGCGTCGAGAATGGCGTCGACACACGAGTGCTGATCGGCACTGTTTGTAGAAAATTGAGTTAGAGGGTAGTTGTAAGACTTTAGGTAATGTCAAATATTACCTAATTTCAGTATACATTGTCTTAGAGACGACTACGATTAGATACTTGAAGATGATAGAAAAATATAATAAGAAGATAATGTCCATTACGCATAACCAATAATGGAATAAATACATTATTTATATTAAGTATTTGTCTACGTTTTCGAACGGGTATAGAAATCTGAATTGAATAAATAAAAATTGTAAATTAAGATCATAATAAGAAACACATAACATCCATCACCAATCAAAAACACATTGCAGAGACATTTTAATTTAAATAGAATAGAATAACTCTTTATTATGTACACTATATAAATTACAGACAAAAAAAAACAAAATAGAAATAGAAATAAAAAAAAAATATATCATATAAATAAATATAAAATAATAAAAATATCATATAATATAAATATATTTATCTATAGAAATTATACAAAGGGTGACACAATGGGCGGTCTTATCGCTAAGAGCGACCTTTGGATGGATTAAAAAGGGGAGGGAGAGACAAATACTGCAGGTTAGGTAGTGTGTACCATTTACATAAAATAAAATAAATAAATAAAATATATTATACTAATCTAAATAAATATAGGTATAGCGTCAAACGGGGTGAATAGGGATCTAGGGGTGAATCGGGACGAAACTTTAAAATGGATTTTAACGTTGAAATAACTATAGTTTGTTGCCAGAAAATACCCGGATGAGTTTACTGCTTTTTAATTAAAGTGATAAATGATAAATGATTTTATTTTTGTAAGTAGGTTTGTACAAACACTTTTACACGTCAATCATATTTTAAAACTAGATGAGGTGAAAGATTAAGTGTCCTTGTTAGTTGTTAGCAAGAAACTATATTATTTTTAAGTACAAATCCATTTTAATGTTGCGTCCCGATTCACCCCTGCATCCCTATTCACCCCGTTTTACTGTACACACCATGTTCTTCACGTTATCCATAAACTTTGGCAAACGCATCTATAGCTTTTACAAATCAAATCTAACAAAGGGTATTTTAAAAAGGCTTCGTAACAAAGGTAGGTCTCTATGGATAAGCCTTAGACATTAAGTCCGCCTTTGTACCTTTTTGTGCGAAAATATTAAATAAATAAAATTTCTAAATAATAACATTTCAATTCTTATTTTTTATTAATAAAAACTAATTATCTGACTGATTTTTATTGAATTTCTGGTTTTATTTTATCAATGTCATAGTCTTAGTGTAAAAATGATTGTGTTGAAGGTTGGTGGTGAGCTCACTTTAAATTCAGTTCACCTAAGTTTTCACGGTGAGATTTTTACAAAATAGCATTACAGTATTATTATTATTTATTTATAATCAAGCAACAAAAGACTCATACAAATCGTACTCGTATTGTATTACATATCAGTGCGAGATGTTAAGATAAGAGAATATTTTCGTACTGATAATACAAAAGAACTATCGTAAGACAAAACAATCAGCTGAATATAGTTGTCAGTTCCTAATCTTACCAGTGAACAAAAATCTGGGCGCTTCAGTAGTGGTGGAAGTGGTGGTGGTGGTGGTAGTGTCCGCGGTGGTGGGTGGTTGTGTCCGGGGTCTGGGTACCACCGGGTTTCGCGGTACCAACAACTTGTTATCAATGAAGAGCCCTTCAGGTATATACGCTCGCACGGAGACCACCCACGACGCCGCTTTGCCTTCTCCGTTGTACGCTTGACATGTGTACTGCCCAAGAGTTTCGATGGCCAGACTTCTGATGAGGAGTACGTTTCCTGTCGTTTCGTACACTGCGTCGTTGTATGGCACCATGACAATCTCGTGGCCGCGGTACCAGAACACGGAGGGTGGCGGGTACCCGTACGCTAGACAGCGCACCATGAGCGGACTGCCCAGCTCTCCGGTCACCACGGCGTTCTCATCTCCAGCAATTCCGACAGGCATCCTCACAGGATCTACCAGCCCCCGATAGTTAGCGGACCAATGTTAGAGTTTGTGAATGCATCCTCTTATAAGAATCTCCTTTGTATTTAGTGAGTGAAGTTACATTCCTAAACTCTATGTTAATTTTGACTAATAAGCGTAAAATTATTGAAATGGGAGGACATAACAAATGCTGGCACATCTACGAAAAAAAATTGTACATTAGTAATGTGAGCAGTATGCATTACCGATGTAGACTTGATTTTAATCACGACTGAAATCCTAATAACACAGTAATACGTATTTTTACCAGACTTCTAAAAAGAGGAGGAGGTTCTCACTTCGGATGTTTTAGATATAATATGTTTTAGATATATTATATATTTTTTTATGATTGTTCGGGCTTAACTCAGTCATATATAGACGGATTTGCAAAATTCTTTTTTTTTTTCGAAAGACGTTTATTCCGAAATGGTCCAATTTAAATTTCGTAAAGATCTGATGATGAGTTTCGGAGACAGACAAAGGTACTCTTCAATAAATGCCAGCAAATCAACCGCAATTGCTGCTATCGCTTATATATGCATTGTTTACGCAATCACACAACATTAAATCACGCCTGTACTCTCTAAAGGGGTTCGCAGATGTGTTCAGTATACCACGGTACACCCTCATTTCTGTCAAAGTTGTTATTGGGGTACCTGTAATCTTGTAAATATATAATTATGAATTTGTGTGGGGTAGGTACCGACTTCCAAAAAAAACACTACAAATTCAAAAATAACTCAAATTTCGGAAGTATGTACGAGTAACAAGTAGAAGAGTAGTAGAGTATCTCGTTACCGCGGTAAAGTTTCCTAAACGAGACTGTTCAACTGTCTGATGGAACCCATCAGACAATTACTCTCTTTGTTAAGGATTTTGAATGCGTGAGGGTTTTCCAAGACGTATATATACCGTCGTGCTTCACCCCCACTCACCATTGACGGTTAGGTAAATCTCTTGCGAGGCCACTCCGAGGCCATTGTCAGCCACACACATGTAGACGCCGGTGTCGTTGCGGTACAGAGAGACGATCTCCAGCGCGCCGTCCGACGACAGTCTGTAGCGGCCCACGTTATCGTCGATCTGTTGGGAGATGGTCGTTATAGAATTTGCCAGACAACATTATGTTGACTTGATGAGTCCAATCTTTAAACATCTCGACAAGCTAGAGTCAGCACGCTTACGAATCCCAACCTTAAGAATCATTTTTATTAAAGTACCTAACCTTAAATTGCAGCGTTTGATACTCACGGCGAGCTCTCCGAATCTCCACGTGATCTTGGGTGGTGGGTTGCCATGGAACAGACAGCGCAGTGTGGCTGTGCCACCTTCAGATGCCGATACCTCCGGCTCTTGCAGCGGCAACGCCTGAGGTGCTGCTGGCACGTCTACGAAAAAACTTCGTATATTAGTAATGTGAAATTTGCATAACCAATGTGGACTTGATTTTAATCACGACTGGAATCCTAATATAACAAAAATAAGTATTTTTAAGTATATTAATCATATTAACAGTTTGCCGCGCTTTACAGTTACAGTGTTCTTATTTAGGGGGTTCGACTGGAAGAAGCACTTTGTTTACAAAAATTGGTGATTCAAATCTGCCATACCATAGAAATCCCGCAGAGGATTTTTAAAGTGGTTATACTTCCATATACTTCCTACTTATACTTCCAAACATTCTTACTTGGTGCAACAGTAGTTGTAAGAAGTGGATGTGGGCTGGTCTGCTCGACTGGCTCCAGGCATATGTCGCTGCAACCTCTGCGGCAGCACTTGCCCACTCCTCGGCAGTCAGTGTCATCTGAACACTTGCGGTGGCATGTCGCCTCGTTCGTAGTGGTCTCCTCCATGGGACAGGCACCAGCCTTCACAACTGGTAACGAAACGGTTCATTGAAGAAATACAAAGTAATGGTGACATGTACCTACACTATGCCACGTGCTGTCGCAATTAGTTATCTCGTTACCGCGGTAAAGTTTCCTAAACGAGACTGTTCAACTGTCTGATGGTGCCCATCAGACAGTTACTCTCTTTGTTAAGGATTTTGAATGCGTGAGGGTTTTCCAAGACGTATGCACTGTTTAAGACTTCTATCATGCGACTATAATGTTGAAACTATAAAGGACTTACTAGTTCTGCATTCTGCGGTGTACTTGGGCTCCGGATCGAGGCCGTTCGTGTATGGGAGTGCCACGCAGCGCTCGCCTGCTCCACAGGACTTCCTCTCACATGGATACTCTTTGCATTTACACCTGTATGAATCAATAAATAATAAGAGTGAGTAAAGTCTTGTGATTTTTACATTTCCTGTAGTTTTCACAACAGAACAGAAGACAAGAAGCTAAGAGGCATGAACTGGATGAAATATAAGAAACATATATAATATAATATATTCACAAGAGAACGTAGGTATATGGAACGTGATTCATAGACGTACTAACGCTCTTACAAAAAACTTGATTGGTCTTAGAAATCGTAACGTAGCGTTACGTAGTTTCTAAGAACTGTATGCATTTGGCTGAAATCGTAGCACTCCGTGCAGGTAAGTCTAGGTACAAAGGTTAGGTCCAGTGTACCTAACCTATGTACAAGGAATTTTTGGAATACGAATGACGTTGACAGGGGGCGCTGTTGGTTAACATTTATATAGTATTGTTTTGTGAAATGTATTGAAAAAACAGATAGCGGCGTTGCTTCTGATTTTGACGACTAGGCTATACGTGCTAATATTAAAGATGAGCATGATTACCTCTCGCAGCCGTCAGTGCTGATGATCCTCGCAATGCCGTAATTGCACTTGAGCTGGTCGCACGTCTGCTTGAAAGGCTCGCAGTCTATCTCGACCTGCACGCACGAGCACTTCTCGCAGCCGTCGGGCAGACGCGTGCGCTGGATACCGTACTCGCAGCGCAGGCGCGAACAGTTGGCCACGTATTCGTCGCAGTCGTATACTTTGTTCGTCTCTGTTGTATGAGTTTTGATATATGTAGTATACGGATACACAAAAATACAATTGTGAATGTAGGTATGTATTTTTGGAGGTATGAGGAACAGGGTGTAAAGTTCACTCAACCTCCATTGAAAAGGGAGGATTCTCCGACCAGACGGGTGTTGTGTCTGGCGGGCAATTGCCCCGACGACCGATGTCGGGAAGTTGGTATGTATGCTAATTGCGCGGTAAACTCTGCTTGCGAGATGCAGGATTTGCGCCACGTCAGTATGACGCGTTGTTCGCATGTGGCGTTGTAGATACCGCTACAATTAACAATAATAATTGCTAGTCTGTTTTTTATAATTTATATTTCTAAATGTGTACATTCATTGAAATGCTTACTTCAATGACCAGAAGACCGCCGCCGCCGCATCGCGAGATATAGAAAACATGTAGGCCTTTGGTCAAGAATGGGAGCTGAACACAACTGAAAAATGGCCTGTTTCTTCGCATCCAAATCCGTTTTAAGTAGGGTACCATCCGTCCAAATTAGTTAGGCCCTTTTTGGCCCTCAGTCTAGACTTCGTCCGGCCTTGACATAATGTCCGGACTTCTACGGATTCTACAAGATCTACGAGAATTTTATTTTCTTACATAAATTCAATAATTCAACAGTACTGAAAAGAGAAAGATCCGGACTTTATTACAAATGTGTGGCCGTTTCTAAAAACTTCTCAAAATAAATGGTAATCCTAGTTTCGAGTAACTTATGTCTTAGAAAATTTCTTGCAAGTTCAGTGTCAATTTAGATCTCATGTCTCTCTCTCTCTCTCTCATATCCTGGGCATTCCAAACAGCTTGATTAAGCAATCTAGAAATATGAGTTTAAATACATAGAATGAGATGTATAAATACCGGCCACACATCTGGCGGAGTACTCCGGTTCCTGTGTGGCAGGGTTTATCCTCCATGCGACGGCCACACAGCGCTCGTTAGGCGGGCAGTTTGCTCTGGCGCACGGATCTTCTTTACACAGACATCTACATGGGAGAACCATGACATTAGTATGTACTACATAGCTCAGGGAGAACCTTATAGGTATTGTGTTGCAATCGTATCTATATAATATATAATAAATATTATAAAACAAACTCGCTTTTAGTGTCTTGTCGGCTTAGTACTTCGATAATACACAATGGATATTGATGCTGTCTTCACCATAATTTGGAGAATTTATTACAGAAAGTTTAAATGTTTAACATCCATATTTAATGAAGATAATGCACAGAAATGTCGATGTTTTTAACAAGCCGTGCAAAGCAAGGGCGGTACGCTAGTTGTTTATAAGGGGAAACAGTCCAGACAAGTTCTTCAGTCTACAAAAATAGTTGTTCCACAAACCTCTGGCATCCGTCGCTTTGCGTAAACCTGTCAATGCCATACAGGCAGTCAGCGAGCGCCTCGCACTCTTGACGGTACGGAGTGCAGTCTTGTGTCAGTATTTGGTTCGGATCTATAATTGAAACATGTGAAAAACACATCGATTTGCTTTAGCAGACTGGGATTCTTCCTGCGTTACCCATGTAATAGATGCTTGCTTTGATTGAGTATTAGGAACGCGTATTTTCTTCAAAAAGAGGCGTAACCAATCAATGCAGGCAGCCATACAAACATGAAGTGCTCACATTCAGTATAGACAGCAGAAATCGGAATTGAACGATCAAAAACGTCATTCGACAACGAATAACTTCATGAATGCACGATTTACTTCTTATCATAAGAGATTCGAACAATAATCAGATATTATAATAACACAGTACCTAAGACAAAAGTTTAGAAGTGCTGGTGCAAGACAGAGACAAAGCGAGTGTGCAAGCAGTGCAGAGAGAACATAGCATAAGCGTTTGAAGCCCTAGGACTTCAAAAACGGGCGGCTTTCACATTGACGGCGATGGCGTTGGGAGCGTTAGTTCCGCGCGCGGCGGACCTTGTCTTATGGTTCCGGTCACCCGGTTTCTAAAAGACTATTCATTGTAATGTTGTCAAGTTTTGTGAACACTGAATGAATTTAGTGATGATCTGAAGAGCCTTGATCAGTCTCTTTAGAAAACGAGCACAAGTTTTTCTGCTGAAGCAGCTGGTGCACCGTGACATAATTCGGCCGCGCACGGAGTGAAGCGGATGTAAGTACCGTCGCCTCTCGACACTCTGCAGACGTCGGCGCAGTGCGCGTAGGAGTGGAAGTTGTTGTCGTTGCCGCCGCAGCCGAGGTACGCGAACACGACGCAGTCCACGTGCGCCACGCTGTAGCGGTAGCGCGGCGCCGGCGCGGCCGCGCAGCTGTGCCCCGTGTGCACCTCCTGCAGGCACGCGCGCGCTGCCCGCCGCGTCACAAGCGTTACACACACAGCTAGCCTCTACTACTCTACTAGCGAGGAAGCTTGTTGGCCATCGTTAAATGAAACTCATGCTTCGCGTAGATTTAGTTTAGGAATATTAATTGTGAGTATATTTGAAATGAAGAAATTAAAAGTAAAAGTGTGTGAGGAGATCCCAGTACCAGAGAGATTAATGTAGCATATTCTTGGTACGCACCAGGTCCGGTGTCCCCGCAGACGCTCATGCACTCTTCGACGTTGGAGAACCGGTTGGGTCCGCCGTCACAGCCGCCGTACGTGTATGGCTGACAGCTGCCCGTCTGGGCATCCCAGTATATCTTGTTGAAGGCCGCACGGCATGGACCCGGGTCCACGTGGGCCCCGCACACATCTTGGAGAGAAAGCCGTGGTGTGTATAATTAAATTATCGTTTTATGTGGTTGATCAATCTATTGCCTTACAGAATGCAAAACTCGGGGAGATTTTAGATAACTTATTCCATACAAAAGAAATACATATATTATGTAAAACCCTATTGCCCTCACCCATTCCGCGGAAGGCTCCGCAGCTCCTCTCGCACTCTTCCTCCGTCCTGTAAGTGTTGGGGTGTCCGCAGCCTCCGAAGCCGCTTATGAGGCACTGCCTCCTCTCGGAGTCGTAATAGAACACTGTCACGTTGTTGCCACATGGCGCTAACGAGCTTGGAGTCCTGCATTCTGGCTCTGACAGTTGCTGTAAGAGAATATGGCAATGTTTGTTGCTTCATATTATTTCTATTTTAAATTAAAGTAAAACTCGTCCTTCCGTCCGATACCATAGGTAATTCGATAACCACTAGCTTAGCACTAGTATGTTAGATATAAATATTTACCTGTGGAGGAGTTGCCGCAGTGGTGGTGCTCGGAACAGGACGCTTGCAGCGAGCCTCACAGTCGCGCTGAGTCTCGAATCTACGCAAACAATATTTAATAGAAAGGGCATCAGGTATATGTCCGACTAAATCATTGCTTGCAAACATACAGCATTTTTGGAGACGAAACCAAGAACGGAATGTGCTAAGTATAAAGTTTGTTCTCAACAGTCACCTGTTTTGGAGACGAAACCAAGAACGGAATGTGCTAAGTATAAAGTTTGTTCTCAACAGTCACCTGTTTTGGTTGCCGCTGCAGCCGGTGTACACAAACTGCTGGCATTGGTCGCGCGATGAGTCGTAGTACCATTGTTGGACGTATAAGAAGCAGTTGCCTCCTTCTGGAGGTAACGTGCACGGATCTGCTGTAAGATGAATGACCTAGTTATAGGCTTATAGGTGTTTACGCAAAGTTTGATAAATATTGTTGAAACTACGGGAGTCGGTAAGTAAAATAGTCTGTTTGCATCCGGAATGACTTAAATATATCAAAATTAAGAGCATCATATGTACATATTTCACCTTTGCAGACTTGCGAGCATTCTTCGATTGAGGAGAAGCGGTTGGCACCTCCGAGACAGCCTCCGTAGATGAAAGCGTGGCACTGGCCGGTGGATGGGTCGAAGTAGACCTTCGTGACGTAGGACTGACAAGGACCTGGGTCCTTACGTTGTTTGCACACGTCATTATACTCTGTACAAAAGAAAGGAAAGAAAAGAAAAGAAAGGAATCATAAACAATGTAAACGTATAGGAAAATATAATATTTTTTATTGACTCAAAAGTATCGCCGAACTAAAAATGTAAGAGTTACATACCGACTCCTCGGAAGGCTCCACAGTACCGTTCGCAAGTCTCCTGTGACAAGAAGGTACCAGTGTACCTGCAGGCAGGACCAGCCTCCTGGTTGGCGTGGGATACGCACTCGTGGCGGCTTGGGTCGAAGTACCACACCACACCGCCGTAGCGACAATCTTCTAGAGCCTCAGACACTCTGCACTCTGACGGTTCGTCCTTATGGAAATAAAAGGAGTTTTGAAAATACTTAAAAGATGGACTTGTAAAACTCTCATTGTAGTAACTCCGATTGTTCCAATGGATGATGTGGCCTGAAATACTATCAATCTTCTAATCTTTGTCCAAATTAAGACCTTGAAAACTTAAAACGGATGACATGATACTTACTACGATCGTGGGCTCAACTGGCGCGGGTCCAGTCCTGCATCTATTCTCGCAAGCTTCAAGACTCTCGAATCTAAACATGTTTTTTATCATTAGTGAATGTTTTTCTCGCTAAGATTACAACATACATGAAGCTGCTTTGAAAAAAGAAATTAATTAAGTCTCTGTCGCCAGTCAAATGTGAATTTGGTCTTCGAGTCGAGTCTTACAAACCATTTTCAAATGTAGTAGGACTTATTAACCATGTATTCAGCACATGAGTTTAGATAAAAAATCAAAAAATAAATCTTCTGTTTCATAGAAAAGTGCAATACCTACGCGGTTAAAATGTAAAGTAAAGTAAGTAAAAGTAAAAATTCATTTATTTTCCACACTAATCAAAACACAGTACTATAGAGGTTGTCTGCCGAGGGCGACCTCTTAAAATGCAGGCTGGCTATATTTATACGCGGGTTCCATTCGAACATTCAAGCAAGTGTCATATTTTCTTATTAGGATTTTTGTTTAGTTCAGTCAGTGCTAGATTAGTGAACAAAATGTAAAGACGTTTCTAGAATATAATTTTAAAAGGAGTCATAAAAGTTGTTTGATTCCTCCTGGTACTTAGAGGACTCTTCTAGTCCTCTACAGTACTGACTTAGAATAGATGGAGTGGACTGGAGCCTAAACTAGGGCAGCCCTGTATTTCAGGACTCCAGGTCTTCCTCCCGCGGCGAGTGAGTTGGTGCAATTTATTAATGAATGACAACTAGAGGTGTAATTAATATATATTGTGTCTGTTTGTATGAGTGCGTGTGTGTGTTGTGAGTGTGTTCGTGTGTGCGTGAGTGTGTGCGTGCGTGTGTGTGTTGTATGTGTGATGTGTGAGAGTACGGTTGCACGTATCTGTGTTTGTGGGAGTATGTGTATGTATGCGTGGTTATGAAAATTAAAATGTTTTTATTTGTTTTGCAAGTAAATTTAGCAACTAGTGATTGGAGCCTCCTTTTAAGCAAGAAGCCTGTGTTAGGAGACTCCGCTCTTCCATAACTTAAAATTTTAACATAAACTTACTTGTTTTGTGTTGTAAAAACAGGCGATTTAAAAATAAAAAGAGAAAATTAAAACTAGACAAGAAGCATGCAAATGTGTGATTGAGAGTAGAGGTGTGTGAATGTGAGTATGAGGGTGTCTGAATGTGACTATGACTATGAAGGTGTGTAAATGTGAAAATGGAGGTGTGTGTGTGTGTGAATACTAAGGTGTGTTACTGTCAGTATAAAGGTGTATAAATGTGGATTTGAATGTTGAATGTGAGCATCTGTGTGTATGAAAGTTAAGTGATAGTGTGAGGGTTTGTTAAATTTAATGTAAAATACACAGTGAGTGTAAGTGGCAATGAATGAATCAGACTGTATACGTACAAATACGAAAGATGAGAGCATTAAGTGTAAGGTTTTTATTTTATTCCAGTAGCTTCTCCGTGTCGTCATAAGTAAGTGGTTTTATCCAATTAGTTACTATTTTTTTACTGTCGGTTAATTGTTTATTGTATATGTAAATCTCTTTGTTTACTCGATTGTAGAGCTGAGCTGAGCGTTTGTCGTATTGAATACGGGCGAACTTAGTTTTAGTTTTAGGAACTTCAACTATTATATCCTTTCTTCTTTTCAAGGTTAAGCTGGGATCAAAATTAAGAGTTTTATGTTTCCTGAGAATAGTTTTAATTATGTATAGTTTGCGAACAGAGTGTAAATTACTTATTTGATAAAGACTTTGTGTAGGGTACCTTAGGTTTTTGAAGTAACATTAATTTTATTAGAGCCCGTTGTCCCCGCTCCAGGTCTATGAATTTAGTCTTAGCCGCCCCACCCCAAATGGGGATGCAATATACTAAGACAGACTGGACTACAGCTATGTATATTTCATTGAGTAGGTTTCTGGGTTTATTTGTGTTAGCGGTTATTTTATTTGGCACGATATGCCTTAAATTTTTGAAAATCTAACTCAGTTTTCTAATTCTGTTGGTAACTTGTTCCAGATGGGAGTACCAAGATAATCTTTGGTCAACAACAATACCAAGATATTTGGTTTGAGAAACTTTGACTAATGTTGGACATAGGCAATTAATTGAATTGTCACACTCGTGTACCTTTATAATAAAGTCGGGGTTTGGTTGTGTCCTGTGTGATATGCTAAAACATATGTAGTTTGTTTTAGCTGTGTTAAGTGAAAGTAAGTTATTTGAGAGCCATTTAGCAATTTGAGTCATACCAGCTTCAGCACTTCTAGCAACATCGTCCCAAGACTTCCCAGAAAACACTACTGCAGTATCGTCAGCATAGGAAAAAACTCTAGCGTTATTTATTTTAAGGTTGCAGAGGTCATTAATATAAAGTAGGAATAACGTAGGGCCTAGCACACTTCCCTGTGGCACACCGAAAGTGACTTTTGCATCGTTACTAACGTATTCTCCCACCTTAACTCTTTGTTTCCGGTTCGAGAGGTAGTCGGTAAACATTTTAAGTGGAATTCCTCTTACACCTGACGCTTCTAATTTGTTTATGAGGACAGGAACAGAGACGGTGTCAAACGCTGTTTTTAGGTCCAGAAAAACCGTCAGACATTTGTTACCGCTATCCAGATTACCAGCCACTAGGGAGCTAAGAGCAGTAACTGCATCCTCAGTTGATAATCCCGGCCTGAATCCAAATTGCAAGCTGCTTAAGATGTTAAATTTGTGTAGAAATTTTAAGAGCCTCTTGTTTATAAGCTTTTCAATAACTTTCGATATGGCTGGCAAGATGGATATAGGTCTGTAATTGTTGACATCGTCTCTGTCCCCCCCCCCCCCCCCCTTGTGAACAGGAGTGATTATAGATTGCTTAAGTGGTGCAGGGAAGCTGCCCTTTGCAAAGCAAAGATTGGCCAAGTGGGTTATTATGGGAACAATATCTTGTCTAATATGTTTTAAAAATCTTGTGGACACTTTGTCCCAGCCAGGTGCACTGTCTGATTTTAGGCTCATCAAGACCCCATCGACTTCTTCGGTATCCGTATCCAAAAGAACAAACGAGTTTATCTGTGTAGACAGTGTTTCAGAATTAAAAGAATTTAAGTTGTGTGCTGAAAGTTGAAGTTTTTGGGCTAGCTCTTTGCCAATATTTGCAAAGTAGTCATTAATGAAATTAACAGACTCAGTTGAATTTGATCTCATTTGTAATAATTCAGTGTTATGACTTTTTGTATTATTTGTGTAAGTTAAGGTTTTAATGTTTTGCCACAATAATTTATTATTTGTTACAGAATCAGCTAGTAGGTCTCTTTAAAATTTTCTTTTTAACTTTTTTATTAGGTTATTACAGTAGTTGCGATATCGACGGTAAGTTATTTTTAGGATGTTATCAAAAGGGATCAGAAGGGACGTGCTTTTTTTTGGAGTTTGTTGCGATTCCTAATGCATCTTAGTAAACCGGCAGTTATCCATGGCTAACCAATACGCTTGCTATTAGGAATGGCTTCAGTAACAGTGTTTTGATTAATAGAATCAGTTAATTTATATATTAGTAGGTCAGTTAAATGGTCCGGGTCATTACAAAACAGTAGGTCTGCTATTTTATTTTCTCTAATGTGGTTTAAGGCTTGATCAAAATCAATGGATATTTTAGTTTTACTGGTAATAACTTTAGTTTTTAGCTTAGATAACGATAGAAAGGTAGTGAAGTGGTCGGTGATGGAAGTGTGTAATATAGTAATAGAAGCAGATATTTTCTTTTTATTTATTTTGATCATGGTTGGTTTTTTTTGGTTAAGGATGAGTGAACTTTGACTGCTCTTGATTTACTACAGACAGAACTCAGAAGTTATTTAGAAATTATAAGTAAGGATTCCGTGTCATTGTAATTTAAATTTAGAAGATATTTTTTGATAATAGATTTACATTCATGCGAGATTTTTGGGGATATATTTAAAAGAGAGTTAAGTTTATTATATAAATAAGGAGCAAGGAAACATGAGTGTCTCCTGAAGAAAGCAGTGTTGTGTTTAGTTGTCTTGCATATTCTGTTATTTCTTCGTGCAGGATACGTTAACTTAGCATCGTAAATTAGTTCTTTATGCTTGCGAAGTGTAATGTGAAGGATGAATAGTTGCCTCACTGTCAAGACATTGCAGTCCTTATAAAGGCTCATTGTGGGATAACGAAAGGGTTTTCTGAGCATTACTTCGAGTAATGACCTTTGTGCACGTTCAACTTTTATGATTTTAGTCTTGCAGGTCCCACCCCATACTGGAATACAATAACTCAGGATTGATTGAACCAGGGCAAAGTAAACCGTTTTTAACATCTTCAATTTTAGTACGTTTCTGAGCTTTCTAAAAATCCATATCATTTTACGCGTACGTGCAGTCAGAACATCTAGTTGTGCATGCCATGAAAGGGTATCATCTATTTGAGTGCCGAGATATCTCATATTGGTGGTTTTTACTAGTGGTGCGCAGGTGCATGTTAATGACTGGGTATTTCTACAGGTGTGTGCTTTTATAGTGAAGTCATTTGGTTGTGTTGTTTTATTAATCATAAAAATGTTATATATTTTGTTTTATTTATTTATTTATTATTCACAAAATCCACAGCATTGAACACACAACACACACACACATTGACATTTAATGTTAGAAGATTTTTATTTAACCACAGTGATACCTGATGAAGTCATTTTTCGGCAAGGTACCGTGCCTCAGCCCAGGTATCTCCCTGAAATATGAGCGCAGTGTCATCGGCGTATGAAAATATTTTTCCTTTTGACGATTCATATTGGCACAGTTCGTTGATATATATCAGGAAGAGACCCGGGCCAAGAACACTTCCTTGGGGAACGCCACAGATGATGGGATGGAAATGTATGGAACAGCAATATTTTTTTTTAATAGCCGACGAAAAATTTCGACTCTATGGGGTCTAAACTCATGTGCTGAATTCATGGTTACAGTTTACGCGTCGATGTCCCTGCCACCTTTTATATGTATATTAATAAAAAATATAGGATTAAAAGAAAAGTGACGTAATTTCTGAAATTATCTTTGCACTGTATAAGAATACTACTAGTCGTACCTGTTGTCATTGCCTTCGCAGCCTCCATATGTGAACTGGCTACAAGAGTCAGTGGTGGGATCGTAGAACCAGCGCATCACAGAATCTTCGCATGGTCCCTGCAGCATCGGCAGCTGGCAGATATCTGGCAAGGAACAATGGGTATGTGAGCTTGGTCCTTAGAGCAGCGAGCAAAAGAAATTTCCAGGATATCAGCCTTAGCTTCGATTAGTTTCCTATTTCCAATCATGAAAGTAAACAAAAATTAAAAATATGTAATACCTTGCATCGGCTGACAGTAGTACGAGCAGTAAGACTCATCAGGGAAGTTGTTCTGGTTGCCGTCGCAGCCTCCGTACTGGAAGGTGACGCAGCGTTCGAGCTCGCTGTCATACGCGTACCGGGTCTCAGTGTTGTTGCAAGGACCAGCATCGATGGCATGGAAACAGAATTCTGGAAAAACAATAATTGTTGATGGGGTTAAAGAACTGAGCATTAGTAACTTCTCCTTCCATTACTTGACTTGCATTTCGTACTAGTAATGCTATTCTGTAGAAAGCTCACCATGAAAACTTAGGTGAAGTGAGCTTAAAGTGAATTGTCAATATTGTCAATCCCTAGCACACTTTTTTTTTTTTTTTTTTTCCCATCCACAAAAAAAAAAAAATCCCTAGCACCCTCAGCTAGCACCAGGTAGAATGACAGCTCACTTCACCTAAGTTATCACGGTGATCTTTTTACAGAATAGCACCGCTGTTATTTAGAGTAACAGGATTAATTTTTTTCTTAATTTAATATAATAACAATCATTTATCATAGAGATAATGATTTAGATTGGACTTTATTTTTGTATAACCAACCCATAGGTTCGCCATTCCTACCTGATCTTTCCGGTGCTGCCGGCCTTGGCGATTCATCAGGACGCGGCTGCGGCTCTGATTTCTCAGTCCTAGCCGTGGTGGTGGTAGTGGTAATGGGAGCGGCGGTGGTCTTAATTTCCAAGCAGCTGTTGTCACATTCTGCTTCCGTCCTGAAGTTGTTCTCGTTACCACCACAACCACCGTAGTAGAATTGACGACATCTGGAAAAATAAGTAAAATCTTTAGCTGTTGTCCGCAGTTTTACTCACATAAGGAACGCTTGCATGATTTCGGTGTTAAAACGAGTCGAACTGTCTTACCTCTTGAAGGTCGTATCATAGAACCATCTTTCTCGGTAGTTAGAGCACTGGCCGGTCTCAGCAGGTAGCGTACATTTGTCGGACACTGCAATATAAATAGTTGTTAAACAAAACAAGTAGCCCAAAACCCTTAGAATTGCGAAGCAAAATTGTTCAGTATTAATGTGGCAAAGTACAAGGAAATCTCACTACTAGGTTCACTACGAAGAAATAGGCAAAATAAAAGACATGCAAGAAGAAAAATCTCTATCCATCTATCCATAAAGCGTTAACGTATAAGACAGATAAGAGTCATTTAATGCAGTATTAATTACTCAATACTCAAATCTTTATTGCATTCCATATGTGTTACATAGATGGTATATACAAGGTAAAAGATCAATATGGACCCTGTCGGGCACAGCAACATTTAGGAGAGAGGAAGAGAGCTAAGTGGCAATTCAAACAATTAAATATTATTACATATGCATAATTGGGTTATAATTATGTATATAAATATATGTTTTGTGTATATAGGTATAGTATATAAGTTATTTTATGCATTGCGTAAGAATATGCAGGTAATTATTTTGTAATTCTTAAAAGTGTTCTCATTATTATAAAATTATGTTATTATTTATGTATTTATATATTCATATCTATATTAGATTTTCTATATTCCATATTATATTATATATATATATTTCATAATGTTTGATGATTAATAATAAAGAAACGCGTTGCACTCTAATAGACCAAAGGCATTGACTTCGGCAAGAAGAGGCTGACAAACCTCCGATATGCCGACGATATCGTCCTTTTTGGCCCCACAGCTCTAGAACTCCAAATCATGCTCCAAGACCTGCACCCTAATTGCGTAACACACGATCAATCGGAATCGGTTTCATTTTGACAGTTCAATAACATTCATTGCGTTATTTAGGTACGTTGTTGAGCAGACAGATGACACATTTTTTGAACATATGATCAATGGATTAGCAATATCCTTCAAAATGATTCAGATTGAATTCGATTGTGAGTTACGCAATTAGGGTGCCGACCACGGCTAGCTTCAGGGTAGGACTTGCAATGAATCGGTCTACAACCCAAGTATTGACTAACAGCACTAAGCGTAGGGTCGATGTAGATGGGCAGGAAATAATTTATGTCGATGAGTATATCTACTTGGGCCAGTTAGTTACTTTCGAAAACAGGCAGGAGAGGGAAATCGATCGCCAAATTGAGAACGCCTGGAAAAGCTACTGGTCCATGAAATTGAAGACGCTAATGAAGGGTGATCTCCCTGAAGCGCAAACTGATCGACATTTGTATCCTACCCGTCCTAACCTACGCTCCTCAGACGTGGTCGCTCACCGAGTCACAAAAGTTCCTCCTTGGAGTTTGCCAAAGAGCGATGGAACGCAGCATTCTAGGTGTTAAAAGATAGGATAGAATTCGGGACACCACGCTGCGTTCCAAAACGGGCATAATGGATGTAAGCATTCTTTTTCCTGCAATGGATTTTCTTACGTATTCACATTTCTGCTCCTAAGTAGTTGATTTCAGCTGCATTTCGCCAAGGTTACCCCCTACAATAATTCTATAATTTTCATTTACTTTGAAATGAAAAAAACTGGATTTCTCACCATGATTTGTAAAACTTAGGCTATACCTATACATTATGCTATTTGCATTTTGCTATTGTATTTTTTTTTTTTGCTGTTTTGCCTTATGCTTTTATTGGCTTATTATTTTATTTTATTTTATCTCCTTTATTTGATTTATTATTTTTTTAATTATTTTATTATCATTAATTTTTTTTAAATTATTTTATATGAATTGCTCCTCATCTACCAGCTGCTGAATCTTAATACTCGAGGGTAAGTCTCTGATCACTTTTTAATTTACTTACCGTAAGCACTAGGACAGGTCTGTTCGCAAGTCTCCCTTGACCTGAAACGGTTGTCGTTGCCCCCGCAGCCGCTGTAGTAGAAGGGCAAGCATTGGTTCTCTGACTGACTGAATGACCAAAGAGCTTCCTTCTCGGCACAATTGCCGGCTTCTTGTGGCTGTGTGCACTGAGCTGTTTGCGCAACCCATTTGTTAGCAGACGTTCTCAAAGAGAAAATGTTAGAAGACGGACAGAAACAGTGTTAAGGTTATAGCACATTACACCGGCACCGCAACTGAACAGCTGCAGCACGGCGTCGCCTCGAATTTAGGCTACGGCTAGCTGCCAGCGCGCTAACTACGCGTCGTCCGCAGGGTGCAAGCTCGCAGTCCGCGCGCCGGCCGCAACTTGTAAGCTCACAGTCCGCGCGGTGGTCGCGAGGTGCAAGCTTGCTGTCACCGCGAACTAAATATTGTTATATGGCATATATGGCGGTGGTGCGTGGGCGACGCGCGACGGCGCAGTGACGTTGTTTCGCTGGCGACTCGGAGTCGGCGCGTAATAAGCATGCGGTCGACGCGCTGTAAGCACATGATCCGCTCGCTTGCAGCACGCGGGCTGCGAGTCGAGTTGTATGGTAGCGGCAAATGCGCTGACTGCCCGCCGTTGGCTTTTTCATATTGACGTTATGAAATATATTTTACTACACACAATTTAACGCTCTAAATTGAATGACAAGTTAAATGCTGGTTTGGAGCGGTGCCGTTGCGGTGCCGGTATAATGTGCCATGACCTTAATTCTCTCAATATCACTTTGAAGTTTGAAGTGACGAGTTGTGAATTTGCAATGATTTGCTTAAACATAAGACTTTGCTTTTGAATCATCTGCAGATACTTTACTGAGGTTCGAAGTGATATTTTCGGAATTAAAACCAATCAAGCTTTGGTGGTAATCTTTGATTTTTGTATTAATTTAATTAAATATTTAGCCAATATCAAACAAAAAATATTTCAATTAATCTCTAACCTGTTTTACTATAGTTTACCGATTTAGTAACACCCCACACCGTGCAAGTTGATGGCAAAAATGACCCAAGCAACTACTAAAACTAATCACGCAACAGCATGATTCATTTAAGAACTATTAGGCGCGTATTCTAGAACGATTCCTAAAACGAAAATCAATTTAGAAGCTCTTAGGTGTCAAAAGAACTGTACGTGTTATGATGTCAGCATTGTTCATTGAGATGGTAAGTACCATATGAAGTTAATGTAAACAATGAAAAGTATGCGAACAAGTACACTGCCCTGTAGAACTCCAAAACCAGTGAGTACTTGGTCACCTGGAAGAGCTTACTTTTGTTTTGGGCTTCCGGTTTGCAAAAAAACTTCTAAACCATTAAAGCAAATTGTTGTTATTTCAACCCATTCTAGTTTTTTAAGGCGTAGGCTAGTCAAGTACGTGTCAAATGCCTTTTCAAAATCAAGGATGATACTTTATTTTAATATAAGGGAGATTCTTCAGAAAGTCATAAAACTAGAGCAATGTTTCAGAATACGAGCCTACTAAAGGTTTAATTGCATATGAAAAAAGAAGCATTCACAAGTCTGGGAAAGAAAGAAAGAAAATACATTTTTAGCACAGACTAAAAGACACACCATACACCAGATACATACATCAGATAGCAACAAATAGAAAGTATAAAGACTGATGCAGGAAAATGTGTGTCGCGGCTGCACCAGAAAGACCCAGTTCAGCAAAACTGCCAGACAATAGTGCCTGACGCTGGTTTTCTACTGAACCTGATGTGTTCTACAGTTGTCTGAAATGGCTATAACAGGGCAAATTGGTTCAGGATGTTAATTTGCATAACAATTATTTCTGTGACTGTACATACGAGAAATAAAATGTGAAGTACATTTTATTTACATAAACCTGGTTGTCTACTTACGTGGTTGTGTGCCAGCACAGCGCATCTGGCAGGCTGCCTCGGAGCTGAACTTATTAGAGTTGCCTTCGCAGCCTCCCCAGATGAACTGCTCACAGCGGTGGGCCTCTGAGTTGAAGCCCCAGCGGCTGTAGTTGCCAGCGCAAGAACCTTGATCGATTGGTAGGTTGCATTGACCTGAAAAATCTTCGTTATGTAGTTTTACCTACTGTGCCAAGAAAATATGTTCTGCTCTAGGAATTAACCTACATCTTTCATTTAGCCTAGCATAGACGTGAAAAAATTATAATTGAATGTAGTTTTTACACGACTGCCCAAAAAGGAGTGTAATGTATTCAGGGATGATGTACAGTAGGGGGTCATTAATTCATAATCACCTTAAGGACTGTATTGCCACAGTGGTATTGCTGTGAACGCGCGGTAACGGCCGTACCTACGTCTGTGTGCGTAAGTGATGTATCAACACAGAACGCCCACCTCATAATTCGCACTGTGGCTGGCGTCGAACGAAACAAAAGACATACCGTCGCTTTTGCACACAGGCTACGTAATTACTAATTACGTATGACCTTGGTTGGTTCATACCATTGCTAAAATTTAAATCGTTACATCAAGTACCGATAGCTGGTAGTCTTACGTATTGGATTATCGAACACGTAGCTCTGGGTTCCAATCTCGTATTGGGACTTTTATTTTTATTTTCCAACAATAATTTTATTGGTTATTTTGTTGTTCGTTTTTTATAGATGAATAAACAAGAATAATAATGTAATAATTATTTTATTTTCATTATTATATTGTTATTGTAATACGGGGTTAAAAATAAAAATGTTTTAAAAGTGATTTCAAAATGTTTATTCATTATAATTCTATTAACTAGAAATAAATAAACTTCTAGTCAAAACAGTTTATTTTCTCATAAAGAACAATTTATTTATTGAAGTATAAAGCAGTTAATCAGTGAACTACGAGCCTTAGACTTAAAATATTGTATCATAATAATATAATAATATTGTGCTTTAACTACTCATGTGTGTGGGTACTCTAAGAAATCACAACTAGCAAATCTACCCACGTAAATAAAAAAAAGTGTGAACTCCTTGTCACAATACAATTAAATTACTGAGTAGTAGGTAGTAAGTACTTTTTGTTTACTGCCAAAGCATTCGTTTTAACTTTAGTTGCCTATCTCAAACGTCAAAGTTAACAAATCGTATTTATTAGGACCTAATGCGGTTATTATTATTATTATTATTATAGCTTAAGTATTCATTTTCATTATGAAAAGAAGATTGAAACTAAACCTCAAAATAATCCTTATTACGGATACGATACAATATTATTTTAATATTACTAAAATCAATTTGTAATTTATAACTTAATACTTTGTATAACCCCAATTATCATCAATGCTATTAAGTAAACGCTGGCGCATGAATCCAACAATATTGAAACATAATCTGTTCCTCTTAAATGTTCCCATATTTCCATGCAATGCTCATCAGATCTCTCATTCCATGCTTCCCATCGCTGTATCGCAAAATGTAAAAGTTCTTGTTTTTGTTTTTCAATCAAATATGGGCGTTTGCACGGCGAACGGTTCGTAAAGATGTGTCGAATAATTTGGAAAAATATCTCTTTGGTATGAAACCACTTGTCATATTCACTGACTAGCTGGGGCCATCCACTTCGCTTTCGACTGGCAAGGCTTTTCCCGATATCTTTTGACCCTCCAACTCACAGTAGATATTTCTCTAAAAGAAAAAAGAGTACTGTTACGCTACTAGCAAAATACGAATATTACCAATTTAAAACAAAATTATTTTGTAAATAGAAATATTACATAAGTATACATATATTACATAAGTATTACTTAATGTTTTATTTTATATTGATCATTCATTTTTTTTCTTCTATTTAGGCTTTATGATAAATATAAAACGTTTAAAAAAATAACTAAAAGGATCAGCAGTTATACTATAATTAGAAAAAAAACGATAAAATAATTAAATCATAATACTCACACTCAGTCTGGTTACATCAAATATCTGTAATATAATAATTATTAAGTCCACTTTTACGCAGCGCGTTAATATTATGCTTTCATCTCAATATTTAAATTTCTTTGCATTTCCAAATGAACTACAACACCGCTAATAGATTAAACACACATCACTAATCTACAATAACAACCAACCAAAACAAATAACGTTCTACATATCGCGGTGAATGAGTCGTAAGTTAACTGCATCTGTCTACATTATAATTTAGCTATTCATTTAGATTTCTGTGGGTATAAACTTAAAGTTTAACGAATTATGTGAACAAGGCGAACATGATAAATACGGAACTGTTATAATCAATAGCGTGTTTATTCGAGTAGGTAATTTTAAAAACATTTTAAAAAATTATCAGCGCGCGTGAGATTCGAACCCGCGGCTCACTACGCATGAACGTGCTTACCGACGTATGATAACCGCTAGGCTATCATGCCATTTAACCTGATGGTTGAATTTATGAAGTACAATCAGTTGCGTTAGTGTAGTATTTGTAGTGTAGTAATTTCTATACTATAGACACACACTCTCACCAATGTGAGAGTGTGTGTCTATAGTATAGAAATTAAATATTAAATTAATTTGGTATCAAATTGACGGCCCTGATGAGCACATTCCATATATATAAATTATGGGCACCAGTTTTACTAACTAGTTTCAGAATTATGTATAAAATAAAAACAAATTATTAAAAAAAAGGGCAGTCGTGTTTTTTTTTTTTTTGTCCTCACTTGCAACAGAGCTGGGTTCGCACTGCTTTTGACAGAGCTCCCGGGTGTCGAAGTTGTTGGCGTTGCCGAGGCAGCCTCCGTATCTGAAGGGGATGCACTGTTCCCGCGTACTGTTGTAGTGCCAGCGTTGGTAGTCCGCATCGCAGGCACCCTTCGCGCTTGGTAGCTTGCACGCGTCTAGAAACGAACATTTTTTAGGTTGTATAAATGGTTTAGTTCTGGTAGTATAAATCGCGACCTTCCTTCGTAGAGCCCATAACTAAGATTGATTTAAAAGTCTGTAAGAATATAATTTTATTATGTTAATTTTATAAAAGGCAATGACTAAAATGTATAATGGAGTAAAGATGTATTTGTTTTTGGTGGCCATAAATGAAACTTAATAAATTAGGTACAATATAACATTTTTAATAAAATATTGTACGACGGTAAATCACAAAAATCAATCTGAACTGTGTGAGCTATTTTTTTTTTAATACTGATCGATTCCGTGCTCATCCGGCAGGAGCTTTGTAAAAAACTGAAAATCACCCTGTATAAACTGATTTAACTCGGCTAGCAGATTTAAGTCAGGTAACAATTTTGAGGAAACATCAGATATCATTAAAAAAACATAGTTTTCGTCTTACCTTTAGGCGAAGGTTGTACGCACACATCGTTACACTCTTCCTTGGTCGCGAATCTGTTGCCATTGCCCTCACAGCCTCCGTACCAGAGGCGGGAACAGCCTCCGTATGCCAGGTCGTAGTACCACATCGCCGTGAAGTTATGGCAAGGACCAGGATCCGTCGACATACTGCAAGCAGCTGGAATAGCATGAAATGTTAATAAACGCCAAAACAGCCGATGCAGAGACAGCAAAGATTAAATTGGTAAGCTCACCTTGTTTATTTACTGGTGCGTCAGTACATCCAAGGAATTTAGGTCCAGTGGCTTCAGTACGCCCATCAGGACAGCATCCGTGCCGGCTAGAGGAGCAGTCGCATCCAGCGGCATCAGGGCCGGTGGCATGAGTCTCGCCGTCTCCGCAGCATCCGAACTTAGACTCGCGGCAGTGGCAGCCCTGCTGTTCAGGACCCTTCGCAGTGGTGACGCCATCAGCACAGCAACCGAACTGGTAAGTGTTGCAGGCACAGCCCTCATAGTTAGGTCCAGTGGCCACAGTGTGTCTGGGGAAAGATGTTGATTTTGTTGTGTTCGAATGTTTGGAGCCCTTCGCTGGAAGTATCGCAAAGCTTGAAAATCATCGGATATTCGAAGTGAAGGACGATAACACTGCTTAGTGCTTGCACAACAATATCATTATTATATTGGCAAAAAGCAATGACAATGCTTTCAGATGAATTGTATAGTATGTGGTAAGTTACCTGTTAGGACAGCATCCATGTTGAGTGTACTGACAGCCGCAGCCCTGATTGTCTAGTCCCTGCGCGATAGTGACGTTGTCGGGACAGCAGCCGTGGAGCGCGTACTGGCATCCACAACCTTGCAGATAAATAAACGATAAGTTACACGATTTACTTATCAGTCACTCAGCAGGTTCGCAGTGCGGGTGACTGTCCAAAGTGTGCCGTACAGACGCTTAATATTAGAAGGCTCTATAACAGTAGGACAATAGCATGCTGGTAAAATACCTTCAAGATGTGGTCCTTCAGCTGGTTTGCGGTTGTCTGGGCAGCATCCAAAGGCTTGCAGCAAGCAGCAGCCTTCGAAGTTAGGTCCGTGAGCAGGAGTCTTCTCGTCCTGGCAGCAACCGTGAGGCGATATACTGCAGGGATCTGAGCAGCCTTCATTTTCACGGCCTGCGACTAAATGGGGCATGTAAACATTAGGAATCTTAATGGAATACTTCCTTCCTCATATCAAGATTTGATGTGCCAGCTTGAGTTGAAATTGCAAACCGCAACTCAAACCGGCAAATAAAGGAAAGTAAATAGTAAGAACTCCGTTCCTCAGTGTCCGCTGCGGCAGAACCGGAGCGAACACTGAGGAACGGAGTTGAGAAACAAGACTTCCCCGTAGCAATTAGATCTACGGATCTGATTGCTTCCAGGGAGTGAGAACCAGACTCAACCCAACTTTCCGCTACTAGCTGCCTGAGAAGTGTATTATTGATATTATTTGGTAAAAACACACTAGCAACTAATAAGCAAATGAATGTGTTTTAAACAGCTTGCAATAAATATGTAACTAACTATAACTAATAAGAGTTACCAAGAGGAGTTATTGTTTACCTGGTGACAAACCATCAGGACAACAACCGAACTTAGTAGCGTTACACGGACATCCCTGTCCGTCGGGCCCGGAGGCTTCGGTCTCGTTGTCAGCGCAGCAGCCGAACTCGAAACCACCGCAAGGATCGAGCGTGGTGATACCGATGACGTCAGTGGTATCTTTGTTGGTTGTGCTACGTTCATTAGTTTCAAATGGTGCCATTGTTTCTTCTCTTTCAGTAAGTCCACCCGCGGTCGAGGTTTCTAGAATTAAGTCATAATTAGAACATGTTACTACAAAAGCGAACATATTAAAAACGTTTCATTTTTATTATTTACACACAAAATACATAGAGATATGACATAATTATAATTTGAGTGCAAAGATACTGCTTATTTCTTAAGAAACTTCTTTCAGCAGACCTGCGAAAGGAGAAATAAAGCTCACTTCACCAAGTTATCACGGTGATCTTTTTACAGAATAGCACCGCTGTTATTTAGAGTAACAGGATTAAATTTTATCTTAATTATAATTACAATCATTTATCATAGCGATAATGATTTAGATTGGACTTTATTTTTGTATAACCAACCCATAGGTTCGTCATTCCCTGATCTTTCCGGTGCTGCCGGCCTTGGCGATTCATCAGGACGCGGCTGCGGCTCTGATTTCTCAGTTCTAGCCGTGGTGGTGGTAGCGGTAATGGGAGCGGCGGTGGTCTTAATTTCCGAGCAGCTGTTGTCACATTCTGCTTCCGTCCTGAAGTTGTTCTCGTTACCACCACAACCACCGTAGTAGAATTGACGACATCTGGAAAAATAAGTAAAATCTTAAGCTGTGGTCCGCAGTTTTGCTCACATAAGGAATTCTTGCATGATTTCGGTGTTAAAACGAGTCGAACTGTCTTACCTCTTGAAGGTCGTATCATAGAACCATCTTTCTCGGTAGTTAGAGCACTGGCCGGTCTCAGCAGGTAGCGTACATTTGTCGGACACTGCAATATAAATAGTTGTTAAACAAAACAATAAGTAGCCCAAAACCCTTAGAATTGCGAAGCAAAATTGTTCAGTATTAATGTGGCAAAGTACAAGGAAATCTCACTACTAGGTTCACTACGAAGAAATAGGCAAAATAAAAGACATGCAAGAAGAAAAATCTCTATCCATCTATCCATAAAGCGTTAACGTATAAGACAGATAAGAGTCATTTAATGCAGTATTAATTACTCAATACTCAAATCTTTATTGCATTCCATGTGTTACATAGATGGTATATACAAGGTAAAAGATCAATATGGACCCTGTCGGGCACAGCAAAATTTAGGAGAGAGGAAGAGAGCTAAGTGGCAATTCAAACAATTAAATATTATTACATATGCATAATTGGGTTATAATTATGTATATAAATATATGTTTAGTTTATATAGGTATAGTATATAAGTTATTTTATGCATTGCGTAAGAATATGCAGGTAATTATTTTGTAATTCTTAAAAGTGTTCTCATTATTATAAAATTATGTTATTATTTATTTATTTATATATTCATATCTATGTTAGATTTTCTATATTCCATATTATATTATACAGGGTGTCAGGAGAACGCTTCCGAAGCCAGAACGTAGATTATATACAACCTTTATGCAAACGGATACCACTAACCTTTCGCCTGAAATTGATTATTTTCGCGCGTCACGTGGACTTGGGGTCGTCAGCCGCACAGCTGTCGGCGAGCGCGCGCGCACTTTGAACTTGAGGTCACGCGCAAGCGTCAGATGATATTTATTTACGAATACATTACTTGTTAGAGTTGTAAAGAAAAAAAATGTGTTTAATAGCAAATAATGGTTTAATTTAACTGTTCTCACAGCATAGTGTACGAAAACTGCTAAAAAAATAGGTAAAATTGTTCATTTTTTTTTCTCATTTTTTTATGGTATCGTATCGAGAATCAGTAGCCCTATCACCTGTCTTCGTTTTCGGAAGCGTTTCCCTGCCACCCTGTATATATATATATTTCATAATGTTTGATGATTAATAATAAAGAAACGCGTTGCACTCTAATAGACCAAAGGCATTGACTTCGGCAAGAAGAGGCTGACAAACCTCCGATATGCCGACGATATCGTCCTTTTTGGCCCCACAGCTCTAGAACTCCAAACCATGCTCCAAGACCTGCACCCTAATTGCGTAACACACGATCAATCGGAATCGGTTTCATTTTGACAGTTCAACAACATTCATTGCGTTATTTAGGTACGTTGTTGAGCAAACACATGACACATTTTTTGAACATATGATCAATGGATTAGCAATATCCTTCAAAATGATTCAGATTGAGATCGATTGTGAGTTACGCAATTAGGGTGCCGACCACGGCTAGCTTCAGGGTAGGACTTGCAATGAATCGGTCTACAACCCAAGTATTGACTAACAGCACTAAGCGTAGGGTCGATGTAGATGGGCAGGAAATAATTTATGTCGATGAGTATATCTACTTGGGCCAGTTAGTTACTTTCGAAAACAGGCAGGAGAGGGAAATCTATCGCCAAATTGAGAACGCCTGGAAAAGCTACTGGTCCATGAAATTGAAGACGCTAGTGAAGGGTGATCTCCCTGAAGCGCAAACTGATCGACATTTGTATCCTACCCGTCCTAACCTACGCTGCTCAGACGTGGTCGCTCACCGAGTCACAAAAGTTCCTCCTTGGAGTTTGCCAAAGAGCGATGGAACGCAGCATTCTAGGTGTTAAAAGACAGGATAGAATTCGGGACACCACGCTGCGTTCCAAAACGGGCATAATGAATGTAAGCATTCTTTTTCCTGCAATGGATTTTCTTATGTATTCACATTTCTGCTCCTAAGTAGTTGATTTCAGCTGCATTTCGCCAAGGTTACCCCCTACAATAATTCTATAATTTTCATTTACTTTGAAATGAAAAAAACTGGATTTCTCACCATGATTTGTAAAACTTAGGCTATACCTATACATTATGCTATTTGCATTTTGCTATTGTATTTTTTTTTGCTGTTTTGCCTTATGCTTTTATTGGCTTATTATTTTATTTTATCTCCTTTATTTGATTTATTATTTTTTTAATTATTTTAATATCATTAATTTTTTTTAAATTATTTTATATGAATTGCTCCTCATCTACCAGCTGCTGAATCTTAATACTCGAGGGTAAGTCTCTGATCACTTTTTAATTTACTTACCGTAAGCACTAGGACAGGTCTGTTCGCAAGTCTCCCTTGACCTGAAACGGTTGTCGTTGCCCCCGCAGCCGCTGTAGTAGAAGGGCAAGCATTGGTTCTCTGACTGACTGAATGACCAAAGAGCTTCCTTCTCGGCACAATTGCCGGCTTCTTGTGGCTGTGTGCACTGAGCTGTTTGCGCAACCCATTTGTTAGCAGACGTTCTCAAAGAGAAAATGTTAGAAGACGGACAGAAACAGTGTTATTCTCTCAATATCACTTTGAAGTTTGAAGTGACGAGATGTGAATTTGCAATGATTTGCTTAAACATAAGACTTTGCTTTTGAATCATCTGCAGATACTTTACTGAGGTTCGAAGTGATATTTTCGGAATTAAAACCAATCAAGCTTTGGTGGTAATCTTTGATTTTTGTATTAATTTAATTAAATATTTAGCCAATATCAAACAAAAAATATTTCAATTAATCTCTAACCTGTTTTACTATAGTTTACCGATTTAGTAACACCCCACACCGTGCAAGTTGATGGCAAAAATGACCCAAGCAACTACTAAAACTAATCACGCAACAGCATGATTCATTTAAGAACTATTAGGCGCGTATTCTAGAACGATTCCTAAAACGAAAATCAATTTAGAAGCTCTTAGGTGTCAATAGAACTGTACGTGTTATGATGTCAGCATTGTTCATTGAGATGGTAAGTACCATATGAAGTTAATGTAAACAATGAAAAGTATGCGAACAAGTACACTGCCCTGTAGAACTCCAAAACCAGTGAGTACTTGGTCACCTGGAAGAGCTTACTTTTGTTTTGGGCTTCCGGTTTGCAAAAAAACTTCTAAGCCATTAAAGCAAATTGTTGTTATTTCAATCCATTCTAGTTTTTTAAGGCGTAGGCTAGTCAAGTACGTGTCAAATGCCTTTTCACAATCAAGGATGATACTTTATTTTAATATAAGGGAGATTCTTCAGAAAGTCATAAAACTAGAGCAATGTTTCAGAATACGAGCCTACTAAAGGTTTAATTGCATATGAAAAAAGAAGCATTCACAAGTCTGGGAAAGAAAGAAAGAAAATACATTTTTAGCACAGACTAAAAGACACACCATACACCAGATACATACATCAGATAGCAACAAATAGAAAGTATAAAGACTGATGCAGGAAAATGTGTGTCACGGCTGCACCAGAAAGACCCAGTTCAGCAAAACTGCCAGACAATAGTGCCTGACGCTGGTTTTCTACTGAACCTGACGTGTTCTACAGTTGTCTGAAATGGCTATAACAGGGCAAATTGGTTCAGGATGTTAATTTGCATAACAATTATTTCTGTGACTGTACATACGAGAAATAAAATGTGAAGTACATTTTATTTACATAAACCTGGTTGTCTACTTACGTGGTTGTGTGCCAGCACAGCGCATCTGGCAGGCTG
Source organism: Apamea crenata (assembly GCA_949629185.1). Taxonomy (NCBI): domain Eukaryota; kingdom Metazoa; phylum Arthropoda; class Insecta; order Lepidoptera; family Noctuidae; genus Apamea; species Apamea crenata. The sequence continues at coordinate 13,823,776 of OX451371.1, forward strand.
CCTCGGAGCTGAACTTATTAGAGTTGCCTTCGCAGCCTCCCCAGATGAACTGCTCACAGCGGTGGGCCTCTGAGTTGAAGCCCCAGCGGCTGTAGTTGCCAGCGCAAGAACCTTGATCGATTGGTAGGTTGCATTGACCTGAAAAATATTCGTTATGTAGTTTTACCTACTGTGCCAAGAAAATATGTTCTGCTCTAGGAATTAACCTACATCTTTCATTTAGCCTAGCACAGACGTGAAAAAATTATAATTGAATGTAGTTTTTACACGACTGCCCAAAAAGGAGTGTAATGTATTCAGGGATGATGTACAGTAGGGGGTCATTAATTCATAATCACCTTAAGGACTGTATTGCCACAGTGGTATTGCTGTGAACGCGCGGTAACGGCCGTACCTACGTCTGTGTGCGTAAGTGATGTATCAACACACAACACCCACCTCATAATTCGCACACTGGCTGGCGTCGAACGAAACAAAAGACATACCGTCGCTTTTGCACACAGGCTACGTAATTACTAATTACGTATGACCTTGGTTGGTTCATACCATTGCTAAAATTGAAATCGTTACATCAAGTACCGATAGCTGATAGTCTTACGTATTGGATTATCGAACACGTAGCTCTGGGTTCCAATCTCGTATTGGGACTTTTATTTTTATTTTCCAACAATAATCTTATTGGTTATTTTGTTATTCGTTTTTTATAGATGAATAAACAAGAATAATAATGTAATAATTATTTTATTTTCATTATTATATTGTTATTGTAATACGGGGTTAAAAATAAAAATGTTTTAAAAGTGATTTCAAAATGTTTATTCATTATAATTCTATTAACTAGAAATAAATAAACTTCTCAAAACAGTTTATTTTCTCATAAAGAACAATTTATGTATTGAAGTATAAAGCAGTTAATCAGTGAACTACGAGCCTTAGACTTAAAATATTGTATCATAATAATATAATAATATTGTGCTTTAACTACTCATGTGTGTGGGTACCCTAAGAAATCACAACTAGCAAATCTACCCACGTAAATAAAAAAAAGTGTGAACTCCTTGTCACAATACAATTAAATTACTCAGTAGTAGGTAGTAAGTACTTTTTGTTTACTGCCAAAGCATTCGTTTTAACTTTAGTTGCCTATCTCAAACGTCAAAGTTAACAAATCGTATTTATTAGGACCTAATGCGGTTATAGCTTAAGTATTCATTTTCATTATGAAAAGAAGATTGAAACTAAACCTCAAAATAATCCTTATTACGGATACGATACAATATTATTTTAATATTACTAAAATCAATTTGTAATTTATAACTTAATACTTTGTATAACCCCAATTATTATCAATGCTATTAAGTAAACGCTGGCGCATGAATCCAACAATATTGAAACATAATCTGTTCCTCTTAAATGTTCCCATATTTCCATGCAATGCTCATCAGATCTCTCATTCCATGCTTCCCATCGCTGTATCGCAAAATGTAAAAGTTCTTGTTTTTGTTTTTCAATCAAATATGGGCGTTTGCACGGCGAACGGTTCGTAAAGATGTGTCGAATAATTCGGAAAAATATCTCTTTGGTATGAAACCACTTGTTTCATATTCACTGACTAGCTGGGGCCTTCCACTTCGCTTTCGACTGGCAAGGCTTTTCCCGATATCTTTTGACCCTCCGACTCACAGTAGGTATTTCTCTAAAAGAAAAAAGAGTACTGTTACGCTACTAGCAAAATACGAATATTACCAATTTAAAACAAAATTATTTTGTAAATAGAAATATTACATAAGTATATATTACATAAGTATTACTTAATGTTTTATTTTATATTGATCATTCATTTTTTTTCTTCTATTTAGGCTTTATGATAAATATAAAACGTTTAAAAAAATAACTAAAAGGATTAGCAGTTATACTTTAATTAGAAAAAAAACGATAAAATAATTAAATCATAATACTCACACTCAGTCTGGTTACATCAAATATCTGTAATATAATAATTATTAAGTCCACTTTTACGCAGCGCGTTAATATTATGCTTTCATCTCAATATTTAAATTTCTTTGCATTTCCAAATGAACTACAACACCGCTAATAGATTAAACACACATCACTAATCTACAATAACAACCAACCAAAACAAATAACGTTCTACATATTTAGTCGCGGTGAATAAGTCGTAAGTTAACTGCATCTGTCTACATTATAATTTAGCTATTCATTTAGATTTCTGTGGGTATAAACTTAAAGTTTAACGAATTATGTGAACAAGGTGAACATGATAAATACGGAACTATAATCAATAGCGTGTTTATTCGAGTAGGTAATTTTAAAAACATTTTAAAAAATTGTGTAGTATTTGTAGTGTAGTAATTTCTATACTATAGACACACACTCTCACCAATGTAAGAGTGTGTGTCTATAGTATAGAAATTAAATATTAAATTAATTTGGTATCAAATTGACGGCCCTGATGAGCACATTCCATATATATAAATTATGGGCACCAGTTTTACTAACTAGTTTCACTAATATGTATAAAATAAAAACAAATTATTAAAAAAAAGGGCAGTCGTGTTTTTTTTTTTTTTTATCCTCACTTGCAACAGAGCTGGGTTCGCACTGCTTCTGACAGAGCTCCCGGGTGTCGAAGTTGTTGGCGTTGCCGAGGCAGCCTCCGTATCTGAAGGGGATGCACTGTTCCCGCGTACTGTTGTAGTGCCAGCGTTGGTAGTCCGCATCGCAGGCACCCTTCGCGCTTGGTAGCTTGCACGCGTCTAGAAACGAACATTTTTTAGGTTGTATAAATGGTTTAGTTCTGGTAGTATAAATCGCGACCTTCCCTCGTAGAGCCCATAACTAAGATTGATTTAAAAGTCTGTAAGAATATAATTTTATTATGTTAATTTTATAAAAGGCAATGACTAAAATGTATAATGGAGTAAAGATGTATTTGTTTTTGGTGGCCATAAATGAAACTTAATAAATTAGGTACAATATAACATTTTTAATAAAATATTGTACGACGGTAAATCACAAAAATCAATCTGAACTGTGTGAGCTATTTTTTTTTTAATACTGATCGATTCCGTGCTCAGCCGGCAGGAGCTTTGTAAAAAACTGAAAATCACCCTGTATAAACTGATTTAACTCGGCTAGCAGATTTAAGTCAGGTAACAATTTTGAGGAAACCTAAGATATCTTTAAAAAAGCATTGTTTTCGTCTTACCGTTAGGCGAAGGTTGTACGCACACATCCTCACACTCTTCCTTGGTCGCGAATATATTGCCATTGCCCTCACAGCCTCCGTACCAGAAGCGGGAACAGCCTCCGTATCCCAAGTCGTAGTACCATATCGCCGTGAAGTTATGGCAAGGACCAGGATCCGTCGACATACTGCAAGCAGCTGGAATAGCATGAAATGTTAATAAACGCCAAAACTGCCGATGCAGAGACAGCAAAGATTAAATTGGTAAGCTCACCTTGTTTATTTACTGGTGCGTCAGTACATCCAAGGAATTTAGGTCCAGTGGCTTCAGTACGCCCATCAGGACAGCATCCGTGCCGGCTAGAGGAGCAGTCGCATCCAGCGGCATCAGGGCCGGTGGCATGAGTCTTGCCGTCTCCGCAGCATCCGAACTTAGACTCGCGGCAGTGGCAGCCCTGCTGTTCAGGACCCTTCGCAGTGGTGACGCCATCAGCACAGCAACCGAACTGGTAAGTGTTGCAGGCACAGCCCTCATAGTTAGGTCCAGTGGCCACAGTATGTCTGGGGAAAGATGTTGATTATGTTGTGTTCGAATGTTTGGAGCCCTTCGCTGGAAGTATCGCAAAGCTTGAAAATCATCGGATATTCGAAGTGAAGGACGATAACACTGCTTAGTGCTTGCACAACAATATCATTATTAAATTGGCAAAAAGCAATGACAATGCTTTCAGATGAATTGTATAGTATGTGGTAAGTTACCTGTCAGGACAGCATCCATGTTGAGTGTACTGACAGCCGCAGCCCTGGTTGTCTGGTCCCTGCGCGATAGTGACGTTGTCGGGACAGCAGCCGTGGAGCGCGTACTGGCATCCACAACCTTGCACATAAATAAACGATAAGTTACATGATTTACTTATCAGTCACTCAGCAGGTTCGCAGTGCGGGTGACTGTCCAAAGTGTGCCGTACAGACGCTTAATATTAGAAGGCTCTATAACAGTAGGACAATAGCATGCTGGTAAAATACCTTCAAGATGTGGTCCTTCAGCTGGTTTGCGGTTGTCTGGGCAGCATCCAAAGGCTTGCAGCAGGCAGCAGCCTTCGAAGTTAGGTCCGTGAGCAGGAGTCTTCTCGTCCTGGCAGCAACCGTGAGGCGATATACTGCAGGGATCTGAGCAGCCTTCATTTTCACGGCCTGCGACTAAATGGGGCATGTAAACATTAGGAATCTTAATGGAATACTTCCTTCCTCATATCAAGATTTGATGTGCCAGCTTGAGTTGAACTTGCAAACCGCAACTCAAACCGGCAAATAAAGGAAAGTAAATAGTAAGAACTCCGTTCCTCAGTGTCGGCTGCGGCAGAACCGGAGCGAACACTGAGGAACTGAGTTGAGAAACAAGACTTCCCCGTAGCAATTAGATCTACGGATCTGATTGCTTCCAGGGAGTGAGAACCAGACTCAACCCAACTTTCCGCTACTAGCTGCCTGAGAAGTGTATTATTGATATTATTTGGTAAAAACACACTAGCAACTAATAAGCAAATGAATGTGTTTTAAACAGCTTGCAATAAATATGTAACTAACTATAACTAATAAGAGTTACCAAGAGGAGTTATTGTTTACCTGGTGACAAACCATCAGGACAACAACCGAACTTAGTAGCGTTACACGGACATCCCTGTCCGTCGGGCCCGGAGGCTTCGGTCTCGTTGTCAGCGCAGCAGCCGAACTCGAAACCACCGCAAGGATCGAGCGTGGTGATACCGATGACTGGCGATGACGTCAGTGGTACCTTCGTTGGTTGTGCTACGTCATTAGTTTCAAATGGTGCCATTGTTTCTTCTGTTTCAGTAAGTCCACCCGCGGTCGAGGTTTCTAGAATTAAATCAAAATTAGAACATGTTACTACAAAGGCGAACATATTAAAAACGTTTTAAATATTTAATTTTTATTATTTACACACAAAATACATAGGGATAGGACATAATTATAATTTGAGTACAAAGATACTGCTTATTTCTTAAGAAATTTCTTTCAGCAGACCTGCGAAAGGAGAAATAAACAGGAATGAAAAAAGAAATGTTCTCTCCACTATCTAGTCTTTTTGAAAACTGTGTGTACTTTTACTAAAAGATCAGTTACTCAAAAACGCACACATAGAGGATATACTAAATATTTAATTCCCATTTCCATGTTGAGTTTAAGACCCACTCTTTCGAAGGCTCTATTGAGGTCATCGAGCATTGTACTGAGGTCCTCCATAGTCTCAGAAGGTGAGTTATGTACTCACCATTGATGCTAATCCCAGTCCCTTTTCAGTCCAGAACCTTGAAAACATCCTGTAGTGCAGCGGTGAACAGTTTCGGAGATATAACGTCTCCCTATCTCACACCTCGCTGCAGAAGTATAGGTTTCGAGGTCTGATCCTGGAGTCGGACTGACATAGTGGCGTTTTCGTACAGGACCTTCAGCACTTCGATGTACCGATAGCCGATCTGACACCGTTGAAGAGACCGCTGTACAACCCATGTCACGATCGAATCAAAGGCTTTCTCGTAGTCCACAAACGCTAAGCAGAGAGGCAGGTTGTACTCTTTGATCTTCTGTATAACCTGTCGCAGCACATGTATGTGGTCTACGGTGCTAAAGCCTTTACGGAATCCGGCTTGTTCGGGAGGCTGGAAGTCGTCAAACCTGCGCGCGAGACAGTTCGTGATGACTCTTGAAAATAGCTTGTAGACATGGCTCATAAGTGAGATGGGCCTATAACTCTTTAGAAGGACATTGTCGCTATTCTTAGAGAAAAGTATATATATAAGCCTGTGGTGTTTTACCCTCGAGTATGACGGAACCAAATAGCTTCTGAAGGGCCTTAAGAGCGTTGACAACGTTCGGCATTTCATACAAACTTTCAAGTCCTTGTTTTTCGAAATGCATGAACCGATTTTAATTAAACTTCCTACGCATAAGCAGGAATAATTATTATAGGTCTAAAAAGTTAATTGAGAGCCTTCACGAGTTCGGTCGTAACTCCGCCGTCATCACTTGGCGCTTTGTTGTTTTTGAGCTGCTTTTGTGCCATCCTAATCTCGTACAGGCTGACGTCCGGGAAGTCTTCGGTATAGTTGCGGGTCAATCTAGCTCTTGTGTCGTTTGCCAGTTTCGTAATGGGATTACTTGTTGACGTGTATAACTGTCCATAAAACCTCTCGATCTCTCTCAACAGCTCAGGTTTGACGGATACAATCCTGCTATCATTGGTTTTGAGTTTCGTAAGCTGGCTCTGCCCAATAGACAGATCTCTAGAAAGCCTTTATTCCGCTCTATCGCATCCTCAATACGGTCTGTATTGAACCGTCGTAGGTCGCTGTTCAAGGATTTAGAGATCCGTCTATTGAGCTGCCGGCCATCAGCTTGAGATGCCTCATCTGAAGACTGCAGGATCATCTCGCGCCTCTCCTTCATGAGCCCCAAAGTAGGATCGGACTCTTTTTTGTATTCGTACGACGGGTCTTGAAAATCTTAGACCCAACCGTATGGACAGTTTCCACGAACCCATCGTTATTTATAACGAGCACGCCACGCCACGGAGCTCCCTAGGCACTCGAAACGATTCTGAAGTTCTGGGGACTTGGATCGGTGCTGGGCGGAGCGTAGACTTCATGTGCCTCTTACCATGCGGTGATCACTTCCGGTTTTCACCGCGTGTATCACAGAGACATCATTGCTGAGCTTCTTCGTCAACATAATAAAGTCAATCTCATTTTAGTTGCACCATCTGGGCTCTCCCAGGTCCACTTTCTATGCTCACGTTTTCTGAAGAAGGAATTACTCATAAAGACGCCTTAATTCTTCATAAAACTAGCCAGTAGGTGGACCCGGTGGTTCCAACATCCAACTCCGAATTGCCCCACTCGCAGCTCATTATCGTTTCGTTTGCCCAGTTTCGCGTTAAAGTCTCCCATGACAACGGTGAAGTGAGTTTTAGAGCAATGCATGGCTCTGGAATATCCTCATACATGGGCTCCACCTCATCGTCGGAGCGTGCCGAGGTCGGGGCGTAAACCTGTACTACTTTCAGCAATAACTTGCGGATATTCAGAGTATAAGGTACGCCACCCTGGTAGACACACTCTCGATCTTCGCCTCGTTGCTCACAAGGAACTTATGGACGATAAACCCGACACCACCTTGGGAATGCGGGTCGCCTTCGCGGAAATAGAGCAAGTTTTCGGATTTGAGGATTACCGAGTCCTCCCCCTCTCTTTGGACTTCACATAACCCCACTATACTCCATCGTAATGTCTTCGTTTGCAAACAAACGACGCCTTTTGTATAATGCTGAACCATTTAATATGGGCGAAAACAGATATGTACACCAACTGGAAAATTCGACAAGGTTTGTGTAACTGTAGAGGAACTGCCGTAAGACGAACAATCAGCCAAAGAAGTTTGTTAGTCCTAAAAGTTTTAGAAGTCCTAAACTTACCAGTGAACAACGGTGTGGGCGCTTCAGTAGTGGTCGTGGTGGCGGTGTTGGTCACGTTGATGGGTGGCTGCGTCCTGGGCCTGGGTGCCATCGTGACGCGCGGTATCAACCACTCGTTTCCATTGAAGAGCCCTTCAGGCATATACGCTCGCACGGCGACCACCCACGAAGACGCCGCTTTGCCTACTCCGTTAAATGCTTCACACATATACTGCCCAATATTGTCCGTATTAAGGCTTCTGATAATGAGGTCGTTTCCTCTCACTTCATAATCCGCGTCGTTATACAGTACCATGGGTTCTTCGTAGCCGCGGTACCAGAATACGACGGGCGGCGGGTACCCATACGCTAGGCAGCGCACATGGAGCCGCCGGTCAAGCTCGCCGGTCACCGTGGCGTTCTCATCTCCAGCGATTCGGGCGGGCATCCTCACAGGATCTACCAGCCCCCAAATGTTAGCAGACCAATGTTAGAATTCGTTAATACATCCTCTTATCATAATCGAGAAAGCTATTTATCACCGTATATATTCCTTTTTCACGAAACACAACCTCTTAGTAAAGGAACAGAAGGGTTTCAGAAAAAATAAATCCATAAATATCTATGATTTCCTTAATATCATAATGACAGATATCGATAAAAGAATTCCTATTAGTGCTGTATTTATGGACATGACAAAAGCTTTCGATTTAGTTAATCATAATACTCTACTACGGAAACTTAATGCGTGTGGAATAAGGGGCAAAGCACTTTCCCTTATACAATCTTATCTGGACAGTAGAACACAGTGTACAGAAATTAAACGAATTTCTATAAAAGGAAAAAGGTACTTAAATATGTATCTGAAAAACGTGACATAACTTTTGGCGTACCACAGGGCAGCGTGTTGGGCCCGCTATTATTTTTGGTTTACATAAATGACTTTCCAAAACACGTCACTTTTCCTATGGTTCTTTTTGCTGATGGTACGATAATTGTTAGACAAAATAAAAATAGAAACTATGAATGTGAGATCAAAGACTCATTGCAACAATCAATGAATTGGCTTGATAATAATAATTTAAAATTAAAAAGTAAAACTAAAATTATGCAGTTTCGACAAAGATTAACTACTCCTGACATAAATATATTATTTGACGATAACATAATTGAACTCTATACAAGCTTAAGAAAATTGTTAATCAGGCAGCTGTTATAGCTGTATATTATGGCTATGTAGATTCCACATTACGCTACGGAGTAATTTTTTGGGCGAATTCCTGCGAGAAAAATAACATTTTTAAAGCACAGAAGAGGTGCATTAGATCGATGTGTAATTTAAAACCAACGGATAGTTGTAAACCTTATTTTAAAACCCTTAAAATATTGACATTGCCTTGCCTATTATATGCCTATAGGAGACAGCATTGTTCGTCAAAAAAAAACAGTAAATTGTTTAAAAAAGCTTCAGAGGAACGTTATAGATCAACAAGACCAGAATATCGACACGAATTATGTCTAAGAGCATCAAAGACGGCCCATAAGCACAAAAGCATTCTCTGCATGGCTCCAAAACGATATAATAAAATACCAAATGCTATCAAAGATTTTAATTTGACACAATTTCAACGGAAATTTAATGATTTTTTAATTGAAAAATGCTACTATACCATTGACGAATTCCTTCTTGACAAAATGTTATAAACTGACAATTATATATTTATGCTTGACAATTTGACTAATTATTGATTGTTTTTTTAATGTTTGTAATAATAATTAATTGTATTTAAATTTGTATCTAAATTTTGACATTTTTGTTTTGTAAGTATACCATATCAATTTTAAATTCTTATATTGTTAAAGAGTGTATGCCCAATGGGTAGCTTTTTGAGTTTCCATAAATTAACTGTAAGACCTGCTGTATCACCAAAAAGCACACGAATAAATACTTTGACTTTGAAATAATGATTTGTATATAGTTTTAATTTTGTAACATAGTTTTAACTTTGTTATTTGATGTTTTTATTTAGCTTTTGTAGATGTTGCTCTCGTCCCACTACGAACTCAGGCTAGACTCTGTTCAGCGCCACGAGATGGCGCTGGCATTCCGAATAGTCAAACGAATGACTCCGACACGGCCATCCTGACTAGCACCCGTCCTCAGGTGTAGTACCCAGTATTCATCAGTATACTGCTCGGATTGCTGACATAGCAAACTCAAGCGCGTCGCTGACTATTAGCCGCTGCTGCAGGCGCTGGCCCGGTACCGCCTGGGCCCCTCGCCGTGCAGGTGCCTCCATAATTGCTTCGTGGACATCTCGAAGCAAAATGTCCAGTGTTGCCACATCGGAAACAGATGCTGTCTGATCGCTGCTTTGGTCCAGCAGAACGGCCTGCTGTAGTATCCCTCCATGTCGCCACGTCCTTTTCCAGGTCAAATCCAGGCATAGAAACATACACCGTGACGCCATCGCTCAATTCTCCATGATTTCTTCAGCTTGAGTGTACTCTGTAAAGAAACATACCCGCAAAGTATCACATAGCTCGGTCACTCCTGACCACATTTGGTACAGGCAAAAACACAATGAAAACTCGAACAAACTAACAATAGCAGAGTTCAGAGCATTACCCACTATTTGATTCACAAATCTCAAGATTCAATCAAAAGAATCAACTAAGATGCATGTGACTCATACTATCTAGTAACCTCCCGTTACTCAACTGGTCAAATTCATTTGCGCACCCCCCTCGGATCGCCAAGTCACTCCTGGACTTTATGGTTTCTCACGAACCCCATACAACACACACAACTTAATCTGTACTCTGTTTCATCAACAAAACTATTACTCACTCGACTTTCCTCAAATTCGTTAGTAATACTCGTAGTCTGATCCAAACTATCATCGATAACAATAGATTCCTCTAAGCCTTAGTAATTTGGAGGCAGTCACCTCCTTCTGCGAAGTCAGTCATGCTAGCGAAGGAGGTGGCGGGGAGGCTGAGGGAAAACACCTCACGCCTCAGCCGCCGCAGAAGACGCTCCGGGCGTCGGGAGCCGCGTGACGACTCCCGGCCACCGTAGGCGCGGGCCTGCGGGCGGAGAGTAATGGGGGACCCAGGACCAGGCCCGTGCCGGACGGCGCGTTGTGTTCCACGCGCGCCTCAAAGAGATGTCAGCAGAGGACGGGGCCCGATAGGGCCGAAGCCTGCCAGGGCGGCGGGATCATCCGAAAGGGTTACCGCTGCCCTGGAACAGAAAGGGCTAAGGAAGGAACACGTGTGGGTTTTAGTCAGTAAGAGTCTGACACTCCCTTCCGCTCCACCCAGAGCGGGAGGGGTCATTTGATGATTTCCCCATCCCAAAAAAAAAAAAACCCTTAGTAATAATTGGTCAGAAACCATATCAACTTACTCGTAGATTACATACGAGTAACGCTCATGGCCTGGCTGCCGCAGCAGCTAGTGACACTCATGCCACCCATATCGTCGTCTTCTACGTTCAACTCGTTAGTAACACTTTATACTTAGAAGCTTCGTTTGTATGTGATCGTAAGCGTACTTATGCCTACGCCTGGAGTTGAAGGCTTTTAGAGTATTGATTCAACCAGAGTAATGTAAACAAACTTTGATTTTCTAATAATAGCGTAAATCCTAACTACATCGAAATTACGTAACATGCATGCCATAAACGCACATAAAAGAATACCAGTTTTGTAATCAAACTTTACTGAACATTACAAGGCTACTTAATATTAATGCACAAAATAATGACAGCAAATGAGTAACAGTTCGTCTCGCTGTTAAGCCGGATAGATATGGGACGGCACCAGTCCTTCTCACTGGTTCCTAAGCCCGCATATGCGTAGGTCAGTATCAGTCCTTCACACTGATAAGCCCTAAACAAAATAGCCATATATATTGTGCGTCAATATTAGTCAGTACCGGTACATGGGCCTTCACCCGCATCTTCTACGTCTAACTCTTCACTAATTATGTCCAATTCACTTGGAACATAATCTTGTGGCATCTTTCCTATGCGATTATGTGCATACTTATAAGGTTAAAATTTAAAGCTTTTAACGTATAGCGATTATCATAAAAACTTCCGCTACCTTAAACGGACCTCTAAACATCCGATCTAACTTAGTCTTATAATCTGACTTCACTCTTCGTTTTCTAATAACACGAAATCGTCAACCAAACATTATGTTATAGCTGCCTTTGTTCTATCAAATCTAGCTTTCTGTTTGTTGACCGATTAAAACTGAATTTATTACAAGAGCTTTATACAACAAAAACTCTGTCGCCGATATGTTAATCGACAATCCTAGGTTCAATATTTCACGTACTATCATAATAATATTACTTTGCAAGTAAATATCGGATAGAAATGTAATAAAATCTCAAGTTGTTGCTCACTAATCGCAACGCTACATATGATTCGTTCTGTGCTGAATACAAGTGCCACATTCCACCATCCGCCGCCCATTCATTCCGTGGCCCATTTGCCACTTAATTTGGCTGCACAAATCGCTTTTACTAACGAGCATTCAGCAACAACAATACAGCTCACCTTTATGTTCTAACGTGTCTGAGGGTAGTTGTACGACGTCCACTCGCCGTTCACGACTTCCAGCACGTTGTCCACCATCCGCTTGGCTTGGCTGCCACTACTCGTGCACCCGGCTGCGATATGTCCTGTTTTCCCTCACTTACAACACACGAAGGGCTTCGCTGACGGCTGCAGGGCTGCTTGGATCGATTCTTAAGTCACTCCACTGCATTCCTTGGTATGCTATTTGCGATAGTCACGTTGATGCTGCTCCTTTGTACGTCTTACTGATGACCACAACAAGTTGTCCACCTTGCAGTGAATTTTCGGCAAAACTCTGATCAGCTGTTGTGCACTGTTACGTTTGCACGCGCCTTATACTGCGTGTTCAACGTGTATTTGAATTTTTTGAGTAATTTATTTTGAGCGAAACTTTCAATGATATACCTGATATAATCTTCGCCCCTTTTGGATAAATATACACTTTCCATTACACGTTGTGTATGCATATTTGATATCTATATTAATAGAAACTACTCCTAACCTACTCCTACCCTACCCTACTCCTACCCTACTCCTACCCTACTCCTACCCTACTCCTACCCTACTCCTACCCTACTCCAAATTTTTTTTTTCTCCAATTATCAGCCAAATCGGTTCAGCAGTTATTGAATTATAAATAGTGTAACTAACACGACTTTCTTTTATAAATCTGGGAATCAAAGTACCAGGCTAACATGGATAAGCAAGATAATACTCACTGTGCCACTATAAAATATATTGCTTTAGAAAAAAAAAAGTATCTTTAGTCCGTCTCCTGGTTCTAAGCTACCTCCCTACAAATTTTCAGCCGAATCGGTTCAGCCGTTCTTGAGTTATAAATAGTGTAACTAACACGACTTTCTTTTATATATTATATATATATATATATAAAATAGAAGAAAATAAAAGCACCTCCACTTTGCCGATTACTTTAAAACAATAGAAGATATATTGTAGTTTGTGCGGTAACCTGATAAATCAATCTTATGTCGTGGCTAAAGCCGCACGGGACGATATTCAAGGTTCAGCAATATTTGCCGAGGTTGAGTGACCATCCGTTACATACCAAGACCCTCCCTTCCTCAAAAGGTCCCGGCTGTCATTCGTAGATCTTGGACGTAGTCGCTCCATGTAAAATACTGGTATTCTTCCGGTACTGATAATTAAGCTTCAACCAGCTTCAGGCAGCTTTCAAGCCGACGCAAATTGTTGGAAAAGGCTGGGCAAATGAAGAATATCGAGTGCACTTGGTTATGATTATGAATAGCTGATGGCATATTTCCAAACAGCTTAAAAAAAGTTATTATTAAACCTTTACTTAACAAAGGTGACAAAACGAATATGAAAAACTATAGACCCATTGCAAAAATTTCCGTCTTGTCCAAAATTTTTGAGAACGTTATAATTATATACAACTCCATGTATACATATTTTGAAAAATATAACTTATTTTGCAATGAACAGAAAGGTTTTCGCAAAAACATAAATATTAACTTGGCACTCTTTGATTTAATTAATAATATTATGACCTCAGTTGATAAAAATAATCCAATTTGTACTATTTTTACTGATATGACGAAAGCATTTGATTATCTTGACCATGGAATATTGCTATATGGCTACGGCGTAAGGGGAAATATCCTAAAATTGATAGAATCATATTTAACTGATAGAGTTCAATGCACCGAAGTCTCCCGATTATGTCCCAAAACCAAATTAGAAACTTTATATTACTCAAAACAAAGAGCCATAAAATATGGCGTACCGCAAGGTGGCGTGTTGGCACCACCTCTATTTCTGATTTACATCAATGATAGGAGATCATTGATGAAAATAATTCAACATAAGATGGTTCTTTTTGCAGACGACAGCACAGCTATAATAGAATGCAATGACATAAATAATTATGAAAATTATATTAATGAATCTTTAACTAAAATAATAAACTGGCTTAGTGATAATAATTTGAAAATTAACCTAAGCAAAACCAACATCATGCAATACCATCAGCGCAGCGTCGTGAAAATAATAACATTAATATCACATAGAAAGACCATAAAATTCAGGAAGTTGATAGTGCAAAATTTTTAGGAATGACTATTGATAATAAATTGACTTGGAACACTCATACTGACATAATATGTAAACGATTAAGTAAAGCTGCGTATGCACTATTCCAACTTTCAAAAAAGGTTAATATTGAGACATTGCTAGTAGCATACCATGGACTTGCAGCTTCTGTTTTACGGTACGGTATTATTTTCTGGGGGCAGTCGGCTAATAGGAAGGTTGTATTTAGGATGCAGAAACGCTGTGTGAGGTCTATGTGTGGTCTAAAAACGACAGATAGCTGTATTCCGTATTTCCAAAAACTAAAAATATTGACACTGCCAGCAATGTATATAATGGAAACTGCATTGTTTGTAAAAAAAAACCCGCATTTATTTGTCAGCTTATCGGCAGTCAGAAGAAATCCATTGCGTACTCAATATTGTAACAAACTATGTAACGTTAAATGTAAAACAGCCTTAATGCGTAAAAGCCTTTTCGGCAACGCTCCAAAAATTTCTAATAAAATACCGGATGCCATTAAAAATTTGCCATTAATAAAATTCAAAAAGGCACTAAATAGCTTGCTTAGTGACAAATGTTACTACACACTGGATGTATTTTTCAATGATGGCTCAGTATAATGATGTTTCTATGTTATAGGAAAAAAAACTTAAATGATGAATTAATTTGTAGTCGAAATTTATTATTAATATTGACATTTAATCATTTTTGACATTTTCAATTATTCTAACTTAGACTTTATTTTATTTTTTTGACATACATAACTAAATAATTCCTCCTCTAAATCTGACATCAGTCAATTTTTTAAATAATATTATGTAATTGTTATAATTTATTTTGAAATTGTAACTAGGCATGATTATCAAACATCTTTTGTTTCATTGTGAAATGTAAATTCGTAATATTGAGCTAGATGCACACCATATTTGTACGCCTCCTGGGATAACATAGCGTTCTGTTCACCAAACTCAAGATCTGTATTTCTTTACCTGTGTTAACAAATAAAAGTGATTTGATTTGAATTGTCTCTTCTTTCTTTTTCTAAGGAATCTATCGGTAAAGGAAGGAAAACGACAGGGTAGATCCTGGTTTTTGAGTAAGTTAGCAACATTGTCTACCTCGTCCGCCAGCAAAAGGGACAGATTGTTTTGTAGTAGCATTGAGGGTGTTACAAGTCCATAGGATTAATGGTCTAAGAGTTAGCTATAGGTTACCCTACCTATAAAGTTACCTACTACATTCTCTTGATGTCATTTGACATAACAATCAATGTCCCTTTGAATCGACTCGATTACTAAATAATTGCACTTTATTCAAATTTTATTTATGTTTCAAATTGAAGTTATTTCAAGTTAAACAAATATCAACTTTATTGTAATGGTAATATGGTGGTAATATCACGATTGAAAAAGTTATAAAAATGTTTGAAGTTGTCGCGTAAACTGAACTTTATTATGTAGGAATTAAAGTTATTTTTCCATAAACTCATATTTGTTTACATTTTTGGCGAATATTTCGCAATTTTATTTTAGGACAGTTATGTAGAATTAAACATTTTACCAGATAGAATTAAATGACTGCGTATGTTTATCCTGAACGTTGAAAAACAGTAGGGAGGTAGTGTGACACAATGGGTTAGCTAAACAGAACATGTGATATGGGTATCACATGTTGTGTTTAGCTAAACCATTGTGTAAGTAGGTACCTACACTACCTCCCTACTGTTTTTCAACGTTCAGGATAAACATACGCACTCATTTAATTAATAATAAAATAAAAATCCAAGCGGATACCCATATCCGCTTGGATTTTTATTTAATTATTAAAGATTCCATACCATGAATGTATTACTATTTAACATGAGTAATATCCTTTTCAGCTCTCGATTATCTGAGTCGGTTCACAATAGTTTTACTAAGCGGAAATGTCCGCCTATAATATTTTGATTATTAAAATTTTAGGCACACGTAAAAAAAATACTGTATAAAGGCGGACTGAGGAATTTTCTACCAGTCAACCTTAGGGTGATACAGAGACAAAACATGGCAGGTGCAACATACGGGATAATAAAAATAAATAATAAAAAAAATTAAAAACACGACTGCCCTGCCAAAAAACGAACTAAAAATTAAAAAAAAACAAGTTGTATTCCCTGACTAAACAGATAAATAAAATTATCAATGCCGTCGGGGGACCATTCTGTGGAACACTTTCTAATCTAAGAGGTCCCCCATTTTATACATTTTAGTGACAAGCTTTATGCATGCTAGGTGGCTTTAATAAGGCCTTCAATTTGATACCCATATTGTATTAATTGAACAAAAAAGTTTTTTTTTCACTTTTCAAAATGGAATGCCACCATATTATTTTTTTTCAAAAAAATATATAGCCAGTGTCACTCGGGATGATGTAAGGATTCTAACGATACCCCATACATCCATGATCGGTAGAGGAGAAAACGAATCCAGCGAATCAGCGGTGAGATGTTGCAGCCAACTTCTGACGGATATGTTCACGAGCCTTAACCTTTAAAGATAACCGACTGGTTGCCGTCCTGATGAGATTCAGAGGGAGCGCATTCCAAAGAAAGACCGCCTGGACAAACAAATAAAAAAGAATGAATAAAGCCAGAACGATGAGAAGGACATCGTAGAACACGATTGTTTGTGGAACGAAGTTTTCAGCATGGGCAGAGCATAAATATTGACTTTGGGAAGTCATGTAAGAAGGAGCAGTGAGTTTGACGAGACTAAAGAACAACGTAGAGACAGTCCTCAACTCTCTGCGCTGGCGAATGGGTAACAATTTTAAAGAATCAAATGCAGTTATTGATAAGACGGTCAAGTTTATTGAGGAGATCTGCATTCAGGACGTAGTAAAACACATCACCATAGTCAATAATGGGAAATATTAGGGACTGTACAAGCATTGCCTTTATGTGTGAAGGGAGAAGGTTTTTTATCCAGTTATAGTAAATACATTTACTATAACAATAACACAGAGTCTGTTGTCAACTAACTGTTCATTATATCTGTATAATGAACAGTTAGTAAGGAATACGCTTGTATGGAATAAATAAACGCAGTTCGCATTTCCTTTACATAAAAGCTTTACCAAATAAATAGGTACGGGGTATTACCAAGTTGTGTAACGATAACGATATTCCTATGCGTGGGTCGTTACTGAGATTGAGATGTCAGACAGTAGAGCGGTTAATTTTAAATTATGTATGTAGAATTATTCGCAAGCTATAATATTTTGATCCCAAGTCTAAAGCAACTAACGCATTCCAACAGCTCAAACCCCAACCGTCTTATTACAAAACGAAACCTAACTTTAGTTCTAGCCTAAACTATTGAGCTAGTACTTGTATTTCGAACTTTATTTCGATTTAGGCAAAGTTCTTAATACTAAAATGACAACCTAGCACCGAACTAAGCTGTCATTTTTGTATAAAGAACTGCATTTCTCTATCAGTTGGGTTCTTAATTCAATAACTGGGTCAGTGGTTTAAACCTGATCGAAAGAACCTTGTTTTGCAATAAGGGGGCAAGCGTTCTGCGCATACGGAACTAATACTTCTGAAAACTATACGAACGAATACTTCCCCGTACTCACCATTGACGACCAGGTGTATCTCCTGCGTGGCCACTCCGAGGCTATTGTCAGCCACGCAGATGTAGACGCCCGTATCGTTGCGGTTCAGACAAACGATCTCCAGCGCACCGTCTGGCATCAGCCTGTAGCGGCTCGCGTTACCGTCGATCTGTTGGGAGATAGTTCTTCAGTTCATTTTTCTCCATAAAAACATAACAGCACACCAACACGGTAGGTGTCTGTATCGCTCAGTAGGCAGTCTGACATCTTGAAGCCGCTCTCGGAAACTCAGTGTCGCGATGTCGTCCTAAGTATAGCAATTGGGTTATAATACATACGGTAAGTTCCCCGAATTTCCACGTGATCTTGGGCGGCGGGGTGTCATGCAACCATGAAACATCCAACCGACAGCGCAGTGTGGCTATACCACCTTCCAATCCTGCCACCTCTGGCTCATCTAGAGACAAATAAGCATCATTTTTTATTAGCTATGACTTTAGTTCTGCAAAGAATTTACCATATTTGGCTCTATGATAGCATGTAAAGCAGTTTGCCGATGACAGTGTATGAATTTATAAAAGACTAGCATCTTGCCAGCGTCCTTGTCTACTTCATATTAAAAAAAATAACTTTTTAAAAACAATTATTTTTATTACTTGTTAATAAAAAGAACTAAAAAGGTAAAAATAATTTAAACCTGATAAGAAAATAAATAAAAGCGCACTGGGCCCGTGTGGTCAGGCGCGGTCGCAGCCGGGGGGGTCACCAAGTAGTAAGTTAGTAAGGCAAGTAAATCATGCAGACTCTCGACAGCTTGAATGATTTTGGGGGGGGGGGGTCATGAACCCCACGACCCCCCCCCCCCCCCCCCCTGGTGGTGGTATATTGTTGTACAGCAAAGTTGACTGTCCCGTGGCCGCGGTTCTAGAACACGAAGAGGAGGAGCAGGCTTTCCCTCAAGATCTGACAGCCCTCGATTGTATTATAAAAATCCTTTGTATGTTTTACTGAGTGAGCGTTCATTCATAAATGACTACATTTTCAAATGTTTAACCTTACAAATGAGTTAGACTAAAACATGGCTGATGGGGTTATTTTATTTTTTTCTATAATTGTAATTTATACCCTACATAATAATAATTATTGTAGGTAAATACAGACGCCAGCACATCAAGCTGCTACAATCTGTCAAATTTCTTTGAAGATTTTCAACTTTATCGCTACAACATTAGCTTCAAGGTTGATTGGGAAAATTTGACAGTTTCGGGTAGCTTGACCCGCTGGCGTCTGCACTTTACAACATTTCAAGATCCAATAAATGGACATTTTATCTGACCATTCGCCAAAAGTTCGAAAACATCAATATTATTAATATTATATATAAAATATGACAACCACCAGGGTCTATGCGTACAGTGTGTCATTCACCTTTGTAGGCGCGTGCGCACGCTAGCAGTGTGGCGAGCGAGAGGACATAGATGCACGACATGTCGACCGAGCGTGAGGAGCGACTGCTGATGCAGAGTAACACGATTACGAACTTCAACTGCACGAGTATACGGCCGGCGCGATTGGTGGACAGAGTCCAACTGCTCTGCTCCTACTCTGCTTCTCTAATAGAAATTTTGAACGTTATCGTTATCGCACACAAACATCGGGGGAAGTTTAGGGCTACATCAGATTAAGAATGACAAGGATATTGTTTTTTTCAGAACAAAGAGTAAAATTGTAATTCTAATACCTACCTATGCTATAATCTCACGATTTATTTCAAGCTCTATCCTGTCCTATCCTAATTGGAAAAATGTCCGACATGTTCATGTAAGTATATAAAACAGGCTTTATAGAAAATGTTAATGTGTACATACCTAAAGGATTCGTGGGGCGGGGGGCGACAGACGAAATTTTTTGCCCCGCCTCGAAAACATTCTAGATCTGCACCCTAATTGCGTAACACACGATCAATCGGAATCGGTTTCATTTTGACAGTTCAACAACATTCATTACGTTATTTACGTGTTGAGCAGACAAATTTTTCGAACTTATGAAGCAATGGATTAGCAATTTGCTTCAAAATGATTCAGATTCCGATTGATTGTGTGTTACACAATTTTGGTGCCGGAGCGTGTGTCATGTCATTCTGATTACAAGAAATGAGGAATTCTACTACTTTGTTCAGTGTGATTGTGAAAGATACGTTCTGGAGTCAATGGAAAGGGTTAGGTAGGTACTACAGAAGACTTTACAGTATGCAAAGTCAGGGACATTAATTGTATAACAAGTTGACTACATTCAAATCACGACTGCCATTCTTTGACAGTTGTATACAATTAAACACGACAAATAGACGAGGTTAGTCAATTTGATAAACAATAATAACCCTTCCTATACAATTATATTATACAATACTATCGACCTCCACGCTTGCGGCTGCGCAAGCGTGGAGGTCGATAGTTATCCCACGAGACCTTACTACCGAGATAAAAGTGACTATTTAATCGTAATTCGTTCACGTTCAGCACTTAAGACGTGAAAATGTAACAAACAGACATACAGAATTACTCACCAGTAGTTATTCACCTCCCTGTCTGCACCCGACAGGGAGGGTCACACCGGTCACACATCCCCGGGCCCATCCACCCGGGGAGTTAGGTTGCTAGATGTTAGGTATCCTTTTACGCCCCCTTATAAGATTTAACCTCAATTAATTCCCCTCTCGTCATGTCGGACGCTATTGTATTAGCATTCGTAGAAAGACCCCGAATTCATTACCAAAAATGGCAAAGCCCCTGCTAAAGTCCAGCAAGGTTCCCTTGTGTCCACCGTCCATCGCTTGTACAAAGCGAGACAGGGCCTTGCCTACGACAGGGCCGGTTGCGTTGCGACCGCACCGAAGGTCATCACCTGATTTCTAAGATGAAATGGGTCTGCTCTCTTTCGGGCATCTCTATCGAGAAACCCCGTCAATCTACTAAATCAGTGTCTCCGCGTGCGAGTGAGTGCGTGGGTGTGTGTATGTGTGAGGGTGTGTGTTCTGTAATCAGTGTCACCGCTGCCAATTATATGGCATTCCCAATTGTTTCGCAACCCTTAGATGCGTCAAGTGTCTAGGCGAGCACGGAACAGCAGACTCTTCCAGACCTAAAGATCGCTCGGCTGATAGATTAGTGTACAGAGTCACCTGTGCTGAGCTATGTACTCTGCGGACAATCTGGCACCCGGCTAACTACCGGGGTTGCCCAAAGCCCCCAAGACTTCCTCTCCCAAACTAGCCAAGTGCGCATGCGACCACCAGCAAAGGGAGAGTCCCTCTGAGAAGGTCCCATCTTCATAAATGCCCGAGCGGCTCAGCCTCAAAGGGCCTTTGGGGCTGAGCCGCCTGGCAAACCAGGAAACCTCCTGGGTAAACCTCCATTACTGAAAAGATCCTACAGCTTCGGTGCCCTACAAACCCTCGGTTATCCCAATGGATGACGATTGAAAAAAATTAGGTGCACTAAGCACCGTTCTTTAACACCTGTTTAAAGAAAGCTACGTTCCCGGCTAGGTAGATTATCTCGCGTGTCATTCCAGTTCCTAAGGGTAAGGCTGGGCCGGATGTCAGCGACTATAGACCAGTAGCTGTGCCGTCTACGCCCGCAAAAGTTTTTGAATCCGCCATCCAGCGCTGTGTGCAGGGACAGGTGCGCTCACAGCTGTCGGATGCTCAGCATAGATTCAGACCGGAGCGCAACACTGCTACTAATCTACTCAACTTCATGGCGAAGGTAGTAGGTACCTTCAGTATCGACTGAAGGTACTACCTTCGCCATGAAGTTGAGAGTTGAGTTGGGGTGCAGGTTGACGCGGCAAAAAAGGCATTTGCCACCGTCGCCATCGACAATGATGTCCTATTAAGAAAACTTGCAGAGATCGGCTGTACACCACGCCTATTGCAGTTCTTCGTGAGCTACATGAAAGATAGACAGACAACAGGGCTCCGAAGCTTAATACCAGAATCGCTAAATACCAGATTCGCAAATTACCAGACTCGCAAAAAAGCAGATTTTGTACAGTTGAAAACAACTTTTAATGGAAAAAAAAAGATTTACTAAAGTAAAGACTAATTGATGTATTGCAAAACTTTTGGTTATGATAGCGACAATTTGTAGATCCGGATGTATGTGGCCTATAATGGGTGTGAGTCTGAACTGTACTATATAAGGTCCTGAGTAAGTCAGGGCAGCAATTTGGGGCCTCTGGAATATATCATAATGATAAACGATTTACCGGAGGTCGTCAGATATGGCTTATATTTATTATTTGCTACGTATCTACTGTACCTACTCAAAGCTATGGCAACCTACGTATTCTGTGAAAATTGCCCTAGAATAGCAAAAAATAGCATTAAACAGGTTGTAACTGATGAAGCGGTTCTGCTAGCACCCTGCCACAGTCTGAACAGAAACGAACACCATCAGGGCCAGACAACCTTTTCGGCTTAAGATTCACCAGCGCATCATTTACGTATTAGAACATAAAGATACCCTACTCTACATGAAGTTATCAATGAATTCGTAGCGATATTCAATCCTTTGATTTGAAAGCCATCGACCGGCTTCAATCAAAGAATGGAATGTAAAATAAAGTTTATTTTTATTTTATTTAAGTATTGTGAAAACAGAAAAAGATTTCTGTGCCACCGGACTCTACTCCGTTCACCTTTTATGTTCTTCTCCAGACGGTAAGGATGGCTTGACTTAACAAATACGAATTAACAAAAATAAACTATTTCAAAACGTAAATGTACAGTAGCCGAATGACACGTGAGAGTCCAATAGACGACGAGCATCGACAGACGAACCAATCGCGTGCAGCCTCGGTGCCCCCCCGCCTTCTTCATTCCGCCAAAGAGACCGAAAAATGAACTACTGCGCAGGAGTCAGTTTGTGCTCACGACTCATGCCGGTTACTATATACAATGTATTCATTCATAATCTGCCTATCCCTTTCCCAACTACAGCAGTCACACACCCGATACAAACGATCGAATGACTTTATTTTCCGTCTTTTTTTTAACCATAATATCATAACATTGGTCTAAATACTCTAAATGAAGGGTTTACAGGACAACCGTGATCTTGCGGCCGTTAAGTTCATAGCACACATTTCAGCCCAGCATCGAATCAGAATCAGCACCGTGGCAGAATGGCAGAACAGGACTCATGGCAGAATAACAGCCGCACAGTTTGACCGATCAAGGTTAAGCTACGCTTGCCGCGGTCGGTCTGTGGATGGGTGACCATCCCTTTCCACTGAACCCCTCCGTGCCTCGGAAAGCACGTTAAGTCGTTGGTCCCGGCTGTCATTTTCGTAGATCTTTGACAGTCGTTACTGATAGTCAGAACCCTGAAAGTCTGACAACCAGTCTTACCAAGGGGTATCATATTACCTAATAACTGGGTTATGGAGGTCAGATAGCAGTCGCTCCATGTAAAATACTGATATTCAGCTGCATCCGGTTAGACTGGAAACCGAGCCGACCCCAATATAGTTGGGAAAAGGTAAGGTAGATGATGATCGAATCAGCACCGTCACACCATGAGGTGAGACGGTGCTGGCCGATAAGGGCTGGGCTGCACTGCCTGGTCAACCAGGTAGTAAGAGTATGAATGAAGTTTCATGGTGATGCAGATTCGGTGCCAAGCTGATATGCTGCAGGTCCGCACCCATATTATAACCGACACTTCTTACACCCGTTTCGGGCTGGTCAACGTGACAGTATAATAGTTGTATAGGTACTGCGTAAGGTTCTAAATCGCTTGACCCTTTTTTCACTGTCCGTATGTTTGAAACGTGGAGCCGTCAGAAAGTCTGATGCGGTTCCACCACGGTTTCACGATCAGAAGAACAACCGTGGTGTCAGTGTAAGGAATGATTTATGTTCGTGAAGATTGAAGATTCGCTCCGTGCCTCGCCAGCGCCTCGTCCGCGGCTCGACTCGCGCCCGGCACGGTCTAGCATCATCATAAATCGTATACATAGATAGCTGTTTTATGTGCACAGAACATATTTTTTTTAATTCTTGTGGTTCCTCCCCTAAAGGTGACTACTTGTTGTTCTTATTCGAACATTGAATGCAATTTGGCGCTGTACCGTGCACATGTTCATAACACGCAATCATACCAAATATTAATAGATTATAATTTAGCGACAGTAACGATGTAAATAGATGGGCAATAAAAAACGTGTTAGCAAAATGTTGTGTTTAATTACCGCTTGTCAGAATTAAATACAAAGCTGAATATTATAGACAGTGTGATGGCGAGGCTCGTTGGATCCCAGCAATAGAACAATCAAAGCTTAGTAGCACATTACTAAATGAAATACATTTACAGTTATAACTATAACATTCGGGAAGTCGTGACGTCAACAAAAATAAAAAGAAATATTGCGATAACATAAATTTTTATTTACATTCCGAAATTCACAATCAAATATAACAATAAACGTCCTACGTCCAACTTACCTGTCAATGAAAGTACAGTGAGAAACACAGAAGTCTACTGGTGATTTATCTATATACACACATACATTCACAAGTTGATCGCCGCCGCCCCGACCGGCAAGTGGTGCACTAGCTATACTTTATTGTCAGCTCGTCCGCGGTATCGACACCACGACTCGACTGAGGTGGCTAGGCCTGTACACAATTTACTACCAAATGAGTTATACAATTTATTTCTTCGTAAAGTCCAGCCGCCTCCGACTACTCTTATAGAGCAATACAGCGATACATATAATAATATATTCTTAGAATACAAAAATTAAAACAATAAGTTATATACATCAAATTATAATTTCATGTACATGTGTGTCGGCGCGCCCCGCGGCGCGGTCCACGCACGACGACACCGCGCTCAGTAGCATGTCGTCGCCCGTACATCTACTCCTCCTTAAATATCTTACCGGGCGCCGAGCGGGCCCATTTTAGTATCACAATGAGTGTTAAACTAAACCGAGGTCCCACTAAATCCTAAACGCCTACTAAAAAAACTATATAAAATCGAAATCTTCTACTACAAAATAAAAAGAAAATTCTT
The DNA here is from genome assembly GCA_949629185.1 of Apamea crenata. Classification (NCBI taxonomy): domain Eukaryota; kingdom Metazoa; phylum Arthropoda; class Insecta; order Lepidoptera; family Noctuidae; genus Apamea; species Apamea crenata. The sequence continues at coordinate 13,848,801 of OX451371.1, forward strand.
TACGAACAATAATAAACTCGCTAGAAACGTGACGAGCGTACGGTAGGTGCGTCGGACAGTCGCGATGCGTCGCGGTGGAAGGTGGATGGTTGTACTTGTGTCGTGCGCAGGGCGGGGCGTGTTCGGGCGTGTTCGGGCGTGCTCGGGCGTGCTCGGGGCTCAGTCGAGGACCTGCGAGACGATCTTCTCCATGTCGTGGTCGATCTCGTCGTTGGTGGGCGGCGGCGGCGCGGGCCCGGGCGCGTCGGGCGCGGCGGGCAGCGTGAAGGGCTCGTCCAGCTCCTCCAGGCCGGCCGGCACGGGCAGCTTGCCCAGCTCCTCCTGCAGCTTCACGTAGTGCCGCTGCGCAAGTACACACACCTCATTACTATCTCATCCAACAGTAAGACCTAGTATCCACGCCCGATTTTTTATCGTTCACTGGATTTTCAACGCACTGTTTAGTGCCGAGAGTTGATAACAGTGTATTTTCTGGCGCGCTGTGATTTGTTGGATTCTCAAAGCTCGTCTCAACACCGATAGTTAAAAATCCAGTGCGCAATAAACAATCATCGTTTTAAAATATCGCCGTGCGTACACGGGCTAATAAATCACTACCGAAGTAGTAGAACACTCAATAAAATAAAAAATGCTTTTAAAATAGTTTTAGTTTCTGCCTTACTTTGAGCGCCATTAGGTTGAGCTGTATGCTTCTCTGCGTGCGCTCGTCGCCGCTCTGACTCTCCAACTCCGTGATCCAGTTCGCCACCGTCTGCATTATTTCGTTACGTTTTATCCAGAAGTGCGTCTGGATCACCTGGTGAACAAAAATACATATTATTATATTCATTTACGCCGTAATTATTAATGTTTCTCAATTTCTTCTCCATCTTGATCCTGAATTTAGCTGCTGCATATCGTTCGAATGATCTACATACATACATAAATACTTAAACTTACGCCTTTTTCCCATGGGGGTGGCAGAAACTACAGAACGCGCAACGACCCTTGCAATATACAGGATGGGGGTGACAGGGACGTCGACGCGCAAACTATAATCATGAACTCAGCACATGATTGTAGACGGGTAGCGTAGAAATTTTTCGTCGGTAATTTAAAAAAAAAATTGCTCTTCCATACATTTTGACCGCGTAAATATTGCACTTTTCTATAAAAAGGCTGTTTTTTTTATAACCAACGAAAAATTTCTACGCTAGGGGTCCAGAATCATGTGCTGAATTCATGGTAACAGGCTGCGCGTCGATGTGCCTGCCACCCTGTATGTGAGGGTCGTAACGGGTATGTAGTTTTCACGTCCTCTAAGTTCATGTCTGGTCATAAACGCATGTCAATAACAACGATCCCAGTGTGATTTAAGAAAATATTACCCAAAAAGTAGACTGAAATGTCATTCTTAGATACCTTAAATTGGATAAGGATCAATTGCTTAATTTCCGATATTAAACAATCAATATTTAAAGTTAATTGTTAAAAAATGCACGATATACACTAATACACTGGCCCTTAAACTTGGATTCTATGTGTCTTGAGTACTAAGTCTTCTATAACAGTATATGCAAAACAAGATGATTAAAAAATATTAATTGAAATTATAAGCATACCTCCTTGAAGCAAGGTTCAGGGTTTCTAAGATGGTCCAGCATGGCCCAGCGCACGCAAGCCTGGTAGATGTTGGAATTGTACTCGAGCGAGGCGCTGGAACCGACGCGAGTGCCGCGGCTTCGCTCGTATCCCGGCTCGTTGAAGTACGGCTCGGGGACCAGGATTAGAGACTGGATCGATACCAGTACCTGAACACGAGCAATGTTATGATTAGATACATAAAAAACGCTACAAATTATTTTGGCGCGAGACCAAAAGCGGAACTAACGCCGCCGTTTTGTTTTATCAATACGATTTCGGGAATAATGGCAAGCGTGGTGATCAAAGCTCGTGCGTGCCTTCTCTGTATGAGAAGAGGCCTTTGCCCTGCACTGGGTCAGTAATAGACTGGTATTATAATTTCGTGTGGTGTTGCAGACTTGCCTGTAGAAAGCTAGAAGTGTGCGCGTTCCACTTCTCCTCGGGGCGTCCGTGCCAGGTGTTGAGCACGGACAGGCACACCTTGCCGTCGTTGTACAGGTTGGGGTTGAAGCGCACGGAGTGACGCCCGGTGGTCTCCAGGTTGATGAGCATGGGCACGGCCGGGTACTCCGCCGGGAAGTACACGTCCAGGACGAAGCAGCCGTTCGCGTACGGCGTGTCCGATGGACCTGTTATTAGGACCTGTAGGGAATTGGTCATTGTAGTGTTGTATCATTAGCGAACCGACAATGTTTCGCACGGTGTTTACGACTTCACGAAACATCGCGATTACTTTACTATATGTAAGTTTAATACGAATGTATTATAGAGTTGTATTGTGTGCTCAGTATACCTTCATGACGTCGAGCCGGTCGGCGTCGGTGCGCACGAACACGGACGAGGAGTAGGACAGCGGCAGCGACGTGGCCAGCGTGGCGGCCTCCTGCGCCAGGCGCTTCATGCGCGCCGGGTGTGCGCGCTCGCCCGCCGCGCGCACGGCGCCCTCGAAGTGGTACGGCACCAGGAAGCGGAACCCGGACTCCGCGCACTCCGCGATCATCTCGAAGGTCTCTGTAACGTACAACCACCATTGAGAGCGCAATCATATACCGCAGAACTCGCTCGCCGAGTTCTACATACAGCATTCGCAAAGGGGTCGGTTTTAAGCAACCAGCAATAAATATGTGTCATTTAGAGCTATGTCCACTAGCTTAGCGTAGGCAGATCGGCTCCATACTGGACAGGCATAGTCACCAGCGAAATCGGAAGCGAAATCATAACATTGTTTGATTTCTTTAAATTATTTATTAGAGCTTTATAGTACTGTGGGTGATTGGAACTCCTAGCCATGAGATAGAAGTTAGTGTTCGAGCAGCCTCGCTATTAGGTTCCGCTACTCACCGAACTGCATGGTGCGCATGAGCTCGATGTAGCGCGCCTCCCGCGACGCGCCGCTGAGCGGTTGCGGCGCGCCTGTCGCGCGCCCCGACTCCGCCTCGTTCTCCGCGCGACACATCAGCGCAGACGTCGCCTGGGACAGACCAAATATATTCAATCTGTGAGACACAACAAGCTTACAAATACAGAAATACATGAGGTAGGACATTCACGATATATTTTGAATGAGGTAAATCTAAGTGTCGTTGGAATGTAACTTTTATCTCATTTTAATATATACCGTACCATATCGAAATGAGAGTATCGCTATTCACGTCCATATTATGGTCAGCAAAAAGGTACGAGTGACCACTGCCTGCGAGCAATGGCTGACTATTGGTCGTAACCCGAGGGCCACGAACACTACGCACACTGTGTTGTTTGCGTTGGGCTTTGGGAACACTGGTTCCAGTTCAGGGCTGTCTTGCAGCACAAATTACGAAATGCTTTCAACATACCATGTTCATTATCTATCATCATCAAACAATTTATAGAAGAAACAGAACGAGGTTTTAAATTCGTTTAGCGCTAAATGTAGAATAATACTTTATTATGTACACCACGTGCACAATGCATACAATGTATTTAGTGTTTTGTGGTACAAGCGGGCCCAAGTATATCGTATTTCTATATAAAATGAAAAGAAAATATTGTTGACGAATGCAGAATGTACTGACTTTTTACAGCGTCACAATCAAACACTAACCTATTGTTATTTACTCACTTGTATGTCGGCAATAAGCGCGGCGAGTCCCTCGTCCTCCTCGGACAACTCTGAATTACTTGAAGTACTAAATCTTTGGCTATATGTCATTTTACCGAATATATTCTTCTTACTCATCCTGAAATAGAGAATATGTGTTTAAAAATATGTCAGTGGAAAACAAACAGTATTGTCTGCAAAGATACCTATGTCGTAGGCGGCTGTTGGATATGAAACATCGAGGTTCAGGAAAAGAATGGGTTTGTAGAGCAACGACTCTATCACATCGGTCGATTTAAGTAAAATGTGTCATATTTACGACACTCGGAGAACAGAATGGTTATGGAGATATTTGAAGGTCAAAGCCAAATACATTTTCACGAATAATAAGTTAGAAACTGAATCGCAGCCTGTCCAATCAATTAGTTTTTGATCAATGTTTCCTAGTTAGATGTAGAGAATGCGTAGCTTGGTGATGGACACTGTGCGCGGCGTACCTTAGCTTGGTAGCGTAGGAGTTGGTGGTGCGGCTCATCATGGCCAGCAGGCGCGGCAGCGGGCGCAGCGCCTGCGTCAGGCGCCGCGAGCCCAGCACGTGCAGCGCGCGCGCGCAGCGCAGCACGTGCACGTACAGCGGGATGTGGCGCGACATGTCCAGCACTGTGCGGAAACACACGAATGATACTATTAAGTTTTTAGTCCCAAAACTCGACTATAAATTCAAATTTAAATGGATCTTTTTAGAGAACCCTCAAAATCACTAACTGTCTAGATTGGGCCTCACTGGCAATATTAAATGTGTAAAATAGCTGTAGGTTATTTGCTTTTACTGTCAACTATAAACATGATATTCATCCATGTACTCGTATTACCTGGAAAATAGATATATTTCTATTTTACTTACCCGAATCGTTTCTTAGATAAGAGCAGATGGCGGGTACAAGCGAGCTGTTGGCGACAAGGTCAATGAACTCTGCGGGTAGGTCGTGTGTGTCGTCAGAGTCGCCGTCGCGGTCCGTGGTCTCGGCCGCACCCTCTTCCGGAGGCCACTTCTCTCCAGGGTTCATATATGATGCTAATACCTGTGTGGAAATAAGGACAAGTTAGTAAAGATCGTTTAATCTAAACTGCACCCCTCCACTGAAATATCTGTACAAACATTTGAAATGTGTATGCAGCAAGCAGAGTGGTGGCCCGGTGGTAACGGCCGTGACTTACGAGTTGTAGGTCGTAGGTTCGAACCTAGACAGGCACTTTAATTTGTGTAAATTATTTCATCACCACTTCTCTCAAAACGGTGAAGGAAAACATCGTGAGGAAACCGGCATGTCCTAGACTAGAACCAAAAAATTTGAATACATGTGACATCTACCAACCCGCACTGGGTCCGCGTGGTGGATTACGGCCCAGTCCCTTTCTCCCAGAAGAGGCCTGTGTTCCAGCAGTGGGAACATTATAGGCTGATTATGCTATGCAAGAAGTAGTGGAGAGAAGCCATTTTGGATTAAACCATCTCTACAGCTTTAAATCGAGCTTTAGGAAAAGATAGGTATACAGATATAAATTATAGATACAGCGCTTTGCAAGGTCACAAGGTGTGCAACGTTAGCGCTTTTATCGCGCGAGGAGCGTCTGCGTTACAACAAAGCCGCCTCCGACATCGCCTCGGACGCGCCAACACTCGATAGGTGTTGAACTGTGGACATGCTTCGTCACGCGTCACGCGTGGCGTATTCACGTACTAACGCGTACGGGTGTTTGCCTCGCGAGGCTGCTCTATACGTTTAGACCCGGCTATGGATGTGTGTTAACTATTAATCTATCTGTCAATACTCTGCTTTCTTTAGTCCTCGGCAGAAATGTGAGCATACTGACCTGCAGCAGCACAGTCACGTGTTCTTCCTCGGTCCTCTGCCTGACGAGCGCCTGCTCGACGTTCCACGATTGTTGCGTGGAGCCGGTGCCGAAACCCGTGCCCTTCGCCCAGTAAAGCTGGCTCTTCTCTTCGGACTTGCCTGTAGAGCCGTTTGAACCTTGGCTGTTCTGTAATTATAAGTATTTATGAGTAAAATGGACAAGGACTATAGTAAAGTGGATAGGAAACGTATGGCAGCAGAGTTATGTTTAGTCATGAATGACACGCTTGCTCACATTTGTTATAGAAAAAAAGAAAAGTAAAATCAAAATGCGGTCGGAGAATCATAGAGTAAGATGGATTATATACGGGTTTAAAGTAAACAGAATTCATTCACGATTTTGAAGCTACGATCAGCGTACTAGTGCCCTTATTCTATTCCTCTTGACTTGGGATAAAATAATTTGTGTTTACTTAACAATGTAATGTTGTGATTGACCAGACCACTTAATTTGTAAGTGGTACTATAAATTGGCATCCACAGGTACGTTTTCTGGTCCATTTGTTTTCATCCAATACTTTTGGAGCAAGGTATAGGTCATTATAGGCATATCCTGCAAGTGCGACCTATGTATTATTTGAGTTGCAATTCACACAAATATAATATTATACCTATACACAACAAATATTAAACAATCCTAGTTATCATTAGACATCAGAATATGTCTAAAATCATAGTTATTACGTATTCATTTCGGGATTTTAGAAATTACAAGTTATTTATTTCATTTTGACTACATTCGTTACAAAATATAATTATGAAGAATCTTTACGGTTTCGTAACAAAGTAGGATAAATTTTTAATTTCTTAAATCATGTGATGATAAATTTTCTATTTTTTCTCACTGCCTTTTTATTAAGATGTCTGTGTAACTGTTTGTTTACCTGAATTAGGGCTGATTTTTCAATCCACCGATAATTTTTATTTGTAGAATGTACGGAAGAACTGTCAAAAATTCAAAATTATTCCTCCGATAAAATTGTCTGGATTAATAACAATAAGATTAATTCCGGGATTGATCTCTAATTCAAACACACTTACGGGGCGTACACTTCGTGGGTGTGCTAGGTACACCTCTGCCTAACGCTTCCAGCAGGCGGGATTGTTTGTGATGGTAACTAGACTCACGTCATTAGAGTTGGGCCTGTGGTGCGTGAAGACCGCCAGACACGCGAGCAGCAGGCGCACGGCGCCGCGCTGCAGCAGTGCGCGGCGCAGCGCGCGGCCCGCCTCCGAGCTGCGCGGCGCGCGCTCCAGCAGGCGGGATTGTTTGTGAAGGTAACTAGACTCACGTCATTAGAGTTGGGCCTGTGGTGCGTGAAGACCGCCAGACACGCGAGCAGCAGGCGCACGGCGCCGCGCTGCAGCAGTGCGCGGCGCAGCGCGCGGCCCGCCTCCGAGCTGCGCGGCGCGCGCTCCAGCAGGCGGGATTGTTTGTGAAGGTAACTAGACTCACGTCATTAGAGTTGGGCCTGTGGTGCGTGAAGACCGCCAGACACGCGAGCAGCAGGCGCACGGCGCCGCGCTGCAGCAGTGCGCGGCGCAGCGCGCGGCCCGCCTCCGAGCTGCGCGGCGCGCGCTCCAGCAGGCGGGATTGTTTGTGAAGGTAACTAGACTCACGTCATTAGAGTTGGGCCTGTGGTGCGTGAAGACCGCCAGACACGCGAGCAGCAGGCGCACGGCGCCGCGCTGCAGCAGTGCGCGGCGCAGCGCGCGGCCCGCCTCCGAGCTGCGCGGCGCGCGCTCCAGCAGGCGGGATTGTTTGTGAAGGTAACTAGACTCACGTCATTAGAGTTGGGCCTGTGGTGCGTGAAGACCGCCAGACACGCGAGCAGCAGGCGCACGGCGCCGCGCTGCAGCAGTGCGCGGCGCAGCGCGCGGCCCGCCTCCGAGCTGCGCGGCGCGCGCTCCAGCAGGCGGGATTGTTTGTGAAGGTAACTAGACTCACGTCATTAGAGTTGGGCCTGTGGTGCGTGAAGACCGCCAGACACGCGAGCAGCAGGCGCACGGCGCCGCGCTGCAGCAGTGCGCGGCGCAGCGCGCGGCCCGCCTCCGAGCTGCGCGGCGCGCGCTCCAGCAGGCGGGATTGTTTGTGAAGGTAACTAGACTCACGTCATTAGAGTTGGGCCTGTGGTGCGTGAAGACCGCCAGACACGCGAGCAGCAGGCGCACGGCGCCGCGCTGCAGCAGTGCGCGGCGCAGCGCGCGGCCCGCCTCCGAGCTGCGCGGCGCGCGCTCCAGCAGGCGGGATTGTTTGTGAAGGTAACTAGACTCACGTCATTAGAGTTGGGCCTGTGGTGCGTGAAGACCGCCAGACACGCGAGCAGCAGGCGCACGGCGCCGCGCTGCAGCAGTGCGCGGCGCAGCGCGCGGCCCGCCTCCGAGCTGCGCGGCGCGCGCTCCAGCAGGCGGGATTGTTTGTGAAGGTAACTAGACTCACGTCATTAGAGTTGGGCCTGTGGTGCGTGAAGACCGCCAGACACGCGAGCAGCAGGCGCACGGCGCCGCGCTGCAGCAGTGCGCGGCGCAGCGCGCGGCCCGCCTCCGAGCTGCGCGGCGCGCGCTCCAGCAGGCGGGATTGTTTGTGAAGGTAACTAGACTCACGTCATTAGAGTTGGGCCTGTGGTGCGTGAAGACCGCCAGACACGCGAGCAGCAGGCGCACGGCGCCGCGCTGCAGCAGTGCGCGGCGCAGCGCGCGGCCCGCCTCCGAGCTACGCGGCGCGCGCTCCAGCAGGCGGGATTGTTTGTGATGGTAACTAGACTCACGTCATTAGAGTTGGGCCTGTGGTGCGTGAAGACCGCCAGACACGCGAGCAGCAGGCGCACGGCGCCGCGCTGCAGCAGTGCGCGGCGCAGCGCGCGGCCCGCCTCCGAGCTGCGCGGCGCGCGCTCCAGCAGGCGGGATTGTTTGTGAAGGTAACTAGACTCACGTCATTAGAGTTGGGCCTGTGGTGCGTGAAGACCGCCAGACACGCGAGCAGCAGGCGCACGGCGCCGCGCTGCAGCAGTGCGCGGCGCAGCGCGCGGCCCGCCTCCGAGCTGCGCGGCGCGCGCTCCAGCAGGCGGGATTGTTTGTGAAGGTAACTAGACTCACGTCATTAGAGTTGGGCCTGTGGTGCGTGAAGACCGCCAGACACGCGAGCAGCAGGCGCACGGCGCCGCGCTGCAGCAGTGCGCGGCGCAGCGCGCGGCCCGCCTCCGAGCTGCGCGGCGCGCGCTCCAGCAGGCGGGATTGTTTGTGAAGGTAACTAGACTCACGTCATTAGAGTTGGGCCTGTGGTGCGTGAAGACCGCCAGACACGCGAGCAGCAGGCGCACGGCGCCGCGCTGCAGCAGTGCGCGGCGCAGCGCGCGGCCCGCCTCCGAGCTGCGCGGCGCGCGCTCCAGCAGGCGGGATTGTTTGTGAAGGTAACTAGACTCACGTCATTAGAGTTGGGCCTGTGGTGCGTGAAGACCGCCAGACACGCGAGCAGCAGGCGCACGGCGCCGCGCTGCAGCAGTGCGCGGCGCAGCGCGCGGCCCGCCTCCGAGCTGCGCGGCGCGCGCTCCAGCAGGCGGGATTGTTTGTGAAGGTAACTAGACTCACGTCATTAGAGTTGGGCCTGTGGTGCGTGAAGACCGCCAGACACGCGAGCAGCAGGCGCACGGCGCCGCGCTGCAGCAGTGCGCGGCGCAGCGCGCGGCCCGCCTCCGAGCTGCGCGGCGCGCGCTCCAGCAGGCGGGATTGTTTGTGAAGGTAACTAGACTCACGTCATTAGAGTTGGGCCTGTGGTGCGTGAAGACCGCCAGACACGCGAGCAGCAGGCGCACGGCGCCGCGCTGCAGCAGTGCGCGGCGCAGCGCGCGGCCCGCCTCCGAGCTGCGCGGCGCGCGCTCCAGCAGGCGGGATTGTTTGTGAAGGTAACTAGACTCACGTCATTAGAGTTGGGCCTGTGGTGCGTGAAGACCGCCAGACACGCGAGCAGCAGGCGCACGGCGCCGCGCTGCAGCAGTGCGCGGCGCAGCGCGCGGCCCGCCTCCGAGCTGCGCGGCGCGCGCTCCAGCAGGCGGGATTGTTTGTGAAGGTAACTAGACTCACGTCATTAGAGTTGGGCCTGTGGTGCGTGAAGACCGCCAGACACGCGAGCAGCAGGCGCACGGCGCCGCGCTGCAGCAGTGCGCGGCGCAGCGCGCGGCCCGCCTCCGAGCTGCGCGGCGCGCGCTCCAGCAGGCGGGATTGTTTGTGAAGGTAACTAGACTCACGTCATTAGAGTTGGGCCTGTGGTGCGTGAAGACCGCCAGACACGCGAGCAGCAGGCGCACGGCGCCGCGCTGCAGCAGTGCGCGGCGCAGCGCGCGGCCCGCCTCCGAGCTGCGCGGCGCGCGCTCCAGCAGGCGGGATTGTTTGTGAAGGTAACTAGACTCACGTCATTAGAGTTGGGCCTGTGGTGCGTGAAGACCGCCAGACACGCGAGCAGCAGGCGCACGGCGCCGCGCTGCAGCAGTGCGCGGCGCAGCGCGCGGCCCGCCTCCGAGCTGCGCGGCGCGCGCTCCAGCAGGCGGGATTGTTTGTGAAGGTAACTAGACTCACGTCATTAGAGTTGGGCCTGTGGTGCGTGAAGACCGCCAGACACGCGAGCAGCAGGCGCACGGCGCCGCGCTGCAGCAGTGCGCGGCGCAGCGCGCGGCCCGCCTCCGAGCTGCGCGGCGCGCGCTCCAGCAGGCGGGATTGTTTGTGAAGGTAACTAGACTCACGTCATTAGAGTTGGGCCTGTGGTGCGTGAAGACCGCCAGACACGCGAGCAGCAGGCGCACGGCGCCGCGCTGCAGCAGTGCGCGGCGCAGCGCGCGGCCCGCCTCCGAGCTGCGCGGCGCGCGCTCCAGCAGGCGGGATTGTTTGTGAAGGTAACTAGACTCACGTCATTAGAGTTGGGCCTGTGGTGCGTGAAGACCGCCAGACACGCGAGCAGCAGGCGCACGGCGCCGCGCTGCAGCAGTGCGCGGCGCAGCGCGCGGCCCGCCTCCGAGCTGCGCGGCGCGCGCTCCAGCAGGCGGGATTGTTTGTGAAGGTAACTAGACTCACGTCATTAGAGTTGGGCCTGTGGTGCGTGAAGACCGCCAGACACGCGAGCAGCAGGCGCACGGCGCCGCGCTGCAGCAGTGCGCGGCGCAGCGCGCGGCCCGCCTCCGAGCTGCGCGGCGCGCGCTCCAGCAGGCGGGATTGTTTGTGAAGGTAACTAGACTCACGTCATTAGAGTTGGGCCTGTGGTGCGTGAAGACCGCCAGACACGCGAGCAGCAGGCGCACGGCGCCGCGCTGCAGCAGTGCGCGGCGCAGCGCGCGGCCCGCCTCCGAGCTGCGCGGCGCGCGCTCCAGCAGGCGGGATTGTTTGTGAAGGTAACTAGACTCACGTCATTAGAGTTGGGCCTGTGGTGCGTGAAGACCGCCAGACACGCGAGCAGCAGGCGCACGGCGCCGCGCTGCAGCAGTGCGCGGCGCAGCGCGCGGCCCGCCTCCGAGCTGCGCGGCGCGCGCTCCAGCAGGCGGGATTGTTTGTGAAGGTAACTAGACTCACGTCATTAGAGTTGGGCCTGTGGTGCGTGAAGACCGCCAGACACGCGAGCAGCAGGCGCACGGCGCCGCGCTGCAGCAGTGCGCGGCGCAGCGCGCGGCCCGCCTCCGAGCTGCGCGGCGCGCGCTCCAGCAGGCGGGATTGTTTGTGAAGGTAACTAGACTCACGTCATTAGAGTTGGGCCTGTGGTGCGTGAAGACCGCCAGACACGCGAGCAGCAGGCGCACGGCGCCGCGCTGCAGCAGTGCGCGGCGCAGCGCGCGGCCCGCCTCCGAGCTGCGCGGCGCGCGCTCCAGCAGGCGGGATTGTTTGTGAAGGTAACTAGACTCACGTCATTAGAGTTGGGCCTGTGGTGCGTGAAGACCGCCAGACACGCGAGCAGCAGGCGCACGGCGCCGCGCTGCAGCAGTGCGCGGCGCAGCGCGCGGCCCGCCTCCGAGCTGCGCGGCGCGCGCTCCAGCAGGCGGGATTGTTTGTGAAGGTAACTAGACTCACGTCATTAGAGTTGGGCCTGTGGTGCGTGAAGACCGCCAGACACGCGAGCAGCAGGCGCACGGCGCCGCGCTGCAGCAGTGCGCGGCGCAGCGCGCGGCCCGCCTCCGAGCTGCGCGGCGCGCGCTCCAGCAGGCGGGATTGTTTGTGAAGGTAACTAGACTCACGTCATTAGAGTTGGGCCTGTGGTGCGTGAAGACCGCCAGACACGCGAGCAGCAGGCGCACGGCGCCGCGCTGCAGCAGTGCGCGGCGCAGCGCGCGGCCCGCCTCCGAGCTGCGCGGCGCGCGCTCCAGCAGGCGGGATTGTTTGTGAAGGTAACTAGACTCACGTCATTAGAGTTGGGCCTGTGGTGCGTGAAGACCGCCAGACACGCGAGCAGCAGGCGCACGGCGCCGCGCTGCAGCAGTGCGCGGCGCAGCGCGCGGCCCGCCTCCGAGCTGCGCGGCGCGCGCTCCAGCAGGCGGGATTGTTTGTGAAGGTAACTAGACTCACGTCATTAGAGTTGGGCCTGTGGTGCGTGAAGACCGCCAGACACGCGAGCAGCAGGCGCACGGCGCCGCGCTGCAGCAGTGCGCGGCGCAGCGCGCGGCCCGCCTCCGAGCTGCGCGGCGCGCGCTCCAGCAGGCGGGATTGTTTGTGATGGTAACTAGACTCACGTCATTAGAGTTGGGCCTGTGGTGCGTGAAGACCGCCAGACACGCGAGCAGCAGGCGCACGGCGCCGCGCTGCAGCAGTGCGCGGCGCAGCGCGCGGCCCGCCTCCGAGCTGCGCGGCGCGCGCTCCAGCAGGCGGGATTGTTTGTGAAGGTAACTAGACTCACGTCATTAGAGTTGGGCCTGTGGTGCGTGAAGACCGCCAGACACGCGAGCAGCAGGCGCACGGCGCCGCGCTGCAGCAGTGCGCGGCGCAGCGCGCGGCCCGCCTCCGAGCTGCGCGGCGCGCGCTCCAGCAGGCGGGATTGTTTGTGAAGGTAACTAGACTCACGTCATTAGAGTTGGGCCTGTGGTGCGTGAAGACCGCCAGACACGCGAGCAGCAGGCGCACGGCGCACGGTGGGCTGAAAATCGGCTTTCATAGACTTAGGGATTTCAATTTGCAAGTGCTTGTTTTTATGCCGGATATCGCTTCTATTAGTCATTATTATGTACAAAAATGACACCCGAGTTAATTCTGCTCAAAACCGAAGGAAATATAATTTTTTTACGAAAAATTTGTATGAAGCTAGTATGAAAAATCGAATTATCTCCTAAACGGCATGTTTAACCGTAATATCCTTGGAGATGGTCATAGTGCTAATTATTTATGATTTTTTGGTTGACGATTGGACAAAAATTTTAATGCCGTTTTTTTTTTAAAAATCGTCAAAATATTTTTATTTGTTTTTACGTATGAAACGATTCCTTTTGGTGTTTATGTTGAAGAACACGGACTTTTAACTACACATAACATAAAATAGCATCACTCCTATATTTCCGAAGGAGTTGGCAGAGGTTTATAGTACACCCACACGTAGCCAACTATGTTTGAGCTAGATATTTATCAACACAAAATGAGTTTTAAAACTTTTCATACAACCAAATTACCAATTGTCTTCTAATGAGTCCAAAAAGAAGTGATTAAGTAACTACACTGATTAGGTCTTCTAATGAGTCTTAATAGGTGATTTAATGATTTTCAATATCTCACGACAATGGATTATATTTAACATTTCCTGATAAGTAAGCTAATTTGTTAATTAGCAGTGCTATGAGTTCTAAGAATAGTTAGTGACAATTATAGATTTTCATTAGCTAATGAGGAGATAACTAATGAGGGTAGTTACCTAATTATTGTCGTTTTGCAATAAAAGGGCTAAAGTTTTGTTTTATAATTTAATTTGTTCACAACTGTGTAACTGCTAACACTAAATCTGCGACTATAAAATCTTAAAATGGAAAGTTTAATCACCAATTTAGACTTGTTTGTTCTTCTACGAAGTGAGAGTACTTCATTTGATCATGAAGTATTGTTTAGTGCAGTTGTATCCCGCATAGGCGATTGCCTGTCTGACGAAGATTATGTTGTTCTCAAAGAATTTTGTCGGAGATTTACGCGAGCCGCTTTACAAAGGTGGCAGAAATCCAACCGATTCCTTGATAATTTCAGGAGAAAGTACGAGAATTGGTTGGGAGCAAATATTGATTGGCCGAGTTTTGTGCAAACTTTAGTTAATCAAGAACCAAGTGTTGATGAGATACCAAGAGCGCCCTCAGTCTCTCCAGAACCGTCGACATCAACGTCCATTGGAACAATGACGAAAAGATCCCGTAAACCATTCGAAGACCTGGGAAGTAAACAAAAAAAGAGAAGATCTGATGAACACACAGGCGAAGGTTCCAGTGAATTGGCATATGCAGCTGCAGCACGTTTAAAAGAAGAAGGGCATGGAGATATCGCCTCTGTCATCGAATACATGATGAAAAATCCTGAAGCAGCCGCTAAATTAAATGAAACGCTTAAGAAACCAGCGAAAACAATCATATTTACGCCAGAAAAGGCGCTTGGATTGCTTCTTTCGCTAAAACTCTCAAAGTGGCAATATATTACGTTGCGTGAGGCTGCCATTCGAGAAGGTGCTAAAGATATTTATCCATCTTACTATAAAGTGCAACAAACTAAGCTTGATTGCTACCCTCCGAAGCAATCAGTGACAGTTACTGATTCATCGGCTAGGATTACACTTCAAGCTTTACTTGATATCACGGTTACAAGAATCCTTCAAAGCCTTTCTAACGAAGAGCATAACAAGCAGTTGAAGCTGATATCCAAGTGGGGATTTGACGGTGCTTCTAACCAAAGCCGATACAAGCAGAAATTTGAGGGTGAGGAAGATGATTCAAGCATTTTCATGACCTCCTTGGTGCCACTAAAACTGACAGATGGAGACAACATTTTATGGACGAACCCAAAACCATGCTCAGTTTTGTATTGTCGTCCAGTTCAGTTTACTTTTGTAAAGGAGAGTGAAGCAGTTGTCCTTGGGCTGAAAAAACAAATGGATGAAGAAATTGAGGCCCTTATCCCCACAGAGTGCAATAATAATAATAGGGTGACTCATCAACTAATGATGACGATGATCGACGCTAAAGTCTGTACTTACCTTTCTGAAGCTAGATCAAATGCATCGTGCTACCTGTGCTTAGCAAAGCCTACAGAAATGAACCGCTTAGATGCTGTAACATCAAAAATTGTGTGTTCGGACCTGTATGAGTTTGGCTTGTCATCCCTACACGCCCGTATAAATTGTATGGAATGTCTGTTACACATTGCATACAGACTGGACTTCAAACGGTGGGCAGCGAGAAGTGATGAGCACAAAGAAATGCTACAGACAAGAAAGAAAATAATTCAAAATAAATTCAAAGATGAGCTCAATCTGTTGATTGATATAGTAAAACAAGGCTCGGGAACCACCAATGACGGGAATACTGCAAGAAAATTCTTTGAGTTTCCTAATAAAACCGCAGCTATAACCGGTTTGGATGAAGACCTCATCAAAAGATTTGCTGTAATTTTACAAGCAATTACATCTGGAGAGCAGATCGATATAATAAAATTTAGAGATTATGCTCGCAAAACAGCAGAAAAGTACGTATTACTATACGACTGGTACTACATGTCGTCAACCGTTCATAAGTTACTAATCCATGGGGCTGACATAATCGAGAAAAATAATATTGTGCCGATTGGGACTCTCTCGGAAGAAGCCTCAGAGTCTCGAAACAAAGATTTTAGGAGGTTTCGAGAACACCATTCGCGGAAAAGAAGCAGGCAGGATTCCAATCAAGACATTTTAAATATGCTTGTTGTTTCTTCGGACCCTTTGCTAAGTGCACAAAGGCCTAAGTTAGATGCCAAGAAAAAGCAGAGCTTTTTTGCTGAAACTCTCGACTTAATTCAATTTCAGGAAACTGAGTTAGAATTTTTGGATATATCCAATCTGGATGCTGACTCAGAATTGGAGTCTGACAACGAGAGTGATAAGGAAAATTTGTAAAAAAGATATATATGTACATATTTGTAAATTTGTATTTGAGTGTGTTTGGGTTTTTTTGTAATATTTAATGATATGTTTTATTTTTTTTATTTATTTTACTTTATTTTACGAATGCTTAGTATTAATTCCTTAAATTAACTTATTTTGTATAAAATATAACTTCATATGTTACTTCAATATAAATCTTTTTTTATTTAAATTAATATAAATGTGTCAAAAACAGCAATTTTTTTATTTTATTTTTCTTGTTTCGTGTGTTCTTAATATTTGGGTTAATAACATATCGAACTTTTTAACTTAGACACTAAAAGGGATCGTTTTACATGTAAAAATAAATAAAAATATTTTGACGATTTTTAAAAAAAAAACGGCATTAAATTTTTTGTCCAATCGCCAACCAAAAAATCATAAATAATTAGCACTATGACCATCTCCAAGGATATTACGGTTAAACATGCCGTTTAGGAGATAATTCGATTTTTCATACTAGCTTCATACAAATTTTTCGTAAAAAAATTATATTTCCTTCGTTTTTGGGTAGAATTAACTCGGGTGTCATTTTTGTACATAGTAATGACTAATAGAAGCGATATCCGGCATAAAAACAAGCACTTGCAATTTGAAATCCCTAAGTCTATGAAAGCCGATTTTCAGCCCACCGTGCGGCGCCGCGCTGCAGCAGTGCGCGGCGCAGCGCGCGGCCCGCCTCCGAGCTGCGCGGCGCGCGCTCCAGCAGGCGGGATTGTTTGTGAAGGTAACTAGACTCACGTCATTAGAGTTGGGCCTGTGGTGCGTGAAGACCGCCAGACACGCGAGCAGCAGGCGCACGGCGCCGCGCTGCAGCAGTGCGCGGCGCAGCGCGCGGCCCGCCTCCGAGCTGCGCGGCGCGCGCTCCAGCAGGCGGGATTGTTTGTGAAGGTAACTAGACTCACGTCATTAGAGTTGGGCCTGTGGTGCGTGAAGACCGCCAGACACGCGAGCAGCAGGCGCACGGCGCCGCGCTGCAGCAGTGCGCGGCGCAGCGCGCGGCCCGCCTCCGAGCTGCGCGGCGCGCGCTCCAGCAGGCGGGATTGTTTGTGAAGGTAACTAGACTCACGTCATTAGAGTTGGGCCTGTGGTGCGTGAAGACCGCCAGACACGCGAGCAGCAGGCGCACGGCGCCGCGCTGCAGCAGTGCGCGGCGCAGCGCGCGGCCCGCCTCCGAGCTGCGCGGCGCGCGCTCCAGCAGGCGGGATTGTTTGTGAAGGTAACTAGACTCACGTCATTAGAGTTGGGCCTGTGGTGCGTGAAGACCGCCAGACACGCGAGCAGCAGGCGCACGGCGCCGCGCTGCAGCAGTGCGCGGCGCAGCGCGCGGCCCGCCTCCGAGCTGCGCGGCGCGCGCTCCAGCAGGCGGGATTGTTTGTGAAGGTAACTAGACTCACGTCATTAGAGTTGGGCCTGTGGTGCGTGAAGACCGCCAGACACGCGAGCAGCAGGCGCACGGCGCCGCGCTGCAGCAGTGCGCGGCGCAGCGCGCGGCCCGCCTCCGAGCTGCGCGGCGCGCGCTCCAGCAGGCGGGATTGTTTGTGAAGGTAACTAGACTCACGTCATTAGAGTTGGGCCTGTGGTGCGTGAAGACCGCCAGACACGCGAGCAGCAGGCGCACGGCGCCGCGCTGCAGCAGTGCGCGGCGCAGCGCGCGGCCCGCCTCCGAGCTGCGCGGCGCGCGCTCCAGCAGGCGGGATTGTTTGTGAAGGTAACTAGACTCACGTCATTAGAGTTGGGCCTGTGGTGCG
This sequence comes from Apamea crenata, assembly GCA_949629185.1. Lineage (NCBI taxonomy): Eukaryota > Metazoa > Arthropoda > Insecta > Lepidoptera > Noctuidae > Apamea > Apamea crenata. Next base: position 13,866,282 of record OX451371.1, read on the forward strand.
TGAAGACCGCCAGACACGCGAGCAGCAGGCGCACGGCGCCGCGCTGCAGCAGTGCGCGGCGCAGCGCGCGGCCCGCCTCCGAGCTGCGCGGCGCGCGCTCCAGCAGGCGCGCCACCACGCCGAAGGGCAGCGTGCCCAGCGAGCCCGCGCCGCCCGCGCGCGTCTCGCCCACTGCGATGCTGCCTGATGCAGCCGACAGAACACCCGTTAAACAAAGATTTATTACCAGATTTTCGAACTTTAAAACCGGTTTTCCTATGAAGATAGGACACAAATCTTCTTTCAAAACAAGTTCATATCCCAAATCTATTGTGTCTGTGTGTTTTCGATACATGGTTGGGGAAAAAGTCTTTTCGCATTATACAGGAAGATTTTTTAGTCACCGTCCAAATTTTTTCTAGGCATTAGGTATCATTCTCTCAACGTAATTATTTCGTATTTACATAATAGGGTCCAATGTGCAGATGTTAATGGTGTGAAATCATCCGGGCTACCAGTTCAGTTAGGTGTTCCGCAAGGCTCAATACTGGGTCCATTCTTGTTCTTAGTTTACATTAATGATTTACCATTCCATTTGACGGACATCTGTGATGTTGTACTGTTTGCAGATAATACCTCTCTTATTTTTAAAGTAGACAGGAATAGACAAGATTTTGACGACGTAAACAGTGCACTCTCAATAGTTACAGATTGGTTTACGTCAAATAACTTAGTTCTCAATGCCAAGAAAACCAAATGTGTAAAGTTCGCCTTACCGAATGTTAGAAACCTAGGACCCAACATCGTCTTAGATAAAGAGGTGCTTGAAACTGTAGGCTCGGCAATTTTTCTAGGACTAACAGTAGATGCCAAACTTCAGTGGGGACCTCATATATCAAGTCTAGCAGGAAGGCTCAGTTCGGCTGCCTACGCCGTCAGGAAAGTAAGACAATATACTGACGTTGATACAGCTCGTTTAGTCTATTTTAGTTATTTTCACAGCGTTATGTCCTACGGTATTCTGCTGTGGGGCAAAGCCGCTGATATACTAAATATATTTGTCCTTCAAAAGCGAGCTGTTCGAGCAATTTACCAGCTAGGTGCCAGAGTTTCTCTAAGAGATTTCTTTAAAGATATAGGTATTCTCACGGTTGCATCACAATTCATCCTTGCCAACATTTTATATATTAGGCAAAATTTACACTTGTACACTAAAAATAGTGATATTCACAGTGTTAACACTAGAAATAAGGACAAACTACGTGCCCCCTTTCACCGGCTTCATAAGGTTCATAACTCATTTGTTGGGCTTGGTATAACCTTTTATAACAAGATACCCTCTTCTTTTCTAGACTTGCCTTTTAATGCGTTTAAAGCTCAACTGAAATACTATTCCATCAGCGACTACTTAGACGATAAGAATAGTTGGTCACCCTAGTTTAACGCAAGACAATGTTTATGTTCCTTCTCCAGAATTAGCTTACTGCCAGGTCTTAGAACCCAGCAATGCATAAATGTGTAAGCTGTCACGCCCTTTATGCCTGGAGGCTTTTATTTGGGTAGTAAGTTTTTTTATTTACATTTTAATTAATTATTTTTTAGCTTGAGTACGTATAGTTTTTATTATATTTGTTGGTATATTGGCGTGGCTAGCTGACATATTATGGCAAATAATTAAATTTTATGTTCTGGTTTTGTAATGTTAATTACCGAACATAAGTACCTAGTATTGTATACAATCAAGTATTTTTTTAAATTGAACAGACAGCTGTGCTGCTGGGGAGTTTGTTGCGCCACTTCTTCTTCCCAGCAATAGCACTAGGAAGTCGTGAAGGGCGGGCGTTTTTGGGGGACTGTCTTTTGTAATTTTGACGTTCAAAAAGTGCTGATTCTCAGCCTAATTTGAATAAATGACTTTTGATTTTGATTTTGATTTTGATTCACTAACTCCATTATTGAAAAAAAATCGATACGTAAAATTTTCATATTAATCATTTTCCCGAAAGAACTATCCGCTCTGCGTGGTCACAAGTTAAACGCTACACTTGCCGCGCAAACATTCAATGCGCTTTCGTGAATTTGTTTACAATGTATTCCCACCGCGAGTATTACGAAACGGTGCGATCTTACATACTTAGTGGTGAAAGCTTGAACGGTGCCCAGAGAGTCCAGAGACTGTACGAAGCAGAAAGTATTCCTCGCCTTCGCAATCAAGGGATAATAATTCCTTCAGTACCTAATCGCCAAACGATTTTGCCCGCAAATCAGAGGCTATTAGACCATGGCAAATTTATAGCTCCTACACACGCTCAAGGACGTGGCAGGCCGAGACCCGCAGTAGAGATCGAAGAAGATATCTTCGATTTCTTTGAACGGAGCCCTAGATCGAGTGCAGCGCGACGGCGCATCGCACCCCGGTCACCAGATCTTACTCCATGTGACTTCTTTTGTGGGGCGAAATAAAACGACGAGTGTATGTGCCCAAAGCCAGGCCTCCGTCACTCCATGTACTTGCGCGCTATAATTACCTACCGCCCGGCCGAGCGGTCTCGGGCCGTTTGCGGACCAAATTCAGTGCTGTGGGATCGCGCGGTGCGAAGCTATCACAACTGTACGTTTGAGCATTTAGGCACATTTTATAATGCAGCGGTTGCTGACGCGACGGAGTAGGCTATTATAGTAGTAGGTATTGGAAATTTTCTACTGAGTGAAGTATCTGGTTACGTAGTAACTATTTAGTAATCTGTGCCAAAGCCTAGACCAATTTAAAGAGCAACTTGTACGTGCAAGAAGTGAAGTGAAAAGTGACACTGTAGTGCTCAACAAAATTAAAAATAATGTGCAAAAACGTGCAAGACTCTGTTTAGAGAGAAACGGTATGCATTTTGAACATTTATTAAAGTACTGTTAATGTGATTGTTCTAAGATGATTTTGATTAAAGTTTTAATTATAAGTACATAAGTTGATTAAAATTTTTTAAATACGCGTAATTGCAAAACGTTTTGGCACGGTTTTAGTAAGGTCTAAAGTTATTTTTTATCTAATTTATTTTTACTTTATTTGTAATTGATTAATTAAGGATTACATTCTAATCGTAGTGAACATAGCACAAACCTTTTGCTTATTGACGGTCCTAAGCCCGTGAAAGTATGAAGGGAAAATTTGCAACTTTGTTTATTATTGTGTTATCAATGAACTGCGGCGGCGCGCGGGGAGGGCCGGCCCGCGTAACTTCACCTAGCGCGTACGCACGGCGCGGCAGTGTCCAGAAACATAAACTTTTTATAGATAACTTTGTGATGTGATATCTCAATATTTTTGTATTGAGTGATACTAAAAGAAAAAACCGGTCAAGTGCGTGTCGGGCCACGCGCAGTGTAGGGTTCCGTAGTTTTTGAAATAGCCAAGTGCGGGTCGAATTCGCTGACTGATAGTTTCGTACCATGCTCTAACTAAAAGCCAAACCTTCCTAATTTGACTTCCTATACAAATCCTCACCTGATCCGACAATTTAGCATGGAAAGTTTTAATTTTTTTTAGAGATTTGGATAAGACTTGTCATAGCCGGTGTTTTGAATTTAAATACAGGACACAGAGCTACACTACTCACTCGTCACAAAAAAATAAAATTGAGGAATTTTATGGAGTTGTTCGAAATTTTCGAGTAAAACACAATTGGTCGACTATTACTCGTAAACTTGTAAAGCCCACTTAAGTGTGATAGTTTTCCTTTAAACTTCGTTATATAAAGGTACTACTGCCGTGACATTTGAATTGCTAACTACAACCATTTAGTTGGTAGAGGGGGGGGACACTTGACTAACAAAAATTGGTACTTTAAAGCATGATAAGTCACGAACGGTTTACTTAATCAAAATACGGTCTTCCCAAACCCCTAATATTTTTAAAAGACCTATTCAACGATATCCCACACTATGGGAAGGACGAAAAAAAAATATCATCTCCACTTTACATGTACGGGAGGTACCCTAAATAATGGGTTTTTCAAAATTTTATTTTACCACTTTTTTGGAGTCATTAACTTGTATACTCATGCCAAATTACAACTTTCTAGTACCAATAGTTTTAGAGCTAAACCGCGGACAGACAGACAGACGGACATGGCGAAACTTAAGGGTTCCTTGTTGACTACGGAACCCTAAAAACAGGTATTCAATGATTTTCGCCAAAGATTAATAAATCAAAATTTGGACGGTGAGTAAAAAATCTTCCTGTAGTATGTATGAAGTTGAAATAAAATCTCTTTGGCTATACTATTGGTATCTGGCTGGTTTTGGTATCATTGAAAGTTTAAAGGAGATGTCCGCTTTTTGTATGGACGTTGGTTTTTATTCCGAGAAAAATCTAACAAGAATCAAACTACATCCAAATAAAAGCTACAAAAATATGGAACTTGGAACCACTGAAATTATATTTTTAGACCATTTCAGAGAAAAATGATAAACTTTTTAATGTTAGTACATAATAATTTATTCGTTATGGCAGCCCAAATTAAACCTCCCAAACACTTTGACAATGTCTAAATATGACAGATGACAGATGTCTAAATATGACAAATGACAGTGTTGACCGTCAGGCTCATTGAGATAGGAATAAACATGGAGACGCCGCGATAATCTATACATACATTTGCTTATACAAATATGAGTGAAATATGATTCAGAATTTGAAATATCGTTATGTCTCATTCTTTCTAGTGAGATAATCTTATTTGATAAAAGAGACAACTATATTTTAAGTTGTTGCTAATTATGGCAACATTTTGTCGTGACGTAGGGACAGTTGTAGGTAAGTGCCGTAGCAGCCATCTTATACGACGAGTTTCGTGGTAGTTTTGCTGTCAAATGGTTGTTTGTTTTTTGTAAAGTTGAGATTTGCGAGAAAATTACGAGGATTTTACCTTTTAAAACTGCATGTAAATGTTGGAAAATAGAAATTGAACATGCCTCTGTGTTGTATTGTGAAGTGTGGTGCAAGAAAGAATGCAAATCAACCTCAATTGTCTTTGCACAGGTTAGTAACCGGTTTGCATACATTAATACATACACTATTACACATTTGATGATACAATTGTAACGCGATCATGAATTTATGGCTAAAGTATTGATATTTGGGTTCATTTCCATATAACAGGCCTTTTTATTATATTTGTTAATTCATTCGTTTGTTTACAAACATATATGTCATAATGGAATAGTGTTGTACCGTTGCCTACTTGCTGTAATAGTTTCCGAAACTAGTTCCTCCGCTGAAACGATATCCGTATATTCTGCAATGTTAACAAAAATAATACTGCATCTTATTCGGTCCGAGTGACCTAGCTAGCCGCTAAGTCCGGCCTGTGGTGCACACTAAACTTTACAGCACCAAAATAAAAATATTTCACATAAACCTACATGGACACTTATGAAACGTCAGAAGCTAGGTGTATGGTAACAATTGGTTGTTTCCTATGGAGAAGAACCGGCAAGAAACTCCACGGTTACAGTTTTAAAAACAATTGGCTTTTACATTGTTTTCTATTTTGTTAAGTACCTGATACATGTTGACAGACCTACACTGTCCTCCCCTACCTATTTTTTTTTTTCTTAAAAGTATTGTTTAGACTTTAGACGATAAGCGTTTAGTAAAAAGCTATTATTTTGACATTACCAACAGACACTTAAATTTTACAGAACTTTTTAACAGAAGGTAAGATAACCTACTCATCTTTTTCTGTTACAATTACAACGGACTTTAAGTAAGTACATAATATTAGGTATGATCCAAACGTGATAACTAGTAAAACTCGTATTTAGTATCGATACTCGTTATAGTAACACCGATGTTACTTGATTGACACAACCCTAGCAATGGCAGCCATTTTATGAGACAATACGAGTTGTAGGTATGCACCCTTTTTTCGTAGGTATTTCCAGTCCATACTTTTCTTAGGTCAATGGTCAGGCTTCACTCATCCGTCTGATCCGTCACACCACAGATTACTGAATAGTTACTACGTAACAGATACTTCACTCAGTAGAAAATTTCCAATACCTATTACGATAATTGCCTACCCTCGCGTCAACAACCACTGTATGCTAAAATGCGCCTAAATGCTCAAGCGTACAGCAGTGATTGCTTCGCACCGCGCGATTCCACAGTAATCGCAGGGCTGCGTCTTCGATAAAATTAAATTAACATTACTTTTTATCTATGTTATTGAGAACTGTGAATATGTTCTGACTTTTATGTGGCAGTTAAAAATTTTAATTTTAATTATGTCTCTAATGACGGTATGTGAATGGAAAAAAATGTAAACGACAAAAACTAGTAATAATTTATCACTTACCTTTCTTCATTGACAGGTAAATGGAAAATGTTAGGTGTTTATCCCTTCTTTTGCTTGATTTACACCTATCAACAGCACATAAGGCACCACACGGCATCGTAATACGCGTACGAACGAACAGCACTATTAAAATTGAACGGCGTGCGCGCGCTTCGCTTGCGAAAACCGCACTGAATTTGATCCGCCGGCGGACCGAGACCGCTCGGCTGGGCGGTAGGCACTTATAGCGCGCAAGTACATGGAGTGACGGAGGCCTGGTCACACTTTCGCTCGTGCCTTTGTGTTATCGTATTTTAATTTGTGCTTTGCTTTCTTTGATTTTCTTGATTTAACTGACTTGGCTTTTTCACAACGGACTCTTCTACTTTGCACATGATTAGGATACCGATAGGTTACGAACCTTCAACCCTGACGACTGCTTTTTATACCGGTTACCTTCCTCAAGAATTACGCTAAAAAGAATTATTCAAATCCGACTGGTAGTTCCAGGTATTAGCGCGTTCAAACAAACAAACTTTTCAGCTTTATTATTAGTATAGATTTTTACAGAGGTAAATAAATAATCTGATTAGATTAGTTTCGTTCACATTGATAAACTCGCAAATCAAACATTGATTGACAGTAATGACAGTACCATGTGTCAATTTTGACATTTACATAATTTTTTGGGGTGTGTTCACTTTATTATCCTAGACAATTAAAAAGGTTTGTTCGTTTTAGGAGTAAATTCGTAGTCGTAATAGTAATAATAGTAGTAGTAATAATAGTCGTAGGAATAATAGTAGTAGTAATAATAGTCGTCAGTAGCCCGAAAGTGACAACCAGTCTTACCAAGGGGTATCGTATTACCCATTCACTGGGTTGTGGAGGTCAGATAGGCAGTCGCTTCATGTAAAATATTGGTATTCAGCTGCATCCGGTTAGACTGGAAGCCGACCCCAACATAGTTGGGAAAAGGCTCGGCAGATGATGGTACTGTCATTACTGTCAATCAATGTTTGATTTGCGAGTTTATCAATGTGAACGAAACTAATCTAATCAGATTATTTATTTACCTCTGTAAAAATCTATACTAATAATAAAGCTGAAAAGTTTGTTTGAATGCGCTAATACCGCCATGCGCCATTTTTGAAAAAGTGGAGCAAGATCGGTATGTCAGTAGTTACGACGTAGCTGAAGAACTGGGAATTGACCACCAAACAGTTTTGGCGCATTTGAAAAAAACTGTGTACACAAAAAAGCTCGATATTTGGGTACCTCACGAGCTCACTGAAAGAAACCTAATGAACCGTGTACTCATTTGTGATTATTTATTACGACGTAATGAAACCGAACCATTTTTGAAGAAGCTGATAACTGGTGATGAAAAGTGGATCACTTACGACAAGAACGTCGTGGTCAAAGGCCGGTCAGGCTTCACAGACTGTGGCGAAACCCGGGTTAACTCGCAACAAGGTGATCCTGAGTGTGTGGTGGGATTGGAAGGGCATTATTCATTATGAGCTGTTACCACCAGGCAGGACCATCGATTCTGAACTCTAGAAGTCCCAAAATTTCTATAGCAATGGGATCATGTCCCTACCTACAAGATGGCAAAAAGTTATCGAACAAAATGGTACCTACATACTTTAGTTAAATGTAAATAAACTATATTAAAAAATGTTTTGAATTTTCTTAAAAAATGCGAAGAAACTTTTCCCCCAACCTATTATTAATCAAATTGTATTGTGAACGAATGATATGAATTTGTGTCACATAATTATTTAATTTCTCAAGAAGGGCCACTATACTTACATTACAAATTAAATCAAATAATGCTCAAAATATAAGAGCAACTGCGAAATTAAGCGATATTCATTCCAGAAGGTGCACTTACGTCCCTCCTCATCATGCGTCACTCCGAGCAGCAACCTCAGCAGGTGACAAGCGCGGGCGCCCTCATCCAGCAAGGCGTCAGCATACCCCGGCAGCTTCAGCAGCAGGCCCAGCGCGATCAGCGCATGCGCAGGCACGCCGGTACAACCACTCTCTTCTATACCCGTGTTGGCGGTAGTGACCCCCAGTTCAACGACCTCCTGCAGGTAGTATGGACACTATCAATATACATACAACTGTTCTTTTAGTATGGTGATCGTAAGCGGGGTGGGAGTTTAGAGGGAGGGGAAAGGCGGTTAGGGTGCGTTTCTACTGAAATGTACAGGAATCGACGAATCACAGACGTGACGAGAGACGCGATGTGGATTTTACCTTATGTGGTTTGTCGATTCTTCGCTCCGCTAGTCTACGCTTCAGTGAAAACGCACACTTAGGTCCCATAAACCACTAAATGCGTTTAGCGTTCTAAAGTATCGTTCTGTTTCTGTCAATCGTTTGAAGATGATAGAGACAAAATGATGTTTTAATATGTTTAGTGCTAAACGCATTCATTCATTTGTGGTGCAATTGGGTTCAAGTGAGAGTTTGGGTTGTTAGCAGCACATGGATAGTGTGGTGACATGGGTCACAGAAGCGCCACCATTTATTTCCCATTACCAGTAGGTGCATGTCATGTTAGTTCGTCAAAGGATTACCGTCAATAGTCGTTCCATTGAGAATGAAAGTTCGTATGGAAGCTCGACATTTTTGCCGATGCTAACCTATCGGGCAAGGTATGTTAAATCATAAAGCAGCAAATTCAACCTCTACCTTTAAAATGTCCGATTATAGCACGGCGCCTTACCTCATAGGGGTCGTCCAGCTTGACCCAGTCCAGGTCGTGGTGCTGCTGCACGAGCGCGGGCGGCTCGGGCGGCGGCGCGTGCGGGCGCGGCAGGCGCGCCGCCACCAGCGCCAGGCCGCCCACCGCGCCGAACCAGCGCAGCACGGCCGCGCCGCCCGCCGGCCGCGCGCCGCCCGCCGGGGCCGCGCCCTCCCACGTCGGCCCGGACCACGCTTCTGGAATGGTGTGATTCTATATTATCTTACAATAATAATGTGTTTATAAACATATCTGAAGCGCTACTACCAGGTTCTTTTGGCACGTCGTCACAATCCATCGTGTTTTTTTTTCCAATATATTTCACAAAATAATTGCATAAATGTTTACCAACAGCGCCGCCCTGTCAGCGTTATTCAAGCACAAAAAGACCCTTGCAACAGGGTATTGTTCAGGATACATTCTACTGTGTCAAAGGCTAAAAAGGGTTGTCCACTAAATATACTGGCAAGATCTGTACTATATTATACTGTACTTTTATCCCACAACACGATCTGAATGTATGCATGAAGACGAGTAATGTCAGCAAATAACATACACACAAACACATTCACGGCTTCGCTTTTGTCTCGAACGGTACCGAGAACTCCTGCGCCTAACACATTCACAGCGTATGTATACACTTGGTAACCACAAGTAAAGCGCCCGTCCCTTCGTAAGTCAAAAATACTATAGCAGTGTAAATACATACCGCCGTTGGTGTTGAGATGTAACGTGAGCGCTAGATGTGGTCCGAACACGTGCGGCACGGCGGCTGTGAGCTGCGCGAGTGTCGTGCTCGGCGGGATGAAGCCTTCCAGTCCGGGCACTTGCACCCGGATCGTGGTCTCTATTAGATCTGGAAAACATTCAAGTAAACGTCAATATTACGAAATAAAATAGGCTAAACTCGCATTCTTGGGGAACAACTAGACAGGAGGATTGCATGATATCACAATACAACACACGTCCCTATGATATACAGGTTATTGGAAAAACACCAACAACCTCTTAAGAGGTCATTGTACTCGTCATTATGAACAACTTTTACTTTATGGGACTTTTGGAACTTTTACTTTATGGTTTTTCCCATAATAAAAGTTGGTCATAATGACGAGTACGATGACCTCTTAAGAGGTTGTTGGTTTTTTTCCTATAACCCTGTAAAAGAATCAATCGCGATAGAAAATTAACGCTGCGTCTTGACTATCTAAATATGTGTGCTCAATAATTACTTGATCCATAGATATGACCTATCAAAACATTACGTAACTTCAGTATTCCCCGATAGCTTTGACCGAGGTGTATAAATTCACCACTGACAAACGCCAGTATAAAATTAAAAACATTCGTATTATCACTTGCGGCCTGTGATGTCCCTACGGCTAGGATACATGTCTCCTCTTTCTTTCACGTCAGAGAGAGAATGTATGTTCCATAGTCCACTACGTGTACCCTACCCGGGTCGGTGGGTAAAAACTTGGTCTTAACTATAAACTCACCATCAGTAACAGACAACACGGACGCATCGTTACTCGTCTTAGTCTGTCTCTTCTTATTATTCTGTTGTTTCAACGACGTATTCTTCACATCCTTTACTCTTTTGTCTTTAGAAGCGCTAGCAGCAGCCAGGCTTAGTTCCCAGGCCTCCGCTACTGTAGTGATAGCGGTGTCGGAAGCGCTGCGCAGAACGGAGGTCCCGCCCGATGTAGGAGACGTGTTCATGCATACTTTTGCTGTCTCTTCCATTATTGGTACTGAGGATGTGAAAGGGAATGAGTTAGTGATAACAAAATAAAATAAAAAAATAAAAAAGATACTTTACTTCAGATCTTGATCCATATTATGATGTTAGTAATACACACTTGTAAACTATGTTAGTAAGTGTGTATTAAGACCTTGACCTTGTTTAGACCTTGCTTAGGTTGACTAGGTAGGCGAAATTTGGTAATGGATCACCGATATGTTAAATAGAGTGCAACAAGGATCTCTTGGCACGTAAATGACATGGATTGGGGCATTGTTAATAATCATTTGTGAAATAGTCACAGAAACTGTTTTGACAAAACAAGTTCCGATTTAGGTCACACTCCAAATATACCTTGTAGCGTTATAGTGACCAACCAAATTGCTCGCGACAGCTGGCAGTCGTAACATCATTCGCCAAAACCAAAATATTTGCCATAACCACTGACAGTTCGGGTACTGCATTAAGACGAATATGGAATAGAGACGGTGAGCTCGCTTCCGAACCCGCAGTCTAGTCTGTGATGTTCTTGTCCATTTCCACATGTGCTGTGTACTCACGCGGCGGGCGGTGCTCGGCCAGCAGCTCGCGCACGGAGCTGCCCAGCGGCAGCGGCAGCACGGCGTGGCCCAGGTAGGCGGGGTGCGCGCAGCCCGCGCCCGCGCCGCCGCCCTCGGCCCAGCGCAGCGACACGCACACGCGCTCCGGGGACAGCACCAGGCGCAGGATCAGCGCGCGCGTGAAGCCCGAGATGCCGTCTGCAGATGGACAGATTTGGATTGTACGATACAGGATTTATAAGAATGCTCTTTTCGCTTAAGATACGAAAAACTCTGTTACAAACTATATTCACGAGGCTACAGATAAGAGCAGTTACAGACCGAGGCGACATCAGCTCGTTTTAACATCAACGTCAAACACACTCACGTGTACGCGCCCCTACATGTTCACACGAAATAGTGGGTTAGACACAGGGCCGCCATTTAGTTCAAAGCGACATGGGCTCTAGCCCCGAGCCTCCACAAGGAAGGGGCCCCCACAATTTGAGAAGAAATGGCGAAACAAACTCAGGGGTCAGTCTGTTTTAAGTTAGTTTGTGAGAACCTCTGTGCTCTGTATGTGTTGTGTTACTAATCCAATATTTTTATCCTCCTGTTACAGGAGTTGGTTCTCCTGTAAAAATAAAAATATCTTTCATAAAATCCACTCATCATGTTAATCACAGTAAAAGAAAACTCACCGGTACATTGCAGCCCCTCTAATATGCTGTGTAGTGTGGACGCGAACAGCTTCTGATTAGCCGGATGGCACACGGTCAGCTCCGCAAACAAACGAATGGTGCTCTCTTCTAGCTGGGCGTACTGCGCGTCTTCTTGCCAGGTACTGCTAGGAAATTGTATCGTTATAAATACATGTTTATTTGTTGGATGGAGGAATTTAGCAACGTTTTTCTTCAAAGTAAACTACTACTACTAGATGCGACTTTTTTCAAGTTAAAAATGTTACAACTGTGTCTAACTGTGTCTGTGTGTGTGTGTCATGAAATGTTAATTAAAAAGGAGACTCTTTTCAAAAGATAAACTAATCTGGTAACTGACAAAAAATGTCAACAAGTTAGTTTGTCAGTTCTCCTTTCCATTAGTTTGCCATCCTGCTCAGCAAAGGGCAGAGGGAATGTATCAAATACATAATTAATTTTTCATAAACATAGAAGTTTCATACTTAATTGTTTCGACAAAACTAAGGACTTAAATACCTAGCACATGATATTACTATCGGTAACTGAAATACCTGTAATGCGGTCTTGGATGGCACAGCAACGTAAGTAGCGGTTTCCAGAACGTGTTGCCAGGTCCCCCGAGCCAATCCTTGAGCCGCTTAGACCAACACACCGCCCTCGCCCACTCCACCAGTTGCCACACACTCTTCATTGAAGGAAGGTCGGACTTGGGTTGGGTGGACTCCTTGTCAGGGTCAATCATTTGCACGTCTTCTAGCGAACCGCGTTGCTCTTTGATTGTTTCTAATTTTGCTTCGCTGAAGTCTGAAATAAATGGGTTCGTTAGAAATGTATAAGACATGCAACGAATAATTATACGGCGACACAATACAGTCAGACAAATTTAATTTGAACCAATTGCACTTTACCCGATTTACAATCGTGAATGTCTATGCGTCGTGCCTTATGTGGGTACAGACGCGTGTAATGTAATGTATCGTGTAATGTAACGCGAATTTAGCGTGTGGACGGGACTACGAGCATTACATGTAACGCTCGCGCTGATCCATCGGCTTTCGGTTTTAAGCGTGAACACAAAGGCTCTCGCAGTCGAACAAGTACAGGATTCGCGCTGTGTTTGCATGGTGTCCACATTTCCACACTATTCGCATTACATTACATAACACACATTTGGACACGGCTTTAGTTGCAAGTTCGCTAAGAGCCTTCATGTATTTTCGCAAGTATCAGTTAGTTTTTCACGCTCATATGAATTGCGCATACCCATACGTGTGTCATTGACACATAACCCATAATATGTATAATAATGAAGATAAATGCTTAGTGCCTTGCTTTATCCGTACACTTTTCATGACTGACTTAAAATTGTTAAGCATTTTAGAGGACGTCAATCCATTATTCTTCTTACCAGCTATAGCCTTAACAACGGCTGCGGGTAGCCTGGAGTGTAACAACGCCAGGGTGGCTGCAGGTGACATCGCGGCGGCCGCGATGGTCTGAAGCTGCCAGCCTCTCGCTTCCCAGGACACGGCGCCCGTAGGAGCTGATGATGAGGGCAAGGGACTGCTACTGCTTGGAGACTGGACCTTTGTGTCGTCTGTTAGACCTTCCATGCTGGAAATCAAACGAATAATGGGATATAGCAACCCTGTTTACACGGCGATGTACTGTGCAAGATTCTATAGTAAAATGTTGGGATTACAAGTCAACATCTCAATGTTTTTTTTTTTCTAGCCTACGCTGTCGCCCTTTTGTGCAAAAGGTTCCCACTCCATCCATTTTACTGTTTATATGGATGGAAACAAATACTGCATGAAACTGCCGTGCGATCTCAAAATTATACAGTAAAGAACAGCAGTGCGATTCTGTAACCACCTCACCGTGAAAAATTAGGTGAAGTGAGCGTGGAGTGAGCTGTCATTTCAAATAATGCTAAACTAAGGGATTGACACTATTGACAGCTCACTCTAAGCTCACTTCACCTAATATTTCACGGTGAGATTTTTACAGAATCGATCGGCAGTATCGAACAGTTCGTCGCCGGGTGAACATGGACGAGTATCAAAAAAACATCAAGACAGCAAAAGAGACATGAATTTTATAGTGAAATAAGATGTTTTTATGTTTTACATATTATCTTCAAGTTAATTTTACCTCTCGTCTTGATCCATGGGTATGTCCATATGTTCTAGCAGCATCCTGAACAGCTCCGGCCTAATGTAGCACATCGAACATAGAACTGCAAACAAAATTAGAAAACGCTAAAAATTATACCAATATACATTAAAATCTATAAAACATTGATTTAATAAAGACTTGATAAAGCTTCCAATTACAGTACAATTGGAAGCTTTATCGAGTCTTTATCAAATCAATGTTATAGATTTTTATGATTTGTTGAATAAAATACTACAAAATCGAGTTAATTTTATTTTTAGTAAATACTAGCTTTTAGGGAGGACTAAAAGCTACAAGGAGCTAGCTGAATGAAATTCACATAGGCAATTATATTAATTAGCGCGCAAACGCGGCGTTGGAAAAGCATCCTCTTGTTCTTAGCATATCTATGGCAAAAAGTTCGAAGATTTTGGCCCAAAATTCAGCTGCGCGAACTCCACTCACTGACGCAGTCATCGAGTGCACAGGTGACAGGACAAGCATCCTTGCGAATGAGGACTAAAGCAAGTTTATTGAATCATATCATTGCAAAAGCTTTTCTACCCAAGAACGGGTTACGATTTTATCATCTTAGTGTGGCTGAAAGACCAGTACTCACTAGCATCGAGCGACTTCTTTAGTAGACTAGATTCGGGCACGTCTTTGACCCATGTGTACACCAGCTCGAACAAATCGTCTGTTATCAACTCCTCCAAGTTCTCCAGAATGCGCTTCTCCTTCAGGGTCCATAATACCTGTAAAGGAAAAATATTTTCTAATTATGTTCGTTGGACTACAATCTTTCAGTTTATTTAAATAAATGTAACTACGAGGTCTGTCTGTAAACTATTATTTTATCTGGAATTTAAGTTGGAATCAAGTACAAACCCGGTTTGTGCCCTTTATTTTGTGTCCGCAGTCTAGTTCGTGATGTTCTGATAGGGAAGCGAAGTAAAAACGAATGTGGAGGATATAGTGGCCACTTACTGAAGCCAGCGTGTGCGTGAGCGCGGCGGAGGGCGGGTCGCGCTGGCGCAGCCACAGCTCGGCCGCGGCCGCCAGCCACGCCACGTAGGCTCCCACGGCCCCGTCCGCGCACCAGCGGCACAGCTGGCGCACCAGCTCGCACACCGCCCACATGCTGCCGTTCACGCGCCCGTGGCTCGATACTTGGAATGCTGCAAAAATATTATATTATAATGCCTATATTTTCTGGATTTTGTACATAGCAATCGTAGTTCCGACCACTGAACGGGTCCCTGTTGTCACTTGTAGATATTTGACATACGATACAAGTATTTGGAACGTCTAAACATTATAGTTTTATCTGTTGTATATTCTATTGTGTGCTTTTTAGTCTGTGCTAATTTTTTTTCCCTTTTCAAAATCTGACAACCAGTGTTACTAAGGTATATTGTGTTACCCAGTAACTGGGTTGTGGACGACAGTAACTGGGTTGGTAGTCGTACCATGTATAATACGGGTAATTAGTTGCATCGGGTTCGATTGGAAACTTACCCCAATATAATTGGGAAAGGTCAGGCAGATGATGATGATGATTATTAAGCAATTTCAAATCATATCAGATTAAAAGTCAGTCTCATGTTTTCGCTTCATTACAAAGTTACCGTGGACAATATATTATATTAAATAAATTAAATATCTCCCAAGCTATTTGAAACACACGCCATCAGCTCATTAGCTACTAGTGCGTCATGAAATAATATGAATATCCGGCGTCGTGCTCACCGTGCGCATGCGCGTGCGCGTCCATGTTGAGCAGCGCGGTGATGAGCGGCGCGCGCAGCGCGGGCGCGTCCCTCGCGGCCGCCAGCAGCGCGGCGTGCGCGTGCGCGGCCGGCGCGCCGCCCGCCGCCACGCAGGCGCACAGCGCGCCCACCGCGCCGCCGCCGCGCGCGCGGGCCAGGCGCGCGCCCGCCGCGCCGCCCGCGCGCGTGCACGCCGCCACCACGCACGCCCAGTTGTTGCTCCTGCGGGGAGGGCCACGGCACCATGAGGAAGCGATACGAGAGGAGGGTACATCTTTCATATCTATAAACTATCTAAATTATTCTAAACGAAACAAATAAAAATCAACAACTCATACATTTTCACTTTAAAAAAACAAGTAATCGTTCTTTCAACACAAATTCCCACGATGCTAATATATGACCATAATGGGCTGATACTTCTAGCAAAGAAAGATAATAAACTTTTAGAGGTATAAGAAACAGATTGTAGAGTTCACTCGTCCTCTATAGAAAAGGGAGGATATCCTCCGACCAGACGGGTGTTGTGTCTGGCGGGTAATTGCCCAAAGATTGATGCTAGGAAGTTTGTATCAATGCTAATTGCGCGGTAAACTCTGCTTGCGAGATGCAGGATTTGCGTAACGTCAGTATGACGCGTTGTTCGCATGTGGCGTTGTAGATACCACTACAGACTCATTTTGTGAGTAACCTGTACAGTCTGAATTGGAGAGTAGTGCAAATGATGGGTCTGAAAGCGACAACGAAATACACGTAATTATATCAGGACGTTTTTCAAATGAAATTATGATAATAATACTTACGTAATAGGTGTAGAACTCGCGTGACTGTTGAACGCTGGAGCAGCTAACAACCTCAGCTGCAGCAAGCCCATGTTGGACGAGTCCCTGGGCTTGTAGAGCCGTATCTGCACCGTGGTGCAGACGATGGGCCGCGCCACCACCAGGCGGATGAAGGTCATGCCGGCCGTGTTCTGCGGCGGGCCCAGCGGGGCCAGCGTGCCGCCGCAGCCAGCCTCCACCGCCACCGCGCCGGGACATGCTAGGAACATATACACACTGTTAGTGATGCACCCTCGACAACGACATACTCTACTGCCTTACAATATTTATATGATTTAAGAAAGCTAACTTTACACTTTTATTTATTTTTTAAACGTAACTTAAAGTTTTAGTAGTAATGATTAGCGACTGTTTAACCATTTTGACGTTTAAAGGTCTCTTAACTTTAAATATAAAAGAAAAACCAAAGAAAAGATTGATGGATTGTGTGAGGAATGATATGAAAGAAAAAGGTGTGAAGGATAGCGTGACGGTTGACAGGGGAGAATAATTTATAATAATAATAACGTTTATTTATACTGCTGGGGAGTTTGTTGCGCCACTTCTTCTTCCCAGCGATAGCACTAGGAAGTGGTGAAGGGCGGGCGTTTTTGGGGGACTGTCTTTTGTAATTTTGACGTTCAAAAAGTGCTGATTCTCAGCCTAATTTGAATAAATGACTTTTGATTTTGATTTTATAAAAAAGGTGAAGATTTACAATAACTTCTTAAAAATGAAGATGTTTAGAATGGAAGAAGAAAACGTGTTGCGCCGACCACAAGTAACATGGGACAAACGCAGGAACATGATGATAACGAAACTGGGTCAAATGAATTTATTTTCATTCTTTCAATACTCACTAGCTAGACTAGTCAGATGCGGCTGCAGCTGCACTTCATGTAGCTGCACGGCGTACGGCAGCGTCAGTGTCAGCGCGAGGCTGGCGTCGTCCGCGCTGAAGAAGTGGTAGGACCACGCCGCCGCGCGCACGCGCCGGGCTGCGCACGCGCCGCGCACGCTCATGCCGCCGCCGCCGTCCAGCAGGACGTCGGCCGCCTGCGCCGTGGGGTTGCCGCACGATACTGTGCCTGAGGGAGGAACACACGTTGCATATTTGTGATGTTGATCCTTCTTTCAGTTCAACGGTCGAAACGGTGCTATTTGAGTAGTTCGGCAAGTGATGCGACCAGTAACATAGTCTTGAATGAAATATACGTGCATTTATTTCGACACGAAAAGCATTTGAGAGCCCAATATTTTATAACAAGTGAAATTGTGGGGACCCGTGCCGAAATGCGCTAAACATACATAAAAAATCCATCATCTATTAGTATAGGAACCATTCTAAATTTACTTGAAGAAAGAGTGGGTGATAACTGTTATTAACAGACAGACATATATTATCTGAAGTTTATTGCGCCACTTCTTCGCAGCTAAAACTACTGGGAAAGTGGTAAAATGTGGCGTTAAGGCGACTATCTTTTATAAGTTTTATAAATTTAATATGAATTTTTCATAAAAAATCTTTCAAACATGACTCACAAAGCGGCGCAATATTAACAAGTCCATTCGCAGTCTCAATAACAGGCGTCTGGCTCTTCTTGTTGCCAGAAGCCGGCGTGGACATGTTCATCATTTGTGGAGGCAGCTTCAGGTAGTTCATTAGCGAGGACACCAGGCCTTGCCCGCTGCTTGGACCCGCCTGAGGACAATACATGTAGGTTATAAGACATTTAATTTTTTTTTTGTGCTCCAAGGGACCTTAGACCTACGTATTTGATATTAATCTCAACTTGATACCTCCACGCGTTTCTGAGAAAAATGGTCTGTACAGACGAACAGCCGGTCGGACGGACATCGAAGTGATCCTATAAGGAATCCGTTTTTCCGGCACAGAACCCTAAAAAAAATTGGAAGTGGTAATGAGTACAAGTCTAATTATCACATACCTGATGACAAGCAGTAAGTTTCTCGAGCGCCAGTTCCAAGCCGCCTGCGTCTATAAACGCGGCGAGCGCTTCAGGGTAATCTAACACGCGAATGATCAGCTGCTGCATCGCTTGAGACAGATTCACTACCTCTTCTTTCCCTATTATGAAAGATAATTGATGTTAGTACAGTAAAAATACAAACAGAACACTTGAGGAAGTATTTTATCGGTATCATAAACAGACAATTATAAACATATTTTTTTTATTTTAATTATTTGTTTATACATAAAACGTTAAGTGTTGCTACTCACTGAGGAACTCCATGAGACTTGTGACCATGAGCGCAGGGTTAGAGGCCACGGTTGCCATGTGAGCCACCAGCCAAAACACCTCTTCCTTCAGAGAAGATGGCTCCGAAGACATTCCTGTAACATACACACAAACATAGTTAATCAGCCTATTGAGAGTTGACCACAATAAACAATAATACTATTAAAGTTATGTAGTTACCAGAGTTCAATGCAATGGTGTTCATTCCATCACAGATCGAAAGCGTCCTGTAGAACTTCTGCATTATTTGTTGATGTTGGAGCACTGTGGATAAAAATAATGCAATCAATATCAAATTAACAATAATTCGCACATGTTTAAAAACTCGCTGCATTGTTGATAACATATACCTGATAACTTTTATTATTTTATGTGCAATGTATATGATGTCGGTGTTCCTTAAATCCATACTAATATTATAAATTCGAAAGTATATCTGTCTCTATTTTATGTTTTCACATCTAAATCACTGAACGGATTTCGATAAGGATTTGAATTTGAAGAATTTGGCAAGGAAATAGATGGCATCATGGGGAAGGATATAGGCTACTTTTTGTCCTGGTGGCACATTTCCGTCGGAAGAATTCCGATATCCACGCGGGCGAACCCGCGAGCAGAAGCTACTAAATATAATAAAACACAGAACACCCTACCTACCTGCAAGCTACTGCCATCAATCACATGGCGTTACATTGCGCAAGGGCAGAAAAGCTATGTAAAACGAAGAACTAGTGTTGGGTTCATGAGTATGTTTACTAAAGACAACAAACATAATAGACTCATTTACCTATAGCGAAAATCACTAATCCTGCTGTGCTGCCTGCTCATAATTGTGAGGGAAAGGCATTTTTTGAGTAGGTACCTACAAAAATATTCGAAAAGCCAAAACTAAAAATGACTACAACCGTAAATAAATGCTGTCTCACAAAGTTAAAATAGTAAATAAATAAATAATCCGCCTGTATTGTTCCGCTGAGTCTGAGCCTAGTCCCATATGAGCTTGGCTGCCTTTTTTTCGGGCGACGTCTGCGATTTGTATCTCAAAGTTAAAGTTTAAATATATTACCAGTGTCAGCGAAGCATGGTGTGCGTGCGGCTTGCTGTTTCCTCTCATCTTCCACATTAGTAGCCTCGGCAGTGCTGCTGTGTTGAGCCTTGCTTTCATCCGTCTGTGACTGTTCGCCGCTTGTGGATACTGACGGGCTTGAAGACGACTGTATAGTGGAAATAATAAGAATCAAATAACAGAAGAGGCAAGAAGTTGCAAGTTCTTACAGAATCTCAATTAGTGTTGAACTTGTAAAATAAAAGAAACTTTAAGAAGACTAACGACACGCTCCTGCTTTGCGCGGTTTTCACGTCTTGACAAAACATCGATCGAACTTTATTCGAAGAATAATTTTGAAATTTTGACAGTTATTTCATACAAAAACTCAATTTTGTTCCTCGACTAAAAGTTATCTGGCGATGGAATAATCAGCCCATGTATTATACACATAAACCTTCTGGAATAAATTCACTAAATCAGACATTTCTATTAAATAAATGATGAATATAAAGAGACGTGTAAACATACCATTATAAAACTAAGTATTGAGTTAATTATAATAAAAACAAGCTATTTTATCTATACTTGTTTAGAACAACGGATCACTGTTCTCTTGCAAAAGTTTACTTAGAAATGCCATGTTACAACCTGTGAGTCATAATTAGTTGTTATTCATTCTCATTCATTACATAGTTATGGGAATCCCAGATTAAACATCAGAGCTACATTTATTTTTATTTGTATTGTAAAAGAAGATACTTTCCTGTTCGTAGATTGCAATGAATAGTCATTCAAAACGAATTAATAAAAATATATATATATTTCATTAAAACATTAAAAAAAAATGTCATCAAATGCTTAATCTCCTTTTTTGAAGTCAATTAAAAACGGTAAAGTTGTTAAAAATAGAGGTGAGTTTGTGAATTTATTTATTTAACTTTCTATTTAGTTTTTAGAGTACCTATGTATAAAGTAAATAGACAATATTATGATGTTACTACAGGGATGATGATCAATTATTCAGTTCAAGGATTCAAAAACATTTCATCCGTGTGTTAGGTTTCTTTTAAGTTTTAGCTTCATTGCAAAAATCTATTGAATGACTACTAAAAAATAACATTCAACTATGGGGCGGTAAAATCATCTAAACTCTATAGCGAGATGAGAATGCAGGTATCTTATTTCCGTAAAAATTACAGGATAAGTCAATAATAAGAGAGTGTTATTGTCAAATAATAATTTAGGATAACAGTCAAATAAGAATACTGTCACATTAAATAACTCTGCAATGGTAGGCTTAAGACGGATAAATAAATAAATAATAGACTCACGTTCTGCGGCAACTGCTGCGGCGGCAGCGGCACGGCCAGCAGCTTCCTGCAGTAGCTGAGCAGCTGCTGCAGCACGGCGCGGCGCAGCGGGGCCCGGCGCGCCGCCCCGCCGCCGCCCGCCAGCACGTCGGCCAGCAGCCCCGGCAGCCGCGCCTCCGCGCCGCCCGCGCCGCGCCAGCCCGACGACTCGCGCACCCACCACACGGACTGGTGCGCTGCGGGGAAATTATATGTGTTCGGGGTTTAGGGCTTCCATAAACTTACATGTATTCCGCTCCCGACATGTTCGTACAGGTATTTTCTTCTATTATTTATGTCAATGATACTTTATTTTACATAGTTTGAGCCCAGTAGGTGGCCAGTGGGGCCACTATGATTGCGGCATCGGTGGCATTGCGTAGGTCATCATAGACAAGACCGGGCGGATATTAACAACCAACCAGCTTATTGTAAAACTTACCAACAGTAAGGAAGAGCGGCAACGCATGATGCACATGCCTCGCACTGAGCACCTGCAGCATGGGATGCGCCAGCCGCAGCAGCGTGGCCTGCAGGTCGTAGGCGTGCGCGGGGTCGGCCCCGCGCCGCCACACGCCGCACACGGCCCGCAGCGCGGCCAGCGCGCCCGCCGCCCCGCGCGCGCACACCACGCGCGACACCACGGAGTGCAGCGCAGACGCTGCGCCCGCGCCCGCGCCGATTTGTGCGCCGCCCTGTGAGATGAGCACGGTTATTTTGCTCCTACAACCTATCCATACCAGGGATGTTGCGAATATTCGCATCCGCATCGATTTAGACATCCGCATCCGCACGCATAAATCGATGCGGAGCTGATGCGGATGCGGATGTGTAGCAGGTCGCGACAAGAAAGAAAGGGGCGGGCCCGGCGAGTGGCGCGTGGCGACCGTGCGAGCTCATTGACCAATAAGAAAGCAATAATTTTGTTTTGGACTTCGGTGACGGTGACGCGCTTCACTATTCTTTGTGTTGTGTGTGACAAGATCTGACGCGCTCGTTTGTTGTTTTGTCGTAAATAGTCAATCACAAGTTTATTACTTTTTTTGTGCTTTTTGTTAAAAAGTGTAAGTACTACTTATTACGTTATGTAAAGCGAGTGCTACTTTTTTAATTCAAATTGACTTTTGTTAACCTATTGGACAAGTGAACTATGCCACCACCTACGCAAAGTGAAATTTGGACCTATTTCAAACCTGTTGAAAATGACCCGTATAAATCTCAGTGTAATATTATGTAGTACCTAAAACATATTCTCGACTCGATTTGTACAGATCCGCATCCGCATCGGCGGATGTGAAAAAATTTCAACATCCCTGATCCATACAATGAAGATTTTTTTTTTAAATGTTTGATGTAAATTGATGGCCTGAAACACAGGTTTTTCATAAACCTAGATCAGGCAGGTCTATATTACAGTTAGAATTTAAGTTTCCTCGGTTGTAATTAATGTAAATCATAGTTTTACTTTATACTTGAATAATTTTTTTTTTTTTTTTTTATTATTTATGTTTACTATATAGATTTTTTGTCGTCAAAGCTGTCCATATTTCAAATAAATCGTTTTTAAATTTATAATTCTATTAATAAATCGTATTTATAATTCTCACCACATTTTGTTCTTAAAAGTTGTCCAGAATTATTTTTATAGAAATCAAATTCACGTCAATTAAAAGCTGGCATTAGTGATTGCCTATGATATTATCGAAGTCATATTATGTAGTTTAGTACTTAAAGCCCTAAAAATTAGCAAATACTACTTACCAAATAAGGTTCAGAAGAAGCGACAGCGCCATCGGTGTTGACATTCATAGTAATAAACTTGACGAGAGCCGGTACGAAGTGCTCGCACTCCAGAATAACGCGTCCCATGGTTTGGGTGCTGCTGCCTTCCGTCTACAAATAAAAAATATTTTATTATTTCACTTTGTAACGAGAACAAAAAAATATCAATAAACTCTTGTGAGTGATAGGTTATGGACCTGTAGTGGCAAGCTCGCAATCCACGCCAAAGCCTGCATTGAAAGCACCCAGCATCGTAGTGATATGTTCTCTAACCTGTAAACAATGCATAGTCGTTAAACATCAAAGATTTGTCATATTTCACACGAGACATGTCATGGTAACGAAGAAGCAATTTCGGCATAGCTGCATTAACAAAATGATTCCACAAGCTTCTTGAGATTCTTGCAAGATTCTTGAGTCAATCGAGCCAAACGCAACCTGAGGGGCAATTCTCGTAATTTTAATAACATTCACAGTCTGATCTCAGTCTCAATCTGTCAAAAATACCACTAATTTCCCTACATTTTGACAAGTTTTTTGACATTTTGTTTGTCGCCGAGATGAGACTGCGGTTACATTTTGAATGTTTTTATTTACGAGAATTGGCCTTCTGATCAAGCGTAACACACTGACAGTAGGAATGGCATTCATTTTGACAGTTCAACAACATTCAATGCGTTATTTACGTTGTTCAGCAGACAACATTTTCGAACACATGAAGCAATGGATTAGTAATATCCTTCAAAATGATTCATTGTGTTACGCAGTTAGTCCTGATAAGTTTGCTAACTTTTCACTCTGCTATACTTACCTTTTCCACTATTCGTAGTTTCGACAATCCGGCAATGGTTAGTGACACATACAACTAAGAATGACTCACGTGCAAAGCGAGTGCAGTAACGCGTTGACGGTGTCAGAAGCAAGTCGTATGCGCGGCGTGTCCGCTGGTACGGCGAGCGTGGCCAGCGACCACGCGCCGCCACTGCCCCATGCCGAGCCGTTCAGTGTGAGCCATAGAGAGATCACGTTCTCCATGAATGTGCAGTCCATCTGGGTGATAAAGATATAATAATAATAGTCAAGTCTTGTGTTGGGAGGAAAATTGTTGTTACAGCCCGATTCAAATTTGGTGGCGGTTCTGAAGTGCGCTACTCGCTGTGCAGCCGGTCGATTCTGTAAAAAGCTCACCGTGAAAACTCAAGTGAACTCAAGTGAGTTTGATGCGACTTGTCAATAGTGTCAATCCCTAGCATTATTTGAAATGACAGCTCACTTCACGCTCACTTCACCTGAGTTTTCACGGTGAGATGGTTACAGAATCGCACTGCAGTACCTCACCCCTGGCCCTCACCCCCGCTGACACGTGAATTTGTTACTGCGCAGCGACTCGCCTCATCTTCCGAACCGCCATAAAGGTTGAATCAGGTTGTAATTTGGTTAAGCAGCTAATATGAGATGGTTTACTCATTAGGGAATTGATCTGGGGATTAGCAACTGCGAGTCCTTTTTTTTAATTAAAGGTTTACGCAAAGTCTACATTTAGTTTAATTTATAAAACATCGTAACGCCCACAAACCCTGACACGCAGGCACGATAGTGCATAGAGCTTCGAAAGTGTCACAAGTGCATACCAGAAACAACCAATCAAGGTAATTTTGTCGGCATTGACATTATTACTTCATCAGTTTCGCAAACGATACGAGAGCAATAAAACTAGTTGTGAATACATTAAAAGAATTCTGTTTGACTCTTTTCGTCAAAGGACCTTCTCAGGTGCTAATAAGCATGGTCCTCACACGATCTAACCAAGATAATATCTGGACTTTAAAAGATCGAATTTGAAATATCTTTCTCACCTGATAATGGAACTCCAACGCCAAATGCCTGAACACGTCATACAACGTGTGCGTCAGCGGCGGGTGCGGCCTGTGCGGCGGGGCCGGCGCGCGGGGCGGCGGCGGCGGGGCCGGCGGCGGGGCCCGCACGGCCGCGGCCAGGGCCCCCGCCGTGCCGAGCAGCGCGCGGCGCGCGTGCGCCTCGCCCGCGCCGCCGCAGCCGCCGCCTCCTGCTTCCACGCGCGCGTCCCAGCATACTGACACGTTGCTACGTGGACAAAGTTACCATTGTGAACGAGTGCATCTTGGTTAGTTAACCCTAATTCACCAAATCTAAATGAATAAATTATATTTCTCGTCTCTCTACGTCATCCTCCAATCTTTCTACCAATGTATCTGCGGTCGGCGCAGCATGTCTTCTACTTCCACACATCTCTATCTCTCGTCACTTTAGTATTCAATCCCTCTTTATCCATATTATTATCTTTCACAGGATCCATTCGTTTCTTTGGTCCACCCCTATTCTTATAGTCAAATTCATACTCAAAACTTTCCTCACAATATGGTCCCTCATTTTCGTCTTACTATGTTACACTCAATTATTCACTTACAAAATACTACGAGACCACGTTAAAATTATTTCCAACATTAATGAATTACCTGGAACTATTATCAACCACAAGTTTTGTCCTGGTTTCCTTCTTAACGGCATCAATGAAGTATTGCTCTAGCTTCTCTTCGGAAGATTCCGAGTCGTCAGATTCCGCTACTTGCGTCAGTTGTTCCTCAACGTCAATATCTAAGGAGAAAGGAAATACATAGGTAGTTAGTAGCAAGAATATGTAAGTTTATATCATGCCAAAACGAACGAAGCCACAGTGAATTATCACTCCTTTTCCGAAATAAAACAAACGTTGATAAGAAATCACAATTTTAAACAAACGATTTCGATGTTTACAAGATTTTGCTGAAAATCAACGTTTTTAATTGAACTATGGACAGATTGCGGTTTGGTTCGCTTTGGCATTACTAAGTACAGTTTATACAAAAAGCAAACTCATATAAAGCTAACTCATATATAAACTTAACAACAGTGACATATTATGTAATACTAAAAACGGCGTGTTGATATAATTTTATTTGTTAAAATTATATATGTATTATTATTAAGCTGCTATAACGGTGAATGTTTAATGAGTTTTTAAATTAAGCGTGCTTCACTAATATGCTTTTGATGAAATGCTATGATCCTGCTCACCCCTCATTAACGCTTTTGCAATGTTTATAATATGAGAACAAAAGCGAACTAGATTTGTAGTATCATCTCTATGTTTGTCAAAAGTATGAGGCCTTTTTAGTCAGACCTATATTGATAAACCTCAATAAAATCGTTTTAAAAGCCCATTTTGAGCCAGCAAAAAGAAGCCCGTTCGCGGTTAAAAAAAAGCAAAATAAAAACATTTAACGCAATAATTTCTATAATAAATAGACACGCAAAAGCGCATTCGATGTTCAAATCGTTTGTAAAGGCTATGGTGCTATGCAAATGTGTAGCGGTTAGGTGTGGTCTGTTCCTATCACACACACTACATATCAGTGCAAACCGAACTAAGCCCGGTCATTGACCTTACAGACGTATAGACTCGTTATTTTATGTATAATGTCCTTACTTGCTAAATTGACACCTGCTGTGGAAAATAGTTTGGGCTTGAAGTTGGTAGTCTTCCCCAGACCAAAACTATCCGCTAACAAATCTGCAATGACAATAACACAGCAAGTCAATTCTGCTAGCTCTTTTAGAAAACGGGTTTAAGTTATTCTGATCGGTTCCGAAACAATTATTTTAAAAGACATGATTTATAAATAAATAGAAGAAAATAATTTTGATAAAATTTTGTGTTCTCATAATAACTATTGGTTGGTTGTCTAACTGGGTCATTGTGATAATTATGTCAACTAATTAAAGTTTGCAAGGACTACGCCTCCTATGCGGTTTTCACTGATGTGTAGGATAATAGGGTGGGTTGCATCATCTGCAGCGATCTTGCGATAACGAAAATCAATAGCACATTTTCTGCAGAAAACAGTGAGTAGCAGCTTCACTTGAAACTCGTAAACACTTTAAACGAGTTCAAACCTTTCTACTTTCGATAGTATATTCTCGCTTTTCATGTGGACATAACCTAAAATGTTAAAAGTTACATTTCTATGACAACCCACCCATAACATAGAAAATGATTTTATATTTCAGAATGAATAATGATAATCTAATTTATAAAGTCATGCTATATAAGAGAATTTTTTCAGTGAAACAGAATTAAAAGAAAAATAGAAATGCAATAATTATATTTGCAAAATAAATTATTTTCTCTATTTACATTGTATTCTAAGAAATTGCAGATAGTTTTGCATTTTTTAATCTTAAAATGGCAGCTAGGCATGGTCATTCCCAGTACTATAATGCATAAGCATAATCATCCTATAATGTTCCCACTGCTGGGTCACAGGCCTACACTCGGTGAGAGGAACTGGGCCGTAATCCACCACGCGGGCCCAGTGCGGGTTGGTAGATGTCACAAGTCTTTGAATTTTTGATTCTAGGACATGCCGGTTGCCTCGTGATGCCGATGTTTTCCTTCACCGTTTTGTGAGTTACTAGTGCTATAATAATATGTTATGAAAATTATTTGTTGTGACGGTGAACAATGTGTTTTTTACAAAACATTCAAGTCGAAGTGCGGTCTGAGGTCATTGTTTTAGCAGGGTGCCTGTTGCCATGTGATAAAGTGCTTGTGTCTATTATGATCAGGCTATGTTTCGTTTATCGACTACCTTTGTTACCTTCCAACTTCTGCCCAACATTTAGGGGAATACTGGCATGACAGTATTCTTATAATATCATTATATGTAGGATGAACTCTATCCGGGCATAATTAAAGTACACCATGTTCCGAAGTCAGTTTTGTTTCTCTTTTACGATGCGAATTCAATCTAAATTACCATCACCTTCAGATAAGTTCCACTTAAATTTTCTAGCAAGTTTTTTTTTTATAATAGGTCGTGCCCAACTGACGCCATGAACCAGGCCTTGTCGTTACTATAAAAGGTTCATAAGTGACTGCGTATTTACTTACATCGTTAGAGACTGCCTAAGCTTATAATGCACGCCCCTCCATTGGATGAATAGACAAGCGCTCGTCAGTGGTAACAACACCAGTAAACTGGATTCTTGTTCTATTAAAACTCCGTTACTACGCTAGGCCAGATTAAAGTCAAAGTATAACTACCAACGTGCTATCGGCTGTATGTATTTTTTTTTTAAGTCGAGTGTCTTGCCATCTTTGGTCTCTCAGTCACCAGCTAGATATGAACATGGAAAATATGAAATTGGTGCAAACAGAGGAGCAATTCTCGTATTTTAGAACTTTTATTTCGTAAAAAAAAAACAGCTTTGGTTTATTCCGTTTATACACCCCAAAAAATCCCCCCTAAGGTGGATACGCATGTCCGAGAATCCACCCTAAGCCTAGTTGGATAAACGGAATTTATAGGCCACCTTAGGGTGGATATTTTGTGGTAGATAAACGGAATAACCGTCAAGTTTTGACAAGTTTTACCCATTGAGATGAGATTGCGAGTTGAATTAGCATACGTTTTTTTTTAAGTACGAGAATTGGCCTCCAGCCTTTACATTTTGGTAAAATAAAACTTAGTGGAGAGGCGTGCAATTTTAGTTTAGACGATCTTCATTCAGATTTTTACGTCTTTGTGATCAAAAACAACAAACCTGCAACAGTAGGTCCTTTGAACTTCCTCGCCTTGACCCCTGGCGTCGCGCCGGGTATGGAGTGAACTCTGATGACACGGGAGGAACCCGCGCCACTCCATGACTCTTCATTCGGAGGACTTGAGGGAGAGTCTCCGCTCTCGTACTCGACTAGGTCCTGGTTAAGGAATGAGTGAAAAAAGGTGAGTGAGGGATTTGGGGATTTGTAAAGGGGAGTTTTCTGTCAATTTATTTTAAAAAGCTGGACTTCTATTAAATTAGCTGTAAGGTGTAGCGTTAAGCCTAACCTTTTAAAGGAAGATTTTAAGATAATTTTGGGCTGATTTTCCCAACCAAAATCATCAGTTTTTCCATTTAAAACCGCCAGCGGTCAAATTTAATCCACAAATGAAAGGTCTGGCCTTGCAAAAGCAGGCTTTATCAACAAAAGCCGGTAATCTCACCAGGACTTCAGTGAATAATCGTTGGGATTATTTACATGCTGGTATGTAACGGCTAAAAAGTGTCAAAAAATTTCTTAGTAACTTTCGATTATTATTGTAAAAAATCTATATTTGAGATTGATGAACCTATTTTGCACAACTTGTTTACAAAAATCTACGGAAGTAATCTTGCAATAATTGCAAAACGCATTTCTATTTGTATATTCGGAAGTTTTTACTTATGCAAATATTGCAATACATACCTGTAGTAACGTAGTAAGTGCATGTCGTGGCCAGGGCGGCAGTGTGACAGCCAGCCGCGCCAGACCCAGGATACATGAAGGATCCAGCAGGCTTGCACCGCCAGATAACGCGCATAACCGTCCCACTACCTGTGAATGGCAAAAAGATGACGTGCTATTTCATACGTTTTTTATGGATTTGTCGCACACGTTAGGCTGATGGCGGTCACTCGCTACAGAAGTGCTCACCACCGCAGCAGGCCGCGACAGCTGTGCTTGTGGCCGGTGGCTCGTGTGCGCTTACCCTAAGCCTCAGAATAATTAGTAGCACAGTGCTCGTTAAATATGGCACATCCTAGTTTTAGAAGAAAGTTCGGTGTAGTAGAGCCGTCGTCGTCTTTGCCACTCATAGCTGTGTGAGTCTCTTATTGTCCAAACGTAGTATATACTGTTTGTTGTTATAAGACATAATGCAGGCCATATAACATTATAATCGCGACATATACATATATACGCGCATACATATACGATATATATACGCCAAAAATGTAAACATATATGAGTTTATGGAAAATTTACTTTAGTTCCTACACAATAAAGTTTAGTTTACGCTACAACTTCAAACATTTTTCTAACTGTTTCAATAGTGCTAGTCACTCTAAAATAAACTTAATTACTATTAAAATAAAGTTGATATTTGTTTAACTTGAAATAACGTCAAATTGAAACATAAATAAAATTTGAATTTAGATTAGCCGGTATGTTGTATTGATTTCTCAGAGTAGAGAAAAGGATTAGATAAAAAAATACTTTATTTCTCCCAAATGAAGAATTTGTTTCATATACTGCAAGCTATTAAGTGTTTATTAATGGTGCGAAATGAATTTCACACCAATAATAAACACTTTTAATAGCTTGCAGTTCATATTTACCCCCGGGTTGAGTCTACGTCTTATAAGTTCCTGAATGCCTTTTAAAACCATTGTTTTAAAAGGCAAAGGCAAGGCAGGCAAGGCAGGCAAGGCAGGCAGGAACTTATTATTTTCTAATTACAAACCTTAGCAGCCAGCATGAGGGCATCAGCATGTGAACACGTATCGGCCGCGAGCATGTGTGCTACCAGTGCGTGCGCCAGTCGCGCGGCGAGAGCGGCCGGGAGCGGACGTGGCCTCACGGGCTCCGTGACGCCTGAGCCCGAGCACTCGCGGGAACCGCCGCGTTTGCCTATCATCGCCATTCGTGCTTTCAGGCTAAGACGGGCGCGCTGTGTAAATAGATAAGTATTGTTAGTAAATTATTATAGTATAAGTATTAACAGCATGATGGATTCTTTCCAAATCGCTCAGCCACGTCTAATCTACTTAACATTACTACACTCTCACCCAAAAATATTAACGACAAAAAGCTGATCGATGTAGCCTATTTTGATTTTCAGCAGGCTTTTGACCGGGTTGATAACGACATACTTCACGCTCAGCGCCAAGCCCCATATGTCAAAACCCAAACACACCAGGAAAATTCCCTAGGCCAGGGCAACATTTTTTGTATACAAAATGTATGGAAAGTGTGCGCGTTAGCGATACACGGCGCTTAGACTGGAATGGTGCTTGTGTATCAAAAAGGATACACAAGTGTTTAGACAGTGTGTATCGCAAAAGATACACATGGCGCTGAGCGTGTTAAGTAAACTGGCATTGGCAGGTTTTTCTGTCACAAAGCTATTTGTAACATACAAAAATGCCAATTCGAAGTGTTACTCGCTCACTTCTGGCGTATGCCAGTAGTTAACAATCGTCCCACCTAAGTAAAACTCTTCAGTTTTGAATGTATGCTGACGTCAAAGTTGCTCTTCCAGTAGCTAACTCTAGTGATACGGCCACACTTCAACTCGATATCGACAACATTCTCACTCTAAGCACTATAAACGACGTCAACCTAAACATTAGTAAATGCACGGCCATGACCTACTCAAAAGCCACACACCCCATACCCTATGCACATGAACAATGAGTCCCTGAAACGCGTTTTAGTCGTACGCGATCTGGTTGCTCACTTTCATCCAAGCCTTACCTTTGTCCAGCACATAATACAGACCTGCAACAAATCCCACAAACACTTACCCTCTTATTACAAAACGAAATCTAACTTTAGTTGTAGCCTAAACCTTTGAGCCAGTATTTGTATTTCAAACTTTACCGAACACCGAACTAAGCTGTCATTTTGTATAAAGAACTGCATTTCTATAACAGTTAGGTTCTTAATTCTAACTAGCTCGATGATTTAAACCGGATCTAAAGAAAACCCTTGTTTTGTAATAAGGGGGTTATAGTCTAAGATCCGAAGTAAAATCAACCTTTATCCATTTGTTTACCAGATAAAAAATATTTATTATCAAATATAATAATATGTTTACTAATATAATATTGCAAATAGCTTACCTAATTAAATATGTTCATGGTTATCATCATCATCGTCATTTCAGCCGAAAGGCGTCCATTTCGAGACATAGCCCCAAGCACATAAATATGTTCATGACTTCATTTCATTTAAGTAATTTTTTTCCCTGACTTGTTAACCAACGAATTAGATACCAATTTAAACTATACAGCATACAGAACATGTAAGCAACAGTCTTTTTCTTGTCAACAGGAACCAGGGCCCGTATTCCCGTAATTTAAAACGTTTAAAATCTAGTCGCAGTCTCATCTCGGCGACAAGCAAATGTCAAAAACTTGTCAAAATGTAGGGAAATTATACGTATTTTTGACAGATTGAGACTGAGATCAGACTGTGAACGTTCTTAAAATTACGAGAATTACCAGGAATTTTACGAGGTTGCCAGGCAACCTAACTGTTACATGTTCTGTATGCTTAGTCATTTCAATTGGAATCTAACTCGTTTGGTAAATAAGTTAGTGAGATTTTAAAATAAGTATTTTATTTTAAATTAATTTTAAACATGAACATATACATATACATATAGCAGTATACAGGGTGGCAGTACAATCATGTACTGAATCTATGGTAACAGCTTGCGCGTCGCTCGTCCTTGCCACCTTGTATTTGTAAACAAATTTTATTCGATAAAAAATAATTGCCCGTAAACAGATGGGTCGGAAGGTCGATCTTCCTTCGGATAGTATACTATTAGGTTTTGTCTTGCGTCAGGCCAAAATTTTCACTAATCGACAAGCCTTAACAATACTGTACAACTCATTCATCCGCAGTTTGCTAAAGACTAACAGTGCAATCTGGAACCCCCATGGAGTGACCACACTGGTCATCGAAAAGGTTCTAAAGTATTTCGTCTGGTACTACCTTTTTTTTCATGTACCCAACATCATTCGTGCTAGGTATGGTGGCTTACCAACGTTTAGAAATAAGGAGAAATCTTAGTTCGTGAAATATTTCATCCGCCTAATTCGTGGTACCCGCTTCAATTCCTCGTTACTACAGTACATTTATCCTTTAACATCCCTCTACCCAGACACACACTTCGCCCTCGCCAACGTCCTCTATTCTCAATACCTCAAACCAGCATCATAAACTTAAGAGCTATCCATTGTACAGTCATCCCCAAAAAGACGTATTATCTAAGTAAACATTTTTATGTCTACAACCAATGTTCCATAACATTGTATCCACCGCTCACTTCACCTTAGTTTTCACGGTGCGATTTCTACAGAATAGCACTGCCGAGTGCTGAACTGTTACATTGCACGCAAATGCTCCCGGTGAGTGGTTACCTTAACATGTGCTCATTGTCATGACAATAATAATATGTCAGTCTGACGCCTTAGAATAAACGACAATTATTATTGTTTACATGACATCGCATTTTCAACTAAATACTTATTTCTAACACCTTGAAGTTGAACTTTTGAATTGAATGAACTTTTAGATTTGTTTACCTCGTTGTTGCTCATAATTTTGTCGAATTTTAATTCACCCTAAATTTATGATTGTGTGTGTAACTACTAGTATTGACCGATAACTTGTATGTGTGGTGTAAATATAATTTAGTTAAGTACTAATAAATAAATAAGAAACATGTATTGTTTCTATAGTTATTAACTTATATCATTTCTCGTATTCATAAATCTTCAGTATTTCCCAATGTAATCAATTGAACTTGAAGTTAAGATTACATTGCAAAAATACTGGATTTATAAAGCTGGTAATGCTCTTCGCGTTCAGTACAATGCATTCAGGATGCTGTTTGGGCTGCCACGCTACTGTAGTATACCGGGTATGTTCGCGGACGCGCAAACTGACGGCTTCCCTGCCATCAGCCGCAAGCGCAGCATTCCTGTTGCACAGAGTGCGTGCCAGCTCCAACAGTCTCCTGGGTCAGGATGTCATTGCTAACCAAGTGGATTGTCCTATCTTGCACTATATAAGCCAACTACGTGTACAGTCACGCCCAAAAGTATGTATACACTCGGCTTTATTCAAAAGCGATTTACTCCTTTATTTTTGAATGTCATTTTATGTTGTTACGAACATAGCATTTTCGAAGCCTTAGGTTTATGTAATGTGTCGTATTTCAACGTTGCATTCGTTATTTCACGAAAAAATCGCAATTGAAAGTTGCCAAGTGTTGACATATTGGTGCTCGTGACTGTACCTGTAGTTGTAGAAGTCATAATTTGTTTTTTTTTATGTTTTGGAAGTACTACTAACATAGTTTGTACGTGAATGTTTACTAACGCTATATGTCCATGTTAGTCGAAAATAAATGTTTTTATTTATTTATAGCCTATTTCACTACAACCCGATAAGTTCCGGCTAAATTATCTGGCAGATAATTCCATAATCAACAGTTAAGCCAATTTAAGAAAGGGCAAAATGGGCCTAATTTGGAAATAAAAACATCTACTTTCTTAAAAACATTTCTCCATAATCCTTTTGGAACTAACGTGTTGATCCTCCAAAGCGACTTGTATCCCTCTCCTAGCAGCTTCAAGCTCCTGCATTTGATGCAGCAGCTTCTTGTGCAGCTTGCGCCGATGCAGCTTGCACTCGTTGTTGCGGGGAGAGCCCTGAGCTTCGCCCCCCGGGAGGCTACCGCCCGCACGACCGCCTGTGACCCAGTCCCATCTGAGAACAAATAAAGAAAATGAGAGGCATTCAACAAAGTAAGACACGTGAATTTGTTTAATTGCTGCTTTGCGCGATAATATTCTACTGATTCATAACCATGGAAACCAGCTGACCGCAGACAGTTGGTATCCAAACCTCGAATTCATGTAAATCAAAGGTGTATTACACTGTTTCTCGAACAATACCTAACATGTTTCAAAGTTGCGGGATATTTGTTGCAGTGTTGCTGGGTGCTGGTAATATGAAAAGTCTCATATTAATGATGAATGCATCGCGTCTCATCGCCCGCCCGCGCAATTTTTTCATTTTCGCTTAGCGTTCTTTCTCACTTTTTAGGGTTCCGTAGCCAAATGGCCTTATGGATTCGTCATGTTTGTCTGTCTGTCTGTCCGTATGTCACAGTCACTTTTTTCCGAAACTATAAGAACTATACTGTTGAAACTTGATAAGTAGATGTATTCTGTGAACCGCATTAAGATTTTCACACGTAGATAAAGAAAACCTTGGTTGACTGGTAGAGAATGCGTAAGGCATTAAGTCCGCCTTTGTACTTTTTTGTGCGAAAAGTTTAAATAAATAAATAAATCGTAAATGTACGGTACCCTCGGTGCGCGACTCCGACTCGCACTTGGCCGGTTTTTTTTTTCTTTTTACCTGGCTCGTATGGGTCGTAGAGTGATGTTCAATATCCTATAACATTCCTCAAGAATGATGAACAACACGAAGATGACATCATCATCACAGGCAAAAAGATTTTTTCAAGATCTGACTGGTAGTTCCAGAGATTAGCGCGTTCCAACAAACTCTTCAGCTTTATTATTAGTACAGATAGATTTGTTAATAGATATTCCTTACCTGGCATGTCTATTAGAGTGGGCAGCCACAGTATCCAACACAGAGGCGAGGGCCGTTAGCAAGGCGGCCGTGACAGCCGGCTGCGGGCGCGGGGCTCGCACTAAGTCTAACGCACGAGACGCGAGGGCGGGACACACGCCGCCTTCTGCTGTGGTGTGTGAGTATAAGCTCTTGCGAGACATGTAGATTATTAGGACCAGGCATCTGTGGAAAAAAAAACAATATTATTCTAAGGTTTCTATGAATAACCACTGATTATGTGGCTTTAGGCCACACATATCAACCTTCCCGGGCTGTACTGTATGCAGCCTTGAGTTTTTCGAAGCATTATTCTCGAAGACAATAATTTCAAACTGTCTGGCTTAAACTTTCGAGCTCAAAAATGTATGATCGACACATGTGCAATGAATCATGAAAGATTTGTGGACGGTGATTCTTTCATTTATGAAAAGAGTACAGTCCAATAAACCTTTTGCATTACTGTACGAGTATGTTCCATCTTAGTCACACTCACAACTAACTAACCTACAAACAAGTATAGCGTACAGCTCATTAAACTGTACACCCATATTCAGTAGCACACAACTCACTTGTCGAGCGACGTGGGCGGCGCGTCGTAGGCCGCGAAGGCCGCGCTGAGCGTGTCGGCCAGCAGCGCGCCCCACCAGGCCGCGCGGCCGCCCGCGCGCGCCAGCAGCGTGGCCAGCGCGCCCGCGCCGCGCCCGCCCCACTCCCACACCAGCGGCAGCACGCTGGCGCACCACGAGCGGGACACGTCTTCGTATTGCTGAAAGTAAACAGGCGTTACTACAAATAACATCGCGCTTGTATTTCCTGAACGGGGTAAGGTAAAGGTTTTCGCAAGTAATGGTTTCAGCCGTAATTGTGAGTGGAGAGTATTCCTTGTTATGTACATGACAAAAAGTAAATTTTTGCCACGTACATTTGAGTAACATCAAAACAAAGCTTTTGAAGCTCAAAATATAATTTATTCTACTATTTTCGGGTTTCACTGCAAAAGTCACACGATTTTAAAAGTTGAGGAAAAAAATCCGTCGAATTTTAATGATTAACCAATTAGCCATATTGTTTCAGATTGAAATTCAAGTATTCAATCAGGTAACTTATGCATTTGATAATTTCATATAGTTCGTTCTAAATGAAAACAGACGTGATATACTGAATAAACAAGATCTTCAAGGTCAAGGTCTTAAACAAAAAATATTTCAAAATATAAAAATAGTCCAATCAGTAGGTAAAGTGAGCTGTCATTCCAAGTGATACTAGGGATTGACACTATGGACAGCTCACTTCACCCAAGTTTTCACGGTAAGTTTGTATACAGAAAAGGTCGGCAGGATTGAAACTCACCACATCCCCAACTTGGAAATAGAAATACAACAGCATATCAACAATTGTTTCACTTATAACTCTCAGCTTATCAGTCGAAGCTGCTTCTAACAGCGCTTCAGAAGACACCAGTCCCTTATCTATCAAATCAGGCAGATTCCTTTGCCCTTCTGCATTGTTCTGTAGCTTCCTTGACATAGAAGTGCAAGTGTGTAGTTGCTGCTGTAACTCTATGCACTCCTGGTAGGCTGTGACGACTTTAGTGTCGGTGTCATTGCTAATGTTTAGGTATGACATCATGTGGGCTGCGTTGCCGTTGTACAGTTCGAGGTATGGATTGAGAAGGTCCATTAGTTTTCCGGTTGCTAATCTGTAATAGAAAAGTGTGTCTTAGAATATTTCTTAGTTCTTTGTTTTGATAACTAAAAGTAACCGCATAAGTATCCCTTGACTACAGTATTTTTATCTCACGAAGCGACGCGTGCTTTAGTTGTGGTAACCAAGTGTTCCAACACGCTGCGAATGACAAATTTGGTGATTGCATAGCGTATTATTGCAATGTTTTTGCTAAAAAAAACATTACGTTTTATTTTTGTATTTCTTAGAAGCATTATAAATATCTATATATAATATTTATATATTATCTTTTTAAAAGACAGCCTATTTATTTGGGAATGTGTAAGACATAAAATCCGTTACCTGAACCGGCACGTCAAGTCCTGGTGCAGCGCATTGAGCGCGTTAATGGACGGCTGCACGTGGGCTATCTCTGCCACCTCGCCGTAGAACCAGCCGAGCGGGATCTTACACTTCATTGCCGACATGCCGTATCGGCCTATCGTTGTTATCTAAAGGAACAAACAAGGATTATTGTTACTGGGTGTGGGTGGCACACAATTAGGCCCGAGACGGACATGTTTTTCTTGCCATGAAAAACTATGGTTTATTCGCCGTGTGTAGGCACGGTCGTCAGTGTTGTATGGATCACTATGGAAGCTTTTTGACACACACGTTTTTTCTACGGCGCGATTAATACGCCGTACCGCAAAGAAATCGTGCCGTGTACAAAGGGACTTAGGTAAGTAGTCACCGTCACCTATGAACACCTGCAATACGAGAAATATCGTCGTTGTCACTCCAGAGATTAAGCCAAAAAGTCATATTATGTGCCAATTAATTACGTAGCAACTAAAGTCAAGGACTTTAACTCATCAAACCCAAACAGCGCAGCGATTAGAAAAAAATGGACGGTGCTAACTTCCCGGCCGAGCTCTCGACAAAGAACTCCTCGGCCATTTACTTTCAGTGAATACTAGACAGCGATATTCCCTACACAACACAGTAATTCGCTATCGAAACAGCCCCAGTACAGAGAGTCTATTACCTATTTCTAAACCAAAGTTCAATACAGACCTCCTTAATTTATACTCATACTAGCGGGCCCGGCAGACGTCGTCCTGCCAGGAAAAGTAGCGCCACCTACCAGGTCCAATTGTGTTTTCAAACCATCCAGGAACCCATTGAAATATACACACAAAATTTCATCCAAATTGGTCCAGCCGTTTAGGAGGAGTTAGGTGACAAACACACGTACAGAAGAAGTATATATATACTATAATATAATTATTATATTATAAACTAGCTTCTGCCCGAGACTTCGACCGCATGAAATTTCTTGTACCCCCGACCCACCCCGAAACAAAATCTGTATTCGTTTGTACGGGAGTATAGAAAAGTGTTGTTTTTAGACTTTTCAGGCAATTTTTTAAATTTTTCTCTGCGTAAAAACCATCCTCGCACTTCAAGGAATATTCTAAAAAAAGAATTAGCGAAATCGGTTCAGCTGCTCTCGAGATTTGCGCTTAGCAACACATTCAGCGATTCATTTTTATATTATAGAAGATTACCTTCATATATCGGCAGATCGGCGCCGGCTGTATATCCGTCAGCACTAGATGCTTGGTCGCAATGTCAGTCGCGAAGGCAAGCTTCACGCAGTCAGTCTCTTCGCCGGTCACCCACAGGTCGATACAGAGAGTTACCAGGTCAGAACATGATGGTATTATCTAGGAAAAACATACATGAACTGAATGAGAAAAAATAGTGAAACTAAGTGAGGGAATCACAGGCTAATGCAAAAATATAGACGGCCTTTTTGGCGCTTGATGGAGACGTGTAACAAATATATATGTGCTTCTGTAAACTTACAATACAAGAGAAATTACGGTAAAAGCCAATGTTTCATTCACAAATTACTTTCTGAGCATAAAACAGTATGTGAGAGTTGGCTCTCGGTGTTTTTACCGAAGTGATTCGGGCTCTGATAAGATTAAATTATTTTCAGACTTAGACCACATCTCATAACTTCATTTGCTCGGATACTTACGACATCAGTCAACCGCACAGGGTGTCCGAAGTCAAGCACGATGTACCGCCGTGCGCCGGAGTGCATGCGCTCCACGACCAGTGTGTGCTGAGGTGGCCGCGTCACTAGTGAGGCCCATGGTATGCCGCACTGTTCTTGGTCCTAGAGATAAGATTTATGTAGATTAGTTTTAGAAGGAATATAATTAAAGTATTTCTTTAAATTTCCTCACACAAAATATAACCGACCGATTCGAATCGACGATTCTATACGACCGACATCAGGCAAACAACTTCAAACAGTCCGTCCCTGCTAAGCTGAATAAAAATTCATAACATACGGAACTTTAAGAGATAGAACTGCGTTCAAAATTCCTGAAAGTAAACGTAAAATTTCTTGAGATTTTTTGTTTAATTTTATTACAATTCTTCGTAAATTATTTTTTGACAGCAGCTTGTGAAGTTGGATCATCCATAGGTTGGAAGTAGGGAATGCGATCTCGAAAAAAAAAATTAGTCAAATTTTGAAAAATCGACATCAGTAATAATCATCTGCACTACGCATACATAACGCAAAAATCAGCACACGTACATCACGCACACTATGGATCCATAAATTATTAAACTGAAAATGGCTTCTCAAGAAACATAGTGCACTTTTTCTTCGAGTCGCTGGCACAACTGAATTTTATCTCTTGTTGGCTCAAAACTTTGCCACTTCCATAGGTGCACTTCCTAACGCGCGCTCAGTCTGGAAATCTCGTACGAGATTGTCTTCCCGCGAGATTGATATTTCCAAAAAAAGGCTCAAGATTTGATTGCGTTTCCTAGCTGGAAGTCACTTGTTATTTATTATCTGTATGCCATAAAATCTTACTTTAAACAGTTTCTCCTCTGAGTACTCCATTTTCTCCTGAGGATCACACTCCATGAGAGAGCTTTCAACGTCTTCCAAGGAGTCAGGGTCTTGCGACGACTGCTTCATCTGACCTTCCTTCACGACCGACCACAGTTGCTGGATAACGTAAGGACAAAGACCAAATCAATTACCAACCAACAAAGAAACTTAGCTAAATAACTTTAACTTTACTATAATTCTGGCACTAAGACTAAAACTTTAAAAGACTCGAGGAATATTGGATCAAAGTTCCTTAATACGACTTGCGATAGGAGTTGACTAGGTAAGAACAGTCACGTAACGAAAAAGCGTTATACCCCGTCCATGCGACTTTCTTACTCTGTCTGTATCGTTCTATTATATACGAGTGTGTGTGGGCGTAAGGAGCTCTGTTCTCTGGGTTTTTATTTTATTCTATCGACATCTTACTAGTTAGCTGTCTTAGAAAGAAGCATAATAAACTTTTCAAATGACAGCATTATTTCAGCCAGTAGGTTGTCTGCTATGAGGCCAACCAATCGAACATAAACTTGACAGTGTCTAAAACTCCGTCTCTGCACGTCTCCCACTGGAACTCTGGAGACAGTTCCAATGAGGTATCAACCCCAGTGAGTCAGGGTGTTAATCAGTTATGTTGGTCAATTAATAATAATTATTATATCTTACGTGGCTGGGATCCGCCGGGCCGGCTCCCGGCAGCGAGCTGACCACAGCGGAGTGGTGCCGCGCGCCACTGGACTCCAGCTTGGTGCCATCCGAGGCGACGTGGCACGTGACGTGGAGAGGCATGGCCTCGCTCAAACCAGCACCGAAGACTCCAACGCCGTTGTTTTGAGCCCACCATGCGGTTGATGAGGTCGCGCTTTTTGCGTCTGTTGAAAGGAGTTTGTTTTAGATTATGATAAGTTTTTTTTATGGATGTCGGTTATTGAGACATAGGCTCTTTGTACACACACGTTTTTCTTGCCGAAAAACTACGGTTTATTCGCCGCGTCAACACACGGCGAACCGTCAGTGTTGTGTTGATGACTTCATACAACACTGACGACCGTGACTATGGATGCTTGTTGACAGACAATTTTTTTCTACGGCGCGGTTTATACGCCGCGGCCGTACCGTAAAGAAACCGTGCCGTGTACAAAGGGCCTAAGGCCTGTATTCTTGTACGATACTCAAGCATGAATCTCGATTTAACTCTGATGACGAGAGACAGATTAGTATGGGGCTGTCATTGTCATTCTGTGAGTTGGGATTCTAGAATGCATCGTTCTAAAATATAAGTCTCAAATCTTGCGAGCAAATTATTCATTTATTATTATTTTACATGTTAAAAATAATTATGACTTCTACGTCGATTCCTGGTACGCCAAGTCGTTTT
Organism: Apamea crenata; assembly: GCA_949629185.1. NCBI lineage: Eukaryota > Metazoa > Arthropoda > Insecta > Lepidoptera > Noctuidae > Apamea > Apamea crenata. Next base: position 13,907,756 of record OX451371.1, read on the forward strand.
AAATATCTTCAATATCCTAATTAAAATTTTGATGCAAATGGACAAAAAAACATCTATTTTAGGTTACTCCATCAATTATTACTCACCCATATCCAAAGGTAAGTTGAGCAGTTCCTTCAGCTGGTAGTCGGGTTTGGGCACGGGTGGTGTAGTGGTGTCACCAGCAAGCACGCTAGCGTATGTCACCGGGGTGGACGTGCCTCGCCCTAACTCTGGTATTTCAGTCGCGAATATTGTGCGCTCTAAAGGTAGACCATAGAGGCCGAACCTAGAAGAAAAAATAACGATTAGTTGAAAATGTGAAAACGTATATGTGTGTTAAATTAATGTCACCATTGTAGCACCATGTTGTATACAGATTATTTCTCTTATAACTACGGGAAAGAGGTTGTGAAAGTTATGCCGTATATCTTTGCAATGTAAGGTTAAAATAATGATTTATTAAATACATGGCGTTTTCTTTCAAGAGAACGGAAATTTTATTAAATTAAAATATAAAAAATACATAAAATTAAATTATTGAATCCTCAGTTATACGAAATTCAACAATAACAATGATTAATTAAAATTACAGAAGAATACTTTACCTTGCTCTCAAAAGACTGTGATACACATCAGAACGATCTCTCAGACACCTAGCCGCTCTCTCCAACAACGCTAAACATTTAGCCACCAGCGCCGGCGCCATTGCCCTCGCCGTACATTGCTGCGCTAGCGCGGCTAGCCAGCGCACGGCTCCGGCCGACACGCTAGCTCCGACGTATGGAATACAAGCGCACACGCTGTTTGATAATGTGGCCTCGAACGTTGATTTCCATGGTTTTGGGAGCTGTTTTTCACCCCTGTTAGAAAAAAATGGACCATGTGAAAATAGGTATTAGGTAAAAACTTACGCTGCATGTAAAGAATATTTATTTTGTTAATGGGAACACTTTTACACGTCAAATAATTTTTTTGAGCTAGATGAGGTTGTCGCATGAATGTCCACCATGCGCTCCAGGTTTTAAGTTTGATCAGCAATTCAGTTGCAAATTATCGTGTCTCTAATTAGTTACTTGATGAGTGGGCTAAAATACTAACTACCAATTTCCTACCGACTGAATTTAATCCGCTTTTAAAAACCGGAGGAAAGTCTAAAAGATGATGCTAGAAATGTGCAAAATTACCACAGGTAGAGTAATGGTAGACATAGAAACAAAATAGAAAAGAATACTCACTCGCTAGTAATCAAGAGAATCTTGACACACTTCTTCGCCATACTTCTACTGGCGCACAGGATACAGTTCTTGATCAAAGCATCAGTGTGCTTCTCAATAATCTTCACACACTCCAGCTGCTGAGTTTCAACCGTCTTATCCTTACCTTTCTCGGTCTTGGCCAGTCTCATCCGTTGCAGCCTTATCGACACCACCCAAATCAAGAGGTCCATTGCTATATTCCTCATTTCAAGATCGGCATTGTTTATTGAAATCTCACATAACGTGTTCAAGAAGCTGTTCGATTCTAACATTGCTATCCGTTGCTGTCTTTCCATAGCGACGTCTGTATGAGGACTAGAGCGAACGGTTAGTGAGATTTGATGTAACCAATCACAGCCAATAAAACCTGTTTTCTTTGAGCTGCTTTCGCCCGTCTTGTTTGTGCCTTTACTCATGTCTTTTGCAGGGTCAAAGAGTGTCTTTATATGGATAAGGAAGGTTCTTCCTCTGGCTCTATATAACCGAGGGCTAGTCAGTATCAAAGTCCCCGATTGTTGAGTCATGTCGAGTCCTGAAGACAGTAATAAAGGCCCTGCTAGGATCTCAGCGTTATGTGCCTGTAAGTACTCTTCGCTGTTGACAGGGCTCTCAAGATTTGACATGTCTGCGTCTATGACAGGGAAGTGTATCGGTGAGTCGGATCTGTGACCGAAAGACGCGTCTTTCTTGTACCCTATTCCGTGTAAGTTCTGTTTGAGTAGAGTGACAAGTATGATCGGAAGATTGGCTGAGCAAGCCGAGTGTAAGGTAAAACCAAACTCTATATGAGCCAATGAAACGCTGTACGGTAACGTAAGCTCTAACACATGCTCATCCCACGTCGATGAAGTATTCTGTAACCTCCAAGTCCTATTGTTCTGGTGGTCGGATCTAGAACGCTGTGCAGGTGATAATTCGCACCAGAATCCAGGCACAACCGCGCTATAAGGCACTGTTGTATTAGTACCGTAGTACCCTGTTAGATAAATCAAAGTTTCTAAGTCTGACAAGTCTAGTTCAGTCTTATTGGCAATAATGACGGGCGCAGGCGACGGCCCGCATACTTCGTCGCGCGGCGCTCGCTGTAGCATGTCGAAATCTATATTAGCGAATTCATCCTCGTCAATATCTCCTGTGTTATCCTTCTCGCCGTTGTTCAAAGCATAGAAGTATATCATTCCGTGTTTAGTTGAAACACTTAGCCGTTCCACTGAAGCACAGAACACTACTGAGGTAAACTGTCCTTTGGATACGCGTTTCTCAGACAAAGTCTTGAAGTCTGGTAGTGAATACAGTCTTAGACTTCCGTCAACTCCTACGGCCGCGAACGAATACTGATCGTGCTTGTCAGTCGGTAACAAACACAGGTCCACCGGACTCTCGTTGAACGGTAGCTCTTTGAAGCACACCGGGTGGTCATCTAACGTGTATATTGACGTTTTATTGTTAATTTTATACAGGAGGAAGTAGGCTTTAGCGTCAGATTTAAGTTTGTCACTGGGTTCAGTGACCTCGTCGACTTCCATCTTGGTATCACCATCGTTGTCAGTCTCTTCTTCAACTTTGACCTTTTCAGGTTCGATACTCGATATGACTACGAGTAAATGTTCTTTATCTTCCGTTGGTAGTAAATGCGTTACCTTGGCATCGTCTTTGAAGTTCAGTTTGGGTGGGAGAGTCAAGCACTGGACTGCTATGCCCTGTGACACGGCCTCTTCTTGAGGCGGGTCGCTGTCAAAACCGTCATTATTACTGTTAGTGATAGCTGTTTGTGTACCAACCTTACTTCCACCTCCGAAGGTGGTAACCTTAACTTTTTCCGTTCCATCGCCTCCTTCATACCACTTCAAGTCTGAGATCTCTAGGGGTCCATTCATGTTTAGATAGTGTGTTATAGGGTCCGCTTGTTGCAATACCGCGTCAGTTTGGTCTGCTAGTTTAGTACCAACAGAATCGAGGTTGCCGCTCTTCCAACTCTTGAGCTGTGAGATCTTGCCTACGAAGTCTAGCATCGTCGCTTGCCCAGCTTCTTGTAACTCGGGTAATAAAGCTGTAGGAGGCGGGGGCGGCATCACTTTGAAATGTTTCGGCAGTATAATTTTCTTCGGTTCCCACATCTTGCAATCCTCTTTGCTAGAAGACGCGTTTAGGTTGATAACATTACTGATTTGCTCGTCTAGTAAGCTATTTGTGCATTGCGGAAGCTCAGTGTCCTCGTCAGAGTACTGGAAGTATATTTCGTCGTATATATTCGCGTCGTCTGGTCTGGCGACGGTGCATACTTTCTTGCTACCGCCTGGTTTTGAATTCCCGCTACTGTTTGACGTGTGTACTACTGTGGTGATCGAGCCGGCTAGTGAGCTGTGTATGTCATAGGTTAGTAGGAACAGCATTTTGTTTGTTGTTAGGTTGTTTTTCGCTTCATTTTGGTCGTTCATTGCTTGAACGCTTTCTTTATCTGCTCCCGAGTCAAAGAGTGCTTTGCTGGAGTCTTCCTTGATTGGCTGGTCAGTCTGTGCGGAGTTGGTCCTGGTGATGATGACGGCGCAGATGAGGGACGGCTTTGTCTTGTTCGTGTTGGTCTCTTTCTCTGTACTCTCCGTGTTCTGTGTTTGTGGGTAAGCCTCTTGTTTTGACGTCATGCCGACGAAAGCCATCGCCGTTAGCTCGACGCCGTACGTAGCTAAGGAACAAAATCAAGTTATTATTACCAGGCAAATGCACGAACGGTTCTTAAATTATATAGTTCAATTCGTAATTAATCATTAAAAATTACTGCAGTAAGAAATGTTATAGCCAAATCAAAATAAAAGAGGTTTAATTTAAAAAGATGAAGGCTGATTAACTATTAAAATTGAACCTTACATCACATAATAAAAACAAAAACAATAGTTACCAAAACAACAAAAAAAAAATACTCACAACTATCCTTCTCCAAGCTAGCAGACCACACTTTATTACTATCGGTCGCTAGCATGCCGCTGAATATCGAGTCATACGGCGACAGGTGAATGAACTTCACCAGTTTGAGACCACAGTCAAACCTCCAGATGTTGACTTTTCCCTCAGGAGTGCCCGTGGCGACCAGGTCCCCTGTATTGCCCTTCGACACTACCGTGACGTTGGTACAGGGCACCGCACATGCTGTCGCATTGGTCACCTGTTGATAATAAAGTGGCTTTTAAACTAAGACACACAGACTAAATCTTAGCATTAGTGACTATGTTCACAGTTTTACGAGTAGGTAACAAATAATGTCCCGCCATCTTTGCGTATCATTTTTCCGCAACGTCATTTCAAGGGAGCAACGGTATTTGAACTCTAATCTTTGTATTTGTTAAAAATAATAACAAATAAATAGAACGAAAAACGTACCTAAATACTCATCATGAAATTATTATTTTAATAGGGACATAAATGTATGCCGTGTTATCGCTAAGATATGGCAAGCCGCGCCTCCAAACAGAAAGTGATAACGAGTGATCTGTTGCGTCCGAAGTAATTTACCAGCAGTTACAATAGCGCATCCACTGTGAGCATACAATGTGTAGCGTGTGCAAATTTAGTTGCGAACCAGTGAACTTTTAAACAGGTTTAAACAGGAAGAAGTTTAGTTAAGGGGAATGCGCTTACGTAGCCCGGGAATTCAAATTTACTTACGTTTTTTGCAACTTGCAGATTTATTTTTTGCTCTGTATGGTTGTCTCATATTCATGAATAAAGATTATTATTATTTATTTTTATATTTTAAAATATCTCGGGACCACAGGGTCCCGGTCTTTTGGACGGTGTACGAGGGGCCGAAGCCAACTCGCAGAGGCCCCTTAGGAATTTTGACTCAGTTTAGTCGTATTTAATAGTTAAAATTTCCTATTAAATACGAATAAACCGAGTCAAAATTTAAAAAAAAAGAATAAAAATGTAATAAAGAAACGTTTACCACGTACTTGCTTTTCAGATTGATCATAAACCCAAACTAGTTCAGGTTTTTGATCAAAAATCTGCATTGTTACAGGTTTATGATAAAATTGAGTTTAAAATGTCTCATCTTCCGGTTACTTTTTATGAAAAACCTGCGACATATACATTTAAATTGAGGTGCATGACTGAGCAGCGAGTACCGTTCTAGAATATATTTTTAAGTCCTTATCAAACTTCTTTAAATATTTTCAAAAAAGTAGCATCTCGAATATTGGATCAACAAGTAACCATTATAAGTAACTTTTAAAACTGAATTATCATTAGTGACTGTGTAAAGTGCTCTGTTTATGTTGTGTTTGGATTTCAGACTATTTTCTTAATTATTTAAAGATTAATTAAACATTGTAGCAGAAATAACTAGTGTAAATAATCAGCAAGTTTGTTTCAGTTCTCAAATACTTAAGGCAGGATTACGTAGCATTTATTCTTGCATACAAAGACTCTGTCTGTATTTCTGCTAGTCCGGTTATAACTGACGGCACGGTTGGCGCAGTGGTCAAGCGATTGACTGCTGCGCTGCGTGTCGCGGGTTCGATTACAACTATTTGTATGACCTACAATTAGTTGTTCCGGATCTGGCTGTTTGTATGTGTCTGTCAACGCACCCACGACACAGGAGAAATTCCTAGTGTGGGGCAAAGTTAAAAAAAAAAAATATCTAATCTAACTAGCGAGGGGGTCTACTCCGAAGTAGTATCGGCCGAATGGTCGGCCGTTTCCTGCTACGAAGTTACTATTTGGTTCGTTCGGTTCCGATTCTAGACTCCTACTTTCGAATATTGACTATGGTCCCGACCCAACTGAGCCGATCCGAACTTTTTTCGCATTTTTCACTTTGCACTTCGGAGCACTCCCTGTATTGTCCTATTGCAGGGCAAAGGCCTCCCCCCTCTCCCTTTTCCACAAAATTCTGTCTTTAGCGAGTGCCGCAGTCCCTACGGCAGGACTCAAGCGGCTATTACTCGGTACCTTTCAATTCTTGGGTAGATACCCAAGAATTGAAAGGTACCGAGTACCTAGCACAATAAGATTATTGTGCTAGGTTTTAGGTCCAGTAGGGTTTTTTCCCTCTCACAGAGAGGAGGCCTGTGTCCCAGCAGTGGGAACGTTGATTACGTGGGGATTCTGCGGGAAGGCTGTTTATGTGTTATGTGATGGTTTTTTCGTGCTTCTAATGTTATTTCCATTTGTTAGGGGTTGCGGGCCACATGTCTCAACTTCTTCAATCAAAGACAAAGTCAAATCATTTATTTCGAAAAGGCACTTTTGAATGTCAAACATTACAATAAAATAAAATTGATTCTAGTCGCCCCTTCCAAAAGGTAGTTTTCGTATGGAGAAGAATGGGCAAGAAACTCCACCGTTACTCTTTTTTCCCTGAATAAATACATATCTATCAGCCTCTATCTTTCACACACTCTATCTATAGTTTCTTTATATTTCTCTTTCTTATAGCCATCATACATACTCAAAGCTGTCCTCACAATATGTCCTTCATTCTTGTCATATTTAAGTAAATGTTAATCCGCAAATAAAAGATCAATATTGCGGTTAACCTCAGGTGTCTTTATTTTAGCATTTTCACACTTGTAACCACAATCTCGAGTAACTTACGGTACTATACCTACTATGTGTTATTATTGTGTTTCGAATCCTTACTGCAAACAGTAGTTACGTAAGAACAGTATTTTTATCTCACGAAGCGACGCGCGCGCTTTACTTGTGGTTACCAAGTGTACAAACACGCTGTGAAAATGTGTGTAAGCGCAGGAGCTTTCTGTATCGTCCGAGATAATAACGAAGTCGTAAGTGTGTGTGTGTGTCTGGTAAGTGCTGACACTTCGCGTCTTTACGCACACATTCACAGCGTGTTCGTACACTTGGTGAGTGAATCGCGCGCGAATACTATTGTAGTCTGGTTGCTAGACATGGACGAGACGCAACGAAAAATCACAATGGATACATTTGGTAAACTCGAAACTACCAAACAGTAAACATACCTACTATCTCTGTTGTCCATTATGCGTAAACGAAAGCGCGCGAATATCATGTGCGTCACATTCTTGAATTGAACTGCGCTTTAACTAAATATCTACATAATACAGGTTGTTTTTTAATGCTAGGTTAAAACCAGCAGTAACCCGTAGAACAAAATCGTACTAAAAAGTCATGAGCTTCATTGTTGTTGTACATTTGAATTTGACTTTTTTTCTATTGCTCGCGAGCCTATTCCTAACTACTGCAACTCTTCGTCAAGCTACTGCATCGGGCGCTTTTCTGGTGGTCGTCCCAGTTGATTCTGGCTTTCAAAAGTTGAAGCAGCAAATAGAACGTATAAGTAGTTAACTGATATAAGTATAATACAACACTCACAGGAACTAGACATAGTTGAAGTGGGTAAATCCATACTAATAAAATAATATTTTATTAGCGAAAGTAACAACTAACCTTTTCATGCCACGGCTGAACGAATCTGGATGAAATCTGGTACACGGACCTGACCTAAGTTAGGACATATTTTTTATCCCGATAGAACGTTCCCGTGGGATAATTTCCGATGTCTTCACGGGAGAAGCCGCTGGCCTAAGCTAGTATAAAATATCCAACTTACCGAGATAGGCACATTGTGCGTGTATTCGCCCCTAACGAAGGGGCAGTTGGGCGAGTGCCTCTCATGCTCCACCCAGGGCTCGTCCGACTTCTCCCAGCAGACCAGACACACGAGGCAAGTGAAACACATGGCTCGGTCGTCGCCGCTTGGTGAAGGCTGGTGGTAGAAACCAGCTTGAGCCATTCGAGCTGGGAGGGCCCATCTGTGGGTAAGGAAATGGTTAGTACAAGACAATTTGTCCCATAAAGGGTGCATTTTGAAAGTTGGCAACACTGCAAATAGCTGTCAACAACAACGTTTAAAACAAAGACTTTCGCAATACTTAATTTAGTGTTATTATTGCAATTCATTATCAATATTATAGTGCACTACATAGCGATATTTCGCCATTTAATTTAGTATTATTGATAAATTCATCACAACAGTGAAATATTTGACATCTATTTGCAACATTGCCAACTTTCAGAACACCCTTTTAACGCGATAAAAGTTCTAAGCAATAAGGATGAAAGGGCCTTTTAGCACGTTTGTCCCCCCAGAAGAGAGGGTAGTGTTTATTTTTAATTTGTTTGTAAAGCTTCAGTGTTACGCAAAGGTTTTATGTTGATTCGTCTTGTGTTCTTTTGTAGCAATCAGAAATTCAACGACGTAAGTTTCCTTCTTACGTAATACTTTTTTTAAATTGCGCAAACGGAAAATTTAAATGACTTTTATGCTTTGTTCCTCGTTCTAGAATCATGTTTTTAGAAATAACGTAGGGGAACTTTTTTTGTGCGTGCCAACTGTAATTTATCTTTAGTTGTAAGGGCGGAGTAATAGAAAAAACTCGTCAAGTGCGAATCAAACTTGCACACTAAGCAAAGGACTACACTTCGCAACTATAAAAACGATTGCGTTCTATTGACAAGTTCTGTTAATCCTAGCTAAAACCAAAAAGACTGGACTGTAGAATCACGAGCACCAATATGCCAACACATGGCAACTTTTAATTGCGATTTTTTCGTGAAATAACGAATGCAACGTTGAAATACGACACATTACATGAACCTATGGGTTTGAAAATGCTATGTTCGTAACAACATAAAATTTCATTAACAAATAAAGGAGTAAATCGCTTTTGAATAAAGGCGAGTGTATACATACTTTTGCTCGTGACTGTACATGAGCGGCCTGCTGTTCTATTCTGTTACAAGTCTCACTGAAAATGTAGGTGAAGTGAACAGTCATCCTACCTGAAGCTAGGGAATCTAGGGATTGACAGCGCACTGTAAACTCACTTCACCTAAGCAATCACGGTAAGATTTACACAGAACAGCACAACTGCCGATCTATTCTGTAAAAATGTCAATGTGATATCTTAGGTGAGAATGTGAGATGACGATCTATTCTGTACAAATGTCAACGTGATATCTTAGGCGAGATGAGCTTGATGTGAGCTGTCAATCCACCTGATGCTTCGGATTGAGAGTATTGACAGCTCACTTCAAACTCACTTCACATGAGTTTTCACGGTGAGCTTTTTACAGAATAGATCGACTTGTCTGCTCGTCGCGGTGGCATATATGTCCCCAGCTCGCCCACGCTGGTTTTGGTGACTGTACTTACTTGTAGTCCATGTGCGGCCACCGCTTGAAGGTCTCCTTCCTCTCGGCCTCGCTGTACATGAGTGGCCTGCTCTCCTCGTCGCGGGACATTGGCACCAGCTCGTTGGCTCGCTGGCCGACCGCGGACGCGATGGCCAGCGCTGGTATCCGCCGGTTCTGACCCTTCAGCTCCTGAACCACGCCGGTGGTGACCAGCCGGAGCGTGGAATGCGGTAGGCAGATTGTTACTGTGCTCCACTGGAAAATTTTATTGAAGTTAGTTGGTACACTGTTTAAAATAACATTAATAGCGGAAAAAGAGCCTCCAAAAAAAACTCTGTGGGTTCTGCCAATGCCATAATTAATGCTTTATTAGCGTTTAGTCCTTAACGCTGTGCATTCTGAACGTAGCAAATAGCTGCCAAATATTTCGTAGTTTTCATTAATTAATAAGTATTACTAAATGAAATATCGCCCTATGTTGCAATATATCAAATTAATCTCAATTTGCCTAGCTTTTTCCCAACTATGTTGGGCTCGGCTTCCAGTCCAACTGGATGCAGCTGATTACCATTATTTTACTTGGAGTGACTGCCTATCTGACCTCCACAACCCAGTTACTGGGTAACACAATACTCTTTGATAAGAATGGCTGTCTTTGTTGTTGACTTTTGACTACCCGTCCACTGTCAAAGATCTACGAAAGACACGAGACCGACGACCAACGGATTAACGTGGTTTCCGAGGCACGGAGGGGTCGATATGTAATGGATGGTCACCCATCTACAAACCGACCGTGGAAAGAGTGCTTAACCTTCGATCGACACGTGCGGATATTATCATTTAGCCACGAGTCCCTCAATATATTGAAAATGAATTGCAATAATAACATAGGAAAAGGAGTTGTAACAGTAATTATAGATGTAAAAAGCATTTGGGGGGTCCTAAAACTAAATAATTTTAGTGTCACGATATTAATAGTTGATTGCGATTCATCCTACGCTAATATTATAAATCTGAAAGTTTGTATCTTTGGATATTTGGATGTTTGTTACTTAATCAAGCCAAACGGCTGGACGGTTTTGAATGAAATAGTAAACAGATTCGTTTATAACCTGGGGGTCTCCTCCGAAGTGCAAAGTGCGAATGTTCGGATCGGACCGACACATGGCCGAACCGAATATTATTGAAAAATGCGAAAAAACATTCGGATCGGCTCAGTTGGGTCGGGAACATAGTCAATCAATATTCGAAAGAGTGTAGGAGTGTAGGATCGGATCCGACCGAACCAAATAGTAACTTCGTAGCAGGAAACGTCCGAACATTCGGCCGATACTACTTCGGAGTAGACCCCCTAGATTAACACAAAGGATACTTTTCGTCCTGGTAGTACCATGGTATAATTCCCAACCGCTACGCGGGCGAAGTCGCAGGCAAAAGCTAACAATCAATATTTTAATGCGACACAGGAACATATTTCACAATTTAATTTAGTAATAAAATTTAATGATCTAAACAGAGAAATATTTGACAGCTATTTGCGACGTTGCCAACTTTCAGGATGCACTCACTTAAAATTAGAGACATTAGTACAAAATGTCTTATTACCTTTTGTGCCTTGACTCCTTTCCTGACAGGCTCTGCGTCGATGGAGTTCTTCAGCTCGTTGATAAAGTCTGTCAGACCCTCGATGGAGTGTGCGTCTAGACTTTGAAGACATTGGTACAGGAGCACCGCCTGCAACAAAGCAATAGAAAGACATTTTTATTTATTTGTATAAGAGCCTCTTAATCAGCAGTGGTGACGGCACCGACGTACGTTAGTAGGTTGAACCAAGGCAGGTTCCTTACTTTGTATAACTTATCTGATCACCACTGCGCTCAAAACGGTGAAGGAAAAAAGCGTGAAAAATCCGAAGTTTTAGATCCAGAAACTCCAAGACATGTGTGACCTTCACCAACCCGCAGTGGCCCGCGTGGTAGATTACCCTACCCCCCCTCTCACAGAAAGGAGGCCTGTGTCACAGTAGTGGGAACATTATAAAATACAATAATTTTAATTCAGATATCAAGGATCCATAGGTAGGTACATCATGCATAACAAAATAATAACATTACACACACAAAAATAAAAATAATAATTAAAATGTAGGTTAAAATGAAAATGAAAAATTAAAATAGCAACCTCAATCAAAATTAAAATGTAAAAATTTATAGGCCGATTATGCTAATAAGGCATGGATAAAAAATGTCCTTTGCCCATTTGCAATCAACAATTAAATCCGTAAGCTGGTCTGTACGTAACAGTAAACAACGTTAAAAACCTTTTATAGACTGCACCTATAATTTTCCATCCATAAGAATGGGGAGAGGGAAACAGATCGGTAATTCGGAAATGGACCGTATGATACGATGCCTGCTGCTACCCGACCGTTTAAATGCGCAATGGCATTATGTTATTTACCTCCGCAGAGCAGAGCCTACAATGAAAGGATAGAAGGGTTGCAATACTTCAGTTCTTTTTAACTGACTTGGATGAGGTTATGCTTCCGAGTCTTTGTACTTCCCAAACTCAAATTATTGTTCACTCTGTAGTCGCTTTTTTAAACCCATTTTTGTATTTTTTGTAAAACGTGTTCCTACAAATAATATTTATTTTATTTACTTTTTCGTGTTTAACCAATATTATCTTTCTTTATCGTAAACACATTTCCCCAAAAACTTTCACCCCACCGGTTCACCCTTGCATCGGATTAGAATAAATTGATTGTAACATAACTAAACACATTATACGACACTCCATCGCTACAACGTATATATTGAATGGTAAATCGATTGTGCGGTTTGCCCGTCCCAACGCGTAATGTCGTCATCTAAACATTGAGTCATGAACGAAAACATCTTGACTTGATAATATTCTAGCCTTTGCTCCTGACTTCGGGGTTTCCTATACATACTTGCATCCCCTATTTCTGCCTCTACCTGGTCCATTCTCTCAATACTAAGTATCGCTACCACATACGATGCGCCTCCAAGTTATGCGGTTTTCTGCAGTGTGGAGCGCTATAAAAGTTACATGGCATATATCTAACCCCACTCCCCAGTGGTTTAGGCTTTACCTTGTCGGTCAGTTTCATACAGACGGGAATAGTCCTAGATATGATAGAAGGTTGTATTTTTAACCCCTAACGATGAAATGACCTTCTACTCTAGTACATTGCGTCAGAGCAAAATAGTGCGTGGGCAGTAAGTTCATTTAGCGGTCCCCAGCGCCTTTATGGATACATAAATCATTTGCAAAAAATCATAACACAAACATAACATCGCGGCTCAATTCTCAGAAAGGTTAGACAGAGGTAAATCAAGTATTATTTTCCGAAGTTTTAAATACTTATGAATATTTCTGGTATCATCATGTATCTTTCAGAAGAAAGACACTGCTTAGGCCTACCCCTAGGATCGCCTGCAGCTGGTGGAGAGCTGACAGCATACAGGGTATCCGTATTTATGGTTTACGTATGAATACATTAATGAAGTCATGATTTTCACAAGTAAAAATAATGTAACTTTTTTCGCAAATCCATTCACGTGATAAGTTCGTTCCTTTCCGGTATTAAACGCACATATGACGTGCCTAATCTATGTGCTTATTCAGGATACATTACACTTCCGTACCAAAACCTAACAACTGGCAGCTATGACGTCACTCTGTTACATTCACAGGAATCCAAACATAGATTATACAGATGGACATCCTTAGACAGTTTTTAGATGATGTGGAATAAGACATCAGCAATATTTTTAGCTTTCCAACTAGATTCTATTACAGAACAAAATATTTTTTGAGCTCATGACTCTTTCTGTCTTTCGTTCTTATCAATCGAAGATCTAGGGGAGGACCTCGTTTTATCAATCAACCTATCATAAAACGATTTTCGGCAATCATAATATGTAAAAGATAATCCATTTCAGACTACTTAGCAAGTGATGGAAACATTTTGATGAATGTTAATAAACATAAAATGTAATTACCTACTACTTACATTTTAATATGTGAGTCGTCTTACATTTGAACGATGACGGCATACTGTGCAAACCTTTATAGCCGATATCAGACGCCTCACTTTTTGTCCATTTTTGCCTGTCATTTCATCATCTGTCACTCGAAGTGAAAAGTCTAAACACAAAATGAATTCAAAGTGAAAAATGAATTAATTAGTGAACCGATCCAACGATGTTGGATATCGGCACTCGGCATCTTTTTCTCACTTGCCGAATGATCGAAAAATGAAATGATCAGAGGGGCAATTCTCCTAATTTTAAGAACGTTCACAGTCTGATCTCAGTCTCAATCTGTCAAAAATACCTCTAATTTCCCTTCATTTTGACAAGTTTTTGACGTTTGTTTGTTGCCGCGACTAGATTTTGAACGTTTTAAATTACAAGAATTGGCCTTCAACCTTCAGGTGACCGTTCATTCCTATGTATTTTTTTCGGTGTTGTGTGAACTCGTAATGAAACAAAACTGAATACTCACTCAGAGTGAAGCTTAAGATAAAAATCATAACAGAAATATGCGTTCTATTAAAATATAATGTTAGTTTAATAATTAGCTACATATATTGACGTCATCATGCGTGTTACTATACTAGCGTAAGTAGAGCTATGATTGATACTAAAACCCTTCGGTACAATAGCGAGCTATGATTTATTACGTAGTAATATTTTATTGATCGTGTCTAGGCAGAAGGTTTGATTCCTAGGTAAGTAGGACAAGCTATTCTGAATAGCTTACTAACAGCTTGCAATTTGGACCTGGCGTTTGTAAATGGCAGATGCAGGTGATAGACTCGCGCGAATACATTACATCTGCAACTTTAATCGATGAAAGATGAATGTAGTCGGCAAAAGAGATACCTAAGGCAGCAAACTAAAAGTCCATTTAGCATGTTGTAAGTGTGCTCAGTAGTAAAATGTTGGACACTAGCTTCTGCCCGCGACTTCCGTCCGCCTGGAAATCAACTATACCATAAAAGAAATCGTATGGGACTCTGCAATAGTGTTAGCTGTCTATCAGTGATATAATTTTTGTAATCTGATCAGTACTTCCCAGAGAATACCTTTTGCAAACAAACAAAAAATTTCCTCTAAGTACCTGCATAATATTAGTTAAGATTACTATGTCTTATGATTAAAAAGTTATTGCGGACACAACAATCATGAATGTTCCCTACTTATGTATGTGTGAAAGATAAAAATTACTGAGCTGGATATCAAACTCTTAAGTTGACTATACATTGACTTTTCGTCAATAAAAGAGGATTATTTGGACGAGTTCATACTATGTCAGTCAAGTGGAACATAAATAACTCAATGCATGTTGTAAAATCTCTTTTTAATAATAATCAGAACCAAAGGCAGAACATACTCGTGATAGAACCGCATTTTTCAGTACTTTACCAGTTTCCTGCAAATTTTTTCCCTACCTATTTACACCGCATATGAATCAGTTTCGATTTACATTGTATCCATTCCGCTTTGGCTGACACTGCCCTCTAATAATAACAATTTTCTGTTAACTAATTTTGCTCACATCTATGAAGCTTATGTCGCGTTGTCACACCTTTATTAGAGGGACCCTGTTTAATAAACGTTACAATCCGACAATTTTGTAAATAAGTGACATATTTGTAAAGTTGTATGACAAATGTTGTTCAATAAACCTTACAATTATGTAAGAACTAGCTGCGCCCCGCGGTTTCACCCGCATAAGTTTCGTACCCGTGGGAATATCGGGATAAAAAGTAGCATATGTGTTAATCCTGCTTTCCATCAGGCGGGATCGCAGTCAAGCACTAGTTTATATCGTTTAAAAAAAATCGTGGTTATAAACTATCTGTGTGCCAAATTTCATCCGAATCCGTTCAGTAGTTTTTGCGTGAATGAGTAACAAACATCCATCCATCCATACAAACTTTAGCGTTTATAATATTAGTAGGATAGGGAGTAGGATTTTACAAGTAAAAACATTACAAATATTACCGTCATAAATGCTGTTTAATAAACGTTTACATGTGCAGAAAACGCCTGTAGATTTCGATGATAATATTGTATCTACAAGTTTGTAATTGTAAGTTACAAATTACATAAAATGTAAGTTTTTGTTGTAGATTCTCAAATCGCGGGTAGATTTGAACAATCCTAGAATTTTAAAATATTTTGAATTTGGTTTTAACATTTGGTTTACAGAGTACTTTATTGTATTTTGTTTGATTCATAACGAAAGTCATGGTGCACAGTAATAAAATCACGATTCTATCTCTAATATGTATCCTACTAATATTATAAATGCGAAAGTTTGTATGGATGTATGGATGTTTGTTACTCTTTCACGCAAAAACTACTGAACAGATTTTGACGAAATTTAGCACACAGATAGTTTATAACCAGGATTAACATATAGGATACTTTTTATCCCGACATTCCCACGGGATCGAAACTTATGCGGGTGAAACCGCGGGGCGCAGCTAGTATGAGAATAAAGATGTTTTATTAGGTTGGTTTAGTCAAAAACTAACTCCCAATATGAAAATAAAAACCGTTCACTCATATATACATCATCACTAATAAATAATAAAATAAATAAATCCCTGGACATTTCACACAGCACCATTTGTCCCAAGCTAAGCAACCTAATGCTTGTGTTATGGTAACAAGATGGCTGATAAACTACTTATATACAATTTTTTTTTTTTTTTTGTACAGACATACATATTATGGATAGAAAAACACCCAGACTTGGAACAAATACATGTAGGTCATACAAATATTTGTTCCGTGCGGGAATCGAACCCGCGACACGCAGCGCAGCAGTCAATCGCTTAACCACTGCGCCAACTGTGTCGTCTAACAACTACTGTCACTACTAGTTGTTAGAACCATTTTAATGTAGAACAATTAAATTTCTTCACTTATTAAATTGAGGTACAAAATTGTTAAGTTCCGACACAAGGCGACTCCACCTGTCGGAATTGTTCTACAATTTACAAAATATGTAAATTTGTAATTACAATTATGCGTTCAATAAAAGAGTTTTCCTTAAAAATATGTAAATTGTTACCTGTAAAGAGAAAATGTTTATTAAACACAAATATATAAAATTGTTGTTACATTTTGTCAGTTTTCTACCATGGTAAATTTGTAAGATGTATTCTTTATTCAGAAACTGGTAGGTTTGTAAAATCGAATTTACAATTTGTAACGTTTATTAAACAGGGCCCATGTGGGTATCGAACTTACAACCATTCGCCAGTCTGCGCGTATTTAAACATTGAGCTATGCCGCTATGGAGATGTTTTGAAGAGAGGATAGCTATTTATTTGAGGTTAGCAAATTAATAATTGCTAAATTTCATTGTGTATAATTTAAGCAGTTTTCAGTTAAGTGGTAGTTAGGTCATTATTTCTGAATCCACTATCATGCCGCCTACACGTCACCTAACATTTATATTATTATCGCAAAGCCGAGGAGACGATAAGCCTGCCCTAAAGTAGAGTGTGTGCTGTAATCAATCATATCCTGTCACAGCAACTGGTTTTATTTAGAACTTCCTATAGTAGCCTAATGCATCGATTGCTATGCATATTTCTAATATACTTGCCAAATAAAAGGCCTGAGAGACAGAGGTGTATTTCGCAAGTTATGTTTATGGGCGAAGCGCCAGGGTAACCCGAGCGAGCTACCTTTACAAACGAAACTTTGCTTATTCTAATTATTCTTATAATAATAATATTTCTAAAGGCAAACCGACATATCTGAACAGATGAACCAGCACAAAGACGGTCAGATCGGATGAGACCACATACTCGGAACAATCTTATCAGTTACAAAGTAGAATAGCATTTAGTCCCACGTAATATGAGTAAGCCTTATGGCCATTAACCAGGCACAAATCCAGATCCTGATTCCTGTTAAGTACTTAGAATTTCCGTACCCAGATTCCTGGTCCCTAAAATCTCCTAATAGAAAAACTAAATAACAAAACAGCTCATATCATTAATTTTGACTAAAATAAGCCAATCATAATAATATAATGCAAACTTATGGTTAAAAGTAAATACACCACACATTTGTCTTTTTTTGACACCTGCCTCTTATGACCTACATAACATCTATTCATACAAACGCGCTATGAGAAATTAACTGAAAACGTGTAAGTGGTTAAATATAATGATGACGATCTAACTCCCGAAAATCAGCTGTATTGTTGTACGTTAAGGTGCCTGTTGCCTGATGAGTGATGACTCAATAAAGCAAAAGTGTAACATTAATGCTCGGTTCCTATAAACAAAAACGAATCGTTTTGCTTACGAACGGTAGCATTTTTTACTATCAAACTAGGCATATAAACAGATCAGTAGGCTAGTTTGACCTGCGCTATCTAGTACCATAGATTTGCATAGTAGACTAGGGTTTATCCAAAGCTATGAGGTCTTTGCTTCATTATTGGTAAAGATACAGGAGTCTTCATTTTAACCAATAACGGTCCGTAAATTATAGGAATCGGCCATTAATCAAACTGAGCTGAGAATCAGCTCTTTTTGAACGTCAACATTACTTGAAGACAGTCCACCAAATGCTTTATGCCCTTCACCACGTGCTTTAGCTAGGAAGAAATGACGTAACAAACTGTCCACTTAAACCCAGCAGCACAGCTGTCTGAGAAAAGTTAATTATCATTATCGCATGGACATGTTCTAATAATGCAAAATACTTTTCTGGCCCTTGAAATTTAATTTACGTTGAACTAACCCAATTGATCAGAACACTGTTCAGATTATGGCATTAACATTATTCATAAGGTATTATTCGATGTCTCATTGTCAACCAATGATTTATTATTCAGATTAAAGTCTGCGCGAATTCGTTTTCGGTTTTCGGCAATTTTCGGCCGAAATATCCATTTCAGGCAATTTTTGTTTTCGGCTGAAAGAAAATAAATTTGCGCCTTGGCCGAAAACAGTTATATACCGGCAAATCAATACTCTCAATTCATTTATTCAAAGAAAATCGATAGTTAGCTTTTAGTTGTTGTAACTATCGATTTTTTGAGTGTGCAAATGCAGAATTAAATGCTTATCTCGCACATAACATCAGAATGTATGATAATTAGGTGTTCGAGAAAAGATAAAGTTTCATGTGATTTAAGTATAAATGGTTAAAGATTGACACAGCCACTTTTACCTACCATAAACAAAAAGCCTTTTTTTCTTTTTTTCGACCGAAAAAAAAACATGATATGCATGCCATTACAAGTAATAAGTAATTATGTAGCATGAAGATTTTAAAATACTATACTGGACATGAAACTTTAATAGTTCAAGAGTGTGAATGATATTACTACCTACCTTAGCTATTTTGCATGCCTTCTGGCGGGCCATAGTATGGAACAACATTTTTTTATATAACATTCGGATATTGTAATTTTATCCTATGTTCACAAACTGAATAAATGAATTTGAATTTGAGTATTTTGAAGTTAATGTGGAAGGCATTATTATACAGTATTGATCAGCTGTCGCTAAGGGCTACAAAATAAAATAACAAAATTAAAACAATACTAAAATGTAGAGTTGGTCTAATAGTCACGATACTGTGTTGTTAAATAGGGCTTTAATATACTCAATGATTGACCTATATAACATTGTCACATTTACGGGATATATTTTAATTGACCTTTGATTGTTGCCTCCGATCCGCAGCTACGAGAGTAAGCTTTGCGGCTATTTGAAGTAGCTGTGGTTGTGGTTTTACCACCAGTAACCACAATAATTTTATACATACATAAACTCATTCCTTCTTCCCATGGGGGTAGGCAAACACTATGGAATGCACCCGCTACCCTCATTATATACTCGTTTTGCTTCATTAACGTTCATACATCTAGTGCACTAGTTTTATTATTGGTAAATATTTGATAGTTTCAGGTAAAGTTTACATTTGAGTTACATGTACACTATCTCCAGCCAAGAAATTGTGGGCAGTAAGTTTTGCACCCAACCTCACTGGCTGGCTTATCTATTCACCATGGCACCAGCTTTTACTGAACAGCTTAACCCGATAAAACAAAAGAAGAACCTAAATAATGAACTCGTTTAATATGACTACATCTCAAATGTAGCTGATGAACAGCTACTAAATATTTATATAAATAATCAACATTCTGCCATAAATATAAACTCAAATTACAAACTCAGTAAATCAGTACATTTTAATTAGATCTGCTGAATGTTCATATTTATTATGTGCTACAACAAACTAATAATTATAATAATAATAATAATATCCCTGGACATTTCACACAGCACCATTTGTCCCAAGCTAAGCAACCTAAAAAGAAAGTTGAAAGTAATGTTCATAAATTCATGTTTATGATTACCGATGCATACAATCTACATTTTAGGAATATAGCACTGTACTGATCTTTAAATCTATAGGAAAAAGGAGTATTATGGCATGTATGAGTTAAGATTTAACTACTCACATATTGAATTGAATGATGATCCATAAACAAACACATTCTTTCTAATATCCATATTCTTCTACAGTTGGCCAACCATTTCACCTAATTTTCTTCATAGCAGCATCTTTTTAATCTAGATTTTTAGATTGTCACTAGCTGACCTGGCAAACGTTGTTTTGCCATATAAATTATTTCTAGCTGCCCGGCGTTACTTTGTTCGCGTGGTGTCCTGCCCCCTACCCTACTCCTACACTACTCCCCCTACTCCTACACTACTCCTACCCTACTCCTACCCTACTCCTACACTACTCCTACCCTACTTCTACCCTACTCCTACACTACTCCTACCCTACTCCTACCCTACTCCTACCCTACTCCTACCCTACTCCTACCCTACTCCTACCCTACTCCTACCCTACTCCTACCCTACTCCTACCCTACTCCTACCCTACTCCTATTTTTCCTGAATTTTCTTTGCTATAAACCTCACGGAGCCCGAGACCTTTCCAACGAATGCAAAACCGTGGAAATCGGTTCGTGCGTTCTGGAGTTTAGCGTCAGGACGGAAAACCCGACTTATTTTTATATAGTAGATATATTTTAAAATTTAGAAATGCCATGGAGTGAAACCGTGAGGCACATTTAGTGGTTCATAAAATCAGCAAGTTCTCTTATTTTACTAGATTATAATGTTTAAAAATGACATTCTTTTTCCATTGCAGTAAGCTGATGAATAGAACTCATCCATTGAGTTCAGATTTCTGGATGAGACTTGCACAGACCAGGGAAGGATGGCACAAAAAAGGAGAAGGCCTATAGTCAGCAGTGGGTGGAACAAGGCTGCCAATGATGATGACGATGCTTGAGTTAGAGATGAATTTGCCTTAATGATTATCACCTTTATTCATAAACGTTGCTTAAAGTTAAGCAGTGATTAGCGACTGTTTAACCATACATTTTTGACGTTTAAGCGTTACTTAACTTTAGTCATCGTTTATGAATAAACCCCAAAGAAACTAATTGTAAAAGCAAGCTTTCACATCCACCTACAATATTTTATTATTAACAGTTATCTGTCAAGACAACTTTTAATAAAATATAGTAGGTAGGTACACTGTTACCTGTCTAAATTATGGTTAACATTGTAACCATAATTTAGAAAAGTGATTAACAGTCTCAACCAATAACTGCAACCTACAATCAGTGTTAGATTGAGTTAACAATCTACATATAAATTGATAACAGATCCATCTTTATCTAACTGCAGATGCACAGAATATAATCTAATAGATAAATAATTAGTCTTTGTTCTATCGGAATCAATTAATTTCTTAGGTACATTTGAATACTGTGAAATTAATTACAGGAAGAATAAACAGTAACAATAGTTGGTTCTAATTCAGATAAGAATATTGATAGACATCTAATATAAGTATCTACAACACCATCATTATTTTTTAGTATTGTGTTCATTCTTGGATAATTTCAAGTAATTAGTTTTTTTTTTATGATTGTTGTGTGCAGTGATGCACTGTGATAAGCTTTGTAGATACGTTTGATGGAGATGTTTAGACCTCTTTGTTTAGTTTCAACATGTAACAGTATAATCTCCTTGTGCAAACCTTAGCATCGGCATATTTTATCGGATTGCTAGCAAAATTTTGATAAGAACCGTTTCTCATAAAATAAAAAAAAATTATATGATAAAGCTGGTTCTTATTGTTTTTTGTAGGTAGGTACAAATTAAATCCTAAAATATTGAGATCAGCACAAGAATTCAAAGGAAAAACCTGAAAACTTACAAACATTCACACAAGTAACAACAAGTTCACATACATGACAAGGATATTGACATTAGCATCTAATTTACATCAACTTATTGTTATCATGATACCATTAAGTACACCATATTGATGATTGGTGATACCAAGTGTTGATCAGAAATGTAAATGTGAACATACCTCCGATAACACAAGCTCGATCCTTATGATTTTGTCGGGCTGCGAAGACGGCAGCGGGCGCTGGAGTGCCGTGTGGAGAAGCAGCACTCCATTGTAGTCGGTGCGCGCACCAACCCCGCTGCTGTCCCACACGAACACCCGGTCCGCGCCCCCCGCATACTCCACACCAAGCGTACCACCATCATCTTCAAACACAAGACAACACTTCAATCCGGCATAAATGGAATTGTTTATTGAGAACTGTCAAATTGAGAAACAATGTAGGGCACCGAAAAAAGTCACTGCCAACTATCCGTGGCTTAAATTACCCCCAATCCTTCCAAATACAACATGATTATTAATACAAATCAGTATAAATCTTTTGTTCGCAGATTATTAGCGTCTTACTTACCCGCTGACAGACAAGAAGACTGCAGTATCACACCCGAGTTCACATCCAAAACGTGTACACCACCTACGTCAGTCTTCACCAATATTATATTTAAGTTGCTATGATAAGTTAGAGAAGTAACAGGAAAGTTCATACGTATATAACCATCTTCTCGTAATATCAAAGAATCATCGCCCATCGTGGCCGTGAACACATCTGTCTACACTACGTAAACGCCATTTGTAATTGTATTTTTTTATGTCAAATATTTTAGGAGTGAGTGGCCAGCTACAAAATTTAAAAAGAAAAAACAAAGGGAAGCTTCGAGGAAAATATTAGCGCAGATGTTTTATTTAGCAAAAGATACCTGTTAAAAATTATGCGGTTTAGGTGAATATGTCTTTGCTTGCGAATAATAATGTTTTCTTTGCGTTTTATCATCAATAGTCCAATATTTTGAACATGGTTGATGTTAGAGTTGCTACTAATAAGAATGTGTTTTTGGTTATATCATAGACAAGAACTATTACCTTTTTTGACTAAAGACAACATTTTAAATGACTTCCAGTCCTTTTAGAAAGTATTTTAATCCTCAGGAATTTTTATTAAGGGCAGATTTTTCAGTCGACCATTAATTTTTATTCTGGAATAAAGTTGACGTCTGAGAGTTTTTGTATGGAAGAACTGTCAAAAATTCAAAATTATTCCTCCGTTAAAGTTATCTGGCATTGGAAAAATCAGCCCTAAATAAAATAAACTAACCTCTTCCTAAAAAAAAATTCAGGGGTAGAAAGATAAGAAATATTGTCTCCATTTAGTGTAGAAAGAAAACACAGATTAGTGCTGAGCAGTACGCCCGTTTTGATTTCAGGTGGCAGTGGTATTGTATTTTTCCATCTGGAATTTCTCAGTCCGGAGTCTGGATTTGAGCCCGTGTGCGCGTGATGCTATGCATAATAAAAACTTCTTTTTTTTAAAAAAAAAAAACGTTGCTCCACACTAGGAATTACTCCTGTATCGTGGGTGCGTTCACAAACATTTAAACTCACATACACAAACAGCCAGACCCGGAATAACTACCTGTAGGCAATACAATTATTTGTTCCGTGCGGGAATCGAACCCACGACACGCAGCGCAGCAGTCGATCGCTCAGCCACTGCACCAACCGTGTCGTCCAAAAACAACAAATTATTATTATTGCCAAAACATTACAAAGGTTTTACATTGGACCCAAACTAGGCAAGCCTGTATCTTAATCTTGGGAACCAAGAATAGCACATAAATGTTAGCATCATCATAATTTTCCTGCCCTCATCCCAAATTATTTGGGGTTGTCGCAATGCAAATAGGTGAATACCTGTAGACTCGTTCAGAACTACACGCAGAATGAACCATAAACTTTTTTGTGGACGTCGCGTCGTCTCGCCGGTCCACCTAGGAGGAAGTCGGCAAACCAGAGTAGCCTATAGCTATTTGATACACACGCATCAGCTAATTAACTAGCGTCCCACCAAATAAATAATAACAAATAAATCCTGTAGATGTCTTCTATAAATTAAGGCCTCCAGGCAGGCGGTCCGTTTTTGTGTTCGCGAACAGTACTAGTAGCCCTATTACTCTCCTGGAGTCCTATAGCGTCATCAGAAATAGTGAGAGTATGTCTCGGTAGGCGAATCTTGCTGGAGGGATTGTAACGGGCGGCTGCCGAAATCAGGGGATATGGGAGCTTTACAGCAGAGTCAAAGAATCGCTTTGAGATGCATTTCATTAACTGCTGGACGATAGGCATTCTGAGATCTAGATGACGATTTTCATTGCGAACATAGCAGGGGGCTCCCGTGACTGGGCTGCATCCTATGGAGATGGCGTGGAATTAGCGTGTGCAAAGACACAAGCATAGGTCATGATATGTAGGACGGATTTCCGCGGTATGGATGCGCAATTTGCACTTGAGTGACAATAGGCTAGATGCCTAAAAAAATCTAATTAGTCCGTCAGTTAGATTATCAAAAAATATTGGACCCGTATTTTTTCTTTTGTCAATTATATAAAAAATTATGAAGATATCGTATCGAAAGTTCCGCGTGCCGTCACGCCTTGCTACACTTTTTAGCATGGCATGACGTCACGACCCCCCACTCCCTTTTGACGCGCTTTATCTTTGTCATTTTTTGTTTGATTGATAAAAGAAAAAATACGTGTCCATTATTTTTCGATAATCTAACTGACGGACTAAATATTTTTTTTTTTTTTTTACCCAAGCATCTACCCTATTTGTTGCGTGCGATCAATATAAAACTGAGCCTACAGAGAGCGAAGGGACCGCGCGAATGAGTCGCTTTTATGTGTCCACTGGAGGAAAGATAGTGGTCAAGGATCACACCTAGGTAGGTAGGTCAAGGATCGCTCGCTTCTCCCAAGGGATCGAATTGCCATATACCTATAGTCATCAGTTTGGGAATGGAGTCATTGAGACGTGGTCTCGAAAAGACAACCGCCTGATTCTTATCGGGGTTTACCTCGATTATCCATTTCCGGAACCAAGCGCCTAAGACGATTGCAGAGGTTTGGAGAGCGCAATTAATCGAGTCCTGACAGCGACCATTATAGAATGTCACTGATGAACAGCGCGAAGATTAGGGGAGATAGCACGGAGTCCTGATGGACTCCCGCGCGTATGGGGGCGAAGTCTGGGCTGAAGGTTCTTGAAGACAACTCTTGACTCGTCTGTTCGTCAGTCATTTAGTATAGTATGTATACATCTCACGAAGCGACGCGTGCTTCGCGTGCTTTACTTGTGGTAACCAACTGTACAAACACGGTGTGACTGTGTGCGTGAAGACTTCCGACTTCGCCATGTCTCGGACGGTACCGAGAGCTCCTGCGCTTACACACAAATTTGTAACACACGTTGTTTTCTAGTTTTATAACAACTTCCCTTATGTTTCCGAAAATGTAGGGAGAGATGATAATTGTAAGTAATTTAGAGGTGCGCGGCAGTTTGCCAACCCCAAATGTTGGGGCGATATTATGTGAATGTGATGCACAAAAACTGCCGGAATAAACTTGATAAAATATTTATTAAAAAATCTTCGTATAAAATCTTAACAAAAATAATATTAAGCATTTAAAAATGGACGGAGTTTCTTAAAGCAGTTGTAAGAGTTTCTTAAAAAGTAGTTATTGAATATTTAAAATATTCGATACAAGTTATAAATTACAAAATAAATAAATTACAATTACTTTGACCTGCTGGCTCATATAAAAATAAATTATTTTATCTTAAAATACACATATCATAATGATAATTATTATTTATCAACTCTCTAAAAAGTCATTATTTAAATCCTATGACACTGGTCTAGGTGCATCACAGTTAATAGATATAAATGGCAGTGCATCGGCACATGGAAATGAAGCGTATCCTATACACGTGCGTTTTCCTTGCTGTTAAAAGCTACGGTTATGCACGGTCGTCAGTGTTGTATGAATCACTATGGAAGCTTGTTAGCGGACACGTTTTTTCTATGACGTGGTTTATACTTGTAAAGAAACCGTGCCGTGTACAAAGGGCCTTATATGGACATGGACCGATCTCTGGTAGGACAAATTGTAGGCCGCACATCGTAACACACACGTGTTAACAAACCCACTATAAGCTGGCGTCTTATTCTATTCACTCCAATAGGTATTTACTTAATTGATTCATACACGCACACATTCCATTCATTTTACATTTTACCCTCTGTCTGCAATGTGCCTAGTTTTAACTTGTAACCACTCTTCTTTCTAGAACTCCCAAGTTTCAAGCCATTTCAAGCCTGACATGGTGGAGTTAGGCTCATGGGCTAGTGGGCCATTCATGCCGTAAGCTAGCGGCGCAAACAGGTAGAAACTGTAGATGGTCGTGGACACCACTACTCCTACGATGCAGTGGTACACTGTCCTGCCTAGCTCGGGGCTCAGGAAGCTCTTGATGCTGGTCAGCAGGTATTCGGTGAGGATACCTGTGGAATGAACATAATTATAATATTTTTTTTTTCTGATATTTTTCCGTCTGAGGCCAAGTAACGTGTCGGATTTGGACTAACAGGTTGTGCCAGTAATGTGGCCCTCCCCATCAAGCTGCAGACGGAAGCAAATGGAGATCTACTATTCAGAAAAGAATAAGAAGGGGTCATGATCTTCAACAATAACGGATCAACTACGGAAGAGAAGGGATTCTGTATGTAAGACATGCGCAGGCGAGTACAAGCGTAAGTACCATGCCAAGGCACCAATTCTATTTCATCTCCATCAAAGACCACAGGGTCCAGAGCCATGATTTGTTCGTTAGTAACAGCTGTTAAGGTGGATGCTCCAATGGGCCGTCCATACATTTTTCGTCTGGATTATACCCAAAACATAGACACCCTTTGTTGAAAACGAATCATTTTATCACTTTTCTATAATGAAATGTCTCCGCGATCGACCTTTTTAGGAAATAACTTACATTATTTACTGAGAAAAACGATCGTGAAATCCAGACCAAATTTGACACTTGCGTACTAGTGAGCGTGAGTTTTGATAAGCAAAATAAAGCGCCATGATTGAAAGAAAGAAAGAAAGAAAGAAAATGTATTTATTGCGACTCGTACAGGATCATAAACTAAACTAAACACAGTTAAAAATAAAAATAAAACAAATTATATAAAAAAAAAATAACAAAAGGAAAAATCGAAACGAGGACAAAAGGCTCCTATCTCAGCATGATGCTTCAACATTTAAAAAATAAATGTCGCAGCGCTGGTATTCTGATAGTTTAGAAATGAGAAGCTAGATGGCGTGCAGGCGTTATTATAATTCTGCTGGTTTCTGGTGTCACCTTCTTTTAGGGTTACTCCAGTTATGCACAACTTTATTTTACTAAGTTAAGATCGACTAGTATACCTGTCAGCATGGAGCTGAAGACCAGTGCTGGGAAGTAATGGTGGAAGTACAGGACGCGGCCCATTGCCCAGAACGGCACGTAGTGGAGAGCCCAGCCAATGAACGTCCAGCCTGCTGCGTTTAGGAGCTCTCGGGTTTTACCACCTGGAAGACAAAGTATTATCATAAATACATATATTCACGCCTGTTCTCCCCTAACAATGTGAGAAATAAGTTCAATTTCGGAAGTCGGTATCTTTGGTTGTGCATTTCCATTTTTGCCACCGTCTTCCGAAATTTAAGCAATTTTTCACTTTGCAGTATTTTTTTGGAAGTCGGGTGTTATTTTTTTGGAAAAAAGTTTTTATCATTTACTTTTTAGCTGTTACCACAACCAAAATCGCTACAGGTGTGCCTATAATAATTGGAGAGTTCCCTCGATTTCTCCAGGAACCCAACATCAGATCCTGACCTGGTGACAATGGGACCACCTGGGAACTAAAACCTTTAATATGTGTTGTATATGTCTTCGAGGAATATACTTTAAAACATCCGACAAACAGAGAACCTCCTCTTTTTAGGGTTCCATACTCCCAACCAAAAACGGAACCCTTATAGGATCACTTCGTTGTCCGGCTGTTTGTCCGTCCGTCTGTCAAGACGCTTTTTCTCAGGAACGCGTGGAGATATCAACTTGAAATTAATATGAAATACTCAGGTCTGTATGTGGTCCCTTGCAGCAGTGAAAAAATCAAACTTCTAAGTCTTCTAAGATACGGCCTTTTATGCTCCGTTTTTGCCGCATATTTTGACACTCGCAAGGGAATCAAAACCTACGGGTACTTCCCGTTGACCTAGAATCATGAAATTTGGCATGAAGCAATGTCATGTAGCACAAGTAAAGGAAAAAATCCGAAAACACGGGAAAAATATTCGAGACACGATTCCCGTGATAAACTATTAACATACCTACAAATTTGTAAGGAACCCTCGGTGCGCGAGTCCGACTCGCACTTGACCGTTTTTTTTATTTTTAAGTAAGTTAAAAACAGGATAATTTAAGTATCATAGACTAGCACGTAAGGTTTCTAGTCTCTGCCATCCCCGATACGAATAAGGTGTGACTTATATGTAAATAGATCGCCTTAGTGGTCACCCCATTCCAACAAGATTATCTGATGACACTAATCAGCTACGTTTCCTCATCGTGACTTAATTTATTATTCTTGTTACCTCCTATCTGCCCAAGATTAGGAGATTTGTGGCAAAAGACACAAAAGTCACAATTTATTGTTATAACATTTTCTGCTATAAAATAAAATGAACAAAAGGTACACAGGAAAACTACCCTAGGAGTCCCTTATTTATTCTTCTTGTCGTGTCTGATGACGCGTATTTTGTCCGACCAGCACCCTAATTGAGTAACACACTATCAACCACAATCTGAAGCATATTGCTAATCCATTGCTTCATATGTTCGAAAAATTTGTCTGCTCAACAACGTAAATAACGCAATGAATGTTGTTGAACTGTCAAAATGAAAGCCATTCCTATTGTAAGTGTGTACTGTAGAGGTTGTCTGCCGAAGGCGACTTCATACATATAATGCAGGCTGGCTATATTTATGCGCGGGTTCCATTCGAACGTTCAAGCTAGTGTCATATATTCTAACTAGCTTCTGCCCGCGGCTTCGCCCGCGTGGATGTCGGAAATTATCCCACGGGAACGTGCTACCAGGATAAAAAGTATGTGCTTCCCCAGGATGCCATCTATCTCTTTACCAAATCGGAAGTTCAGTGGTTTAGGCGTGAAAATGTAACATACAGTTGCAAGTACAAATCCGCCCTAAAAAACCGAATTACCCCTTTTTGCCCCGGCAGGGGTCAATTTTCGACAACTTTACATACTTATTATTAATTATTTTCCGTCAAAAGTAACAATACTGAGTTTCAAGTTAATCGGACCGCGCATTCAATTTCTTCCACACAAACTTCAACCCCCCCAATATCCCCCTTTGAGGGGGATATTTAGTTTAGTTAAACTTAGTTTTGAAAAACTTATAATGATAAACTTTATTACTCACTTAGGCTGATACATTTATTCTCTATTTTTGGTCTTAAGTATAAACACTGAGTTTCGAGTTAATCGGACCGCGCGTCAAATTTTTCCACACAAACTTTAGCACCCCTATATCCCCTTTGAGGGGTAGTTTTGAAAAACTACTAATGATAAACTTTATTGCTTACTTAGGCGAGTATTCATGCCAATTTTCAAGATTCTTAACCTAACGAATAAGATTTTTCATATAAACTTTATCCCCGCTTTTCACCCCCACAGGGGTGGAATTTTGAAAAATCATTTGGGATGTGTTCATAACTTGACTCAAAGATTATTTATTCCAATTTTCGAGTTAATCAAGCCACGCTGTAAAATCCTCCCCTGTAAAATTGACTACCCCTTTTCAGGCCGTCAGGGGTAGATTTTCGAAAAACCCTGATACACATTATTCTTTCCTTACAATTTTAGGTGTAAATACTGAGCTTCCATTAAATCGGACCGCGCGCTAAAATTCTTCCATACAAACTTTGAAACCCCCCAATCCCCTTTTAGGGGGTAGTTTATAAAAACCAAAAATGCCCAACTTCATAATTTATTTAGATAAGTATTCGTGCCAAGTTTCAAGTTTATTAACTCAAGGAATAAGATTTTTCATACAAACAAAATCCCCCCATTTCACCCTCTTAGGGGGGGAATTTCGAAGAACCCCTTCTTAGTGGATACTTACTCTTCACGAAGATTACACCCTCCAAATTTCATGTCTCTAAGACCAGCGGTTTAGGCTGTGCGTTGATGTCTCAGTCAGTCAGTCAGTCAGGACTTTGAATTTTATTTATATAGACTAGCTTCTGCCCGCGGCTTCGCCCGCGTGGATGTCGGAAGTTATCCCACGGGAACGTGCTACCAGGATAAAAAGTATGTGCTTCCCTAGGATGCCATCTATCTGTTTGCCAAATCAGAAGTTCAGTGGTTTAGGCGTGAAAATGTAACATACAGTTTCAAGTTCAAATCCTCCCCTTAAAACCGAATTACCCCTTTTTGCCCCGTCAGGGGTCAATTTGCGACAACTTTACATACTTATTATTAATTATTTTCTGTCGAAAGTATCAATACTGAGTTTCGAGTAAATCGGACCGCGCATTCAATTTCTTCCACACAAACTTCAACACCCTTATATCGCCCTTTGAGGAGTAGTTTGAAAAACTTATAATGATAAACTTTATTACTTACTTAGGCAAGTATTGTTGCCAAGTTTCAAGTTTATTAACTAAATTAATAAGATTTTTCATATAAACTGTATCCCCGCTTTTCACCCACACAGAGGTGGAATTTAAAAAAATTCATAACTTGACTCAAAGATTATTTATACCAATTTTATAATTAATCAAGCCACTTATTATAATCCTCCCCTGTAAAATTAACTACCCCTTTTCACCCCGTTAGGGGAAGATTTTCGAAAAACCCTCATACGTGTTATTATTTATTTTTAGTCTTAAGTACTCACACTGAGTTTCGAGTTAATCGGACCGCGCGTTCAAATTCTTCCACACAAACTTTAACACCCCTATATCCCTTTTGACGGGTAGTTTTGAAAAACTAATAATGATAAACTTGATTGCTTACTGAGGCGAGTCTTCATGCCAATTTTCAAGATTATTAACCTAACGAATAAGATTGTTCATATAAACTGTATCCCCGCTTTTCACCCCCACAGGGGTGGAATTTTGAAAAATCATTTGGGATGTGTTCATAACTTGACTCAAAGATTATTTATACCAATTTTCGAGTTAATCAAGCCACGTTATAAAATCGTCCCCTGTAAAATTGACTACCCCTTTTCAGGCCGTCAGGGGTAGATTTTCGAAAAACCCTGATACACATTATTCTTTCCTTTAAATTTTAGGTATAAATACTGAGTTTCGATTAAATCGGACCGCGCGCTAAAATTCTTCCATACAAACTTTGAAACCCCCCAATCCCCTTTTAGGGGGTAGTTTATAAAAACAAAAAATGTCCAACTTCTTAATTTACTTAGATAAGTATTCGTGCCTAGTTTCAAGTTTATTAACTCAAGGAATAAGATTTTTCATACAAACAAAATCCCCCCATTTCACCCTCTTAGGGGTAGAATTTCGAAAAACCCTTTCTTAGTGGATACCTACTCTTCACGAAGAATACACCCTCCAAATTTCATGTCTCTAGGACCAGCGGTTTAGGCTGTGCGTTGATGTCTCAGTCAGTCAGTCAGTCAGTCAGTCAGTCAGGACTTTGAATTTTATATATATAGATTAGGATTTTGGTTTAGAATAATTGTCAGTGGTAATTTAGTGAGAAATATGTAAAGACGTTCGCCCAATATAATTTTAAAAGGATATAAGTTGTTTGATTCCTCCTGGTACTTAGAGGGCTCTTCCAGGTCCTTACAGTACTGTGTAGAGTGTGTACTCAATTACCCTGCAGTGCGTAGAGACCTGGACAGCTCACACACAGCCTGGGTGCACAACGGGCAGGAGAGAAGTCTCCTATTCATAAACGTCATGTAACTAAAATAGTAGTCGATTATATCACCCTCTCACTCTAATGACCCCAAATGACAAGGACAGGTAATATTTAAATAGCCTTTCAACTCACCTTGTAGAGGAGTACCGAAAGCCTCCGCCCGCTTCTCTCTAATGGAGTTGATGACGTATATAACGAAAAAGATTGCCAGGAATGCCAGGTTCCCCCACCAAACTACCGGGTTACCCAGCAGGTAGATCCTGTGAGTGCTGCCTGAGAAGAACTGACCCTGTGAATAATATTGTTTAGTAAAATTCGGCGTGTTGTGTTTATAATATAAAATAAATAAATAACTAATTCAATTTTAATTCGGCTCTAATCTGAACTCTAGTACTATATAATTATTAATTTATAATCTAAATACATTTAATTTAATTTTAATGTTATTATTACTTTTAATTATTTATTCTTACTATGTTGCAGAATTATTAGAAGTTTTTTAAAAAATGCCTGAAAATGTCTAAAAACAACACTTTTCTATACTCCCATACAAACGAATACAAATTTTGTTTCGGGGTGGGTCAAAGGGTACAAGAAATTTCACGCGGACGAAGTCGCGGGCAGAAGCTAGTTAAAAATAAAAACGGAAAGTTACATACCCTATAGTTGATAGGCCACTGCCATGGCTGGGAGGTGACTTCGCCCTCCTTAGGTTTGAGGCCCGCGTTCCCTTGGAACATGACTGCATGCGACTCCAGAAAACGTTCGATGAAGCCCGATGCGTAGGACTCGAAACTCACTTTCGGCACTACAAGTAGTAATAATGTGATGTAAGTCATCATTGCATTAACCAAATTTTGTTAATGCAATGATGACTTACTTAAAATTCATACACCCATCCATCCATTCATTCATACACCCTTTAAAGCATGTATCTTAACCCCAACACTTATGAATTTCATCGAAACGGGGTACTTTAAATTGACTAAAAGTTCACACTACATAATTTATAAATAAAGGGTAATCAATGAATACAGGTAGGTTTGTAGCTGCATTGATTGTTTACCAAATTGAAAAGCCTTCAAGGGCCTCCTTTTTTACAAACAGGGCCCTGAAAGGGTATGGAACCCTAAAAAGAATCTTCAAAATGAATTAATCTTCAACACCTCGACCGGTGTCAAATCTATTCATGTTGTAACAATTCATACAGCCTTAAATACCTACAGTCATCAAACACGTTGTCCTCTACATTCCATAGCGCGTTTTTGTCTCTCAGATTAGGATTGCACGCCACTTCTTGTTGTTCGTAGCCCCACTTCGGCAGCTGCTTCCCGGTGGTAGTCAATACGCAGGCCTGAATAAAGGTTCATGATCAAGATTCAATTTTCTTTTTCGAATTGAACAGTAGGGAAGACCAAAGAAATGATGGATGAATTGTCTAAAAGATGATTTGATCTGGCTAGAAAAGGAGTGAATTCTGAGATAACGGATGATATTACATTACAATTGGGATAAAGGCAGAAGAATGATGATTCCATCTACATAATTCAATCGTGAAGGTTTTTTTAAAGGGAGATTTATCTAAATAGGATATTACAAACCTGCAAATAATGCACCAGCATAAGCTTACTTCTGACCGTCTGTAGTTGATCGCCATCTTTGCCCCCAGATATAACAACCTTCCAGACATCGTTTGCGTCGCCAATACCATCCTACGAACACATAGTTACGTGTCAATTTCTATACGTTCTGGTAATTTTCTAGGTTCCTTTGTAAGTATTTTAGGCCTAATTGGCTTAAAAAGTAACAAGACACTACAGTTTTGGAAACATAACAGAATTTTATGATTTTGTGAGGTGATTACCGAAACCAATTTTCATTTATAATCGTCTTGTAAAACAAACTGTATCATTAAATATGTACCGTCAGCAAAAATGATAAGTTAATATTATACTTATCTACAACTTATTTATATTCAAAACATGGATTTACTTAAAAGGAGTTGTAGTTAATGCTACGTATTTGACATGGTTAGTCTATGTGGATTTTGCCTACATACCTGCATATCATATAAAACTACAAAATAGCAACTCAATGCAATGCAATTTATAAAAACATTGTTTTATTGAGTAACGAATGACATATGCCTAGCGAGACCAGAGCATGTAAGCGAAAAGAGCGAAAGCTTCATACAAACGTGCAATGATAGGTGCACTACGACAAAGCGTGGCAGTACAAAACTTAGAAGTCTTCCTTTCCCTCTATGGGGCTTACTCAGTGGCGCAAAGTTCGTACTAATTCGGAAATACGAAGATTATCGAAGCGCATACCTTCTCTGGCTTAACTGTACTTTGTTGACTGTATGTCTACAAACATTAAGTACCTCTCCGTATCCGGTGACCTGCATGAACTTGGTGGTGAGTGGCGCCCTCTCGCGGTGCGAGTGCAGGTTGCGGCCGGTGGGCGCATGCGTGAGGCGCACTAGGTCTCCACTCCTCACTACTATCACGCCGTCCACTTGTTCCTTGTCGTATGGCTTTATGAGCCAGCGATTGTTCTCGTCTTTGTGGGTGTATGTTGTTACCTAGAGGAGATTTGGAAGTCTATAAATAGTTCAGTAATTTCATTTTAAAAATATTTCTAGTGGTCAATTAGTGTGCAATACTAGTAAAAGATAGATATAGAGATAGATGATAGGCAGATGATGATCTGCCTAGCCTTTTCCCAACTACGTTGGGGTCGGCTTCCAGTCTAACCAGATGCAGCTGAATAACAGTATTTTACATGGAGCGACTGCCTATCTGACCTCCACAACCCAATTACTGGGTAATACGATACCCAGTAACTGGGTAAGAGTAAGTAAGTAAAAGAGTAAGTACTCAAATTCCTACATGTACAGGTATTGAAGATGAGTTTCTAAACGTGAAACACAGTTAAAGCAAGGCTTCATAAATATATGCTATGGTTTTTCATATGCTATAAATCCAACTTACAGACACATGGCAAGTAAGAAGGCTATCAAAATACTCTGAGGTCAAACATCATATACCATGAACCCTGGTGTCAGGAAAGTTGTTAAATAATTAAAGAGCATTTATAAAATGAGAATGAATTAACAAATTTATTTGACACTAAAAGAAAGAAAGAAAGAAAGAAAAAAGTTTATTTGGACACAGTTCGTGAAACACAAAATACAAAATTAATCAAATAAAAAATAATGTTTCAGACAACAATAGTGTGTGCCTCACGGCTGCGCCAAAAAGGTTCATTTCAGCACTATTCACTTATTTTAATTGTATACCAAATTGAATTCTCGAAAAAAAGAAAACATCTCTGCACTAACCTGCTGCTGCTTAGCCCCTACTCCCGACGGATACAAATGATGATGAGAATGCAAGTACCCTCCACCAGTCCGATGGTTCTTGAACGATATAAGCGCTCCGTAGGCTACAGTCTTAGGCGCGCTTGCGTTGTGCAAACTGTTGCCTTCCAATCGAGCTTGGAAACCGGAGGAGTAGAAACCGTCGCCGTTGCCACTGTAGGGAGAAACGTAGTAAAGTATTTTACTGTCATATTTCTGCAAAGACATATATTTCCGACCCTGAACAGCAGGTTAAGCCGTTGGTCCCGGCTGTCATTCTTCTGATCTTTAACAGTCGTTACGAGTAGCCCGAAAGCCTGACAACCAGCCTTACCAAGGGGTATAGTATTTAACCCAGTAAAGGGTTGAGGAGGTCAGATAAAAATACTGGTACTCGGCTGCATCCGGTCAGACTGGAGCCGACCCCAACATAATTGGGAAAAGGCTAGGCAGATGATGTTGACGATGTCTGCAAATACATCACTGCCTGACTGCCTAGTGGTCGCAGAAGGCAGAGTTATTAGATGTTTCCCAAAAGAATTCTATCAGTAGTAGTTTTAACAATCATCAAAATTGATTCCTTGGTTTTTGAGAAAATCGCGGATTTGAATGTATGTTGCTAAACATATATGTACATTCAAATATGCATAGGGTCGAATACAAAAATCAGAAGTCGGTTAAGAAGACTAACCTTTTGCTGAGAACAGTAAGATGTATCCAGAAGAAGAACACATAGAGCAATGTCGGCCACAGAATTAGAGTAACTGATCGTCCTATTAAGTGTTTCACTGTTAGACTCTGGAAGAGAAAAACAATCATTTAACTAAATAACGAGTTCCATGTTTACCAAAGTCATTTGTTTGATAAATCGATTTCAAAGTGTCGAGAGAACCCTGCTGAGGCAACTACATATACAATCTGCACAAATATCTAAGCCCGTCAGAACAACTATACGTGGTCGATTCTAATATTTGTTTCGTGGGAGGATTGAAACTGTGGTCTAACCCAGTAGACGTTTGCCTAGTCACCCCACTCAGTGCGAAAAGTTTTTTGTCACTACTTGGTGACAGGTATTTATTTCCCTCGAACAATGTTATTTTTTTGACTATCTAATTCAGTGGCTTATAGAAAAATGATTTGACACTGTTAATCAATTTGTGTCACATGTCGAAGAAAGAAAGTAATGTCAATAAATTTGGTTTACATAATATATTCTATTTATTTTTTAATTTGACATTATAACAATATTCATGGACATTGACATTTCAATTAATACAATCATAAAATCTGACATTGTATAACATTCATATTGGTAACTGATGTAATGTTAGGACATTTTATAATGCGGAAGGCGTCTTTTGATCATCACTTACTGGGCAGGCGTCAACGGCGCCGTCCATCTTCAGGCTTCGATTACGTGCACATTAAACAAATAACTAAACAAAAAAAAAATTGTACTCACAACAGGCTTACTCAAATCCCCGAGCACGTTCCACAGATCAGCAATAGTCCGCAAACCGACAAAAAGGACGACAAACAACCCGACAAACTTGACGGACATGGTGCAGGCAAGTGACGCGCCTAAAAACAGCTGCCATGAGACCATTCGGAACGAGAATGGAGGGAACCCGTCATCTGTTAGTGATCGGACCTGGGAAATAATAGAATTAAAATTTACTAAAACCTAACATAAGAACAAACACAACTAATATAACTGGCGAAATGTGGGTGTGCCTCTGCCCTTCAGGAAATACAAGCGTGAATTTATGTTGTTTAAAAAATTAACTAGGCTGGCTGGATTGCATGGAACTTGAACAAAACTGGTAAAATGTGGGTGTATTATAGGTACGTCCCTGCCTAACCCTTCGAGGAATATCAATCAAATCAAATCAAAATATTGATTTGCTAGAATATGGTACATAAGGTGTTACAGTAAATTTGTTTCAGCATATCCTGCCCTAACATGGCATGCAAATGTATTTCACACTCAGCGATGTCACTTTATCTAACGTACAGATTCTACTTATTTGTCTTCTAGAAAGTCCTTAATGGTATAATATCTTTTAAATATTAATAGTTTGAAAAGTAATTTTTTAAACTTGGTTAGCAGTAAGGGTCAGTTCACACCGAGATGCGACGCGACGCGACGCTGCGCGCACACTATAAAAGAGTGACTCAAAATATACTTTATTTTCTACACGAAAAGGTACACATTGCATTGTGAGTTTGCGTTGAGAGTATATTTTGAGTCACTCTTATAAAGTGTGCGCGCAGCGTCGCGTCTCGGTGTGAACTGACCCTAAGTCTTGAAATCAATTTGGTAAATGATTTTAAATAATCAGACGACAGGTACAAGATGTGATGACATATTCAACAATTCCGCTGAAAGTGTCATTTAAATATTATACATAGAAGGAAAATCCATCTTGATCAATTCCAATAGGTACAAGGAAAACCAACAAAAGAATCTTAAAGCTAAAGATTTAATGTGAACTTAATGTAAACACGGAAAGTACACTCAGGTAAATTATTTTTTTATCAAATTGACACCCTACTACGTCAATTTGCCTTGTTGTAGACATTTAATACAACTGTCAAAGAATGACAATTATGATTTGAATATAATTATGGGCAATTTAAGTTGGTAGTCAATTTGGTAAACAATTAATTTCCCTGACTTGATATAGGTACCTTGAAGGCTCCATATATGGAACAGCTCATAAAGAATAATAAGATTGGATCCAGTAGTATGTACCTATTCAGGGTAAGAAATCCCACATCTGCAACAGAAGCATTAAATCATTATTCTAACTAATAATATTTCATTCAAACTCATGAATAGTGTGGTTTTTTCAGTCATTCGGGTAAAACCGTAGATTTACTATATATCACCAGCCAGCCATATTAGCCGCTAGCAGTTTGCATATTACCAGCTATATTCTAAATCTATGGGTATCACACTATTTTTACATATTATAGATTTATGGGGTACTCTTATACGAGGAGGGGAAGACCAAAGAAATGATGGATGAACTATGTGAAAGGTGATATGGCTAGAAAGGGAGTGACTACCGAAATGACGACTAATAGAGAAGTAGGCCATCATCTGCCTAGCCTGTTCCCAGCTACGTTGGGGTAGGTTTCCAGTCTAACCGGATGCAGCTGAATACCAGTATTTAAATAATATTTCGTATATATTCGTATTTTAATAGAGAAGTAGGTACCTATGGAAGTACGAGATGACGACTAATAGAGAAAGTATGGAAGGACCTCTAATAAATTGGCATAAGGGCAGGAGAATGATGACCAATGATGGTCGGCTTCCAGTCTAACCGGATGCAACTGAACACCAGTATTTTACATGGAAAGACTGCCTATCTGACCTCCACAACCCAGGTACTGAGTAATACGATACCCCTTGGTAAGACTGGGTGTCAGACTTTCGGGTTTCTGACAACCCGTAACGACTGCCAAAGATCCAACAATCTCGGTATGTAAAGATGGTCACCCATTTACGGACCGACCGCGGCAACCGTAGCTTAACTTGATCGATCGACCCGTGCGGCTGTTATTACTGATGGAGTATTTCCATATGTATCTGCACGTAGCACATAGCCCGAAGGTACAGTACAGTTAGCACAATTTAAACTTACTTGTTTGAATAGTCCTATTTATCTGTCGTGATATACATATTTTGTACTATCTGCGACCCGAGGTTTTACCCGCATAAGTTTCGATCCCGTGGGAAAATCGGGATAAAAATGATCCTATATGTTAATCCTGGCTATAAACTATCTGTGTGCCAAATTTCATCCAAATCCGTGTAGGAGTTTTTGCGTGCAAAAAGTAACAAACATGCATCCATCCATACAAACTTTCGCGTTTATAATATTAGTAGGATAGAAAGGAGATGAATGAAATCATACATAATAGAATAATATCTTAGTTACGGCAGTGGTGCCCTAGTGGGCCTCAACAATCTTAAGTAACAATAGTTTGTTACTTAAGATTGTTGAGGGTACTTTTGTGGGTTCGCACTGGCGAAACATTCCCCAAAAAAAACATTTCGAAATCTCTGTTTTCTGTCTGACAGTGCAAACGCAAGACGCAGCGCTTGCACTGTCACATATCTTGTCGATCCAAAACCTATTTGATGATTCATATCTCTTGTTAGACAAGCTGTATAGCTGCCCTCAAGGCGCCTTGGGGAACCCCTCCCTTTTTGAACCAGATGTTCCCAAATGAGGGTACTTGTGGTATTATTCTATTTTTCGATGGGACCACACAGACTAGGAATTCCCAGTTCTACCATTTCATGAAGTTTTTTACCACAAATATTCTTTTGCAGGTAGGTAGGTAGGTGCTTAATAATAATACTTACCACACAATAATAGAATAGTTCCAATAATTGTTGACTCTAGTGATTTAGTCATCTCCCATATAGTTAAAAACGTCAATGGAATTATCAATGCACCAAGGGCAGTACAGAACTGAAACAAAACATTAGAATGCAGGTTTACTTATTCAGGTTAAAGCAAATTAGTCCAAAAAAGGATGGAAAGTAAAATGCTAGTTGAATACACAGTTAGATGCATTGAGGGCCGTATTACAGAACCTTGCTCAAGGTAACTAGTTTCAACCAATTAAATCACTATAATCAAGTTTTAAGTAATGCTTGAGTTTTGAGTGAGGTTCTGTATACGGGCCTTAGTATTTTGCACCTTACTTGGACAGCTTTAGAGTTCTTATTGGTAAATTAACAATACCATGTTGTTGTAATAATACTTACAAGTCTCATTCCCTCATATCGAGCTCCTTCATACTTGTCTCCAGGCTTCTCAAATGGGAATGTTCCATCATATCCAGTCAGTTTACCAGATAACGCTATAAGCATCTGATAACAATATCATAAAGGAAACTATAATATAATAAATACGAATATAAGCATATCTGATTGTAACATTATGAGGAAGAACATACATACTTTTCTCCTCAGAGAATTAATCACATCATATCATAAAGATGAATCGGCAGGGCAAGAGATGTTTATTTTAAATACAATAAGGTATGCAATAACTATTAGTTTGATGTAAACAAAACCTTTAATATGTTAAATAAATCAATAATTGTTTTAATTACCATATTAAGTGATTGTTTATGCAACAAGATACAAGATAATGTGCAAATAAATATACCCACAATCAGTTAGGGAGATACACAGATAGTTGTGCACCATAATTGCTACAAATCCATTGCTTCATGTTTGAAAAATTTGACTGCTCAACAATATAAATAACACAATGAATGTTGTTGAGCAGTCAAAATTAAATTAAGCCATTGCTAATCATAGTGTGTTATGCAATTACCCCGCTGTTTATAAAATTGTCTAAGAACTTGAGTACTGACTAAAAATAAAAGGATTTTTTATAGCAATTGTTATATCCCATGAACTAAGCAGGATTAGTCTCAGTCTGTTTGAAGCTTTATATGATAAAAATATATTTACCTTGCCAAGCGGGGGATGGACGTCAAAGAAGAATGTTCGGTTTATGTACCAACTAGCCATTTTACCAAAGTGAGTTTCATCCCAACTGAAATAATTTATTAAAGTTTTCTTTTTCACCTTTCCTTTCAACATTTTCATCATTATTTGATGAGAAAATCTGATTAGAATTTGTAGTTTTAAATGTATATAAATTGCTACGAAGAACAAATACTTGTGAGTTTTCTTAATATTTTAATATTTCTAGACTCACGCGAGAGGGAGTCACTTTTGAAGGAATTAGACTTAAACAGGCTTAGCGTAGGATTGATACAATCAATTTTATCCCAACCAACTTCAGAAGGTGCCAAAAAGTTAAGTCATTTAATAACAGTCCTTCATCAGTGACTTCTATCCTTACCCCAAGTGTTTTTATATAATTTTTTAACTGGTTAGTATACCTAGTTTATCTGTTAATTTTAAGATTT
The DNA here is from genome assembly GCA_949629185.1 of Apamea crenata. Lineage (NCBI taxonomy): Eukaryota > Metazoa > Arthropoda > Insecta > Lepidoptera > Noctuidae > Apamea > Apamea crenata. Next base: position 13,948,818 of record OX451371.1, read on the forward strand.
AATGTAACAATAGTAAAAGGCACGATGGGGTTGACATATCTGTTTAGATAAAAACCCCTAAACAAATAAAGAGAAAAAAAAAATAGACTATTTGAGATAGGTGTAGGTAGCAAGAAAAACAAAACATTTTAATAAAAAGTACTTTTCTATATTATTTACCATACGTGATCAGGTTCTAAAACTTTGTAAAATCTGGTTACAAATGTGGCACCACACAGTATGCCGAATGTGACCCACCATCTACAAAGAATTTGTTTAATGTATTAATATTTTAGCCGTAAAAGTTTATCAAACAAAAACGAAGTCCGTGAAATTAGAAAGTACATTTTGCTACTCGGTTTCGTCGTAATACTACTTTTCTTCTTTTCTGACATTGTTGCAGGAATTATTATTGGATTAGCATGATAAAGTTAAATAGAATTTAACATTTTCTTTTACAACATTAGAAATACGAAACGAAAAATAACGGTATAACAAGGCAGATAAACGTCACAGACATTAGACAGGTGACAGGTGACGGCAACGGCATTGACGGACGCGGGCGGAGCGGGGAGGACATTGGCAGAATCAGAATGACATTATTAGAAAGGTCATGCATCGTGACAGTTCTCTCGGGTGTTGCCATACTTGGTTTTACCGATAGAGGTAGGAATACTTTTACCATTTCACTATTACGTCCTTACGTATGAAATTGGCGTTGTGTCGAACTACGGGGTAACAGTTTTACAACATTAATTGCATTACTTATGTGGCTGAGCAGACAATTTTTTCGAACATATGAAACAATGGATTACCAATATTCTTCAAAGTGATTCAGATTGATAGTGCGTTACGGAATTAGGGTGCTATGCCACTTTGATCTTAAATATCCGACGTGTGGTTAGGAATGCCAAATGCTTTATTTCTGGGCTTGTTTTGAATATATTGGTAGATTTGTTTTCGTGCCATTTGATTTTTCTTTGACATCGTTCTGTACACAATAAGGAAAATTTATTTAGGGCGTTATTTACGAATACGAGTTCCATCGTGGCACCGCAGCGCTGCAGAAACAGCTCGAATGCCATATTATACATCATTAGTCCTTCGAGCTGTTTCTAAACTACTGTAAAAGAAAACATGGTACGGTTTTGGTTCCAACGTTTTCGTTCTGGAAATTTTGACCTGCAGAACAAACCCCATGGACGGCCAGAGACCCCAGCTAACACTAACAATGAAACCTACAAGTGGTCGTGGAAGCAGATCCATTGTAAACCACGTCAGAGTTAGCGGCAGGCTTCGGTGTGACTGATAAAACAATTTTAATTCACTTGAAAGAAATTGGAAAAGTAAAAAGCACGAAAAATGGGGACCGCGTGGCACACCAACAAACACGCGTCGTGGAGTGCTGCATTACCTACGTTACTCAACTGTCATAATAACGAGGGGTTTTACATCGTTTTGTTACTTGTGATGAAAAATGGATCCTGTACGATAATCGGAAACGCTCATCACAATGGTTGAACCCAGGAGAACCGGCCAAATCCTGCCCCAAGAAAGTAGATAAAAAGGTAGGTACTGGTGTCTGTTTTTAATTTTTAATTCAGTGCCGATGTCGATTATTAAGATCTAATCAGAGGATTACGGCAGATATGTAGTTGCTACCCACTGCTGCTTCAGGACAACACTAGACCACACACTGCACAACAGACGGTTGCTAAATTAGAGGAGCTGCGATTGGAATGTCTCCGACACCCATCATACTCCTCGAACCTTGCTCCAATAGATTAGCACTTTTTCCGGCGACATATTAAGAGATAATGTTCTGTATAAGCTGACTTCTCATTGTTGTACAGACGCCAGCACATCAAGCTACTACAATCTGTCAAATTTATTTAATAGATTTTCAACTTTATCGCCAAAGAATTAAGGTTCAAAATTGGGAAAAGTTGACAGTTTCGGGTAGCTTGACCAGCTGACGTCTGTACTTAAAAATAAAAAAAAAACAATAACATACTCGCACAGTTCAGCAAATAAATTTAATGGGAGCGTTGGCTTTGCATGGTTTTAGAAAGTTTGGATAAATTTGGCTCATAAATTGTTGTTTTAAGTTTTAAATACGAGTCTTCTTTGTTAGTTAGCTTCTTACTTTACTTTTAATTATATTCATGCAAGAGAACGCTTGCTCGCACGAATATGTCGATTCGACAATAGTCAGCACGCAATTTTTTATTTTTTTTTATTTTATAAATAATATTTGCGTATGGAACTAAAGAGTCGCAGCTTTAAAATAGCCGCATGTGGCTCGCGAGCCGCAGGTTGCCGACCCCTGACCTAGAATCATGAAATTTGGCAAGACGCAATGTCATGTAGCCAGTAGCACAAGTAAAGGAAACAATTCGAAAACCGTAAATTTTTAGTTACCTACATACCTACAAGTACGGAACCTTCGGTGCGCGAGTCCGACTCGCACTTAACCGGGATTGGGCTTTTTCCATATAAAACACTAATATCATATATAAGGACCTAATATAATTCAGATCCGAAACGCACGTTTCTCGTACTTAATGACCAACTCTGCTGCAGCTATTGGCGATATGGGCTCGGCAATAAATACCAACATATCGGCCGTTTTTGTCACATTCCCACCCAATAAATACCAACATAAATAAATAAATAAACATATTATTTATTTTCGCATGACTATCCCAATTTATTTATTTACATAAATAACTACTTACAACAAATGCTCTGCATATGTAGCAACATTAATACATTCCTTTTGTAGTAATTTTAAAAAGTGGAAAACACAGTTTTTTCATAGTTATTATTCATTTGATTGTTATTTGCAAAGGAAATTGAGTTTACTAATGAAATGAAAAATGTCCATCCATAAAACTAAGCATGTTGTTATGCTTATCAGCAGACTTGAATGTTTGAATAAACGTTAAATTGTTTCGAATTAGAAGGCAGCTTTGGAATGTTGTTAAAACGGAACGAAATTCCTAGATTCCTACGGTGCCTACAAATAACCACTGAATAGGGATGTTCTTTACTTTTGTTAAACTTTGCTGTATCAACAACTTCTAAGTTGTTGCTTTGTGCCGACCTCAAATAAATTGGGATGGCCAAGATAATGATGATGATGGCAGGTTGACGGCAAGATTGTTAATAACGGAAACAAAAGCACCTTGAAAGGAATCATAAAAGAGGAACCTTCTAAAAATAAATGTCGATTATTGCATAAAACTAAAGCTTGTTATTGATGAGAGAATGCTTGACAAATATCACTAAAGCCACTTCTAGTCTGTATTCCTATAGGTAATGCAGAAAATCAATTGGGAAACCAACATTGTTACAGCAACATGTTATTATGTTGCGGAAACTTGTCACTGGTGGCATATAATGTGGAAGTACTGCTGGCAACATGTTCTGCGTAGGTTCCGTATTCATGATAAACAAAATATGTTTCCCTTTTCTCAACTATGTTTTTATTAAAGACGAGGCTTAGTTCATAAAACAAATAGTTTACTAAAGAAATAGTTTCTCTCCATTCTATATTATTAGACAAATAACGGCGATATAACAATTTTGATTTTGTTGAAATTACTGCATTTTAGTAAGTAGGTACCCTATTTAGATTAATTTGCAAATATAAAACAGATTACATTACTTTGTATGATTTTTTAAAGGGTCCCCGAAACGATCAATTGCAATTGTCAATGTTTACACGTTGATTGTTACACTTTGATACGCTTAATGATCGCCTACAAAATGCAGTTGAAGCGATTGACAATATACACACAAAGCAATGACATTGCTAACTAGTTAATGCATTGCAATGCCTTTTTTTTGTTAATGAACTTCTCTGGCGCGCATAATACAACTTACCAAAGTTTAATTACAATCGATCGGGCCATGTTCAGGTTTTTGCGAGACTAACGAATTGCAATTTATTTTTATTTAAAGATAGAAAATAGAAATTCGATTGAACTAACGTATAATTTATACGGACCTTAAAATTTTCAACTGCCCATCACTATTGTCAATTTGACGCGCACGTCGTATCGTGAATAATGTCAACAAATAAAAGTTTGTCCATCTTCGCTGATTCATGTGTGACATGTGTCGCTGGAGTAAACAAATAAATACTGCTAATTCGCATCACCTTCAGTCCGCATTTATTGTTCACACTTTGTGCACGACTATGACGGAGCATTAACGATTACATCATGAATAATATTAAGTATTGTTTAGTGGTCCAGTTGTTATTTTCTTTTTGTTTTTGCGAAATAAGCAATGGTCAGAAAGAAAAGTTTTTGGATGGCTTCAAAGAGTATTATAATAGTTTACCTAATCAAGTTTACCGGACTGAAGAGGGATCTTTGCTTAGTACGCAGCAAGTTGTGAGTAAAAATTACGTATTTGAAAAAAAACTTAGTTTTATTTTAAGCTTTTTTTTGAGTATGATGAGGGTTATCATCATCCGAGACCTTTGTATCTAAAGTTATCTTAAACTTTGTTGATATTATGTGCTATATTTTATTTTCCAATGCCCCAAACATAATTATTTGGATTGAAATTAAAATATTATTCCCCCAAAGCAGTAGTATAAATTCTGTATAGGTATGCAATGTATTTTTTTTTGTATACCTACATTTATTCCTATTGGAATAAACAAAAAAAAAAAAAAAAAATTTCTATACCTGATGTTTCATTTATAAATTATACATTTATTTAAATGTATAATTATTTATTTTTCATTTATTTCAACCAAATAATATAATTATGCTATGCAGAGAGAGAGATTGTATAAAACATTTTAGAAAGCACCTTCTTAGTGTGTCAATTAGGAGCTGCTCTGTGGAGGGTTCTTTAGAAACTTATTTTTACAGGATGATACCACTTACCAAATAGTAGCCAGTATAAGAGTTGCAGAGATCAAAAATGTCGAAGCAACTAAGTTACTGAAATGTACAGCAACCATAAAGGATTCAGATAACGATGTTACAATTATAAACAATAATTGTGAAGCAAAAGAGGCGGTGGAGCAAAAGCCAAGTACTGATGAAAATCAGGAAACTACGCTGGAAGCTCAAGTTGAGGTTTCGGAACCCATAGTTGAACGAAAACCTGTGCAACTTGTCAATGAAGTTCAAGACACGGCTGTAAGTATTGCATGACGCGCGAATAAAATTTTGAATTGTTTGTACAGGTGCCTAATTTCTCATTTATGTACAGACGCCAGCAGGTCAACCTACCCGAAACTGTCAAATTTTTTTTCCCAATCAACCTTGAACCTTAATGCTTTAACGATAAAGTTGAAAATCTATTAAAGAAATTTGACAGATTGTAGTAGCTTGATGTGCTGGCGTCTGTACAGTGGCTTCCAAAAGTTAGTTGACATTTTTCCACTTCAGCTGTGATACACCATAATTATTATGATTTGAAATTCTAGTTCCAAATATTTGAACAGTACACTATCCTACTAATATTATAAATGCGAAAGTTTGTATGTATGGATGTATGGATGTTTGTTACTCTTTCACGCAAAAACTACTGAACAGATTTTGACGAAATTTAGCACACAGATAGTTTATAACCAGGATTAACATATAGGATACTTTTTATCCCGACATTCCCACGGGATCGAAACTTATGCGGGTGAAACCGCGGGGCGCAGCTAGTATGTTTATATTAGGTAATTCAACTTATAACTTATCATAAAAAATAATCAAGTATTCCCTTAGGATATTTTTTTATTATAAATGCAAAAAAATAATAATTAAATCAATACTAATAATAAAGCTGAAGAGTTTTGTTTGAACGCGTTGAACTCTGAACCTACCATTTGGATTTAAAACAATCTTTTTGCATTTGATAGTCCAGGTTTTGAGGGACGCTATTTATCAACACCTGAGCAAAAAGAGAAAAAAATTAAGAAAGAACGCTAAGCGAAAACGAGGTACTAGCGCGGGCGGGCCACGCGATGCGATGGGAATGAAGCGATGGCGTGGGGCGGGGAAACAAGTATTTTCACGCGGACTGGAGAGGCCCATCCCTAGCTATGTACTAGTACCAGGATAATGATAAAAAAAAATCCTTTTTACAAATTTATTTGCCAACTGATTTTTTCATAGATCCCTTTGTTTGCCAATTGCACACGCTGCACACTGTTATACCTAGTAAGTAAATATAATAGTTACAAGTAATTATAAGCAAATATAAAGTTGTGATAACCCTTTATCAAGTCAGTGTACGCTAAGCATGAATGAGGTCTGAGTGACCTAGAAAGGAAACGTGTTTATGTGTCAAGGATAAGCACATTAATTCTGCACATTTATTAAAATTTAAATGTAAGAATGGAATTTATTGCTTTATAAATGCAAGTCATGAAAAATTAGTAAGTATTTACTTAAGTTTCCAAAATTTTAAACATCTGTTAAAAGCAAAAAGATGGGAATGAAAAAAAAAATTGTTTTAAATTGGGTCGAAACTTAATATTATTATTTGTCTATTGAAACAAATCATATTTTTCGACCCATTTTGAGTAAGTTTACTTGTATACATATTAAATTAAAGTCCTTTTTCGAGTCTATCTGTTTAACCGCGTTGATCTTCTAAACCACGTAACGGATTTTTATGCGGTTTTCACAATAATTTAAAGAATTTATTCGGGAAGGTTTATGTGTAAAAAACATAAACATTAAGTTTACATTATAATGCAAAAATATGGATGTTTTGTCAAGACGTAAAAACATGCGAAGCAAGGGTGGGTCGCTAGTAATAAAATAAAAAGAGTAGAGGTAGATGATTGATATAATTAAAGATAATTGTGACTCTTTGTTTAAAGAAGTATTAATATAACTTTTACAAACTTAAAATTAGCAGCTTCAATACCTAAATTGGTTATCATCTTGCACTTATATGGCATTCAGCCAGATAATGTGCTCGCAGTTCATTCACATTGTTTATTCTTCATGTGTCTTTACTAAAATTGACGAAAACATACAATCCAGGCACAAATCGGAGTGAAAAACGCGGCGAAAGTTTGGGCCGATCGTAGCTACTATTTGGTGTTTTCAAAAGTCCTGACGAAAAGCCGGACATTTGCAAAAAGTCACTCAAAGGTCATTTTAAATACTATATTTTTTATGATATTCCCTCAAGTCCGGATATAGTAGAGTAGTCGTCGGCGGCTGCAGTTGCATTTGCCGATGACGCGTGCCGCTCGTGTGCACGCACATTTATAGGGACACTACGGGGTCTATCTGTCACACTATTAACAAATGATTTTCTCTGGCAGATATATTGTATACTAGCTTCTGCCGGCATGGAATTTCTTAGACTATGACACTCGGCGATACTGTAGCTTACCTTAAGTGAAAGAAAAGTGAGCGTGGAGTGAGCTGTCATTCCAACTAATACTAGGGATTGACACTATTGACAGCTTTTCGACACTATAAGCTCACTTCACCTAACTTTTCACGGTGAGATTTTTGCAGAATCGATCGACGGTTTGCTTTACCGCATGGAAAGTTTAGACTCATGTTACTTAAAATATTGTTACTTAAAAATTTATGTGACACTGTTGTTCCACTTACGGCACTATTGGCAAGCTTCCAATAGTGCATATTGGTATTTTCATATGTTGTATTTACATATGTTTTGTTGATATTTTATTATTAATATTCCTGTTTTTTATTGTTTAAAACGCTACGTCTTAAAATATACCAAATTGTCTCATTGTGTATCTGACATCTGTGGAGAACGTGGTTGATTTCACGTTTGTATTATTTATGTATCTTATCTTTTTGTAATTGTTCATGTGCAATTTTTTGCTTTCCCAAATATATTAAGTAAAATTATATAACCCTGAAAACATTGAACAATTATAGGTAGTGAATACTATTAGTGGACCTGTTTTTACAGTTTTCTCGAAAAGTATGTTACGAAGGAATTTGGCGTAGTATTTAAGTGGTAGTAATGAGACAACACTAATTCTAATAATACAAATCAATGAGTTAAAAAGGTTTTCATGTCTATCGAATAAAATAATTGAACGAAAAGTATGAACAATCGATCAACAGCGATAAGCCGTGACCATACAAGCACACAACACACAAAATTTATTCAAACAAGAACATATATAACAAATACGAGTCACAATGGCGTACATAATTTGGCACAAAATGTGTGAATAGTTCAATCAGGAAATCATTGTTCGTTATTTACACGTTTGTTATCAAAATAATGAAGCTGTGTGTAACTAATGACTTAACTAGGTTTTACCCGCGGCTTCGGCCGCGTTTTTTATTATAATATATTTTACTAGCCATTATTGTCCCCTGTTGGGCAAAGGCCTCCCTACTCTCCTTCCACCTCTCTCTGTCCAGAGCTGACAAGGACCAGTCTTTGTTAAAGGAGTCTAGCTCATCCCGCCATCTCCGTCTGGGCCTGCTGCGATGTGGTTTGCCCTCCTATTGGGTCATAATTTAGGTCCATTGGTGGTGTAATATGCGGAATATTTGTCCAGCCCAATTCCATTTAAGCGTGACAGCTTTCAGTGTGAATAAGTTATTTTAGTGATGGAACAGATTGTTGTATTCTTAACCCGGTCCACAAGTTTGATACCCAGAAAACTCCATTCTAAAGCTCTGGCAAACTCCACGGGAAAACACTTTCGGTAAATACCAGACAGCAGTGATGGCCCAGTGGTAACTGCCGTGACTTACGAGTTGTAGGCCTTTTTTTTTTTGGATGGGAAATCATCAAATGACCCCTCCCGCTCTGAGAGGAGCGGAAGGGAGTGTCAGACTCTTACTGACTAAAACCCACCCGTGTTCCTTCCTTAGCCCTTTCTTTTCCAGGGCAGCGGTAACCCTTTCGGATAATCCCGCCGCCCTGGCAGGCTTCGGCCCTATCGGGCCCCGTCATCTGCTGACATCTCTTTGAGGCGCGCGTGGAACACAACGCGCCGTCTGGCATGGGCCTGGTCCTGATCGGGCGGTGAGCTACCCATTACTCTCCGCCCGCAGGCCCGCGCCTACGGTGGCTGGGAGTCGTCACGGGGCTCCCGACGCCCGGAGCGTCTCCCGCGGCGGCTGAGGCGTGACGTGTTCTCCCTCAGCCTTCCCGCCAAGAGTTGTAGGCCGTTCGAACCCAGTCAGACGCTTTAGTTTGTGTAAATTATTTCATCCTTAATAATAAACATCATAAAATGTATATTATCTACACATGTTTTTGCAAATAAATGAATCTGAATCTGAATCTTAAGGTGAAGGTAAACATCGTGAGAAAACCGGCATGTCCTAGAATAAAAAAATCGAAGACTTGTTATGGTGTGACTTCTACCAACCCGCACTGGGCCCATTACTTTCACTTTAATCTATCATATTAGTCGTAATAATTGTATTGTATGTATATGATTGTTATAGATAACATCAGGCGAACAGTTTATTGCGATTCCTCGAGACCAACCAAGCGCACCGTGCGTTGGATGCGCCTCGCACGTGAACCCACAGGCCGCGGGTGTCAGCGACCTCGCGGACCTTGGAGTGAGGCATCTCGACCTCCACGAACCCTCCGTCAAACATAGCCTGGATAGTGTTATAGATGTAGAAAGACAAGTTCAAGTAAGTAACAGCATTGCTAGATAGGAATATCAGATATATTACAGTAACTAGAACTACATTGCTTTGAAATTTCCTTCGCAGGTGGTAAACGGTGTCCGATATGTTTTAACTCTATCAATTAATTCTGATAATTGTAGTGAAGTACAATCTGAAAACTGTGCATCCACTAAGATCTGTAAGATAACTATTTTAGTGAAACCGTGGGTTAAACTGTCCAACGGTGGAAATTACAGAGCAATCCTAGCTAATAATTGTACAGAAGAATGGCAATACGGAGATAATGGTGAAGTTTTGCCCGAACTGTCTGCTGATAACAATCAGAATAAGGGAAGTACATCTGTGGATCCTAGTGACAGTACTGCTTTTGATGGCGATATTCAGGTTAAACACAATACAAATGTTGAATCCCAGCCCAATCAGGAGAGGAGCCTTACAGACGAAGATATAAAAAAAATACAAGAGCAAATAATTTCGAATACTCAATTTCAAGAAGTAACTGAATCATCTAAGCAGTCTTTCACATTATCTCCTGATGTGTCTGATGCAAGCAAACAACATGTTTTCAAAGTCGAATCTGGTAATCATAATGAAAACACCATTCCCGTTACTGAATCCGAAAAAACAGAACCAGCTTCTAACATAAATCTGGATAAAAAGAAAGCTATTGATGAAATGTTAGATTTTTTCGACTTTTCTGGATTTAAACCTAAATCTGAAGTTGAAGAAGTTGTTCCAAGGGTTAGGCGAAGTTATGATTATGATTTGCAAGTACTGTCACTGGCGAAAGATTATCATGGCATTAAAAATAGTATAGAAAATGCTCGTTTTATGTACGAAATGGCCCAAGCTATGGTTGACTACTTGAATGAGATGGATATGGAGGTAAAAAATAGAGAAGTAAAAAATGTCATGAGGGCTGAAGAAGAAACAGAAAATCTTCAGCGTTTTGTATACATACAAGCTCGTGTTACGATACCTTGCGTTAAAGTTGAATGTGAACCGAGAGACGTGGATACTCAAATTTGTAATGGTGTTATTGATTGCTCGAACGAAAACAGTCCACAAATTCTAAATACTTTCTGTTACAACGATAACAAAGAAAGTGAGAATAGAGAAGACATTAGAGAAATATCTCTTAATGATCCTGTTCTACGCAAAATGGCCAACGAGGCCGTAAAAAAAATTGAATCTGATTCAAAATCTCAATACGCTATGAAAATAAATAAAATAGCGTCGGCTATTACTCAGACAACATCTGGAACATTGACAAAATTTTCAGTTATCGTTGAGAACATAAAATGTAATAAAAGCGTACCCTTGCCATTACGAATAAACTGCACAGTTCTAGAGCAATTAGGATCAAAAATTTGTGACGTTATTGTCCATGAGAGACATTGGCTTAAAGAAAAGAAAATATCTTATACTTGTATAGAGAGGCCGTCTGACATGAGAATATCGAAAACTAAAAAAGTGAGCAAAAACGTTACTGTAGATGACCCGGAAATTATTGAAATGTTGCAAGAAGCCATACAGTATTTAGAATCGCAATCTGATAAAACTAACAAACAAAAGATTGTAAACGTAAAATCTATTTCTTCTCAAATTATTGCTGGATTCTTGACTAAAATAGAATTTGTCGTAGGTTATACAGATTGCACAGATGAAAATTACCCAAGAGATCAAATAAATAAATGTGAATTGTTGAAAGGCGAAGGACTTCGATCATGTCGAGCACAAATATGGGACAGATCATGGATTATGGATGGGAGACAAATTGAAGTTTCATGCGATGATGCATCGAAGACTAACGAAATTGACAATACGAGGAAGAAAAGATCTATTGATTCTAGTGATCAGGAACAACGAAGTTCAAGTAAAGATAATGATATTGACTACAAAAAAATTGCCAATGAATCTTTATACAAGTTTATGCAGTCTTCAGCCAGTCACCAACATTATGAAGTCGTTAAGGTTGACAACGCTATAGTTCAAGACATTTCTAGAAAATTAATAAAAATTGATTTTTCAATCTCTCCCACAGACTGTCTGATTCAAAATGATGGTACTTTGTCGTCGTCTGAATGTGAAATCGTGAATCCTAAAAATATATTACACTGCCATTCTAAAATATTAGAAAATAGCTGGATTGATAAAAAACAATATTTTGTTAAATGCAACTTAAAGTACCAACAGAAAAAAAACACTAACGTAAAGGAACGCAACCCAAGTGATTCGAAATATTATCAGCTAGCTGAGGAGTCATTGGCAACATATCTCCACGATACTGGCAATCCACATCACATAATTGTTAAAGTGGAGAAGGTTACGACACAAATAGTTTCTGGACTCCTAACAAGGATCGACTTTATAATATCTCCAAAGAATCATAGCGTCAGTAATAGCAAAACTGTACGTTGTCATTCCGAAATTTTGGAAAAACGTTGGCTGGAGACAAAGTCATTTAATGTTACTTGTCAGATGAAAAAAAAAGAACGCCTAGTTAAAATAAATACAGATGATCCCAAATACATGCAAATTGCTGTGGAGTCGTTGCAGAAATACATAAAAGATAAACCGGAATCGAACCTTGTGCGTGTAGTTTTTGTAGACAAGGTGGAACAAAAAGGGGATACAATTAAAATTGGATTTATTGCGTCTCATGCAGAAGAAGGCGATGGGGATACATTTTGTTATGCCGAAGTATCCGAAACGAGAGAGTCTAAAAGTGACATTGAAGTGAAATGCCATTTGATCGGCAAAATATACAGAAAAACCGAAATCACAGAAGATGATCCAAATTACTACAAGTATGTACAATTGGCAGATGAGTCTCTCCGTAATTATCTTCAGAAAATTAACAGCTTGCTTTACACTCTTGTAAGTATAGAAAGTGTAACCGTGCAGTGGGATGGAGGCATTAAGACTCGTATTAATTTTACCATATCTTCAATAGATTCAGAGAACAGTGAATTAATACAGGGTAAACAATGTGTTGCTGAAATACTAGAACAGCCAGGTTTACATAAAAAGAACATTGACGTTAAATGTGAATTAGAAAAAGACTTGTACAGGACCAAAAGAGGGGCATCAAATTCTAGGGACCGACTGCAATTACGTGGCGTTAAGGTACAGGATGCATCCAAACCTGAGTACAAAACGCTGGCTGAGGAATCGCTGCGAAAATATGTGGTTGATTCTGGTATTACGCAACCTCTGCAAGTAGCGCGGATTGAAACAGTGACTATTCAAACTGTTTCTGGCGCGCTGACTCGTATCGATTTTCTAGTATCTGGCTTTTCAGATTCTGAAACAATTAAATGTCACTCAAAAGTCTGGGAGAGGCCCTGGCTTAACAGTAAGGAAATCAATGTTTCTTGTCAGAACGATAGTCATCTAAGAGGTAAAAGGCAATTAGTCGGTGGTCCAAAAGATCAAGATCCAACCGAACCTCGGTACAAAGCGCTGGCTGAGGAATCCTTGCGAAAATATACTATGGATTCTGGTATCACAGAACCTCTGGAAGTAGCGCATGTTGAAAAAGTGACTATCCAAGTGGTTTCTGGCACGGTGATTCGCATCGATTTTCTGGTATCCGGTAGCCCAGATTCTGATATAATCAAATGTCACTCAGAGGTTTGGGATCGGCCTTGGCTCAAGCGGAAAGATATAAGTATAACAGTGTCTTGTGAAAATGATGGTCATAGAGGTAAAAGACAAGTGCCTGGTGGAATAACAGAAGTAGATCCAACAGCACCGCAGTACAAAGCGCTGGCTGAAGAATCCTTACGAAAATATATAATAGATTTCGCAATCTCACAACCTCTTCAAGTAGTATATGTTGAAAAGGTGACAATGCAAGTAGTTGCAGGCTCACTGACGCGCATCGATTTTATGGTATCCGGTAGCCCAGATTCTAAAACAATGAAATGTCACTCAAAAGTCTGGGAGAGGCCCTGGCTTAACAGTAAGGAAATCAATGTTTCTTGTCAGAACGATAGTCATCTAAGAGGTAAAAGGCAATTAGTCGGTGGTCCAAAAGATCAAGATCCAACCGAACCTCGGTACAAAGCGCTGGCTGAGGAATCCTTGCGAAAATATACTATGGATTCTGGTATCACAGAACCTCTGGAAGTAGCGCATGTTGAAAAAGTGACTATCCAAGTGGTTTCTGGCACGGTGATTCGCATCGATTTTCTGGTATCCGGTAGCCCAGATTCTGATATAATCAAATGTCACTCAGAGGTTTGGGATCGGCCTTGGCTCAAGCGGAAAGATATAAGTATAACAGTGTCTTGTGAAAATGATGGTCATAGAGGTAAAAGACAAGTGCCTGGTGGAATAACAGAAGTAGATCCAACAGCACCGCAGTACAAAGCGCTGGCTGAAGAATCCTTACGAAAATATATAATAGATTTCGCAATCTCACAACCTCTTCAAGTAGTATATGTTGAAAAGGTGACAATGCAAGTAGTTGCAGGCTCACTGACGCGCATCGATTTTATGGTATCCGGTAGCCCAGATTCTAAAACAATGAAATGTCACTCAGAGGTGTGGGAACAGGTCTGGCGAAACTTTAAAGAAATTAAAGTTTCTTGTGAGAATGATGGTCATGGAGGTAAAAGACAAGTACCTGGTGGGATAAGGGAAGTAGATCCAACAGCACCGCAGTACAAAGCGCTGGCTGAAGAATCCTTACGAAAATATATAATAGATTTCGCAATCTCACAACCTCTTCAAGTAGTATATGTTGAAAAGGTGACAATGCAAGTAGTTGCAGGCTCACTGACGCGCATCGATTTTATGGTGTCCGGTAGCCCAGATTCTAAAACAATGAAATGTCAGTCAGAGGTTTGGGAACAGGTCTGGCGAAACTTTAAAGAAATTAAAGTTTCTTGTGAGAATGATGGTCATAGAGGTAAAAGACAAGTGCCTGGTGGAATAACAGAAGTAGATCCAACAGCACCGCAGTACAAAGCGCTGGCTGAAGAATCCTTACGAAAATATATAATAGATTTCGCAATCTCACAACCTCTTCAAGTAGTATATGTTGAAAAGGTGACAATGCAAGTAGTTGCAGGCTCACTGACGCGCATCGATTTTATGGTATCCGGTAGCCCAGATTCTGAAACAATTAAATGTCACTCAAAAGTCTGGGAGAGGCCCTGGCTTAACAGTAAGGAAATCAATGTTTCTTGTCAGAACGATAGTCATCTAAGAGGTAAAAGGCAATTAGTCGGTGGTCCAAAAGATCAAGATCCAACCGAACCTCGGTACAAAGCGCTGGCTGAGGAATCCTTGCGAAAATATATAATAGATTTCGCAATCTCACAACCTCTTCAAGTAGTATATGTTGAAAAGGTGACAATGCAAGTAGTTGCAGGCTCACTGACGCGCATCGATTTTATGGTATCCGGTAGCCCAGATTCTAAAACAATGAAATGTCACTCAGAGGTGTGGGAACAGGTCTGGCGAAACTTTAAAGAAATTAAAGTTTCTTGTGAGAATGATGGTCATGGAGGTAAAAGACAAGTACCTGGTGGGATAAGGGAAGTAGATCCAACAGCACCGCAGTACAAAGCGCTGGCTGAAGAATCCTTACGAAAATATATAATAGATTTCGCAATCTCACAACCTCTTCAAGTAGTATATGTTGAAAAGGTGACAATGCAAGTAGTTGCAGGCTCACTGACGCGCATCGATTTTATGGTGTCCGGTAGCCCAGATTCTAAAACAATGAAATGTCAGTCAGAGGTTTGGGAACAGGTCTGGCGAAACTTTAAAGAAATTAAAGTTTCTTGTGAGAATGATGGTCATAGAGGTAAAAGACAAGTGCCTGGTGGAATAACAGAAGTAGATCCAACAGCACCGCAGTACAAAGCGCTGGCTGAAGAATCCTTACGAAAATATATAATAGATTTCGCAATCTCACAACCTCTTCAAGTAGTATATGTTGAAAAGGTGACAATGCAAGTAGTTGCAGGCTCACTGACGCGCATCGATTTTATGGTATCCGGTAGCCCAGATTCTGAAACAATTAAATGTCACTCAAAAGTCTGGGAGAGGCCCTGGCTTAACAGTAAGGAAATCAATGTTTCTTGTCAGAACGATAGTCATCTAAGAGGTAAAAGGCAATTAGTCGGTGGTCCAAAAGATCAAGATCCAACCGAACCTCGGTACAAAGCGCTGGCTGAGGAATCCTTGCGAAAATATATAATAGATTTCGCAATCTCACAACCTCTTCAAGTAGTATATGTTGAAAAGGTGACAATGCAAGTAGTTGCAGGCTCACTGACGCGCATCGATTTTATGGTATCCGGTAGCCCAGATTCTAAAACAATGAAATGTCACTCAGAGGTTTTGGAACAGGACTGGCTCAAGGAAAAAGACATAAATGTTACTTGTCTCGCAATCAATGAAAGAGTAAAACGAGATCTGAGATTGCCTGGTGGTGCATCAGAAGATAATCTTATCACATCTCAGTACAAAGTACTAGCCGAGGAATCGATCCGAGGAAATAGCAGTACAAAAGGTCATCAGCATGTCGGTATTTTACGAGGTCAAGACGAAGAAGAACAAGATCCAAATAAGTCTGAATATAAACTACTGGCTGAAGAATCCTTACGTAAATTATACCAAAAGAAAAGCACGGTTTACCATAAAGTAGTCGAAGTGCAACGCGTTGTGACTCGTGTGGTTTCTGGTTTAAAGTATAAAATAGATTTTACTGCTGCGCCGACAGCATGCTCGGTAAATGTTTCCATCGCGCGCGCACGCAATTGCAAGGCAGATGATGATGCTCTTCTGTATTGTCACAGTGACATTTGGGATCAACCTTGGTTGAAGAAGAAAAAGATTGGCATTCAATGTAATGGCCCTACGTATGACAATGATGACTTTTCAGAATATGAATCGGATAATGATTTGGTTTTAAAGCCATCTGATGCTCAAAAAAATAATGTTGATAAGTATAGCAAACTGGCAGAAGAAGCTTCTGAAAAGTATTTAACGACATCGAATAGAAAATACGTCCATAAAGTTACAGAAATTCTCAGCGCTAGTGAACAAGTCGCCGACGGCACTCTTACTAAAATTCATTATTCACTTTCTCCAACGACATGTTTGCGAAATGAAACTACAAATAATACGTCTTGTAAGTTGAAACAACCATTGGTTGTCTTTAATTGTAATGCAAATATACGCATTCGCCCGTGGTTGCAAGTTGAAAAAGAAATATCAGTCACATGTAAAAAAATTATCAAAACAAATGGTAAAAAGCGTAAACGCGAATCAGGTCTCAGAAATATTCGAGAAATTGGTGACGATGATGATGAACTAGATGAAGATACTACTTACTACTACGCCGATCGTGCTGTTCAACATATAAATGACAAATCGATTTCCAATAACTTACATAAACTAATATCTATACACGCCGTGCAAAGTAGTGTACAAATGGGAACTTTAACGGTAAAGTTGTACATTGAAGTAGCTGAAACATATTGTTTACGGCATCACAAATCAAAGGATCTTCGAAATTGTGAAGAGATGGGTGGTTTGAACCATAGACTATGCTTGGCTAGGTTGTGGCCTTCACCCGATGATGAACTTATAGTAAGACACGTTTCTGTTATTTGTGACGATGAAGAAGATTTTGTGTCAATTACTGGTGTGAACATACCCGAACTAATAAGGATATCCGTGGCTGTCCTTGAGAGTCATCCTGAAAATAAATTCAAATTGGTCCATCAAGGTGAGCCACAAGTCATACCAAGTCTCGATTCACGACGCCCTTTTAAACTTCATTTTATAGTTGCTATTACGAACTGTTCAAAAGATGTCGATCTAGCCAAAAATCCCTTCCAATGTTACCTTAATCCAACTGTACCCTCAAGAAGCTGTCACTCTTTTATTTGGTTGAAGGCAGAAGCCAAATATATTAATAACGTCGACGCACAATGTACGCCAATAACAGTAACACGTTTCAAGAGATCAGCTCTGGATCCAGAAAATATGACTTTAGACTATTCGGAAATACAAAAATTGGTGACAGCATCTCTAGAGCAATTAGAAATGCAATCGTTGCACAGATATAAACAGAGAGTTCTTCAGATTAACAGTCACTCTACAAGGATAACATCGGGGAAAGTAACCACAATTGATTTTGATGTCGGCTACACCTCTTGTTTAAAATACGAATGGGTTGCAAACATAACTAATTGCAATTTCCTCGATCATTTGCCGCGAAGGCGCTGTGTGGCGCAAATATGGGAAAGGCTATGGATCAGCAACGGAAAAAATATTGATGTGAATTGTGTTGACGACGAGACACCTTTGGAATCTCACATTGAATTTGAAAGTGCTGAAATGGCCAATGAGTTGGCGAAACAGGCTTTGAAACACATCGAAGCGAAGTATCCTCATCCGAGCAAACAGAAAGTTGTTAGGATATTTTCATTGGAGAAGCAAGTGGTTGCTGGTATTCATTACAAAATGAAAGTAGAAATCGGCTTCACAGATTGTTTAGCATTGAGTGACCAAAAAGACTGCAAGTTAGTAAAGAATCACGGTATGAACAAGTTCTGTCGTGTAAATGTATGGATTCGACCATGGACTGACCACCCTCCTAATTTCCGAGTGTCGTGCGACTTCCAAGAAGGCACTACTCGCGATTTGTACCACCATGTACAAGCTGAACATTTGTTTTATAACTTTTTGACAACTTACAGCCCCAGTTATGTAAACAATTATTCTCAAATGCATAAAAGATTTGAGATATTTAAGAACAATATTAAAAAAATTCACGAGTTGAACGTTCACGAGAAAGGGACAGCTGTATACGGGGTGACTCGGTTCACTGATTTAAGTTATGAAGAGTTCAGTAGTACATATATGGGTTTGAAAACGAATCTAACTAATGAAAACCAGGTGCCTATGAAGCAAGCTGATATTCCAAATATTAAAGTTCCTTCAAACTTCGACTGGAGGGAGTACGATGCTGTGACGGATGTGAAGGATCAAGGCTCTTGTGGCAGCTGCTGGGCGTTCAGTGTCACTGGTGAGATATTCATTATGTTTTTGCGAAACAAAGGACAGTCTTCATATGGTCTCCGACCAAAGTCTTGTTTTAATACGCACATTTTATTTTTACAGGAAACATTGAAGGTCAATGGAAGATGCAGTCGGGACAACTGGTATCTCTCTCTGAACAAGAGTTGGTGGACTGCGATAAGCTGGATAACGGCTGTAATGGTGGATTGCCTGATAACGCTTACAGGTAAATGACTAGGTACCGCATAGCGTAAATTGGGTGAAGGGATTGGCCACGTCTATACTCCTCCAAGAGGTAGGCAGGGAATAGTACAACTACTTTTCTGGGTTTTTTTCCTTTGGGTATTTACCCGACGCTCATCTCTGAACGGCTGCGACTTAAAGAGTTGTAGGTCCTGTTATAGATTCGATTCGAACCCTGACAGTCACATTACTTGGTGTAAATGTCTTAATCACCATTGCTCTCAAAACGGTTATAGAAAACATTGTGAGGAAACCGGCATGTCATAGAACCAAAAATCCGTAGACATGTGCCATCCGCCAACCCGCACTGGGCTCGCGTGGATTATGGCTCACTCTCTCTCACAGAGAGGAGGTCTGTGTCTGAGCAGTGTAAACATTACAGGCTGATTATAAGTATCGTCCGTACTTACATGAGTCAACTTTGTATCAAGAAACTCTCGTCGTGTAAATAAGCCTTTTATGTTATAAGTCTTATGTCACAGGTATCAAATCATGATCCAGTTTATATTTGTTATGCGCTTCTTAAGCTGCTCGCCGCAGCACGTTGATAATAATTTAATTGTATATCGTTAAAGTAATTGAATTATCATTAGACAACATATGAAATTGAGAATAATATAAAATTATCACACTTTTAATGGATATACATATTAAAATATCAGAAAATAAACATTATAAAGAACTTTATTAATAACTGTATCTGGTAATTTTGTGTACAGACGTCAGCACATCAAGCTACTACAATTTGTTAAATTTCCGTAATAAATTTTCAACTTTATCGTTAAAGCATTAGGTTCAAGGTTGATTGGGAAAATTTGAGAGTTTCGGGTAGCTTGACCTGCTCGCGTCTGTACAATGTTTACATACACATAAAAACATATTAATGTTCGATTTTATGACCTTCGCAAACTGTGCTAAAAGTTACAGTAGGTAAAGTTTTCCTTAAGTCCCGTTATTGCAATTTGAACCTTATGACATAACGGCAACAAGAGAGCTTTTCGATAAATAGTTTAACTATAGGTACCTATGTTCTTTTTTGCAACTACAGGGTCATATTAACTCCGCAGACGTGTCGGACGTGCGTACCGATATCTAAATATGGGAAAACAAAAATCCTACTAATATTATAAACGTGAAAGTTTGTATGGATGTATGGATGTTTGTTACTCTTTCACGCAAAAACTACTGAACGGATTTGGATGAAATTTGGCACACATATGGTTTAAAACCAGGATTAACATATAGGATACTTTTTATCCCGATATTCCCACGGGATCGAAACTTATGCGGGTGAAACCGCGGGGCGCAGCTAGTATAAAATATTTTCTCAACTCATACTTTAAGTAATAGCGATCGGTGACATCCAATGTATTTTTTTTTTCCAACGCAAATATTCAATGCAAAAAAAAAAACATTGGGGATAAAGTGGGGTTAAATTGAGTCATCTAAATAATATTTCAACTTGTCTTTTTGTGTTGGGAACATTGCAGTTCAATCGACGAAACCTGAGATAGAATTTCATGTGCCCTGATATTTATCCGGCTAAAAATGAATGAACAAATAATGAACGGAAAGTATACCTACCCATCTCCTTTACACTACGATACGTAATACTTTCTTGTCTATGAACAGTTTGAATTTTGTAACATGACATTTCAGTTTAATCGTATTGCATGTGGTTTCCATGGAGATTTAGTTTATTCATTGACGACAACGTCACATAAAGAAAAATATGTTTTAAGTTTTTCTTAATAATTTGTGTTTTTTTAACGAGTTCTTGTCTGCTGATATAGTACCGAATTTTCACTTAGTACAACGTCGAATAATCTATATATATTATATGTATATCCAAATTAGTCCCTATTTCCCTTGGTCACGCCATAACTTGAGAACGACTTTACCGATTTCATCCATCTTTTTTTAAGTTTTCTAATACTTTGTAGAAGGTTCTTACGAAGAAATAAGAAAGTGGCGCAGAAAATTAGAAAATTTAAGAATTACTTTTTTACGCTAAAACTGCTGAACGTATTTTGATGAAATTTGACACATGGGTAGACCATGATCTGGAGAAGGACATAGGCTACTTTTCATCCTGGATCGCAGACGAAGTCGCGGGCAACAGCTAGTATAAAATACAAAATAAGTACGTTATCAGCGGTACCTACTTCATAACATCTGCCGATCGATTCTGTAAAAATCTCACCGTGAAAAGTTAAGTGAAATGAGCTTAGAGTGAGCTGTCAATAGTGTCAATCCCTAGCATTAGTTGGAATGACAGCTCACTCCACGCTCACTTTACCTAAGTTTTCACGGTGAGATGGTTACAGAATCACACTGCAGTTTATTTTGACATTACTAATACTAACCAAGAGTTAACTCTACCACACTGTTTAAATATTTACCTAGATTTACCTCTAACTCTTGGTGGAGCGAGATGAATAATTTAAACCATAAGTTACCTGTTAACTCCGAGTTATTTAGGATAACCCATGGACGCGCAAATGGGCCTAACTCATTTAACCACATCATCATCGTCATCTCATATTTTTTTAATGTAAAAAAAAGGAATACCGACTGCCACGGTGTGTAGAGCTCCTACCATTTGTAATCAAAACTCATAAAACTGCATCATTATTAGTTTCAATTAGTGTTGAGAGTTTTAATTAGTGAAGTCAGACGCCTGTATCTATCAGTCAATCTTATATGTTTACTTGTGAATGCATTTTTAAATACATAGGGGTTTATTCATAAACGATGACTAAAGTTAAGTAACGTTTAAACGTCAAAAATGTATGGTTAAACAGTCGCTAATCACTGCTTAACTTTAAGCAACGTTTATGAATAAAGGGGGTAGTGTTTCATTACAATCATTACGTGCTTCTGTGTTTTACCAACGTATAAACAATGGATTTATAACGAATTGTTTGTTATTTTTTACAAAAGCCCTGAATGCATAACATCTATAATAATATCTACTACCTATACAAAGTAAAAAATAATATCGCTTTTCGTGTCTGTTTGCGTGACCGCTTACATCTTGTAAACTACACAATGGATTTTGATGCGGTTTTCACCATCATTTAGAGCATTTATTCCCGGAGGTTGACATGTTATTTTATTTTACTTAGATATATGTACGCACGGCTACAGATCAAGCTATACACAACCAGTATAAGCTGACTACTGATTGTACGAAAAACCTATACAATGCGAGGTCAGCTAAAGCTGGAAATACATAGCATGATGTGTAGCCGTGTGTAAGTAGCATAGAAATCTCGATGCTTTGAAATGTCGCCTTTGAACCCGTGTGAGGCAGGGGCAGGGTCACTAGTTAGGTATAATAGCCAAGAAACAACTTGAAAAATCAAGGCGCCGCACTATTTTGAGCTCAAATCAAATTATTAAAATTTATTTGCGTTTGTTTTTCCTCAAATTCTGAGTTGAGCTACACGATTACTGATAATTGCTTGTACTGGCTGGACAGGTCCTCTCACATCTGTGTGGATCTTACCTCGAAAATACCATTTCGGACAAAACTAATCTACACTGTACTCACATGATCTGTTCAAGATTATGCCTGGACTATAAAAGAGACTGAAAGAAAGAAAGAAAGAAAAATACATTTATTTAGCACATACCAAAAGACACACAATACATAGACTGACCCTGTTTGTTTTTCCATTTCTTCTCAGGGATAGTTCAAGGTATTTTCCGAACACTCGACCGACACACGTGTAGTTACTGTATATTTGTGAAGCTGGTAGACGGGGTTTTCTCAACTCAGTGTTTTTCAATAAATTATTTATTTATTTTACCATTTATGTACACACATAAATAAACAAACAAGAACAACAGAACAGAAAAAATAGGTACAGAGGTGATGCTTATTTCACAAGAAGTCTCTTCCAGCACACCCGAAACAGGACAATAGATACAGAGATGTAGACAGCGTGTGAAATAGTCAAGGAGACAAAAAAATAATAATACATACAATCAAAAACAATTCACTTAAAAAACTAAACAAAAATTACGAGAATATACTAACATACATAGGTACAAATAAACATGCATACATACTTCTAAAATAAATGTCACTAGAATGATAAATTACATGACTAATGAAATAAATCAGTCTATAGAGACGTGAACTCTGACGTGATAGGTAATATACCGCTGTCATTATGACGTTTGGGTTCTCCTAAGTGTCTCTTTGACAGCAGGAACCCAATAGCAACCTTACTGTTACGAAAATAAAGATCTCTGTGAATTTGACATATTTGTGAATGGCAGCCATCCAACAGCAACCTTATTGCAACGGCAATAAAGATCACGGTGATTTTGACAGTGATGCAAACTCAGAGGTAAAATAACTGTGAACGGGCTGGAATTATAGACGGATGATTATCTTAAAGTGACGTGCATCATGCCGCGATATGGCGTCATCCAAATCTCAATGCGTTTTTTGTTGGTACACCATTCTCATGAATATTCTGCCGTGCCACTATGACAAAGGCAAATAATGCGCATTAGATGACGTGTCATTTATACGCATCATACAATTATGAATCCGGTTATTAAGACTCCACACCGAGCTATAAAAAGTATAAACATCATTTTACATTCATTAAACTGAACATATTAATGGCTAACATCTCACGCGTTATCAAAACGAGACTTGGATTTATTTAATGGTTTTATAAGATAACTAGCTGCGCCCCGCGGTTTCACCTGCACAAGTTTCGATCCCGTGGGAATATCGGTATAAAAAGTATCCTATGTGTTAATCCTGGTTATAAACTGTGTGCCAAATTTCATCTTAATCCGTTCATAAAAACTTTCGCGTTTATAATATTAGTAGGACATCACGCCTATAGGCACAGTTAGGGATAGATAGAGATAGGTGCACCAACAAATTTTCGTTCTTTCTTTACCAATTAAAATTTCCTTACGTTTTTTGCAATTTGCAAATATTATATAATTATACTAGCTGCGCCCCGCGGTGTCACCCGCACAAGTTTCGATCCCGTGAGATTATCGGGATAAAAAGTACCCTGTGTGTTAATCCTGGTTATAAACTATCTGCTTGCACAATTTCATCCAAATCCGTTTAGTAGTTTTGGCGTGAAAGAGTAACAAACATCCATCCTTCCATCCATCCGTCCATCCATACAAACGAACTTTCGCGTTTATAATATTATAGTAGGATAATATTTATTTATAGACTTAAAATCATAAAAATCATCAATACGAGATGCCTAACTTCATATTACCCTATTCAATGACTGTTACATGAAATCATGACATTTGAGGCTAATTCTAACTTAAGGAGTTTTATTGCTGATTCTAATGATTATAAGTATGTAAAGCCATATTTGTCAATGGCAATGTTTTTACCACACAAAATGGGTTTACAAACCCAATTATTGACCATTCTAATAATGTTCAGGGCCATTGAACAAATGGGAGGTCTGGAGCTAGAGAGCGACTACCCATACGAGGGAGCTGACGACAAGTGCTTGTTCAACAAGACCTTAGCCAAGGTGAAGATCAGCAGTGCCGTCAACATCACCACCAACGAGACCGGCATGGCCCAGTGGCTTGTACACAATGGACCCATTTCTATTGGTAAGTCGCCGTGTCTAAATAGTACTTCCTTGTATCTGCAGTGCGATTCTGTAACCATCTCACCGTGAAAACTTAGGTGAAGTGAGCGTGGAGTGAGCTGTCATTCCAACTAATGCTAGGGATTTGCACTACTGACAGCTCACTCTAAGCTCACGTCACCTAACTTTTCACGGTGAGATTTTTACAGAATCGATCGGCTGATTTAAGTGTAAACAAACCATGCACCCTGAATTGCGTAACACACTGTCAATCACAATCTATGTATACATATGATTTTGAAGGATGTAACTAATCCATTGCTTCATATGTTCGAAAAATTTGTCTGCTCAACAACGTAAATAACGCAATGATTGTTGTTGCACTGTCAAAATGAAAACGATTGCTACTGTAAGCATGTTAAGCAATAACCCCGCAGCTTAGCGATCCTTCGTCTTAGCGAGACGAACCTTTACAAACCGAGGAATGTTTTCACATAATGACCATGCCCGTACAGGTATAAACGCGAACGCGATGCAGTTCTACATGGGAGGCATCTCGCATCCATGGAAGATGCTGTGTAATCCTACCAACTTGGACCACGGCGTGCTCATCGTAGGATATGGAGTTAAAGGTAAGACAAATCAATCGGCCTACACTTTTTCAACTATGTATGTATAGGTTATGTATAGGTTGCATACCAATATTTTACATGGAGCGCCTGCCTGTATAACCTCCACAACCCAGTTACTGGGTAAAATGATGCCCTTGGTAAGACTGGTTGTCCGACCCTTGGGCTTCTAAGTAACCGTAACGATTGTCAAAGATTAGACAGCCGAGACCAACGGCTTAACGGGATTTCCGAGGCATGGAATTATTAATGGATGGTTACCCATCCACGAACCAATCGCGGCAAGCGTAGCTTAACCTTCGATCGACCCACGCTGCTGTTATCATTTAGCCACAACTCCGGAGTTAAAAGTAAGACTTGTTCAGATATTCCATTTCACGAACGCGCGATAATCATCCATTCGCGGTCGTGAAGGGCAGGGAAAAGTTTTTTGCCTCAGTAAATTCCGAAGTCTTTTAACCCTTAACCGAAATAGCATCTCTTGGCGTCATAAAAAGTAAAGGACTAGAATTGAAGTTTTTCCGTTATCTATGAATGCAGTTACAAATTACCCAAAAAGTTAAGGATAGTCTCCTAAGAACGTTTTGCTGTAGCTACAATGGTTAAGGTAGCTACCTGACCTTATCGCCCCGTTTTAATAATCCACTCTGTATACAGGGTGACAGGGTCATCGACGCGCAAACTGAAACCATGAAATCACCACATCATTCCCCCCTAAAGGTGTAAAAAAAAGCCCCGTTTTGTCATTTGAGAATGCGTTCTTGACACCTGTCAGTTTCAAACGAATACGTGTTTTGCGAATTTGATCTTTATTAACTACTACAACTGTCAATGTCAAAACGGGCCTTTTATTTTTTGACAACTTTAACGTAGAAATTTTTCGTCGGTTATCAAAAAAAAAAAATCTGCAGTTTCATGAAACAGTGAATAATAATTCCTAACCCTAACCTACGCGGTCAAAATGTATGGAACAGCAAATTAATTTTAAAATAACCGACGTAAAATTTCAACGCGGGGAGGGGGCTCAGTTCAGAACCATCTACCGTCACCAATGGAGTTATGTAACCAGGGCCGTCGGATATAGTTGGAAGTTTTGTAAGAAACCGATTTACGTTTTGGAATAAAATTTAAATTAATTAATAGAAAACAAACAGTTAATTTATCAAATTAAATTTGATTCAAAAACATCCATCGGTTTCTTACTAAACTTCAAGTATATCGGACGACCCTGGTTACTTATTTTCTTGGGCGACTGTACTAAATCCATGGTGCGCGTCGATGTCCTTGCCCATATGGATAGATACCCATTTTATCCATTCATAACGCACTTAAGTACCTACTATCAAGATATGCCCGTAATTAATTTTCTAAACATTGAATGAAATAATTCAAGGAATTTCTGCTGTATCATGAGTGCGTTTACAAACACAAATTGCACATAGTATACAAACTATCTGTAAGTGATACAAATATCTGTCCGTGCGTGAAAGACATTCGCGACACGGAATGCAGCAGCTACTGCGTGACTGCGTCAACTGTGATCTACAAACAAGAGAGAAATGCATTTGAAATTCACTGTAGTTGGTTGACGCGACAGACGTTGTTCTGTCCAAATTTATATTTCCCGAAGACAGCGCTTTCGGTTTTTCTCGAAGTTTTTCTTTCTTCTTTTCCTAAAACGCCTGACAATTATAAATGTTTAAAAAAAACTAAAACCTAATCGGTCCAGCTGAAATTTCATGTGATGCGCTTACCAACGAACAATGTTTATTGACATAAGTTTTTAACTTATTACTTACAAGCCGTGTGCCCGACGCGACGGGACAAACTTTTATGCAGGGTCAAATTAAATTAGCTATTAGTGTTGATATCTCAACACGATACAACATAAATCAATTATTTTTACGATGTTTTTCGTGGGGTCACCGACCGCAGTTAGTGTAGTGAGTTTAGATAGCTTATCACGACAAAACTAAAGAAAACAGATTTTCTCAACTCATACTTCAAGTAAAAACACACCCAGCAGTCGTTGAACCCAAATAAAAACATCATTTTTTTTAGTTTTTTTTTTATCGTGTTTAGATATTGATAGGTATAGGTAGGACCCATCACGTCTGCGGAGTTTCGCTAGCTAATTTAATTTGGCTCTGTATATGTAACCCCTATAGGGGATGAATTTTCAAAAATCCCTTCTGAATGTTCACTTTCGTTAAGAAAGAGGCTCTTGTGCAAAATTTATGCTGTTAGACCCAGCGGTTCAGGCTGTGCGCTATCTGCCAGTGAATGAATGAATGTTACATTACTATGACGTAGAAGATACAATGGCGCCGACTCCCTTGTTCACAAACTAAACTAAATTGAAGTTCAGTGCATCTTTTTCTTTCTATTTCATTAAGAAAAGGACAGAAGAATAAATATTAGTTTAATCCTGTCAAATTACTCAGGGCCTGACGTAAATTGACGTATTTTTAGTAGCCATGTTTTTAACCACGTCTAAACTGTCTATGGAGTGTCTTAAGTTGACAGGACTAAACTAATATTTATCTTCTGTCCTTTTCTTAATGAAATAGAAAGAAAAAGATGCAATTAACTTAAATTTAGTTTAGTTTGTGAACAAGGGAATCGGCGCCAATATCTTTGTTTTTCCCGAAACTGTAAACTGTTCACCGTTGATGATTAATATTATACATTCTATAACTTCTCTATTTTTTACAGACTACCCGCTCTTCCACAAGCAGCTACCCTACTGGATCATAAAGAACTCTTGGGGCAAGTCGTGGGGTGAGCAAGGCTACTACCGCGTATACCGAGGAGATGGTACCTGCGGCGTCAACCAGATGGCAAGCAGCGCTGTCATATAGAACGGGGTTTAAAAAGAAACGGCATTTATCTTACTTTTACTGGGCAAGGACTTCATTGTCAAATACGTTTTAATTAAAAAAAAAAACACACGTGTCTCAATCCAATGTTTCTAATGCTGGCACTTCACTTGGCGTTTTTTTTTTTTTTAATATGATTGAGGTGATACAAAGTATGCCCTATTCTTATTAAAATAAGGTTTATTTTGTGTACACTAATTAAAGCGTATATGAGCGTAAATACGCCAAGTGTAGTTTCAATACAAGATGTGACTCAGTAGTAAATGTGAAATATCCAGTTTCATAAAAAGTTCGGTTTTATTACCTACCTGTAACTTTTGTACAGTCTTTTTTAAACTCGATATATCACATTTACTCCCGGGTACAGATGCATGTCATGATCGCGCGCCAATCATTTAGTCATCCTTATTGCAATGACATAAGAGTCTCATGACGCGCGCTCGTGAATAGGGTAGTGTCCTGGATAAAAAAAAATAATTATATTTAGTCCGACAGTTAGATTATCGAAAAATAATGGACACGTATTTTTTCTTTTGTCAATCAAACAAAAAATGACAAAGATAAAGCGCGTCAAAATTTGGAAGTGGGGGGTCGTGACGTCACGCGGAACTTTAACGGGCGATATCTTCATCATTTTTTATATAATTGACAAAAGAAAAAATACGGTTTCAATATTTTTTGATAATCTAACTGACGGACTAATTAGATTTTTTTAGGAATCTAGCCTGTTGCGTTATTTATGTTCTTGTTTGATATAGAAAATTGTTCAAGTTCTTGCTCGGTGTTTTCAAGAAACGCCGTTGGAAATTCATGTATTTTAGAGTCGCCTGCTAGTCTAGATTTAAGAATAAGCCGTAACGAGACATACAAACATGACTTCTGTCCATTTTGACACTGTTTAACGTCCGTTTCCCATTTGTATTAAAACATCCATCTAATTAGTTTATAAGACATTAATGGACGATAAATTGTGTTCAAAAAGATTAATATTATATAGGCAGCCAAAATTGTGTCAGAGCGATACAAGTGTGCGCCAATATTGCTATGGTCAAATTAAATTATCTAGCGAAACGTCACAATGATGACAGATGCAATGGGTATTTAAACACGAAAAAAAAAAAGATTTTACTTAACTCGTAAGATCAAGTTACTGCTGCTGATTACGAGGCCATTGGCCGAAGACAGTGTAGTTAGTTGAAATACAAATATGTATACAGGGGGCAGGGATATCGCCGTGCAACCTATTGCCATGGATTCAGTTCATGATTTTGAACCTTTTTATTCATAATCGACAAAAGAATTATACGCTCGGTACGTACAGACGCCAAGCTACTACAATCTGTCAAATTTCTTTAATAGATTTTCAACTTAATCGGTAAAGCATTAAGGTTCAAGGTTGATTGGGAAAATTTGACAGTTTCGGGTAGCTTGACCTGCTGGCGTCTGTACATGGTTACAGATTCCGCGTCGACGTCCCAGCCACCCTGTATATTGTTTTTGTAATATCAAGTCTAAATATCGATACCCCATCACGACTGTGAAGTTTCGCCAGTTAAATTAATTTAACCCTGTATATTTATTTATCTACCTAATGAACTCTGCGTTGCATAGAAGCCATTTGACGGACCAGTCAAAATACTTTGATTTATCCCTTTAGTAAACCAGTGATCTCAAACACTTCCAAATTTTCTAAAGGGTAACCCTATATATTAACAATAATGAAAATAACCACATTTCCATTAAAACTATGGTTCGTTATAATGTCTCATTTACGTCCGCAGCCAATCTATTACACTTGATTATAATTAATAATTCGTTACCATATCAAAACCATTTAAAACATAATTGGTTGTGAATATAGGTATTAGTCACATAATTGGCCAACATTGGCCATGCAAATGTAGATTCAAATGTTTGACTCGTGCATGTGATATTGAACTTATGATATGTATGGCCTTCAACTTATTGCAGTTAAAAGTCGATTAATCATAATTATTATTCTAAATGAATGTAAAACACTTGAGATACAGGTTTTTAATAAAGATCATTATCGCAGTTATATCAACCATAGAAAAAAATTATGTTAGAAATCCATCGAAACTTTTCAAGAAATTCTTGCAAATAAGGTCCAAAATACTTTACTTTTTGCAAGATATTCTTAAGTACAGTTTAATAAATAGCATGCATTTTTAACATTAAGTCATGTGTCAAGTGATTCCTGTTCAAAATCTCGTCCTGTGCGCATACGCATTAAAACTGGTTAGCCATACCATCACTTGATGACCATATAGGGATTTGGTGATCAACTCATACCTAAACCAAGATGTTTTTCCACCGTTCTGAATTCGTTGAATCCCAGGTTTTCTGCTGCGAAAACCACAAAGAGTATGCAATTTTTTTACATTGTTCATGACACATAATATTATCGATGTGTTACGTAATTGTTTTATATAGAATTTCTTATTATGTTTTGTTTCTATTTACTCAACCAACATGCTTGTGCTGTTTTAAAACATTAATCACGCACTCCATAACAATATTATTACTTTAATACTATTTGCGTTAACCGACACTAATCAATTGTTTTATAATCATAAGATATTATTAAACTATAAAGGGGGAAGTTAGGCTTCTGAAATTGGTTTGCCATACTTTGAATTAGTTATTTTTAAGTTTTACTAAGTAATCAACTAAATTGATTGACATTTTGACTTGTTTTTTTTGTATCTCTTTTATTATGAATCTCTTTGTTTTTTTTTTGCATATTATTTTTTGTATTATGTAATTAGGGTATTTCCATAAATTAACTTAACTGTCATCAATTAATGCCTGGCTTAAAACTAGGCATACAATATAGTCAAATAACCAATGCTCTCCTTTTTGTCTATTTTTTTTATGACTAACAATTTTATTTATGTGATTAGCAAAGGTTCAAAATTATACTCATTAGTTAATTAGTGAAACC
The DNA here is from genome assembly GCA_949629185.1 of Apamea crenata. Taxonomy (NCBI): domain Eukaryota; kingdom Metazoa; phylum Arthropoda; class Insecta; order Lepidoptera; family Noctuidae; genus Apamea; species Apamea crenata. The sequence continues at coordinate 13,979,796 of OX451371.1, forward strand.
TTAAACCTGTAGCGTAAGCCTCTACACGTTGGCACTCTGAAAACATGCATCATAATCGAGGGATAAAGCGTTGAGCAACCTGTGAATAAACAGCTTAGCTAGCAATAAGTACTATGTTTTACGCCGAGATTACTAAGCACATGCTTTGGCTTCGACATGTTCCCGTCACTGTCTGTACACTTGTAGTTTCGCAGGTGTGTGACAGTAACAGGAATAATGTACAGCCAAGGTACACAGCGATACATCAAGCTGTACATTTCCAGTTTTAGGTGTTCTCGCACTGTATAGGTTTTTCGTACAAACAGAATTCTGCTTAAACTGGTTATGTATAGCTTAATGGTGTAGCCGTTCATACGTGTTATCTAATCTTTATTTATCTTGAACAAATGTGCGTTAGTTCTCGCTTTGTTTTAATTGAAACTTCGTTATGTTGAAGAGGCGGGCTGCGTATGCGTTCGCTGAACGACTGAAGTGAAGGCGGCTGCGAGGGTGATCAAGCGGGCGCGGACAAACACAAATTTTTGCCTCGTTGCGAACGTGGCCGCTGTAGAAAGTCAATATTCAATATTGTGTATATTGTATAACTCGTGTTTGTGTTTTGATGCACTCACTGAGGCTGCACTCGTCCTCCCGCTGTCTAACCGCAAGCTGCAGCCTAATTTCTGAAGAGACTCGCTAGTATAAAGTTTTGGAAATATCCAGAATCGTGCAGAATATTCAATGATTATTTCGATTAGCTCTCCGTAAAATTATAACAACGTTATGCCAGCGTGTTCAGGTAGTTTAAAGAAATTACTAGAGATTTAAAGATATTGCTTGCCACTTAAAAATGTACTTTTGTATAACATAACAACATACAGTATAGTGAAATAAAATATGAAATTGAAATAAACTACATGAGATTTGTAGCAGTTACCTTACTCCTGCTTGTACCTGATATTTTGGTATATTATTTAACTGTTGCTTATACTCAAGTCATTTTATTGTTCCAGTTTGTATGGAATTCAAGTTCCTCCATTCTGTAAATTATTTGAATACTAAACAATGTGCATACCAAGTGCACAAATAACTAAAAAAAGTGCCTTCAAATCGTATTTGTTCCGGTAAAAATGTACATAGTTTCTGGGTTATGAAAAATATAATTATGGCATTCCACGATGATGCATTTTGCATCTCATGCCACTTGACAAAAGGTTCGAATTTCAATGAATCTCATACAGGCGCAAAATGCAATAACGTTGGCGTAAGCTTGGAATTTTAATTATATTGGATTGTTAAAAATGTCTTTTGTTCTGTTTTTGTTTTTTTTTTTATTTTTCTGTTATTTTTTGTTGACTATCGTCAAATTTTGATAATTTTACGACTGAGGCTATGTTCTCTATAGCATTTCTTAATTAGTGCTATATTATATAAATGCCAATTTAATTTCGTTGAAGTCTTTAAAACGCATAATACACGACACGATAAATATTAAGCGAAATATTTTGATAAATTCACCTTTCCAAACGAATTTGATACTAACTGTGTTTATTGCAATAAAGATATTTTATGAAATCTAACGTTTTATTGTAACATAACTTTGTACCCATGATTATTTATTCATCTGAAGCATGCACGATGAGATAGTAGCTGAGACACAGGCCTGTTCTCTGAGAGAAGCATTGCGGGTTTGTAGATGTCACATATCTTCAAACTTTTGGTTCTAGGACATGCCGGTTTCCTCACGATGTTTTCCTTCACCGTTTTGAGAGCAGTGGTGATTAAATAATTTACACCATGTAATGTTCCTGTCTGGGTTCGAATCGAATCTGTGCGCCTCTTTCTGGACCTGCAACTCTTTAAGTCCCGGCCGTTTTTAGAGAAGGGCGTCGGGTAAATATCCAGGTTCCCCTTTCGGTAAATACCGGGTATTTAACCGGGTAAATACCCAAACCTTGGGTAAATATATTTAATAACAGTAATGTTAATTTAAGATAATATGTACGCGTGTTCGACTATATTAAATTGATGTGAAAAAAAAATTAAGTTTCTACATACATCAACAATGTCAAGGGATCAAGGTATATACCCGTATTAAAAAAAAAAAATATTGCCCTATTGAAATAAAATAAAATAGTATAAGTATTTAGATTGATTAGATAAAATGTTTTCGTATGTGTAGATCGACGAAGTCGCTTTTGCATTAATAGATATTTGCGAATTTTGCATTTTTCACATTAGTCCTGTAATTAGTATCCTGAAATTTTATTTTTATCTTTTTATCACATTCTAATAATCTATAATTAGAGTGTGATAAAAATAAAAGTTTTTTTTTGCGTAGGTTTAATCAACGATTAGTAGTCTGTATTTCCGCCTCTAACCAATCGCGGCGACCCCAACATAGTTGGGAAAAGGCTAGGCAGATGATGATGAACCAATCGTGTGCGTAGTCGCAGCGGAAAATTGTCTAATTTCTTAATTTCAGTTTAGCAGATATTTAGTGTATCACGTCGTGTATGGTATGTACAAATTTGATGTCCGTTTGGATTGAGGAGTCACTTCACGATTTTAAAAGGAGACTCACCCCCTTATTTAGTAGGAAAGCAGATAATTTTGTAGGCCGAAATGTAAAAGTGGCCCCTCAATCCAAACGTCTGAATTGAGGAGCCACCTGGAACACGGAAAGTATTTAATGAATATTTTTGAAAATTTTGTATCATTTAGTAGTAATTGTGTAGGTATACCTAGTGCCTACTAAAAATCTGAGTCCAGTAGGTACTGTTGATATTCAAGAATAGACTTTTAAATCTTTTAATGTGGCTCCTCAATCTATACCTACATAAGAACAGGAATTTCCATGAAAGTAAATGGTCTATTTATATTTCAGTACCTAGTAAGTGTGTTCGAATTTGTAGCATATAGAGAAAGTAGTAAAACTGAGTGAATTTGGTAAAAAAAAAAAACGCATTTTATTTGGCTCCTCAGTCCTAACGTTCTGCGTAATAAATAATTGATTGTATCTACCTGAGATCACAACAGAATCAATAACCAGAGACACTAACATTTAGTATAAATGTCTCCTAAATACATATGCATGTACAAATCAACATTATATATATTCGGTATCTGAAAAACAAATTACTTTTCGATATTCATTAGGAATTCGCTATTAAGGGTGACCATGTCGTGTGTGTACCTGGTACAAACAGTCAAACTAGGTAAGTCCAACTTTGTTAAGTTATGGAACCTACGGAAAATCTTCTCGTCCAAAATACCGCAGTGTCTCGAAACAAAAGTCTTTGACCAGTGTGTGTTGCCAGTTATGACTTACGGCACTGCGACGTGGCGTTTTACAATGGGCCTCATAAGAAAGCTCAAGGTGACCCAAAGGCCAATGAAGAGGGCTGTGCTCGGAGTTTCTCGGCGAGATCGAGTTAAGAATGAGGGGGAACTTTGGGGGAGGTCCAGAACTGGACGTCTTTCGACTGAAATGATGATGATGATGTTAAATGAAACCAGATTGACTAGTTTTTGAAATTGAATTTTTAACAAATCGACACAATATGTAGGTACAGGGATTCTGCATATGTTTTAGGTATTTAGTAGTTAATTTCGACATAAGTTTATGAATTAATTAATATTGGTTGGTCGGTGCTTTTCCGAATTTTAAAGTGAGAATCATAGTCGTCGTAACAAAACATCTCATCCTTCGTTGGGTAGTGACATTAGTGGCCCATGTCAGCGTCGCTAAATGCAGGGATAAATTCTATAACGCCTATTAATGTATATGATCTACTTGATCCATCTATATCTAATATATCTTATCTTCTACTGTAATTCGACGGCACGGTTGGCGCAGTGGTTAAGCGATTGACTGCTGCGCTGCGTGTCGCGGGTTCGATTCCCGCACGGAACAAATATTTGTATAACCTACATGTATTTGTTCCGAGTCTGGGTGTTTTTCTATCTATAATATGTATGTATTTACAAAAAAAAAATGTATATAAGTAGTTTATCAGCCATCTTGTTACCATAACACAAGCATTAGGTTGCTTAGCTTGGGACAAATGGTGCTGTGTGAAATGTCCAGGGATATTATTATTATTAATTATCTATTAAATTTATTTTTACGTCAATATTTGCGTAAACAATTGAGCTTCATCGCTAATGAATATCAGGTTACTAAATAAATATTCTTGAGAGTAGGTAAGTAACGAGATTAATTTGCAGTTAACCCCAAATAATAAGATAAAATAAAATAGATTTGTGTTTCTATAAGCAACGAAACGAAGATTTTCTTTTTAAATAATGTAGTCATGGTTACCCTTTAAAACATTTTCATAGGAAATTAAAGAATAGCTAATAACTTCGTAGATATGTACTTTTTTATGGCAGGATTATACGAACATTTAGTAGAAATTTATACAAAATATAGGTGTTTTTTGTTTCAAATTTCGTCACAAGTTTAGGTAGATTAGAAGCAATATCTATTTACCGAAGCATCTCAATTGAGGAGCCACATTAAATGTGTTATATCTCCCAATTCATTCATTTTTGATTACTGACTCTTATCCTAGAAATCTAATATACCTACTTACTACTAAATGATGAAGTAATTGCGCATTAATTGAACTACTGCTTCTTTGAAAAATGACGAGTAGTATGTGTATGATCTGAGGAGCCACATATAATATATTTATGGTAACTTTTTTAATTTTAACACTACCAAGCTCAGATTTTGTGTACTAACTACTCTCAAATGCTACTAAATCATACCAAATTATGATATATATACATCCATGATGTTCCTAGTTCTGACGTGGCTACTCAATCCAAACATGTAGATTGTGGTGCCACCTTTAAGTTCATATAACTATGTATCTATTGAAGTATTATAATTGGTCTTTACCTATGTAATTGGAGATTCTATAACCAGCATTTTCTGTGGAATTATTTGTGGATTGGCGCGCAATTCGAAATTCAAATAAATTTTATTCGAAAGACGTGTTAATTTAATTTCAAATCCAGTCATTTGTTTTTAGATAGCTTTTTGTTTTTGTGACATTGTGGTAGTTTTTGGCGCCATGGATAAACTGAAAATTTGTACAATTTTCGAATATGAGTTCCTACGTGGAAATACCGCTGCGCAAACAACACGAAACATTAACGACGTGTACGGGCCTAATACTGCTTGCATAAACACGGTCCATTATTGGTTCAATCGTTTTAAATCTGGAAATTTTGAGTTGAAGAACGAGCCTCGCGGTCGGCCGGTAGCCATTGTCGACAACGACGTATTGAAGGCTATTTTTTTTATATTTTTTATAACGTTGCCCCGCACTAGGAATTTCTCCTGTATTGTGGGTGCGTTTACACACATTTAAACTCACATACACAAACAGCCAGACCCGGAACAACTACTTGTAGGCCATAAAAATATTTGTTCCGTGCGGGAATCGAACCCGCGACACGCAGCGCGCCAACCGTGCCGTCAAATAATAGTGGAAGCGGATCCAACTCAATTAACGGCTGAGCTTGCTGCGGGCCTTGGAGTTAGTGTCAAAACAACATTGAAGCACTTGCGTCAAATCGGAAAGATAAAAAAGCTAGATAAGTGGGTGCCATACGAACTTAGCGACCAACAGCAAGATTTACCTACGCGTCGAAGCATGCATAGCACTACTGAATCGGCATAGAAACGAGGGAATTCTTAATCGAATTGTTAACTGCGATGAAAAGTGGATTCTGCCGTAACCGCAACACTGCAAATTTTAGAACGTTAGCTCTTCATACTGCAGGGCCGCTTTTTTGTAGCCATTCAAACTTGGTCGGTTTATCCATGTATTGCGGTTGTTCTGGTATTTCTATTATATCTATTTAATTATTTAGTGTAATGAGCAGAAATTTTACATGTAGATAGTTGCACTAATACACTAAATATCGGAATATGTTTTATTTTGCTTTTCCATTAAAAAGTCCTACAATAAAGAAAGAAAGAAGTATGAAAAAAGTTTATTTGGACACAGTTCGTGAAACACAAAATACAAAATTAATAAAATAACGGAAAAACGGACGGACAACCGGATGTCATACACTATAGTGGTCCAGTCGTAGTAAAATATGCCATTGCTCATTAATTAGGTACTAAGAGCACATAAATGAAACTTGGCAAGACATTGTCGACCCTTACAAGATACAAATAAACGTTATAAGACGTTAGGCTCTAGAATTCCTATAATTCCTATTTAAAGTAGGTACTTGGGCCTAATAACCTTATTTTACTTTTACGTGTTTAACTTCTGAACGCCGAACGGTATGTTTTTTTCAAATTCTGTTTTCAAAAACATAACACACAAATTAAAAGGAACGTGCGTAAAAAATTACAACTCTGCACTAAACCGTTTTATATGATTTTCATCAAATAGCCAAACGTCAGCGCAGCGGAAACTTGATTGTCATCGCAGTTTTATGACACACAAATTTCATTTAAACATACACATTTACCTCTCGTTACACACTAATTATTGAATGTATTGTTTTCTTGTATGTCCAAAGAAAAAAAAAATAGTTCCGCTAGAATTACGTAGTTCCAGCGGAAACAGTTTTTGTTGGATGCACAAATTTGTACTCACCATACACAATTACACGACGTTATACACTACATATCTGCTAAACTGAAGTTAAGAAATTAGACAATTTTCCGCTGCGACTACGCACACGAACCAATCGCAGCGATTCGGCATACTCAAATATAAGTTCACCCAAATCACTTTGCGGAATGACTGCCCACGTCCGTTGTAACTGGCGAAAAAGCTCTTCTTTGAAGCATAGGTATCCCATGCATGCTAAATAGGAGTCAAGTCTGGCGATTGAGCAGGCCATGGTAGGACGCTGATATTAGTTGCGGCAAGTGTGTCTGCTACGACTCTGGCAGTGTGTGGACGTGCATTATTATGCATGAGCAGAAATGAAGCACCGAATTGGCTCGGCAAAGGAATGACAACATCTGATACAATGGTTTCAGAGTAAATCTGTGCATTGAGATTGCCTCTGATCCAATTCAGTTCGGTTCTTCCGTCGATTCAAATACCCGCTCATATCATGATTGTTCCACCATGATTTTAAACGTTCTTGGTGTGTGGGGTCCTCCAGTACCGTGTACGACGAGTATCTGGCCTCATACCAAAGCGAGATTCGTCAGAAAAACACACAAAACGCCACTATTATTTTGCCAAATTTCTGTGTTCACGAGCCCATTGTAAACGGGCTCTGCGATTGCGGGGGGCTCAATAGGTTTTCTTATGGTTTGATCGCTTATTATCATCCCTGAAGAGCTATGAAGCTTCATAACCACCATCGCAAAAAAAATATTCTTCGAATAAAGTTATCTGGCGTTGGAGAAATCAGCCCTTAAATAGATATTTTTATTTGATTTCAATAGGGCAATAAAATATTAAAAATAAAAACCTAAGTCCCTAGACAATTTTGATGAGTGTATATTTATTTGCTCAAACAAGTGTACCCATACAAGAATAAATTGCATGCAGGATAAGATAAAAAAAATAAAGCATCATACATCACACAGATAGGCAGTCGCTCCATGTAAAATACCGGTATTCAGCTGCATCCGATTAGACTGGAAGCCAACCCTCACATAGCTAGGCAGATGATGATGACAGTTTCTCGTAATCTACAAACTATGTAAGCAGTCATGTCGTGGTAGTGCCTACCTAGTGCTAAACTTTTATAGTTGTACCTCTAGAAGCATATTGTTCCCTTAAAAACTATTCCAACTGAAATTTTACTCACCACAATAATTCATTACTAGATCGTGATCCAAACTCCGAACAACTAGCTATTCAAGCGTCCGCAATAAACCAGCCGGAGCCGTGTCCGACAATTATTCCGACGCTCGGCCGGTAACGGTTCGGTCCGGACAGTCCGAGGTCTGAGGTTTCAGGCCAATCGACGAAATTCGATTCAGATTACCAAAGTTACATAATTATTGGCGACCCGACACCGGTTCGGCAATTGCTGTCAGTTTCTCATCTTAATTGTTAACGATAGAATGGTCTGGAACAATGGCTGTGTAGTTATACTATGTCGGATTGTTTTGGGGTATCTACAGAGACTGTTAGGAGACATCTGGGCGTGACATTGATGTGTAGCTACAGCCTGTATTAATCGAACCTTATTCTTGGACTTCGAACCTACGTTGAGAAGTCGAAGACGTTTCTTTTATTTTCTCATAATCAAACTTTTTTATTTAAATTATACAAAAATTAACTAAAACCATTTACAAACTAAAATATGGCGTCGAAAAATTCATCCGCATCGCTGTCGACTGGTAATGTACCCAAGACACTGGCGTGGCATTGCCACGTTGTATGGCAATGCTTAGCCTCTGGCCAAGGTAAAAACACCTTAAAACCTTATTCTTTATGTTAACTTATCATAAAATATCACATCACGCCTGCATTTTCCGATGTACTAGGCAGCGGTGTTCCTATACTACACCCATATCTACAGTTATTTTTTAGCCCATGAGCCTATTGACTTGAATCTGGCACGAATTCAGAGCCCAGGCCGCTACTCTCGAGAATTTCCTAATGGATAATTCCAATAACACAGTTTCCGCCCTGGGGATCGAACCCTAAACCTCATGCACACAAATTGAAAAAAAAGGTTTTTAGTTGCTAGGTATCAAACCTCACTTGAAATTCACCTGCAACCTCTACACCATAATAACCAATACCTACATAAACAACTTCTTAATTAAAACTTGTAAACAGCTAACGAGTACATTCCACGAAACACGGCTTGAGCACGCACCGTGGCCGGTCACGTTGGTGGGCCGTGGGTCACATTGCACATACGTGGGCCGGTGGGCCGGAGGGCAGGTGGGCCTGCAGCCGACACATCCATAATACCACTGACTCCCCTGACCCCCGTTGGAAGGGGAGAAGGGAAATGTCACTCAACGTTACAACGACTGTATTTGTTTTGTTTTATTTTTATGTAGTTGCTAAGGGCGGAATGTTCGTTTTGTTGTCCGTTTTCATTATGGTTTGTATTTGTACATACACACAACGTGTTTGATATGAGAGACCACTTAATTATTTGTAGGTCCGTTTCTGTTATCTAAATTATTTTCGTATCAGGTAAATAAGACAAAAAATATTATAGAAGCTTTTATGCTTATGTATTTTTTTGCCGTTGGCGAAATGCATGATCCATACACTTACTTAGATACGGCTGGATTCAATGTAATCAGCATATAATGTTCCCACTGATGGGACTTGGGACATAGGCCTCCTCTTGGTAAGAGGGACGGGAGGGCTGAACTGCGCCGTAATCCACCACGCGGGCCCAGTGCGGGTTGGTAGAGGTCACATGTCTTCTTTCGATTTTTTGGTTCTAGGGTATGCCGGTTTCCTTACGATGTTTTCCTTCACTGTTTGAGAGCAGTTATAGTGGATTCAATAAAAATCATAAACTCCTTATAATGATAGTACCAGCCTATACAGGGTTATTTGTAAAACACCAACAACCTCTTAAGAGGTCATTGTACTCATCATTATGAACAACTTTTACTACAGGAACAAACCTGAAATCGCGAAAAAAAAATCAGCTGCTCCCTACATTTTGACGAGTTATGCGAACGTAAATGTAGGGTACAGCTGAATTTTTTTTCGCGATATCAGTTTTGGTCCCATAGTAAAAGTTGTTCATAATGATGAGTACAATGACCTCTTAAGAGGTTGCTGGTGTTTTACAAATAACCCTGTATAATTGTCCCACTGCGGGACATTTCCTGATGCGTTAAATCGATTTATAGTTAAATCAATTTATGTTCGATATACTATAATAACGCAACGTATAACATATGTAATATACACGCATGGTAATTCGGACACGTGTGCCCGAGGTGGTGGGTTCAAATGCGTGCAAGTACCAATGTGACTTTCAATGCTTATCTGTCTCTGAAATCAGTGACAGAAGACATCGTGAGGATCACCAGCACCCTAAATCATTTTAAAAGATGTTGCTAAACCATTGCTTCATATGTTCGAAAAAATTGTCGCTCAACAACGTTAACAACGCAATGAATGTGGTTGAACTGTCAAAATAAAAGCCATTGTGTGTTACGTAATTGCTCCGCTGGATCCAGTAGGTATTCCAACTATCGCCCACCTCAAGGTTGATAACGGACAGCATTGTTACTGTAAATTATTTTTTAAAGTAATTTGACTACCAAGTTAAATTGTCTATAGATATACATGCAACTGTTATTCTTTGACAGTTGTATGAGCTTTAACGCAACAAATCGACGAAGGATGTAAGCTTAACAATGAATTTCCCTTACGGCACCTAAATACAAAGACCATGGCTATGAAGTGGTGGTTATGGTATGATAATTTCTATTGACTAAATCTCGTGGCTGTTATTAAAAATCAAAGTTGGGCGGCCACGCCATTTAGTCTGTAGCTTAAAGAAGTTGAGAACAATATACATTGTAATCCGTCTGCTAAGGGTAGAGGGTTGCAATATAAGACTTGGTTACACCGGTCACTGGTTTTTAATCTGTTAATAAGTGGAGGAATTTTTGGGCCAATTGGGGCAGACTGGTGAGTATTGAATTGAACAGTGTTATCATCAAAGGAGAGCAGTCGCACCCGAGACCAGTGGTAGTCCAGGGGGTCTACTCCGAAGTGCAAAGTGCGACTGTTCGGATCGGACCGACATATGGCCGAACCGAATATTATTGAAAAATGCGAAAAAAGTGCGGATCGGCTCAGTTGGGTCGTACCATAGTCAATATTCGAAAGAGTGTAGGAGTGTAGGATCGGGACCGACCGAACCAAATTGTAACTTCGTAGCAGGAAACGGCTGAACATTCGGCCGATACTACTTCGGAGTAGACCCCCAGTTTCAGCCCCGACTTACGAGTTGTAGGTCGTGGGTTCGAACCCAGGCATGCTCTTTACTTGGTGTAAATAATTTTATCACCACTGCTCTCAAAACGGTGAAGGAAAGCACCGGCCTGGAACAAAAACTTTAAAGACATGTGACATGTTCCCGCACTGTGCCCGCGTGGTAAATTACACTCCCACTCCCTCTCGCAGAGAGGTGGCTTATGTCCCAGCACTGCGAACATTATAGGCTGTTTATGCCTAGTTTTGGCCAAGCGACGTCTATCGCTGGTTACGGACAGGACACCGCTAATCATCAAAAGATATAGAATAGATAGCATACGAAAAAATTACAAAAAAAAACACCCAGTAAATGACTACAAACATCTTAAAAACACCGCCCAACTCGCAAACACATTAACAGGAAACTCAATAGGTATCGCAAACCGAGATACAGTTATGTAGACATAGATAAAACTAGGTATACTAGCTAGGTACCTAGGTATTGTGGGACTGGCGGCGAGGCCACGGATCTAGGGCGTTGAATGTACTCTCGAAACGGGGTTACAGCTGCATATAAACAAATCTATATATGCGGAGAATATTTGACTTCCGTACAATATTTGCACAGAGTCTGATTGGTCGAAAAGCAAAGTTTTCAATGTAATTAGAGCAGATTCGATGCAACCGCACTTTCGAACAGTTCCTACAAATATGTTTTAGTTGAATCGTTACGGCATGCCAAGTCGAACAGTCTACCCAATTCTCCCAAAAGCTTTAGTTTACGTTTACACAATGGTCGATGCTGGCCAAGTTTCGAAGCTCATTGGTGTATTATCGAGTACTTTAATGGACCTTTTGGATGGAGCGATGGTCGTTGAGAACTGGGTCACTACTCGCTATTGATTCTGAATCGAAGAAGGAGAGTTCAAAGAACGCCTCGGAATATTTTAAAGCTATAAGGTGTAGACCGTGCGAACTAGTTTCCCTGCAGATATTTCCTTGGAAGATTTTATCTTAGCAGGAGGATCCAATAACAAGTTTTCTGTAGTTTAGGGATATGGATAACAGGAATGTGGACAAAAATTTGCAGAGTACCAAATAAAGCATAGTGTACTAGGTAGGTACTAAATACTTCTAATAGTATATATGGGCGTTAGAAGTATTTAGTACCTACCTAGTACACTATACTAAGTGCAGAAGACTGCACGTCTGTGGTAACAAAACCAGTACAAGCTGGCTTCTTATGCTCTGTTCCTATAAACAAAAACTAATAATTTTGCTTGACAATGGTATCATTTTTATTACCAAACTAGGCACTTAAAGATGTAGATTGGTAAGCTAATTTTACCGCTGATAGCTACTTTCATATGGGAGGGTCTACTATTGCACAGTTTTGCTTCATTTATTTATTGGTAAAGATAAAAGAGTCTTAATTTTAACCAATGAGGGTCCGTAAATAATAGGAATCGGGCATTACTGTATTGAAACGTCGTAAGTACACAAGATCAGCTCCAGGTTGAAGTACAGACGTGCGGGCCTACTCTACAATCAGATAAATAAAAATCTTTTACATTTTACTCAAAATACAAGACAAGTACCCGACTCATAGCATAGCATAAGCCTTATCAGCCTGTAATTATCCCACTGCTGGGACACAGGCCTCCTCCCTGTGAGAGGGAGTGGGCCACCACACGGGACCAGTGCTGGTTGGTGGATGTCACATGTCTTCGAATTTTTGGTTCTAGGACATGCCGGACACACGTTGTCTTCCTTCACCGTTTTGAGCAGTGGTGATGAAATAATTTACACAAAGTAACCACTCAACAATAAAACGATTTAAAAAAAACTTTTTTACAAAAAAAAACAACCGACTTCCATAAAAACACTACAAAGTAAACAATAACTTTAATTTCGGAAGTCGGTGTCTTTGGTTTTTCGCCACCGACTTCCGAAATTAAAGTTATTGTTTACTTTGTAGTGTTTTTATGGAAGTCGGTTGTTTTTTTTTGTAAAAAAGTTTTTATTTTTCACTTTTTTGTGGTGAGCATTTTTTGATTTTTGTTGATTTTTCAAAAACCGCTTGTCCGATTTCGATAAAATTTTCATGGGACCATTTGGGAAGTGTACCCTATCCAACGAAAAAAGAATTTTTCAAATCGGTTGCCAAGCGACGGAGTTATGCCCGAACCTCCTCCTTTTTTAGAAGTCGGTTAACAAAATAACAGAGGTAGAACTGCTGTTTCCTTTATTATTCTGACACACATAGGAAACATGTTACGTAACCCTCAGCTTAGAGTATAAAATACTTGAAAAACATATTTTTCTCTAGGAATTTTATAAAACTTGCTGTATATCCGTCGTAAGATTTTCAGGTGTAGTACGACACAACTTAAACGTTCCAACAAAATACCAAAAAATCAATGTCAAAAAATTTTTGTTTCAATTATTTTGTTAAATTTTTTGACATTGATTGTCGCTGAGATGAGACTGCGACTAGATTTTGAACGTTGTTAATTACGGGTATTGGCCGTTTATGTTAATTGTTTGAAGATGACAGAGTCAGCATGATGTTTTAAATACGTCTAATTTCCCTAATTAGACGTATTTTTGACAGATTGAGACTGTGATCAGACTGTGAACGACCTTAAAATTACCAGAATTGCTCCTTTGCTGATCTATGTTTCAATTCGTTTAGCTTTAAACGTATTGAGCGATTTGTGGTACAATTGGGCCTTAATATCTTTGTTTAAGACTCTTTCAAGGTTTTTCCGTGCCGAGTTCGTTTGATCTCAAGTTTTTCGGAAATGATCGTGTTTAACGAATTTTGCGGATGGAACCTTTAACTTACGTCGTAGTATAATTGATATTTGCGCTGGTTGGCAATCATTCGGGCCAGTAGCTCGACCACTTGGCCGGCAAAGAGCACGCCAGCGAACTCGTTAGCCTTTCGATAGGAACTGGGTAGGTAATTGAACGAAAACTTACATATGTAAAGGTGTAGCAGAATTCATGGAATTGAAGTTCGTTATTTTGCTTTATTTTGTAATAAAGTGTTCTGTAAGATAGTGGAGAAAGGCGAAAGGGAATCAGTGTTCTAAAGAATAAGACCTAGGAAACGATGGGTGCATTGTGTAAAGATATGAAGAAAGGTTTACACTGAGGAGAGGACAGCTGACAGGGATTGTAATCCTCATGGATCTTCTCAAGCACAATTATAATGGACAGATAAGGAGTTTATATTTCATTATCAATGCTCGCAAAACGGCGAAGAAAACATCGTGAGGATACAGGCATCATGGTATAAGCAAACATGTGACTAAGCGTTTTTTTTATGGGCCACTTTCTCTAACAAAGGGTGGGCTGTGTCCCAGCAGAGGTTACATTACAGGCAGATTAATAAATGCATAGAGCCACCATGGCAATTTAACAACATAAAACTCCGTGCAGTAAGTTCCACTAAATTTTCTCCCCAATATTTTATCAGCTTGATACAGCACGTGCCAATATGAGAAGCAGTGGCTTATGTTCCGTACCGTGCACCTTTCCTGATTATAATTAAAATATACATATATCAGAACTACTGCTTGTTATATAAGCTGGTAATTGAAACGGCGCGTGCAATTTTTGTCACGGTGTGGGGTGATGACGTGAGTTGCTCATGTGCTGCTGGCACAATAATACGTCAGTACTAGCAATGGATTTAATTTTTTAGGTGAAATGTTCCTGACTTTTCCGAAAATATTCCGTCATACGTAGATATTGTTTTAGGAGGCTTTGAAATAAATTATGAGCAAATAGTTTTTGGGTATGTTGATTTGCTTGCGAAAAGTGATGGGATAATTAATTAAATCCATTTTGGGTATTCCTGGGGATCAAAATAGGTCAAACTTTCGCTAGGAGACCAGTTGTACGAAATCCGAGAGCCCATGTTCTAAACTTATCAATTACCTACCTTCCCTTACTAGGGCCGACCGACTCTTGAAAAACTAAGAAGAAGGCTAGTTCGTTCTCAGATTATGTATAACCTTATTTTGCAAGTAGGTAACTATTGTAACCTAACCTGTTTTCAGCCTTTGCTGTCAAAAGTGAAGGGCAAAGCTACTTGATAGAGCAAAAAAAAAACATTCTAAAAATTACTTTTGTATAATTTTTTTTGTGTAAAATACAAGTGTGTGATAAAACATTTAAAGGCTGATCATACAATGTCAGAACCTTTCCAGCCCAACATCAAAATGTCACTCTCTGAAGAATTGTTCACGAGCTTCGCTGTAAGTAACAAAAACATGAAGCCTACTCACTTCGACTCAGATCCGGGCACATCCTACGAGGTGTTCAGGAATAACACAACAGCAGTTGAAGTTATAGTCAAAGAAGTGCCTAAAGCCAAGAAAAAAACAGCACCACCACCAGAATATCAAGATGTAACATTGATCAAGAGACTCCAAGATGACATCGCCAAACTCAAAATCGATTTGAATATATCAAAGAATGCGCTGACCAGATCTCGGAAAGGTTTCCTGGCGATGGTACGTGAAATGAGAAAGCAATTAGACGCGGCGAACCAAAGCGAAATGGAAACACAGACTAAGAACCTGGCTTTACAATTGGACAACGAGAAATTGAAGAGTATGCTTCTTTCGAAGTCTAATTTATTAACCAAATTGAAGAAGGAGTTGATCAGTATGAAGCGGGTTATGAGGTATGTTATAAAGAGTATGTGTAACGCACCTCCACAGGTGTCGGAGAATGTGACATGCAGCTCTGAACCAGACTACGACGATTTCGAGAATGATCTGAAGAGAAATGTCAAAGTAAAGTTTGCGAGCAACATCTTCGAAGAATTGGCTACGTTTGATAGCTCGATCTCAAAGGACACTAAATACTCATTTGATAAGCGTCTATTGTAATATTTTGAGTACGTTTTGTGTTAGTTTTTACTAGTGTAATTATGAACTTCGACGATAGTAAGAAATAAATTTAGATTTTCTTTAGTTATCCAGATATTTGATTGAATTTAGTAGATAGGATTTCTATTAATCTTTTCAATCACCGGGTTCCAAGTATAGTTATTAGTCTAAAGAGCGCCCCAAATTAATACCAATAAGTTTTGTAAAAGATTTATGAATAACTATTTACTGGGACGTTGATTATGAGCTTTTGTCTAGTTTCGAAGACATTTTATTTACTTTGGTATTCAAATGTAATGTTATTTTGTGTAATAAAATATTTGAGCACAAAGTTTAGGTACTGTATGTCTCCCAGAAGCCTTGAAAGCTTCATAAAATTATCCCCGAAATCCTCTAAGTGAATCTCGAGTTACGTAAGAGTCGAATCCCAGACATAAGTACAGTACCTCGACACACATTCCGTTAACAAAAGAGTGGCTGATATTGTACAGAATCAATCGCGGAATGCAAGCGCGGGGGCGGGGCGGTGCATACCCGGCTGCACGGAAACCGGGTCAGGCTGTGACCGGGTCATGCGGTCATAGCTACCCGGTCACCGGGTCGTCGGGTCGCCGGTGAGACACGCCCGCCTGCCGGTTATCACCCGGTAAAGGAGAGGCCGTCTCATCGGATTTGACGGTTTTTGAGTGCCTCCCAGTGCATAACGAGTGGGCTAGGAATTAGGGTGGAATTACACGATATTTATTTTGAAATATATTTTAATATGCCCGGTAAAATGTTGTGACATTCGTTTCTAGTGCAATGTGGTAGTAGAAGGTTCTTGAAAGCGTAATTTTAAATGTATTAGGTAGGAAGTGTACGCGATATTGAATTAAGTGCAAGCTCATCGTACTTTGCCAAGCAATTGACCTTATTACGATGCATTATTACGATATGTAGTGTTAAATGCACGTGTAATATAGTGTTTGTGTCTCCTGGCTGGTTTTCTTCCTATTCAATCATACAAGTAAGCATAATCTTCTTTTAAATAATAAACTAACGGCATGTTTACTAAGCGTCCGGATACACTAACAATATAAGTGTGATATATTTCTAATGGGTTCTGTATAATTTTTTTTTAACAGCAATTGCTTGATATTATCTACCAGTTAAGTTAACCGGAACTTATGAGGAGGTAGTGAAACAGTTGACAAGTTTCTTTACAGTGAAAACCGATTGTTTTCTAAGAGAAAAACATGCTTATTATTGTCAGAAACGTAAAGATGATCCACAGAATAAACGGAAACCTTTTCAATTGAGCACCAAGGACGATGTTAGTTTATGTTCGCGTAGGTTTTCGTGACGGTAAACAAACCTGAAAGCTTTACTTGTCAAGTTAATAAAGTAGGTAGACGGTAAGTAAAGTTAGTGGAGTGTTAGCTCTTTTATAAGTTATTGAACTTTAAAGCGATTTTGCGTTTTTTTTCCTCTATACGAGTATCTACTACTCGCGACATCGTTCATATTGTGGGATATTTTGACGGCACGGTTGGCGCAGTGGTTAAGCGATTGACTGCTGCGCTGCGTGTCGTGGGTTCGATTCCCGCACGGAACAAATATTTGTATGCCCTACATGTATTTGTTCCGAGTCTGGGTGTTTTTCTATCTATAATATGTATGTATTTACAAAAAAAAAAAAAAATTATATAAGTAGTTTATCAGCCATCTTGTTACCATAACACAAGCATTAGGTTGCTTAGCTTGGGACAAATGGTGCTGTGTGAAATGTCCAGGGATATTATTATTGTCCAGGGATATTATTATATCGTTAACGAAAACTGCGTTTATCTATGCATTTGTGGCTATCCGGATTTAAGGCTTGTTTCAAATATAAATATGGTTCGTTCAGTAATATTGTTTTTAGTTTAAATATAGATCGTTATGCGTATACAAAATATTGCAAAACCTTTTTCTTGACCACTTTTCTCCTTTCGAAACTACTTTTTGTAGGGGCGACTAGAATCAATTCTATTATTTGTCAATTTTAACGTTCAAAAGTACCTATTTGGAATAAATGATGATGATTTGACTTTTGACTTTAATATTTGGCTTTTTTTGTACGGACGGTTTTACTAACTTGTTACCTGCCTATTTGGCTAAGGTGAAGCCTGAGGTAGGTCTTTTAAAGAATTAAATTAAATTAATTTATTTTGGACTGAATCTTATAACTTCACCAGTATATTCAATAAATGCATAATAAACCCTATAATTTTGTCACTGCTGGGACACAGGCCTACTCTCTGTGAGTGGGAGCAGGTTGTAATCCACCACACGAGCCTATTACGGGGTGGTGGAGGTCACATGTCCTAGAGCTAGCGTCACGATGTCCTCACGATGTTTTCCTTCACTGTTTTGAGAGTGTAATGTGTAATGTGGTAATGAATTAATTTACACAAAGTAAAATGCCTGCCTGGGTTCGAACCTACGACCTAGAACTCGTAAGTCGCAGCAGATCCTACTGGACCACTACTGCTCAATAATGACTACAGTGTAAATTACTGTAAAACTTTACAGCGCACTTCTATTTGCAATCACGCTCTTGTTTTAAAAGGATCGATCGGATCGGAAACTAATCAGGATTTCTCGAAACGTGAACACGTGAATAATAATCGTAGCAACTGCAAAACATTAAGCCCATGCGTCCACGACGCTACTCAAAAGTAACTTATTACAAACTCAAATCACCAATAAGTGGCCAGAATGACACAGTAATAGTATTTCAATGGCGGTACGTACATACACGACGCTTCACTTTGTGTAAATTATTTCATCATCACTGCTCTCAAAATGATGAAGGAAAACATCATGAGGAAACCGGAGACATGTGACATCTACCAACCCACACTGGGCCCGCCTGATGGATTACGGCCCACTCCCTCTCACAGAGAGCAGGCCTGTGTCCCAGCAGTGGGAACGTTATAGGCCGGTTTTGAAATCGCGTCGTGTAGGTACGTACCGCCATTAAAATACTACTGCCGTGTGGCTACTCATGGGTGATTTGAATTTGTAACTGGTAACTTTTGAGTGGCGTCGTGGACGGCGGGTCTTAAACTGTTGAGAAAGTGAGTTACTTTCAATCATGAAAGTAATTACAAGGAACAATATGAAACAATTTAGAATACCTACAGATTTTCAATTAAGGCAATATTTGCATAATAACTTTTTACTAAAAAACAACATGAAGGAGGTAAATAACTTTTTTGGTTTTGCTAGACATGTTCGGAGGGCGAAAGTGTGGGTGATGTGGTTGAAGTGCTGAGTTTTTTTTCAATTTTTTTGTTATTAGCTTAGCGGTTGAAAAATACAAAATGGCAATATCTGAACCCCCATATTTTTATTTAATTAATCTTAGGAAGGCGGGTTCTACGTTCATTCCCGTCTCCGAGGCCGTGTGGACTCAAGATATTGGTGTTGTCTAGATCTTGCCTTTGCCCAATTTTGGTGTTAAAGTCACCTAAAACAATGTTCCAAGTGCTTCGATGTTCGTCACAGTCTTTATTTAGTAGATCGTAGAATTCTTCTACTTCGTCGTCTGGGTGGCTTGCCGTGAGAGCGTATACTTGGACGATTGATAATGTTTGTGTAGGTACTTGAAACTTGAAATTTTAAGACTGCAATGCTGTCAGAGTAAGATATGAATTCTGAGATGTTGTTTTTCCATTCTTTTGCAACTAAAAATCCTATCCTATAGAGTACTCAACTCTGTCCATTATAATAGAATATGGCGTTTTCTCTTTCTATTGTGTCTTCTCCGTTTCTTCTCACTTCTGATAAGCCAATAATATCCCAGTTGATCTCCGGACAAACTGTAGGCCCAAATAGCACATATACCTAATTGGTGCCCCCTTCTTTTTTTTTTTTTGGGTGGGAAGTCATCAAATGACCCCTCCCGCTCTGGATGGAGCGGAAGGGAGTGTCAGACTCTTACTGACTAAAACCGACCCGTGTTCCTTCCTTAGCCCTTTCTGTTCCAGGGCAGCGGTAACCCTTTCGGACGATCCCGCTACACAACTGAGACAGCGAGGTGGGAAAGGAAAGCTCGCAAACTAATATACTTATGAACGCTACGATAGTGACTTCTAATGATCATTTACTTTTGCTATTAACAAGCTTCTAAAAATGAAATATCTATAAACCTAATGTTGACAGAACAAAACCAATTATTAGTTAAAGAAAAATAAAAGTACCTTTAATTTTTTTCTTGAAATAAGAATTTGTGTGCCGTAGGTACCTACGTACGGCACGGTCAGTCATCGAATTAATAATATTATTATGCACTTTTACAATATATCTGTCTAATTAATTATAAGTACCACAACTCAGCAGTTTTGTTTATCACATACTAATATATAAGCATGACGATGTAATAAACAAACAGCCGATCGATTCTGTAAAAATCTCACCGTGAAAAGTTAGGTGAAGTGAGCTCACAGTGAGCTGTCAATAGTGTCAATCCCTGGCATTAGTTGGAATGATGGCTCAATCCACGCTCACTTCACCTAAGTTTCCACAGTGAGATGGTTACAGAATCGCACTGCAGGTCAGACGAGCATAGTAATTATGCAATATCGGTCATGGCTAGCCTTCATTGTAATGTAGCATGGAAGCTAGATTGCGTCTACTCTAGGCTAAGTTTAATACTAACGCCTGCCGCTAGTTACTAGCGTAAGTTTTCAACTGTGGCCATGTAATACATGTGTTGTATATAAGGCGTTTAAGGCGAAAGCGTCAGGGTAGCCCGCGAAATTATTGAAATTTTCTTACGTTTTTGCAATTTGCAAGTCAGTTTCAGGTTGTATGTTGATCTAAATATGGTTCGTGGCTGTATAGAATATTTATTTATGGTATTATAATCATTAAAATTATCAATACAAAGTTCATAGTACCTTGATGACTATTTCATGAAATCATGACACTTGAGGCCAATTCTAACTTAAGAAGTACCTAGTATTGCTGATTCTAATGATTACAATTATGTAAAGCCATACTATTTGCTACGGTCGCGAATCATATTTTAATCAACATGACCTGACACTGCACCTGCAAATTGAAAAAAAAACGTAAGAAAATTAGGATTTCGGGGATACCTTAGCGCAACTCTACATATAATATTAGGTACACCTATCTCACTGTTGTTCTGTTAAACTAAAGGTTGACTGGTAGAGAATGCCTTTGGTATTATTTCTAATGTAATACTTTATCTACATGAAGATTAAATAAATAAACATTTTAGTTTAGTCGCCTACCATTACATGGAACTTAAAACATAACTGTTGAAATGTGGGTGTTCTATAATCTACGGTGGTCATTCCCAAAGTCATAAGTCATTTATTCAAATTAGGCTGAGAATTAGCACTTTTCAAACGTCAAAATTGCATAAAATAGTCCACTAAAATGCCCGACCTCCACCACTTCCTTATGCTTTCGCTGGGAGAAAGAAGTGACGCAACAACTCAACTCCCCAGCCGCACACCTGTCTGTTCAGTTAGAAAAGCTCTATTCTATACAATCAACGACGCGCGGCGATTAACCAGGATCGCAGGAAATGTTATATAGTTATGTTATTATAGTGCACAAGTGTGCAGACACACAAGTGCACTCTATGTTCGTTTATTTCTTATAGTTTGATGCGGAGATCAGGCGTAGGACTAACAGCTTTATGTGCTACAGCTCGTTTAGTCTATTTTAGTTATTTTCACAGCGTTATGTCCTACGGTATTCTGCTGTGGGGCAAAGCCGCTGATATCTTCTTCTATCTATACTTATAATAAGAATGTAAAAAAGTTGTGTCTGTACATTGAATATATTTGAAAAAGAATAATTGAGGGGGGTTAAGAAACAGTAATAGAACACGAATCTAATAAAAAAAGTCTGTCTGTTTGTCTGTTTGTCTGTTTATCTGTTTGTCTGTTTGTCTGTTTGTAGACGCTAATCTCCGGAACTACTGGACGGATTTGAATGAAACTTTTTTTGTTATCTAGGTACTAAACCTGGGCAACATATAGGCTATAATTGATTTTGGAAACTGGAACACCTGATGCAGAACCGCAACAGACCAGCTAAACTATAAGAGTTACAAAAATGGTTCCTTAGAAAAAAATGTTGTGTTTGATGAGTATTTTCTGCTGAGAGAATAAAATTGAAGATTCGGAACACCTGATGTGGAACTCTTAGAGCACAGCTAAACTAAGTACTATATAGGTTTGACATCTTAGCAAAAGTTATTCAGTCTGATGAGCATTTTCTGCTGCGAGAATAAAACTCGAAGATCGGAACTTCTGATGTGGAACTCTAAGAGCATAGCTAAACCATAAGATATATAGGAATGACATCTTTGCAAAAGTTGTTCAGTCTGATGAGTATTTTCTGCTGGGAAAATAAAACTCGAAGATTGAAACATCTGATGTGGAACTCGGAAAGCACAGCTAAACTATGGCATATACAGACATGACATTTTAACAAAAAATTTTTGGTCTGATGTTTATTTTCCGCCGAGACAATAAAAACATGTGGAAATCACTTTATACCTACTAATATATTAACATAAGCTGGGACCTCCACGCGGTGAAGGCGGTAACAGTTTGGGCCTTATTTTCGATGACGATGGTAAATCATTGAAAACTTGGCTTCACTGGCTAAATCTCCCATTTATATATCTATATATATAAAATTCAAAGTCCTGACTGACTGACTGACTGACTGAGACATCAACGCACAGCCTAAACCGCTGGTCCTAGAGATATGAAATTTGGAGGGTGTATTCTTCGTGAAGAGAGGGTATCCACTAAGAAGGGGTTTTTCGAAATTCCACACCTAAGAGGGTGAAATGGGGGGATTTTGTTTGTATGAAAAATCTTATTCCTTGAGTTAATAAACTTAAAACTTGGCACGAATACTTATCTAAGTAAATTATGAAGTTGGGCATTTTTTGTTTTTATAAACTACCCCCTAAAAGGGGATTGGGGGGTTTCAAAGTTTGTATGGAAGAATTTTAGCGCGCGGTCCGATTTAATCGAAACTCAGTATTTATACCTAAAATTGAAAGGAAAGAATAATGTGTATCAGGGTTTTTCGAAAATCTACCTCTGACGGCCTGAAAAGGGGTAGTCAATTTTACAGGGGAGGATTTTACAGCGTTGCTTGATTATCTCGAAAATTGGTATAAATAATCTTTGAGTCAAGTTATGAACACATCCCAAATGATTTTTTTAAATTCCACCCCTGTGGGGGTGAAAAGCGGGGATAAAGTTTATATGAAAAATCTTATTCGTTAGGTTAATAATCTTGAAAATTGGCATGAATACTCGCCTAAGTAAGCAATAAAGTTTATCATTTTTTTTATTGTTTTTTAAAACTACCCCTCCAAGGGGATATAGGGGTGTTGAAGTTTGTGTGGAAGAAATTGAATGCGCGGTCTGATTAACTAGAAACTCAGTATTGATACTTTTGGCAGAAAATAATTAATAATAAGTACGGTATGTAAAGTTGTCATAAAAACTTTCCATACTTATTGTATGTAAAGTTGTCGAAAATTCACCCCTGACGGGGCAATAAGGGGTAATTCGGTTTTTAGGGGAGGATTCGAACTTGAAACTGTATGTTATATTTTCACGCGTAAACCACTGAACTTCTGATTTGGCAAAGAGATAGATGGCATCCTGGGGAAGCACATACTTTTTATCCTGGTAGCACGTTCCCGTGGGATAACTTCCGACATCCACGCGGGCGAAGCCGCGGGCAGAAGCTAGTACAAAATATATTTGTCCTTCAAAAGCGAGCTGTTCGAGCAATTTACCAGCTAGTTGCCAGAGTTTCTCTAAGAGATTTCTTTAAAGATATTGGTATTCTCACGGTTGCATCACAATTCATCCTTGCCAACATTTTATATATTAGGCAAAATTTACACTTGTACACTAAAAATAGTGATATTCACAGTGTTAACACTAGAAATAAGGACAAACTACGTGCCCCCTTTCACCGGCTTCATAAGGTTCATAACTCATTTGTTGGGCTTGGTATAACCTTTTATAACAAGATACCCTCTTCTTTTCTAGACTAGCCTTTTAATGCGTTTAAAGCTCAACTAAAATCCAACCTTTGTTCAAAGGCATACTATTCTATCAACGACTACTTAGACGATAAGAATAGTTGGTCACCCTAGTTTAACGCAAGACAATGTTTATGTTCCTTCTCCATAATTAGCTTACTGCAGAACCCAGCAATGCATAAATGTGTAAGCTGTCACGCCCTTTATGCCTGGAGGCTTTTATTTGGGTAGTAAGTTTTTTTATTTACATTTTAATTAATTATTTTTTAGCTTGAGTACGTATAGTTTTTATTATATTTGTTGGTATATTGGCGTGGCTAGCTGACATATTATGGCAAATAATTAAATTTTATGTTCTGGTTTTGTAATGTTAATTACCGAACATAAGTACCTAGTATTGTATACATTCAAGTATTTTTTTTTTAAATTGAACAGACAGCTGTGCTGCTGGGGAGTTTGTTGCGCCACTTCTTCTTCCCAGCAATAGCACTAGGAAGTGGTGAAGGGCGGGCGTTTTTGGGGGACTGTCTTTTGTAATTTTGACGTTCAAAAAGTGCTGATTCTCAGCCTAATTTGAATAAATGACTTTTGATTTTTTTTGATTTTTTGATTTTTTTATCCGAGCCACAGGGTGTCACACCACCAACTTCCGAATTCCGGCCTGCTACTGAGAAATTCCTAATACAATAAAACTGTGGCTCACTTTGGTTATACTATACTATCTCTGCTACCCTACTACCCTACCGGTGTAATGTTATCGAGTTTTATGTGAAAATGTTTTCTCAGTAAAATACGCTGAGAAATATTGTGTGACGTTTGTTTTTGGAGCGTTGTTTTACCATTGTCTAACATGTTGAACTTTTCTCTCTACGAATCCGATTATTACAATGTTTTGTTAATGTAGATCATATATTTCTGTGGCTTTAGTGTTATACCTACATAACATCACGCCTGTAATACCCGAAGGGCTAGGCAGAGGTGTAACTGTAGTACACTCACATTACGCCAGTACCATGCCATGCCAACATATCATTTATACTAGCTGCGTCCCGCGGTTTTACCCGTATAAGTTTCGATCCCGTGGGAAAATCGGAAAGAAATCCCATGTGTTAATCCTGGTTATAATCTATCTGTGTGCCAAATTTCATCCAAATCCGTGCATTAGTTTTTGCGTGAAAGAGTAACAAACATCCTCAACAAACGCGAAAGTTTGTATGGATGGATGGATGGATCATCCATACAAACTTTCGCGTTTGTAATATTATTTGTAGGATTAAATGGGTAGTTATATATATATGTACATATAATTGTCTGAATAGCCGGCACCCTTGGGTATTTGGTTATTTTCTTAAATGTAATATAATTGAATTTTGCATGTTACCTTAGCGTATCCCCCGCGCTAAGGTAACCGGTGAAATTCAATGATATTATATATTTTCTTACATTTTTTTGCAATTTACAGGTCAGTGACTGCTTGTTTGTGATTAATATATGATTCGCGACCGTAACAAATATAACTTTACAGAATTATAATCATTATAATCACCAATACAACTCCTTGAGTTAGAATTGGCTTCAAATGTCATGATTTCATGAAATAGTCATTCAATAGTAATATATATAGTAGTAATATACTTGGAGAGTTGTATTGATGATTATAATTTTATGAATAAATATTTGTTACGGCCGTAAATCATTTATTAATCAACGTACAACCTGATACCGCCCCGCTAAATAGAAAAAGAAAAGAAAATTTGGAATTTCGCGGGCTACTCTTCACGCCTTATTCACCTTATGTTAGTAGGTACTTACTAGTTATCTATTAACCGGTTTATCTAAGCGAAACATGTCAACAATGCTACATCTAATTTATCTCAAAATTCTCACATCGCAACCATTCATCATCTGCCTAGCCTTTTCCCAACTATGTTGGGGTCGGCTTCCAGTCTAACCGGATGCAGCTGAATACCAGTATTTTACATGAAGCGACTGCCTATCTGACCTCCACAACCCAGTTACTGGGTAATACGATACCCCTTGGTAAGACTGGTTGTAAGTAAGTAGTTTGTAAGTCACATCGCAACCATTGCCCTATAGCAATTTCATAATTATCTACTCTGTCAAAAGTCAGTCCGACTTAGTTTCTAGGCTCGTTCCCCGTACGAAGCCAAACTAATGCCAGTCCTGACTTAATTGAATTGCCCCTGTGAGCCACGTGAACTTACATTACTTACAACTTTAAAAGCTGGGAGCAGGAATTCGTACTTACATTGTAATTTACTTTAATCTTTTTTGTTGCTGAAAGTTTTTTTTTTAATTTGTTGACTGCTTTTGACCTCAAATATCAATTGCTTTTATCGACACTTTTATCGTAAAGTTCTTATTTTGACAAGTTTTCACGATGACAGACATTATCCACGTGAAATTAAAAAGTTTTATTAGAACCACTGACTGATCGCGGCCCCGGGCGCAGACAACGCGTCTCCGCGCGTAATTTTTTACATACAATGTCAATGAAAATGGGGAATTTGGCTCCGTTTCCCGCGCCCCGTCGCGTCCACATATAACCGAAATCTCAAATTTTTCAAAAACATTTTTCATTCAGTTTCTCCACAAACGCAGTCGCAAGACGCGTGTCGCTTCAGCGTTTAGCTCGTGGCCTGCTAGGCAAGAGTGAACAGGCATCTTCTGGACACGCTCGTTCCATCCTAGACCTCACCCATCGCGCTTTCAGGCGAGATCGAGGGCAAGAGCATACCCTGAGTACATCATGGTAAGGATAAATAACGAGAAGTAAGGAGGTTCTTGTTAGCTTTATTAGATGATTTATTAGATGAGACTTTATGATAAGTCTCAGCATTTTTAAGTTATAGAAACGAAGCCATTATGGCTGAATGTCGCGTAACAACCCAAAAAGGATGCTTCCCAACAAAGGCTCGGAGCATCTCCATCGATTTTAGTTAACGCCCAACTTTTACCACATCTTACGATTTGGTTAGTTGACCTAGTTCTCTATTAGGATTTATTCCTATAAAGTTTTATCTGTGTCTCAGGCTATAATTGTGAAGATCTAAATGTACCTATGTAGGTCGTTTTGGTGTAAGAAGAGGACCTTGTGAGTTTTTTATTTAAGTCAATAGTTTATGAGATAGGACATTTTCGGTTACAACCGCTGTTATTACCTTGTTTTTAATAGTTATTACGAAAATACAGCGTGGCAGGGACGCCGACGCGCAACCGGTCAGCATGGATTCAGTACATGATCCTGAACCCCTTCGTTGATATTTTTCGACAGTTATTTAAAAAAATGGTGTAGCTTTGCTAAGAAACAACTGCCGGTCGATTCTGTGAAAATGTCACCGTGAAAACTCAAGTGAAGTGAGCTTGATGCTGTGTGTTTGTGTGCTTGCTTGAGTTGTCAGTAGTGTCAATCCCTAGCATTATTTGGAACGACAGCTCACTCCACGCTCACTTCACCTAAGTTTTCACGGTGATATGGCTACTGAATCGCACTGCTGATTTTGCATATCGGTGAAAAGTTTCTCTGTATAAGGCACTATGTATATAAATACTAACTTATTTTTGGGGCCGATAAAATCAATACTGTACATGCGTTAATATTCATCCCAACTACGGAACCTTTTATTGTGAGTGGTCTGACACGTACTTTGCTGGTTTTATTTCTGCTGCCGAGAAACGCTTCAGTTTCAGTTTGAAGATATTATGATAGATATCAGTAAAATTGCAGCTAAGTACGGTTGCTTAACTCATTTGGTGACTGCACATGATTTTTTAAACTTATTTTCGGAATCATAATTATATTGACAATTGCTCCAGTGACAGTGTAGGCGCTGATATTATTATTAACTTCACATCAGACAGCCTTCAGCCTGTTTACCAATTGAAAATCAGAAATAACCTTGGCAAGCTCAGAAAAACTGTATTTTCGTGTATGATGTTATTACCTACGGCGGTTTACCTACGGCTCATGTAGCGTCCATCCATTTGATTTAACCAGCCACCTTTTACGACTCCCCTGGGATTAGAGGAAGTCATTCACGACACGGCACATACCTGTGTCACATAAGGCACCGTTCACGGCTACGAGCGATGCGACTTGCGGCAAGCGACACGCGTGCGCTTCACTTGTTTCGTCCTTCCGTCGTTCATTTAGTTTCTCCACAAACGCTGTCACAAGACGCGCGTCGCTTCAGCGTTTAGCTCGTGGCCACAGGGTTTAGCTTTGGTTTCCTAAGTCAGCAGACAACGATGGTCTCACAATAATGGCTCGGTCCAAACTATTAATATACGGAATAATTATACGGAATAAAATATTTTTCTTTTTTCAAACACAGAACGTTTTTTGAAACTTTTTAATGTCAAATCATCATCTGCTTCATCTGCCTACCCTTTTCCTACCTATCTTAGGGTCAGCTTTCAGTCTAACCGGATGCAGCTGAATACCAGTATTTTACATGGAACGACTGCCTAGCTGACCTCCATAACCCAGTTACCTACTGGGTAATACGATACCCCTTGGTAAGACGGTTGCCAGAGTTTCGGGCTTCTGACGACCCGTAACGACTGTCAAAGATCCACGAATCATAGCCGGGATGAACGGTTTAACGTGCTTTCCGGGTCACAGGGTCTTGGTATGTAAAGATGGTCACCCACCAACAGACCAACCGCGGCAAGCGCAGCTTAATCTGATGGATCGTCCCGTGCGGCTGTTACCTATTACTTAGCCACAAGCCAACTTAATGTCAAATACTGGTGCAAATAACATGACGGCCGTTATAATACGACAGAACCGCTTTCGGAGGTAACCGTAGCTTTAGGGACAGTCGTGGCGAGCGAGGTACCTGTGTCATATTAATTATGAGCATTAATCCAGTTGATGGCTGAGCCGTCGAGCCGTCGGGCTGTCGAGCATTCGAGTTGAGTATTCGTTTCAGTTTTCATTGGACTGTTTACGTTGGGCTCTAGCGGTATTGTGAAGTTTGACTGTGGACCAACGAGTTAGTCTACCTGGAAGAGTCACTGCCTAATTTTTAGGAAACTCTCTTGTTATCGTTGTCATTGTTGTCGTCGTTCTCGTAGCGGTGAAAAAAGTTGTTGATGTTTTTCAATTGAACTTTTTTTACACTGTAATTCAAAGTTTTTTGGATTCGTTAGGATTTATTGTTGAATTTTACACTGTTCAATAAAGTTTTTGGAAGTTGTATTTAATGCGAGTAGTTGCTCGTTTGGCTTTTAATTCAGATCGTAGATATTCATAACGACGCACCCACAGTTTTGTACCTTGTAATGTGTTGAGGAAAAAGGTTTATTAAAACACGCACTCGATGTGATATGTGTCAACCAGTAGTGATAAACATAATGTCTGATCTGTTATATACATATAACAATATAATAAAGAAAAAAAAATGATTTTTGTATTTTTATTTGTTACGCTTTTGCACTAAAACGGCTGAACTGATTTGGATGAAATTTGCCACATGTGTAGACCATAATCTGGATTTGGACATAGGATACTTATTATCCCGATATTTCATTGGGATCGAGACTTATACGGGTGAAACCGCGGGGCGCAGATAGATATAAAAACATGTTAATGTTACCCTCTTCGCACGTGAAGCTACACTCAAATAGTCCCTTCATAATGTCTATAAAAATAAACGACACGTTAGGCACACTTTCCTGCTAATTTCTTACGTCGCACTTTCCACTTTTTATCTGATGCACATTATTTTGTATGCCTTTTAGTCCATGCTAAATAAATGTATTTTCTTTCTTCATTTTCAGCAATAGATACCAAAACAAATCTGAAATGATTCCTTTCGACTTCCCTACTACATACTTTACTATGTATTTTTAAACCACTTTCCATTATCAAAACATCCAACCCAGGGAGGGTTGGATGTTTTGATAATGGAAAGTGGTAAGTAAAATTGGCCAATGCTTCCACGAACAACATCGGCTGCACCATCCAGCACCACAGTGTATATGAACACAGACCATTTGCTCACGTAACTGTCGCCTCGAGAGCTCTACAAAAGCTTAGTGTAAACGAAACTTTGGTGTAGCCTCGCATGGCCGGTTTGTGATAGAATTTCTAAATTGCGTCGGTTCCCAGTACTTTTACAAACCTGTAGTTAGTTCGCTGATCAAACTATACTAAGTGATCGAAGTTTTGTTGTAAGTAATTGTAAATAATACCTTAGGTTTTTCCTGGAAGTTTAAATTAAGTTGTAACTAGTCTTATTTCATTTGACTAGCATCATCTGCGTTGCCGTTTTACTGTGTTGGGGTCGGCTTCCAGTCTAACAGGATGCAGATGCATAATCAGCCTCTATGTTTTCACTGCTGGGACACAGGCCTTTTCTGTGCGAGGGAGTGGGCCGTAATCCACCACACGGGCTCAGTGCAGGTTGGTGGATGTCATTATGTCTTTGTATTTTTGGTTATATGACATGCCGGTTTCCTCCAGATGTTTTCCTTCACCGTTTTTGAGAGCAGTGGTTATGAAATAAATTACACATAGTAAAGCGCCTGCCTGGGTTCGAACCCACGACGTACAACTCGTAAGTTGGGACCGTGACCACTGGGCCACCACTGCTCCCAGCTTGCAGGCAAGGCTGCAAGGCTGCGAAGGGCCTTATTATGCCTTGTCTCAACATGTATTGATTATAATAAGTAACTTTTTTGCATTCACTGTCGGATAGGCTTCGCGTAAATTAAACTTTCACGTTGTAAAAGCATTATGTTAGAATATCGTGTAGTTGTAAAAAGACTTGCTAAAGTATGACATACTTACATGAAACATGAACACTAATTAAAGCTACGAAGCTCTTTCATTACTCATTAAAAATCCCAACTACGAGCACCAAATAAATTCTGGAAAGTCTTAAAACGTCGTTCACGAACATCCGCGGCAAATTAAAACTTACATTTTTAATAAGATCATCGCTTCAAAACGCAAATAAAGAGATAGAGAGGCATTCCTGCCTAACGACGTCATTCCATGAAAGACGGAGCTGTAATGGAGCTCGCATACAAATGCAATAACGTCACCCCACTGCATTTTTCATCGGGAAAAGCATCAAAATTCAGGGAGCGGAGTATCCGTCGTCTCGTCCTGTGGGCTCGAGGGTCGAGCCTGCGAGCGGTAGTAGAACCGAGCGCTGGCGATCTCCCCCGAACGAACCTTTGTAATGTTGCCAGGTTTTGTTTCCCTGCTTTGCAGCAGGGAATGCTTTTGTTGTTTTGTTTACAGGGTCAATTTGTGTTTGTTGCAGAGAAAGTTGTTTTTGTGGAGAAGCTGTTTTAAGTTCTTAAAAATTAGATTTCTTATGAAAGCAATAATATCCGTAGGTCTGATAATCTACTAGATTTAAGATTTGAATGAAGATTTGGCTATTCCTGGTGAAGCAGACATGAGGATATATGTTTTAAAATGAAAGTGTTAAACAGGCTCATGCTAGTTACATTAAACATCCCAACTCATAAAGTAAAAAAAAATCAAACCAAACAGTTTTCTTAGCAATACCCTTCACAGTGTAACAAAAGATACATAATGATTATCAAAAGCTAATAAGCTCTTCCAACAAAAATTCCCGACCACTTACTCCTATTCTGGGGAATTTAATTTCAACTCCATTCCCGCCTGCAAGCTCGCCACCCCGACGCCCGTTCTCGACTGTCAGTCGCTAAACACCCGCCGGCACAACCGCTCGCTTCCACCCCTCGCACTCACTCTACACATGTGAACTTTTTATAAAATAGTGCAGTGCTATACAGATTCCGAATTTGAATTTTATTTGACAGTTTATTTTTTTATTAAGTGTTTATGATAATGGGTTTTTATCAAGTAGCCAGGCGGAGCGTTTAGACCAGAAAAAGGTTTGTTCTTATGCTATATGAGTTACTTCTTTTTACGTAAAAATGTTCACTTATATTGAATGTAATTTTCTTTGTTATTTAATAAAGTATTTTCTAGGTGCTTTGCTTTAGTGTTTAGTAAGATGTTTCTTGATTTTAATTAAGTTTTTACACGAGTGAGAGCTTTCAATACCCTTGCGTATGAAAGCTTTTATTCAAAAGGTTTATAATACGAACTACTTACTTTTTATGAGTACCTACTTTGGTGTTATTAGTTGATTAGATTTGGGTATTATTTATGCAAAATTAATTAAATATGCTATCACCTTTAATAAGCTAAAGTTTTTAAGTACTTCATTCAACATTATTACCATTGTAATATTTATACAGAGTGATGTAAATTCATGTAAAAGCCTATTATTTTGCAAAAATAATTATGTTTATAATATTTTTCACCTTAATTAATTTCCGTGGTTTGAAATAATTGAAACATACCACTAATAATTAATGAGCCAGGCATTCGTGATCAAATATTAATTTATGAATGAGCAAAATATAATTAAACATTAACGCCCGTTACAAGTATGTCATGAAAATAGGTCAAACGACGAGTACCTACATACTTACATATTATACTACCTTTACAATTCGATGTTTTTAAAATGTTGTGCATTTTAAAAACATCGAATTGTAAAGGTATAAATAAAAAAAATAAATAAAAAAATAAAACGGCATTTACCCTAGACTAAATAATTTATGCAAAAGCAATTTCGAAGAGGGTTAAAAACTATTTTTTGCAATAGAGGCGAGACTTTCATAATAATAATAAAATTTATTTAGGTTCATGACAGTTTTATAGTTTACATTATATTTTGCCATTACACAGACCAGACCTTTTGGCGAGTTTGTGGTACGGTGACCACAACGCTGTGTGGTCCCACTAAGGGTCAAATTCAAAGGGAAATAAAACTTGAACATGGCACCCTAAACTTACGTAATGTTACATCAATAAATTCTTTACAAGTTATGATGAAATAGTTTCAACTTGTGATGACATAGTGTGAAAGAATTTATTGATAAAAAGTAACAGGTTTGATTAATTATATTACTTTAAGTATATAATATTGGTAAGATTTTAAATAGATACTAAACCCTAATAACCAGTGTTATTAGACATGTTATAAAATATATTTTTTTTTTACGTACCTATAACATGTTTTAATATTTGTACCTAGGCCATTACATGGCGAAACATGTAAGATCATAATTATATTTATAAGACCTTAATTAATATATTCTATTCTAAATAAGACACAAAACACTAAATTAAAAAAAAAAAACAATAATAATGATATGAAAAAATACACAAAAAGGTTCGTCAAGAACATTTTTACCCGTCTGTGGGAGAGCCCTAAAGGTGGGTAAGATTTTGCTTCAACATTTTGGAAGTAGAAAATATCTCGTACACACGGTTTGAGTAGTCTCGAATATCCGGTTTGAATTGTCCCACGACTGAACTGTAAGAAAAGTCATACAGTGAAAGAATGAGGCATCATTCGTGTTCCCTTAGTGTTGTTTTACACCGTTCGCCCGACCGTCTGGTTGCCTTACGACGTTTTCCTACACATCACTTAAGCTATGGTTTCATAGAAGCACGGTGGCTGACGTATTATATCGGCCGTAAAATCTGTAATTTTCACCAGTATTTGTCGTTAAGTTGTCAAAAATTGCTCTGTATTTGGATAGCCGTTATTGTGTGACTGTTCATCGCTTTATTAGGAAACCAAAGTTTTAGTGATACGAGTATCTTATATTGATTCTCATCATCATCAGTTCAGCCGAAAGACGTCCACTGCTGGACATAAGCCTCCCCCAAGCACCTCCACTTCGACCGCGTGTGCTTCTCGCATCTAACGGGTTCCTGCGGCCTTCACAAGGTCGTCGGTCCACCTTGTGGGATTGATTGATTCTCACGACTTTTTAATTATTAACCAATAATAAATAATTATAAATAAAATGTCTAATCTAATCTAACTAGCTTAAATTGTCCCACTAAACGGTAAAGGGCTCCTTTAAAAAAACATATAATTATTGACCTTTTATTTTCTTATCAATAGTTAAGAACTGGCAAGAAGCATCACGGGCAATGGTTCCAATATGTTGTATTCTATTGGATACGACAAATTGGATCCATTTAGTTAATGATATAATACATGTTCCAGAGATTCGCACTAAGTTTTTACCCCCTAATAAATAAATGAAAAATGTAAACTTTTATTTTATTTATTAGGAAAAATTGACAATTACACATTATTATTATCTATTTCTATATATAAACATATTCTAAATTAAAGTCGCTTGTCGTGTCACAGTGTCTGTCTGCGTGACCGCGGCGTTCTTATAAATTACGCAACGAATTTTGATGCGGTTTTCACCATAATTTGGAGAATTTATTCAGGAAGGTTTATGTGTATAAAATATTAATATTAGAATAGAATATCACCATAAAAATTACAGATATAAATGTATAAATTTTACAAGGGGTGACACAATGGGCGGTCTCATCACTAAGAGCGATCTTTTAAAGACAACCTTTGGATGGATTAAGCAGGTAGCCTGTGGTGTACTATTAACATATATGTAAGAAATACATAACATTAAACTCACTTATAATAAATAAATCTTGATATTTGTCGAACCGTACGAAGCAGGGTCGGGTCGTTAGTTACAAATAGATATCACAACAGTCAGTCTCCTTATGTAGCACTAACAAAAGGTTATCAGACAACATAATACAGGCTTTAAAGATAACATAATCTGTAATGCACTAATTAAATTTAGTCATAATTGAGCGCGATTGTCTCCAAGCGCGTTCATTACGCGGTAATTAACTATATAACTTGGTTAAATCTCTACATGAGCTGCGATGGGAGACATGCGGCGTGCGTGGATCGATTGTGGTTTCCAATGTTATGGTGATTTGTTTTGGAAAATTAGCTCTAAGGGGTTCTACACATACGTTAGTGTCGAAGACTGCCGATCGGCACAAGCCGAATGAAAGATATGTATGGTAATTGCATCGGGTCAGCTTTCTTGTTAAATAAAAACTGCCGAATTGATGTGCCGACCCGAAAATTTGTGTGTAGCACCCCTGAGAAACTTCTGAAATGTGCTTTTCGACTTTCGCAAAGAATAGTCCAGGGTAAAGTGAGGCACCATTTCGTAACATTTTTGTGATATGGTCATGAACTTTATCGGTCTTACCAAGGGGCATCGCGCTACCCACTAACTGTGTTGTGAAGGTCAGATAGACAGTCGCTCCATGTAAAATACTGGTATTCAGCTGCATCTGGTGAGACTGGAAGCCGACCCCAACATACATTGGGAATACGCAAGCAGATGATGACGACTGTGCTCATCCATAGTCCAAAACCAGGATCTGAAAATATTTTCTTCAAAAAATCCAATATTTTGTTAGCACTTCAGTAAAGCAAAACGTTTATTTGGCACGAATACGGTGGAAGCGTCACCCCTGATCGTCTGTCTAAATACATATGTATGTTACGTAAAATATTTGGCGAGTAACTAAAAGGGATTTTCGTGTAAATACAGATAAATGGAATGTTAGTTTCTTGTTTTGGTTTTGCTTAATAGAGATTTATTGGTTCATACACTTAGTAAGCGTTTTCCACATACAATACCCTCAAGAAATTCAGAGTATTTACTTAGTCTTTCATCAACTAAATTACATACCTAGATCATCACTCTCCTGCCCTTCTTCCAACTTATTTGGGGTCGGCGTAATATGTATTTTTCTTCCATACTTCGTTATTAGCCGCCATTTCGACAGTCACCCCCTTTCTAATCATATCTACATTCACACAGTTCATTCATCGTTTCTTTGGTCTTCTACTTACTTTTATAGCCATCGACATTATTACTCAAAACTTCCTTCCTCACGACATTTTCTCATTCCTCCGTATCACATGCCCATACCATGACAACCGATTTCCACTCAACTTTTCAGTTACCGGTGCCACTTTATGACTTCCTCATATTATGTATTGTATATATGTATTAATTTCCTCTTTAAAATTAAATACCTACATACACAGTCTTTTCTAATTCAATCTGCAAAAATATTCGCTCACAATCAATTGCTAAGCGCTTGCTACGAAAGTGCTACGACAGCGCTACGGCGTAGCTCGACGTAGCAAGCCGAGTAGAAACAATAGCCAATAACCGGGAAGATAAAAATATATGGTTGCTGTAACACCAGACAGGGAAAATGGGGGACGCTATTACACGACAATCCCCTTCATTATGCTAACATTTACCCTTTTGTTTTCCACTGGGCGAAAACAACAAAAAAGTACGCGTAATTTATTCATTTAGGAGTGCAAGTATCTAGGAGTGCAGATAGACGACTGTCTAACATTCGGTACTCACATTGATACACTTACTACACGGTTGCGCAGGTTAATTTATGTTTTTAAGAACCTCCGTTACGTTGCTGACTCCAAGGTGATTAAACTGGTGTATCTGGCTCTCTGCCAATCCCTCATCCAATATTGTATAGTTACTTGGGGTGGTTCAGGAAGGTCCCACATGTTGAAAATAGAACGCGCGCAAAGGGCACTGTTAAAAGTTGGCTGGAAGTTACCCTATCGCTTTCCTACCACAGACCTTTACAAAACTTGTAAGGTTCTGACTGTCCGTAAATTATATATACTTAATCTCTTAATGACAACCCACGGCCATACTCCCTACGATCCTTCTTTGATCTCCCAACGACGTAAGCATTCGGTCTGTCCCTCTATTCGTACAAATTTTGCTTTGGCCCAACGCTTCTTCCGTTTCCTTAGCAGTCATGTGTATAACAACACTAACAAAATTTTAAACATATACCCCTTATGCAAATCCAAATGTAAAGCAAAAATAATAAATTGGCTTCTTGATTTAGATTACTCTGAGACGGAAAATATTTTAGCTGTTTTAAAATAAATTCGATAGTAAATTTGTAAACCACATTTTAAGACACACACCTACTCTCACTCTTACAAATATACTTCACACACACACACAACACACACACATACACACAACACACACCATAATCTACACACTCTTAGACACACCATTCACTACACACTCGCAGATTTTGCCTTTGTGTTCAAATTAGTACCTACTTAATAGTATTGCTTAAGAGGGTGAGAGCCTGGAGATCTGTCATACAGGTCCCGAACCCACTATAGACTCCAGCTCTCACAAAGGTTACAAATTTAATTTGACTTGACTTAATATGACGTGAACCAATATCTGTACCTTTTTGAGAGAAAATAAAAAAAAAAAAAAAAAATATTATTATTATTATTATTTTTGCGTGCGATTCTGCGAAATTTTAACGAAAATAATAGAATTTTAAGGTTACAAAGGTTTTTGTGTCTTGTATGTAATGTCTGCAAGTTTTTAAATGTGGGTGCAATCATTACTTTGGGACAAGACTTTATAGCTCACTAGCTTCTGTCCGTGATTTCAACCGCGTAAAATTTCTTGTTAACCGACTTCAAAAAAAGGAAGAGGTTCTCAATTCGGATGTTTATATATTATTATTTTTTTGTGTGTGTCATAACTCCGTCATATATGATCGGATTTGCAAAATTCTTTTTTTGTTTGAAAGAAGTTTATTTCGAAATGGTCCTATTTTAATTTCGTAACGATCTGATGATGAGTTTCGGAGGCAGACAACGGAACTCTTCAATAAATGCCAGCAAGTCAACCGCGATTGCTGCTATCGCATATGTATGCATTGTTTACGCAATCACATAACATAACATCACGCCTGTACACTCTAAAGGGGTACGCAGATGTGTTCAGTATATCACGTACACCCTCATTTCTGTCAAAGTTATTATTGGGGTACCTCTAATCTAGCAAGTATATATGATTTTGTGTGGAGTTGGTAGATGCAACTAAAAAGTAAAAATAAAAACGTTTTTACAAAACAAACAACCGTCTACTAAAAAAAAATAACTTTAATTTCAACTTTAATGTCAGCCAACGACACCGACGTTGGCTGACTTCCGAGATTAAAGTTATTTTTCCGTTTGTAGTGCTTTTTTGAAAGTCGGTTGTTTTTTTTTTGTAAGAAGTTTTTTTGATATAAAATATATCCTATGACACTCGTAATACTGTAGCTTCCCATCAATGAAACAATTTGGGAATCGGGTCAGCAGCTCCTAAGATTATCCGTACATACAAACTCATACTATATACACTTACCTCTTTATAATATTTGTATAGATGATCCACCTGAAGGACTAAGGACGGAAACCAAACCTTCTAACACAACACAGCCCTCTAACGTAGACACAAGAGCACATATAAGTTAAAGTTATCTTTTGTGCGATTCCTATTATATTTACTGACAGTTATTGGGTTAAAGAGTTAAGTTTCGATGGCACTGTGGCATGTATTTCTAACATTTACGTTCCTTTCGACTAGTTGGTTATCGAATTTCTAATCGAATATTGAATTTGGTGCAGGAACTATTTGCCCGGTCAAAATGTACCCTGTGCGGAAAATGGTTCGCACTCTTGCACCTTTTCATGATTAAAATTATTGTTTGAAATTGCCACCAGATATTTAAAAATCTTTTTTTTACTAACATAAGTCTTTAAGCAATTTGTTTTTACTAACCAAATGTGGACATTGTCCGAAATAATTGATATTATTATTATTTCCTTTATTTAAAACTAAATATATAAATTATATTTTTAAATATATAAAAAGTATAAAAACATTAAAATATATAAAAAATAGTAGCCCACTGGTATCGGGAACAGGGTCCAAGCTACCGGTGGTCAGGGCTCCAGAGAGAGGAACCTCCTGACAATGCGAGCCGTGTCCAGAAGTACCGCTTTCGGAATCAAGCCCTTGATCCAGCTGTCCAACGAGAGCCTCCTCAGGTGTTTGTCGAGGCTTTTTTATTATTAAAAAACGGATGGTAAGTTTTCAAAATGAGTGACTGAGGGATTCATTTTGAAAACTTACCATCCGTTTTTAGACCTCAGCTTTAATAAATAACATACATAATCAGACTTCAACGATCCCAATGCTGGGAACTGCTTCTCCCTCTTTGTGAGAGGGACTTGGCCACCATAATCCACCACGCGGGCCAACTGTTAGAAGGGGTAGTTGTTCCGGGTCTGGCTGTTTGTGAATGTGAGTTTAAATGTTTGTAAACGCACCCACGATACAGGAGTAATTCCTAGGGTGGGACAATGCCAACCTCAGCTTAAGCATTACTATAAAATATTATAAATGGCTCTAGTCCTGACCTATGATTGAATTAAAATATTTAAGCAATAAATATAGCTTGGTATATAACCTTTGTGGAATGCAGACGACTCTAGGACATTGCTCTGAGGTCCTGGACTGTAATATTTATGAAGCAAAACCAAAATATTGCTCGCGAGGGAATACAACTCCGTAGTAAATTACGTGAAGGAATAAGAGAAATAAATCACTTGCTAGTTTTAAATATGCACTATATTTTAATTAAAGCATTTATTTAGACTCGAACCAAAAAATATAAATAAGATTAGCTTATCCGGCTTAAATAATATAGGAGATATTGTGTTAGATTTTCTGAACAGTGTACGAAACCGAACCGTCACTCACTCGGGTAGGTGACACTGAATCGGGTATACTGGGCTCCAATCGGTCGGTGACACTGAATCGGGTATACTGGGCTCCAATCGGTCGGTGACGCTGAATCGGGTATACTGGGCTCCAATCGGTCGGTGACACTGAATCGGGTATACTGGGCTCCAATCGGTCGGTGACACTGAATCGGGTATACTGGGCTCCAATCGGTCGGTGACGCTGAATCGGGTAGGTATACTGGGCTCCAATTGGTAGGTGACGCTGAATCGGGTATACTGGGCTCCAATCGGTCGGTGACGCTGAATCGGGTATACTGGGCTCCAATCGGTAGGTGACGCTGAATCGGGTATACTGGGCTCCAATCGGTCGGTGACGCTGAATCGGGTATACTGGGCTCCAATCGGTCGGTGACGCTGAATCGGGTATACTGGGCTCCAATCGGTTGGTGACGCTGAATCGGGTATACTAGGAGATGAATCGCATATACTCGGCTCCAGTCGTAAGTTGTCACTACTATCGTAAGATCATAAGCACACACCTTTTTTTGACAGTCCCACTGATGGGCAAATGTCTCTCAAGTCCTTTCATGAACTAGTTTCCCTCGCCTCCTCGAACCAGCCTTCGCAGGTACACGCCCAGGTCGTCTCCGCACCGCTTTCAGGGCCGGCCTACATCTATCATTCATTATAGAACATTTTTTTTACCAGAGGAATTAAGAGCCTCCTAATTTTCTTCATAGTCAGTTAATAACAAACTGTTTTATTTTAATGCTACCGTTTGATTGGATGGAATACTAAGTAAAAATTTTCGCCATTAGGAATCCTTCAATTTCTTAAAAAATATAATATTATAAACATTTAAAATACTGTTAATATGTGTAAACTACATATATTATGTACTATAGAATAACTTTACAGCCATGACTTCAATTTACACCAAACACTAATGTACCTCATCCATAACTCAACCGACTGGTTTAGCAATAGAGTAACAACACATAACATAACTCCATAACACACAATTACACGATTGATTTGGGTATATAATTGTAAGCTAATATTGTTGCTAATATATACTTACTAACAAGATATGGATTTTAATTATCTGAAATAAATTATTCTATTTTATTCTACATATAACTATGAACCCCAAGGAGTTAGGTAGAGGTGTACTTATAGTACCTACACCCACACTTCGCCAGTTATGTTTAAGTACCATGTAAAACCGCTATCAACCGGGCACAAATCAGACAGACTCCGAGCTGTGACTGAGAAATTCCTAATGGAAAAATCCAAATAACTTTGCTCGATCCGGGAATCGAACCAAGGACCTCATGCTCAACAGTAGCGCTCGCGACCAGTAGACCGACGTGGCAACAAGACGCGAGACGACTAGCGTGCAAACCTTTCACAGTGATTCTTCCTCTGATTTTGCATAGCTGTCCAAGTCACATGTGATCTTTATTCTTATTCTCATAAGGTTGCTATTGCGTTACTGCAGTCAGAGGAAGAATAACTATGAACGGATTGTAACAAGCTTTTTAATAAACAAGGAAAAAGCTTGTCAATCATGTACTTTCATACGGCATATTGACTGTCGATAACATATGGGCAGAATAACTATTTAGAAGTACGAAAGAGTAATATTAGGGTCAGGGTTATTATGAGCCAAAACGGGTAGTTTATGCCTGTTGGTGGCAGATGACGGCAGCACGTTAATATTGATTACAGACTTAGTACAATACTTTAGTGTGTTTTTATTATTGTTAGAAGTGGTACTTATTCTTTTTAACGTAATTATATATTTTGAGTAACAATACTTATTTAAACAAATCTAAAAAAACAGCGGTTTGTATCAGTAGTCACCAGATTTGTCTAAGAAGCAAAAGGTAGGTAGAACAACAAAGCCCAAGAAAGTACGAAGGGCTGATGTTTGCATCGCCAGATAACTTTCATTCGAGGAATAAAATTGCCGTTTGACAGTTAGTTTTTGTATAACTGTCAAATTTTCAAAATTATTCCCCGAATAAAGTTATTAGATGATTGCAAAATCAGCCCTAAAGGTTGTAGGCTGTTAGCAGAGCAGATAGGTAATAAAAATAGCAAAATAAATTACGTTTTTGCATATATTAAGAGATCAGACTCACAGAATCAGTTTTTATCAGAATCCATTTTGACGTGAAAAAGTTTTTCGCTCTGTGGTAATTTAAAAAATTCTTAGCGGCAAAAGATGTATGATTTCATCCGCTAATAACTATGATACTTTAAATGCTAGAGTATTGGTGGAACATTCTAGAGGTATTATATATAATTATGAGCATTTTATTTTTCCTTTTTGGCAACTGAGCCGATGTCGACTATTTTGCCAGTGGCATGTAGACTGTAGTGACAGCAGCATAGCAAGATGACAGCCGTCGAACGTTGCACTTTGTGGTAATGTTGTCAAAAAATAAAAGGCCAGTTTTGACATTGACAGTTCTAGTAGTTAATAAAGATCAAATTCGCAAAACACGTATTCGTTTGTATGAAGCTGACAGGTGGCACGAACGCATTCTCATTTATTTTTTGACAACTTTATTTATTATTTTTTGTTAATGTTGGTAGAGTTAGAATAGAATGGAATAGATTAAATACTCTTTTTTGTACACCAGACAAATAAAATAAAAAAGGAAATAACAATAAATAATATAGTTAATTATAATAGTTTTATTGTTGTTTGTGGTTTTAATAGTTAATTATTATTACACACCAAACTAAATTTTTATATCATTGTCATTTAAAAAGTTTGAGAGCATTTGGATTAGTTTAGGGGATAAGTTAGTTAGGAGGATAGGACATATTATTTGTACCAATTTTGAGGCAGCATATAATTTGCATATGATGTCACATCGCGAGTGCACCCTATTTTTATTTAATGGTATTTTCTTCATTTACATATGGCCAGTTATGTCATCTTCGTACGAGTTCCAGTTAATTTAGAGGGCAAACCATTTCATACAAATTCTATTCTAAATATTTTTGAATCGAGGTATACCGCCTCTTTGGTCGATTCCCGAGCCGGGCGAGTTTGGATTTTTCCATCAGGATTTCCGTAGAAGCAGCCCGTAGTCTTGATTTGTGTTGGTAGCAATCGATTGATAGATTTAATTAGAAATTGAGTTGTATTTATTAAAACAAATGTTTTGGTTTCAGGTCATCGATCGTAGAGCACAATGTTTTCCTTATGCCGACGCTTCAAAGATGATCACGGTAAGTAATTTTAGCATAAAATATCAGAGGGGCAATTCTGGTAAATTTAAAAACGTTCACAGTTGAGGGGCAATTCTTGTAATTTTAAGATCGTTCACAGTCTGATCTCAGTCTCAAGCTGTCAAAAACACCTCTAAGTTCCCTACATTTTGAAAACTTTTTGACATTTGTTTGTCGCCGAGGTGAGATTGCGACTAGATTTTGAACGTTTTAAATTACGAGAAAAAAAAAGGAATAAATATTGCGGTTTGACAGTAATATTTATACTTCGCCTTTTAGAAATCAGCCGCAAAACAACAGAAAAGCGCGCATTATGCATACATTTATGTATACACATGGCATCCTACTAATATTATAAACGTGAAAGTTTGTATGGATGGATGGATGTTTGTTATTCTTTTACGCAAAAACTACTGAACGGATTTAGATGAAATTTGGCACACAGATGGTTTATAACCAGGATTAACATATAGAATACTTTTTATCCCGATATTCCCACGGGATTGAAACTTGTGCGGGTAAAACCGCGGGGCACAGCTTGTTTGATATAATGTAAATTATTCCAAAGCATTGAGTTCTGATGCCCGTTTTAACTAAAACTAAGCGGCAACTAACGAATGCTTAAATAAAAGCGTGCTGTTGACTTTTCTACTTCCGACGCTTTTACCTACCTTTTTAGTCGTTGGGCTTCTAATGGTGAACACTTTTTTAAAATAAATGAGCCTCTTTTTCTCTGGCCTTTACTTATACATAGTTGGTCCCAGTAACTAAGCTAGGATGCTCCGACCAAACGGGTTAGGTTAGGTTAGAAATGTGACCAAACGCGCTAAATCCTAGTTGGTCGCAGTAACTTTACTATTTATTATTTTTAGAGACCCAAAATAGGAATTATTAGAGGTTCACAAAAAGAGACGCATTATTCATTATATTAGAGTGGTCAATTATATTTTAAGGAAAGCAAAATGTTATTTGATGATTGATTAAATTCATGTTTTTTAATAACGGGCATTGGCCTTCTGATTACGAGTGTTGCCAGACTCTCCTTTATTTATTTGTTTTATTAATTATGTACACAGTAAAATAAATAGGGATACGAAATAATTATAATTTGAGTACAGAGGTAGGTACTGCTTATTTCATAAGAAATTTTTTTCAGCAGAGCTGCGAAAGGAGAAGTCAATAATAAATGTAGTGTGTGATAACAAGAAGAGAAAAATATGTATGTGAAGTCGTTATTGTGCAATCATGAGAAATCCTCTACAAACCGAGCATTACAGTAACCTTGGCACTAGTCTTGTCCTACTTATTGCTAATCGTTTTAGGAATTTGGAATACTGCCATCAAAACATGTGAGCCTTCTTCCGAATCGGAACTGTGGCTTCTCGCTTTATGCTATTGAATAATTTTATTTTATTTTATTTGATAGGTACACCAACGACCTAATCAATCGAAACATTAACATTATAAAATATAACATATGTAAGCATTGAGTTATGGT
The DNA here is from genome assembly GCA_949629185.1 of Apamea crenata. Lineage (NCBI taxonomy): Eukaryota > Metazoa > Arthropoda > Insecta > Lepidoptera > Noctuidae > Apamea > Apamea crenata. The sequence goes on from OX451371.1 coordinate 14,023,979, forward strand.
GAATTAGTCTTTTACAGGCGTACACAGCACTTACCTACATAAAAAATAGCTTCTTAAATATTACGTTTTAACAAGATTTTTTACTCGTAGTAAAGATAGAAAAACTGCTTGCTGGTTTGAGCACTTGGAATAGAATAGAATATTCATTTATTTGCTCAGAATGTAGGTATTTACAATAAGGTGGTTACAATAATATGAAAGAATCCTTGTACATTCTACCATTTTGGCATGCAAAACATTGACGCAGTTCATCATCAAACTTAACAAACTACAATATTGGTATTTTTTAAATCATCATCAACAGCCTACAGCAGTCCACTACTGGATAGAGTGCTCTCCAATCGCACGCCATTCAGTTGATTCTCGGAAACTCATCCAGCTGCTACCAGCCTGCGAAGATCGTCACCCCACCTAGCCTGATAGCGTTTGCCGATTCGTGCCGTTTTTTTAGATATCATCACCATTCTCTTGCCCTTATTCCAATTTATTTGAGGTCGGCGCAACATGTCCTTTTCTTCCATACTCCTCTATTAGCCGCCATCTCGATAGTCACCCCCTTTCTAACCATATCATCATTCACACAGTCCATCCATCGTTTCTTTGGTCTTTCCCTACTCTTATAGCCATCGACATTCATACTCAAAATTATTGTCACGACATTTTCCTTTCATTTCTCCGTATGACATTATACCACGACAACCGATTTGTACACAACTTCTCAGTTACCTTTGCCATGAAAGTCAGTCCCACTTTCATTGAATGAAAAAATGATGTTGATGATGATGTTGATTGAAAGTCCGACGAGAGAAGGGTCTGACTTCCTCTTATGTACTCATTTCTTATACAATCCATTAATGTAACACCACGTATCCCTCTAAGCATTAGCATCGCGATTGCCTTAAAAATACACGCGCTTTTAGGGTTCATTAAAATTCCGATGCCCCTGTAGTCCCTGTACTGTCAGTCTAACTTTGATAATTGGCTAAATGCCTAATATTTTTTATGTTATTTTGCTAATACCTACTAAATATCTTTCTCAATACTCAGTCATTTATTTCTACAATGTATATGCTTAGGTGGTAAGTAAACATTTGTTGTAACAATCGTTCACCCTGTCGGGCACAGCAAAAGATAAATTTTAAGGATTTATACATACAAACTAACTTATTTCTGGTAAACATATGGGCATTAAGTTCGCCTATAAACAGTTTTTTTTAAGGTGTGTATAAAGTTTTAATAAATTACAAGAACTACCTTCAGTACTTGGTTCTGGCCTCCCCTGCGCTGAACTGCCACCCTGTATAGTTTGTGTGGATACGACACTAGAAGAAGACTCGGTTTTATGTTGCATACAAAAATTACCACTGCACGGGGAACTTTTCAGCGTCGTTAACACGTGTTCACCACTTTCTTCGAGGAAAACCGGCATAAAGCTTATTATCGTACATATTTATGAAAGAAGCGTAAGTTGAAAGCTGTCAAACTAGTTTACTACATGTTAAACTTCAGCGAATTTCTAAGTAGTACATTTCTCAGGCATCGTCTAAGTAAAGAAAAGCTTTAGTACAAACTAATTTTATCGTTCTAAATAAGGTAAGAACCTCCATTACTTAAGACAACATCACGCCTGTATTCTCGGTGGGGATAGGCAGAGGTGTTCCTACCACACCCACATTCTGTATTCGGAGTTTGTCACTTAGGAAACATTGGCGTAAGCGTAGTTTTAAAATTGAAATATTTACATGTATGTAGAGGAAAGGAAAGAGTATATTCATACATACATTTCATTTTTTACATACATTTTCATTTTCTTCGACCTACATAACCACGTTAGGCTATCATGTTTTTCATGATTTATTTTGAGGCAAATTCGAAAAAAATAGGCTTTTTAATTAACGCGTTGATTCAAGGTCTTTTGAAGGAAGTAATTAAAAGACAAGGGAATTTCATTTTATTTCAGGAATTGGGGTTCTGCCATACATTTTAATGGCCTTTGATCCGTTATAATGTAGATTGTAGGTATGTGTTTGATCCAATACCTATATTCAAATTTTATTTGTTTCATATTGACGTTATTTCAAGTTAAACAAATATAAACTTTATTTTAATTAAGTTGATTTCAGAGTTTCAGAGTGACTAGCACTATTGAAGAAGTTATAAAAGTGTATGAAGTTGTAGCGTAAACTGAACTTTAATGTGTAGGAATTAAAGTAATTTTTTCTTAAATTCATATTTGTTTAAATTTTTGGCGAATATGTCGCGAATGCAGAATAGTGTCTTTATTCTTTAAGTAGGTGTTTTCGCAAATTCACCATCTAATATTTGGTTGGTAGGTACAGGGGTAATCAATTGTTTATCAAATTAAAAGAAAGAAAAAAAAAGTTTATTGTAACACAGTTCGTGAAACACAAAATAAAAAACTGAAAGTAAAAAAATGTAAGCTCTTTTAGTGGTTTTAAATGAAAAGTGTCACATCACATAATGGAAACCACTCACTAATATTGTTACTAGCCCTAACTACATAGTTAAGAATAATACCCAACAAATTTAAAGACGAAATAATTCTAAGCCCATTGTATTGAACCAGTGACCGTTACCTAGAATAAGTTAATGAGAATAAAGTATTTAAACCTAAGTAATGTTTTAACAACAATAGTGTGTGCAGAAAGGTTGGCTAGTGGCTGCGCCAGAAAGGTTCATTTCAGCATTCATGTCAGACAGATGCTGTCAGACGCTGGTCAGAAGAGTGAGGCAGAGGTGCATCTATAGAATATCCACATTTCGATAATTATGTTTAAGTTCCATGAAATAGGGGACCCCCAGAGTCTCCCGGAGTCAGACTCCGGGCTGCTTCTGAGAAATTCCTGATGGAATAACTCAATTACACTTGCTCGACCCGAACCTAAGATCCTTTTATAGCATAATCAGCCAGTAACGTTCCCACTGCTGAGACACAGGCCTCCTCTCTGAGAGAGGGAGTGGGCCATAATCCAACACGTGGCCGACCCAGCGCGAGTTGGTGGATGTCACATGTCTTCGATTTCTTGGTTCTAGGACATGCCGTTTTCATGTCCTCACGATGTTTTCCGTCACTGTTTTGAGAGCAGTGGTGATGAAATAATTTACACCAAGTAATGTGCCTGTCTGGGTTCGAATCGAATCTATAACAGGACCTACAACAAGTCGCAGCCGTTAAGAGATGATGTTTGAGATGTTTTGAGAGCAGTGGTGATGAAATAATTTACACCAAGTAATGTGCCTGTCTGGTTTCGAATCGAATCTATAACAGGACCTACAACAAGTCGCAGCCGTTAAGAGATGATGTTTGAGATGTTTTGAGAGCAGTGGTGATGAAATAATTTGCTGTTAAAAAATTGCGGTTCCATACATTTTGACCGCGTAGGTGTTACACTATTCTATGAAACTGCAGATTTTTTTTGATAACCGACGAAAAATTTCTACACTAAGTAGGGGGTCAAGAATCATGTGCTGAATACATGGTTACAGTTTGCGCGTCGATGACCCTGCCACCCTGTGTAATACGGAATACCTATACCTGTTATAATTATGGCTGTATCATGAATACCTAGAACTTGATGAAATACTTTTAACCTTGGAATTTGTTACGGCGTTTCTTTTTAAAAGTATTAAGTTACAAATACTGGCTCCATCTAGAACTTTTGACGAGGAAAATAAATCTTTGTAACTACGAGTAACTTTGGCAAGCCTTATGGAAGCCTTATATAGTAGAGTCAGGGACATCCTATCCTACTTAATATTACGAGTATAAACGTGAAAGTTTGTATGGATGGATGGATGGATGTTTGTTACTCTTTCACACAAAAACTACTGAACGGATTTAGATGAAATTTAGCCCACAGATGGTTTATAACCAGGATTAACATATAGGATACTTTTTATCCCGATATTCCCACGGGATCGAAACTTATGCGGGTAAAACCGCGGGGCGCAGCTAGTTACATACATAAAGTCACGCCTTCTTCCAGGGGCCGGTGGCTAAATAATAACAGCCGCACAGGTCGATCGTTCAGGTTAAGCTATGCTTGCTGCGGTTGGTCTGTGGATGGGTCACCATCTTTACATACCCCTCCGTGCCTCGGAAAGCACGTTAAGCGGTTGGTCCCAGCTGCGCTGTCGTTCGTGGATTTTTTTTGAAAATCGTTACTGGTAGTCAGAAACCCGAAAGTATAACATCCAGTCTTACCAAGGGGTATTGTATTAGCAAGGGGTATTGTAGGTAGGTATACCTACCTACATACATCTGAGGGGCCATTCTCGTAATTTTAAGAACGTTCACAGTCTGATCTGTCTCAATGTGCCAAAAACTCCTCTTGTTTCTTTAAATTTTTGACATCGATTGTCTCTGACAAGAGATTGCGACTAGATTTTGAATGTTTTTAATTACGGGAATTGGCCTTTAGGTCAAAAACCTACGCCGGTTGCGAGTACTCCGCACCTGGGGGTCTACTCCGAAGTAGTATCGGCCGAATGTTCGGCCGTTTCCTGCTACGAAGTTACTATTTGGTTCGGTCGGTTCCGATCCTACACTCCTACACTCTTTCGAATATTGACTATGGTCCCGACCTAACTGAGCCGATCCGAACTTTTTTCGCATTTTTCAATAATATTCGGTTTGGCCATGTGTCGGTCCGATCCGAACATTCGCACTTTGCACTTAGGAGTAGACTCCCTGACCATTCCAAAGAACATCACCAATAAGGTCATTATATATCCTTCTTCGTTTAATAAACAGTTAATTGCCCTGAAAGAGACAGCCTCTCTTTCAGGGCGATTAACTTGACTATCATTTTAAATTGTCCGTATATTCAAATCACAACTGTCATTATTTGATAGTTGTATCACAGGGCTATAACACGGCAAGTTGACGTAGTCTACAATTATAAGCAACTAATTTCCCTGACTGTACCTGCGGTTAATATATCGTTGTCAGGAAACGAAGTGGCCCACTTAATGCGGGCTAACACACTTTCTTTAATTCTAACCCGAAGGATTTTGATGGAAATTGCTAATCCATTGCTTTATATGTTTGAAAAATTCATCGGTTCTACAACGTAAATGACGCAATGAATATTGTTGAATTGTCAAAATGAAAAGCATTTCAATTTTAGTGTGTTACGTAATTATCCCGCTGTATTAATACGATTGTGAAGTTCACGCTACCGAGTGACAGGATACGAGTATACCATACAAATGTACTGGTTCTGCTCCCGTGCATTTATTTACTTATTATACTTCCTAAAATCTAGGCAGAGAACATCAGTGCATTAAAACAAAATATTGGAAGTCGAATTAGTGGATCTTTCTGTACGAGTCGCAATAAATACTTTTTCTTTCTTTCTTTTTTCTCATCATTTTTCTGCTCTAAATCCAGTTGATTTGGGGTCGGCGTAACATGTCCTCTTCTTCCATAGTTCTCTATTACTATTACAGTATCTTTCTAGCCACAGCATCTTGCACACAGTCCATCCATAATTTCTTTGGTCTTGCCCAACTCTTACAGTCTTTTTCATTCATACTCAAAACTTAGTGGATCTCGAGCATTAAGCACACTGACGAACAGACGAGAACGAGAACAGACAGAGAGACGTTGCATTTAAAAATAAATTTTGTAGGTCTGTTTTCAAACTTTCATTTAACCAGATAGCGTAAATTGAAAACGAATAATGTTTATTATGCTTCTTTATTCCGCACGACTTTTCAAGTCTCATATTCCGTTCCAGGAATCAAGATATTCGTATCTCTCTATTCAACAATGCATTTACTTTTGTATAATTATAAGAAAATATGACCATATCATCCACAGAAAAAGATTCAAAATCACTTTGAGCACCTTATTTCTTTAAAAAAACATTAAGCACTGAGTGTGCATACACACGAGCGATATGCGTAGACACAGAGGCAACTGCAACCGACGACGCGTTTAATTATACAATTGTATAATTACTTAACTTAAATCAGTCGACAGCGATGCGGATGAATTTTACGACGCTATATTTTAGTTTGTGAATAGTTTTAGTTAAGTTAGGTTATAATTTTGTTTTTTTCATTAATTAATTAGGTACTAGATGTTATTTACTTACATATTATTTGAATGCTACTTAAAAAAATAACAACATTAAATGATAACATAATTATCATTGAGAACTTTGTCTGAGGACAAACTTTGATGTCCCTTGGTCAGATTTTAATGGGTTTTGGGCAAAACAGTTAAGTGGCAAAATGCGGGATATATACCCTTTTAAGACAAGGGTATTTTATCTACTTCACTTTGCTATTCCACACTTCCACTCTCTCTCACAGAGAGGAGGCCTCTGTCCCAGCAGTGGGAACATTGTAGGCTGATTGTGACCATGCTCTATGCATCTAAGTTGTCGACATAGCTCACAGAATAAGCAAGCTAAAGTGACAATGGGCCGGCCATATTAGCCGTAAAACCAATGACCGTTGGGGTCCAAACGTGTTCTTGAGTGGAGACTGCGAATCGGTAAACGTTAGGTGGGACGCCCTCAGGCTAGGTGGAGCGACGATCTTCGCAGGATGGCTGGTAGCAGCTGGATGAGAGTTGCCGAAAATCGAGTTGAATGGCGTGCTATAGTCTATGGCCTATGTCCAGCAGTGGACTGCTATCGGCTGATGATAATGATGACTATGCTATAGTCCCAGGGGTTACACTTATAAATCAGTGTATGGGTCACAAGTTTTTTTGACGCGACAACGTCTAATAAATCGATGAACGCCGGCTGCATGCACGAAAAGGATGACTCATTGTCCCGTTGCGCTCATAGTCCTGTTACGCTCATTGTCCCGTTACACATATTGTACGCATGCGCGTTTGCAATAATTTCATCAATGTTTTGTTATGACGTTGTCACGTTAAACTATCGTCCGTAAACCAACTTTACAGACAACCAATTTTTAGTATACGTATAAACAGCCTATAATGTTTCCACCACTGCTGGGACATAGACATCTTCTCTGTGAGAGAGATGTCACATGTTTTCGTTATTTTACGTTTAATTTTTATAACGTTGTTTATTAATTTGCACTTGTATATCATGTTAAAAATATGGACAGGTATTGTAGGAGAGGTACATCAATAAAACAATATCTTTCAGATATAAAATAACTTTTACGAAATCGTTTCACGTTTTTACACTTTTTCTTCTTCAGCTTCAGCCAAATCTGACGCCTACTGTTTTCTACCTTCTCAATTCGTATTGGCGTTTATCTGATAATGTTATGCCATTGTCGCCGATTCCCTTGTTCACAAACTAAACTAAATTCAACTTCAGTGCATCTTTTTCTTTCTATTTCATTAAGAAAATGACAGAATATAAATATTAGTTTAGTCCTATCAAATTAAGTTACTCCATAGCAAGTTTAGACGTGATTAAAATCATGGCTACTAATAATACGTCAGTTTACGTCAGGCGCTGACAAATTTGACAGGACTACACTAATATTTATCTTCTTTGTTTTTTTAATGAAATAGAAAGAAAAAGATGCACTGAACTTTGTAGTTTAGTTTGTGGAAAAGAAATCGGCGCCACTATCTTATAATTACCAAAAAGGTTGCATGCCACAAACCATGCGGATCATAATCTCTACTGAATCATAGTGACTTATAGAGAACAACAACGTAGTTTCTTGGAATTCGGAAACCTGCAGACAATAGTCACTTAGTCGTGCGTTTGAAGCGCAATTTTACCTTGAGGAAGTTATCTTTGCTAAACTTTGGTCGATATTCTCGTAACTATAACTATAAATAAAACCTTTTATCCTACTAATATTATAAACAAGAAAGTTAGTATAGATGGATGTTTGTTACTCTTTCACGCCAAAACGACTGAACGGATTTATGAAATTTGGCAAACAGATAGTTTATAACCAGGATTAACACATAGAATACTTTTTATCCCGATATTCCCTCGGGATCGAAACTTATGCGGCTGAAACCGCGGAGCGCAGCTAGTTTTTCATATAAAAATGTAGGTAACTTCACAGACTAAATTGCTATTATAATCAAACTCAAACTATTTATTTCAAGTAAACCAATTACAGGCACTTTTGAATTGTCAAGGGTCGGTCAGTCAAAAAAAAGATAAAGCTAGTACTGTAGACTGTACTGTAGCTAGGACTGTAAAAAGGTTTATTTAAATGTCTAATCTTATTTCAAATATAGTATAGATTGAGAGCAGACATTACAACCAAACCGGTTACATTCAGTTTCGCAAGTTCTTGTATCTTTCGTGTATATTGTTCTTAACATAATTTTACGAGCAATTAAAATGTTAAAATGGAAGAAAATTAATCTTGCGAACTTCTTGATTGATGATCAAAATCGGTTGATCGGACTGTAAAAAGGTTTATTTAAATGTCTAATCTTATTTCAAATAGAGTATAGATTGAGAGCAGACATTACAACCAAACCGGTTACATTCAGTTTCGCAAGTTCTTGTATCTTTCGTGTATATTGTTCTTAACATAATTTTACGAGCAATTAAAATGTTAAAATGGAAGAAAATTAATCTTGCGAACTTCTTGATTAATGATCAAAATCGGTTGATCGGACTGTAAAAAAGGTTTATTTAAATGTCTAATCTTATTTCAAATAGAGTATAGATTGAGAGCAGACAATGCAACCAAACCGATAACATTCAGTTTCGCAAGTTCTTGTACCTTTCGTGTATATGGTTCTTAACATAATTTTACGAGCAATTAAAATCTTAAAATGGAAGAAAACTAATCTTGCCAAGTTCTTGATAAATGATTTGCGGTAGTGAGTTGACCAGCCCAACTATTCTGTAAAAATCTCACCGTACCACTTAGGCGTAATGAGCTTGAAGCGAGCCTTCCAATTTCATTGACACTATTGACAGCTCACTTCACCTAAGTTTTCACGGTGAGATTTTTACAAAATAGTACTACTAGACGCGTTCCGCGATGGCAGGTTTGAGGTGGCGCGGGAAAAGAGGTCCTGGAAGGGCTTGGGGGACTTGGACTTGCCCAGCAATGGGAGTGTATAAGCTAATTAAAAAAAAAAAAAAACAACGTGCTTAAATAATCAAAGCAATAGAACGGTCAAAAGTGTACTCAATAATATTAGTAATATATCAATTTGCTACATTATGTAAAAATGCTTTACGCTAACGCTTTTTTTTTTTTTTTTTTTTTTTTGGATGGGAAATCATCAAATGACCCCTCCCGCTCTGGGTGGAGCGGAAGGGAGTGTCAGACTTTTACTGACTAAAACCCACCCGTGCGAAACATACCAAACCGCTTTAAAATAAAACCAATTTACGAGTGTCGGCCGACACAAAACCAGGAAGAAGCAGGGAAACAAAAAGTTACCGGACGCCGCGCCGGTCTACATATCAGCACGGCACATTCAAAAACACCAAGTAAGTCCTTAATTGTTTCCTACCCCCTTATGTGCAGGCGACGTGACATTCGTTCCCGAATAATTACACAACGCTTATTGGTCCTTCGACAGCCGCAATAACCCAACTTATTCAACATAAGTTTTTGGTTTGTGGGCAGCGGTTAACCTTTCGGAAAATCCCGCCGCCCCGGCAGGCTTCGGCCCTATGGGGCCCCGTCCTCTGCTGACATCTCTTTGAGGCGCGCGTGGAACACAACGCGCCGTCCGGCACGGGCCTGGTCCTGATCGGACGGTGAGCTACCCATTACTCACCGCCCGCAGGCCCGCGCCTACGGTGGCCGGGAGTCGTCACGCGGCTCCCGACGCCCGGAGCGTCTCCCGCGGCGGCTGAGGCGTGAGGTTCTCTCCCTCAGCCTCCCCGCCACCTCCTTCGCTAGCATGACTGCTTCGCAGAAGGAGGTGACTGCCTCCCACTCCCTCTCGCCCCGGACCATGGCTTGCACCAGGGCCGGACGCGAGAGGTCGCCGCCGTTGCCGATCGCCTCTACGAGGACACGGCGGGGCTCCGCCCAAGCAGGGCAGACCTCCACCGTATGCTCCACCGTGTCCTCTGGGCGATCCTGGCAGTGGTGACACCCGGGCGTCTCCTCCCGCCTGATGATATGCAGGAACCTCCCAAAACATCCGTGTCCGGAGAGGACCTGCGTCAGGCGGTACGTGAGAACGCCGTGACGCCTCTCTAGCCACTCCTCAAAGAGGGGTCTTATCGCCGCTGTCGCGGCGTGCCCTGCGCTGGGTTGCGATAGTCGCGTCTTCCATTCCGCCATGAGATCGCGCCGGAGGTCCGTCCGCTCCGCAGCGATTTGCCGCGGGTGCAGAGTTTCCCCCCGGCTTAGTGCCTCCGCGCGCCAATCATGCAGGCGCGCGAGCACTATCGCCTCCAGATCCCATGGCGGCAGTCCGGCAAGGAGGCTTGCTGCCTCGCGCGAGATCGTGCGGTAGCCCCGGATCAGCCTTACGGCTACCACCTTCTGGGGCGCGTTCAGGTAGTGTGCGGCTCGAAGCCGCAGTGAACGCGCCCACACCGGGGCCCCATATAGGGCCATGGACCGCACGATCCCCGCGTAAAGCCTCCGGCATTACGCTAACGCTCAATACTGAGCGATACTGCAGCGCATCAGGGATGTTTGCTGAAGCTCACGTGGACACTCTCTACGCGATAATGCGGAAACGGTGCTCATCCTTGGTCCGTAGGGTGCGGGGCAGCGCCAACAGCATCCTATCTATGATAGTCAATGTCAAAATCTGTTTTTAACCGACTTCTAAAAAAGGAGGAGGTTCTCAATTCGGATGTTTGTATTTTTTTTTTATGTTTGTTCGCGCATAACTCCGTCGCTTGCCAACCGATTTGAATTCTTTTTTTGTTGGATAGGGTATACTTTCCAAATGGTCCCATGAAAATTTTATCGAAATCGGACAAGCGGTTTTTGAAAAATCAACAAAAATCAAAAAAATTATCACAACGAAAAAGTGAAAAATAAAAACTTTTTTACAAAAAAAAAACAACCGACTTCCATAAAAACACTACAAAGCGAAAAATAACTTTAATTTCGGAAGTCGGTGGCGAAAAACGAAATAAATAAAAACCAAAGACACCAACTTCCGAAATTAAAGTTATTTTTCACTTTGTATTGTTTTTTGGTTTTGATTTTGTCTTTGTAAGTGTATCACTAACATAGTTTGTAAGTACCTACATTGTTACTAATACTATGAGAATTGTTGCTCGAATTAACGAAATAAATATGCGATGTAATCGTACTGTACCTAACATAATTCCAAAATGGAGCAAACAATTCGCCATTGTACAAAATCAAAATGTCTTTTAGAACGTTAAAACACAAAAAGCCAAAAACCTCACCTTTTTCATTACTTGTTTGTTAACAATAAATTCATTTGTTTACACTGACAATCCTGTACGGTTGATTAATTGGAGCGATTGTAAACCCATGCAAAATTAAAATGTGTTTGTTGAGGTGAGTGCAAACTGGAACATTCCTGACGTAACAAACGCGCGAATAGTACAAATGGTACGCTGAGCTTAACAAAATGACTACATACTCGCATGTGTATGTATATTTATTTGCATTGTAAATTTGCCAGGCTTTATGTTAATGAAAAAAACATACTACTGTCTTTGCGACGGCACAGTTGGCGCAGTGGTTAAGCGATTGACTGCTGCGCTGCGTGTCGCGGGTTCGATTCCCGCACGAAACAAATATTTGTATGACCTACATGTATTTGTTCCGAGTCTGGGTGTTTTTCTATCTATAATATGTATGTATTTACAAAAAAAATATTGTATATAAGTAGTTTATCAGCCATCTTGTTACCATAACACAAGCATTAGGTTGCTTAGCTTGGGACAAATGGTGCTGTGTGAAATGTCCATGGATTTATTTATATTATTTATTTATTTTATTTGCTGTTGTGCAGTAGGGTAATTGCCATGGTTGGAAACGCAGCAGAGAGACAAGTCACTTAGTAATAATAATAATGACACAAGCTAACTCTTTTAGGTAACATTAGATCCAATATTCAAAGTAATCGAGAGAGAAATATATTGTCCTGTCTCCTTTGCGTATGTCACGGTATGATTTCTTTGGCAAATGTTTGCATTTTAAATTCACTATCGTCTTTAGCACCCTCGAAAACCATGAAAACGTCACCCATGATGAATAATTTGAAAGTTTTCGCAGCCGCCATCTTGGATTTTCATTTCTTTTCAGCTCACCAACGGCTTTTACACTTTCTCTCTCCTCCTGTATCTTGCTATTATATAATACAGAGAGAGAGAGAGAGAAAGTCGCATGGAGGAGGCATAACGTTTTGTCGTTACGTGACGATTTCTACCAGTTTACTCCTACTGCACGCCACGTTTAAGCACTTTGTTCCAACAATAAATAATCTTTCACATCCGTCAACATAATGATCCACTAGTTACAATATACATTATGTATACAGTCCATTATGTAAACAGAGCGGTCGTATCTTTTTATGTGGTGGCCTTGCAGTGATATTTTACTGACTTAAATCCCTTCCTGCTCGGCAAAGTTCGGCAATAATCGGCTCTGATCGTCAGCGCTTTTGAATTTGTTTGTGTGAATAATCTTACCATCTCGTTTGAATGGGTTGTTATCTATGCAATGTATAGAAAGTTTTTAATGAGGGCGGGATGTTTGGTAATTTATGTATTTTACATTTAGGTACAGTAAGTCCCAAAAAGATGTAACGGACAAGGAACCATTTTATTATCGACAACCTTTGTTCCAAAACATTGTATCCACCGTCATCATCTGCCTAGCCTTTTCCCAACTATGTTGGGGTCGGCTTCCAGTCTAACCGGATTCAGCTGAATACCAGTATTTTACATGGAGCGACTGCCTATCTGACCTCCACAACCCAGTTACTGGATAATACGATACCCCTTGGTAAGACTGGCAGTTAGACTTGAAACATTGTATCCACCGTATAAGTACAAAACACAGTATAACATTTATTTTACAAAAAAAGTAAGTGGACGTTTTGTCTCGCTACAGTGATAGTTCAAGAACAAAACATGTCTTTACATACATACATACACAATCAGCCTACAACGTTCCTACTACTGGGAGACAGGCCTCCTCTCTCTCAAAATAAAAAAAAAACAAAATCAAAATCATTTATTTTTGCAAACATGGGTAATTCATAGATGTTTTCCCTCTTGCGTGTTTGTGTGTGTGTGCGTGTGTGTGTGTGTTGTGTGTGTGTGTGGGTAGTGGGCCGTAATCCACCACGCGGCCCTGTGTGTGGGTTGGTAGATGTCACATGTCTTCGAATTTTTGGTTCTAGGACATGCCAGTTTCCTCACGAAGTTATCCCTCACCGTTTTGAGAGCAGTGGTGATGAAATAATTTACACAATGTTAAGATATGTCTTTAACTTCGTTTAATAGAAGAACAAGATTATTTTTTTTTTGATTGGTTGCGTCGTGTATGGACCGCCAAAGAAATACTATTGTTGTGACATTGTTTCTACTCATTGGTGATTTGAATTTGTAACGGTTACTTTTGATTTGAAATATTTTTCGATACAGTTTCTGTCGTAGTTAGTCAAATATTATAGCCAAAACATACGCCAAAGTATAAACTACATAATGAAAACTCTGGGTAGGGTTACGGCCTTGTATTACCCTCAATTTCATCCCTTTTCAGTTTTCACCGTCATTTACGAGCACAGACCACAACCACTAAGTTGATTATAAACTCTATTATATACACTATAGGCGTTTTCAATTTTCCAACCACCAAAGTTCGTTGACCTAACAAGCGATGCATACGCAGCACGTGTCACTAGATTTATACCTTTTAAAGCAAAAACAGCGCTTTTTTGTCTCAAATCCTCTCCGTTTAGGAGCGCTGCATATTTCATTGATGTAATGAGCGCATTTATTCAGCTCTGCGCTTTATAAATGAGCCCTGGATGTATTGCCTGCGTTTGTTCGGGGTTTAAGGGATGAACGGGGTTTTAGTTGGCAAAGAAATAAATATTCTAAAACCCTGAGAGTTCAGTCATGCTGTTTTCAGAGAATTTTCGTCGACAAAAGCAATTTAGCGACAATCTTCATGTTTTAAAGAGTGCCTAACTCAGCGCCATTTAAAAACACTCATTTCACGGTTCGATTGTTGGAACACCAAGATGAACCTACCATCGTTCTAAATTTAAAATCTCGACGTCACACAGTTTCAGAGAAAAACGTCTGTGACAGACACTGACGTAGGGTGGTTGGACACAGTGATAAGATTTTCCTTTAGCCCAGGTACGCACGGGCGCGTTTTCCCGCGGCGACTCTTTTTCGCACGTTGGATTTTCAACTTGAAAATCCAATAGTGTATTGTTTTGACGCGCTGGCATGCGCTCTGTTCGTTTCTCAACGCTCGGCCCAACACCAAGAGTTGAAAATCAAGTGATCGCGATACTTTTACGATCGAACGCTAGATGGCGCTAACAAGTAAACATTGCATGTGATTGTGCTCCTAATTAAATAATTCGTAAAAATAGTAAACCTAGTATTTGAACAGTGTTTTTCCATGAAAGTGAAACTAAACTCGTAAACAAACAGTGAGAGTGTTATCATCGATTGGAAGTACCGAGTGACTATATAAACATTGATTTTAAAATTATACAAATTTTGGACTAAAAAATTCTATAATCTCAGTTCTACAGTGCTACCAGTGTACATAGACATCAAACTGTTAAGCAAACAGCCTACAGAACAAGCATATTATAAACTATTTCTAGACAGTGATGATAAAAAACGGTGATCTTAACAAAAATTGGTAACAAAACTGGCAAAAAAAAAAAAAAACGTTTTTTATTCAAATACCGCGCACCTACGTGATAAGAAGTTAAGACAACCCAACGCCATCTAACTGAAACCTCATAAACCACTTATGTTGTTAATGTGCCTGTGCCTAATAGCAAATAGTCAACCAATATTGCAAATAGCGACATCTATCACAAAAACAAGGATTTACAGTTTAAAACACCACTAGATCGCAAAATTAAGAGTCATAGTCGATAGCTCAGGTGGCTAAGCGGCGTAAGGACTGTCCCTGTCGTCGTACCGCGTGATCGCACGTTCAAACCCGACAGCTGCTGAGAGACTTTTTGTAAGAATTCAAATGTATATATTTCATCATGAACTTCCTAGAAAACATCACATTCCGCAGGACACGTACTTTATCGGAACCAAATAACGATACTAGTGAAATTATTTCTCAAGATGAGACCATAAACAGTATGCCGGGAATGTCTGAAGACGAGGAGGATAAGCAAATAAACATTTTAAAAACTGAGATTGAAAACCTTAGGTCTCAATTAAACAGCGCTAATCAAGAAATAGAAATATTATCTTTAGAAAATAGTTCCCTGAAGCTAACAAACGCCGATTTACTAAAGAAAAATGAAATGTTTAAAAAAGTCACCGGTAGCCCTATAAAGAGGAAAACACAAACACCAAAGAGAAACATAATTAGTTCTACGGATAAGAAGACTAGTAAATCACAGACTTTAGTTTCTGACTGCTGCGCTTCTATAAACAAACAGAAACAAAAATTACTGAATACAGAAAAAGTAATTAGAAGTGAAAATGCCAACCTAATTTTCTCGAACGCCAATAAACCAACACCAGTGCCGCCGTCGTCTCCGAAGCACAAAGTGTTCATGATAAGTAGTGAAACTTCCAATAGGTTATATGACATAATTGAAAGGACTTATTTACCTAATAGTGAAATATGTCATTACCGTATGCCTAAATGTGGTTTGAAAGTTTTATTGGACGGTATTGATAAAAAGGTAGAAAACTTCACATACTCTGACTTCTGTATCATTTATATTGGTGAAGAAGATTTCCGAAGAACATATAATTATATAGAACTTGTTACATATATCCGCGAAATACTTATGCCACTACAACACACAAATTTTATAATATGCCTGCCGACATTTAAATATATGGAGAACACAAATGTAATGTTTAATAGCCGAGTGGATATCTTTAACAACTTGCTATATCTGGATGTGGAAACATATAATTATGCGTATGTGTTAGACTCCAATTGTAATTTGCCGTACACTCATGATACATATAATTTATCTGGAAATCTAAATTATAAAGGCTTAAGAATTGTATTATCAGATTTGGTATATCTTATTTTGTATGTAAGCACATCGAAAACGGATCGAATAGAGGTTGACTGCTTCCAAAAGGACCAATCACTCTGCTTATCAGACACCCAAACACAAGAAGAATCTCGGTTTTTTCTATAATTATCTCAATATTTTGCATCAAAACATTGCAGGTTTAATTAATAAATCGGATGCCTTGTTAGTAAGGTTAGACGAGCTGTCACATAAAGGAACACACGTAGATATCATCTGTATTACAGAACACTTTGTAGAATCAGGTTATGAACATTTATTATACATACCCAATTATTGTCTAGCAGCCCACTTCTCAAGAAATGTAAAGCGAGGGGGCACATGTATTTTTGTCAAGGAAGGTTATATGTATAAAGCAATATCTGATATATCAAAACAATCAGTTTCAGGAGTGTTTGAATGCTGTGCAATAGAAATAATACCGCATAATATTATTATTATTTGCATATACAGGGTGCCTAAGCATAATTATTCAGTATTTTATGAAAAACTATATCATATATTTAAAAAAATTAATTTCGCAAAGAAGAAAGTAATCTTAGCCGGCGATTTCAATATTGATGTGCTAAAGAAAAACAAAATTACCCTAGAATTAGAATCTTTTCTTTTACAGTATAATTTAAAATTAGCACTTCACATGCCCACTAGATTAAGCAGTAGTACGTGCATCGATAATTTTGCTCACAATTTTCAAAAGGGATGTAAAGCACAAATAATAGATTTAGTTCTTTCAGACCACACATCACAGTTACTTAAAATTCCCACTAAAAAAACTAGTCTCTTAAAATCTTGGAAAATTGAAAAACAAGAAATTTCCCGCGAAAACTTAATAAAATTTAAATCTTATTTAGAATGTCTGTCATTTACGCAAGTATTCAACACTGACGATGCAAACGAATCTTATGACAACTTTATGGAGAATTTTCTGCTTTTATATAAACTGTGTTTCCCTAATAAAATCATAACTATCAAATATAACAAACCGATAAAATGGATTTCTCGTGGCATAAAACTATGCAGCCAAAAACAAAGGCAGCTACTTTGGACCTACCGTTTCAACCCTAATCGTAAAAATAAACAACTTTTAAAAAATTACACTAAGCTATATAAAAGAATAATAAAACTGACTCAAAAAGCCCAGAATAACCATTATATTAATACATCCGGAAATAAAGCTAAAGCTGCTTGGAAAATAATTAATAACTCCAAATCATGCTTCCCACAAGAATCCATTTTGACAATAAAAATAAATAATTTTCTCATTAAAAATCCTATCGACATTGCGAATGAATTTAACAATTATTTTATTGATGACATTGAAAGTAATATTAAGAGTGACATTCCACATAACAATAAACACAACCTTGATAATATAACATCACAATCATTGTTCATGTTGCCTGTATCAAACCATGACATAATTAAAACGATTCAAAGTCTTAAGAATACAAGTACTGTTGGTTACGACGGTGTGTCCACTAAAGTAATTAAATATGTAAAGGACGTAATGGCACCACCACTGACTCATATAATCAATTTGTGTATTACCGAGGGCGTATTCCCAAATAGTCTCAAAAGTGTAATTATTAAGCCATTACACAAAAGAGATGATAAAACAAATATTAAAAACTATAGGCCAATTGCAAAAATCCCAATAATATCAAAATTAATAGAGAAAATAATTTATCAGTCTCTTTACACATATCTTGAAAAGTATGAATTATTCTGTAACGAACAAAAGGGATTTCGAAAAAATACAACAATTAATATGGCAATGTTTGAATTAATATCTAGAATTATATCGTCAGTAGATAAAAGAAATCCCATTTGCGCCATCTACACAGACATGACTAAGGCATTCGACTATGTAGACCATAAGATCTTACTACAAAAACTTCATAGCTACGGTATCAGAGGGAATGTCCTGAAACTATTAGAATCGTATCTAAGTGACAGATATCAGTGCACAGAGGTTACTAGAATTTGTCCTAAGACTAAACTGGTTACAAGCTATAAATCTGAACCAAGACGTATAAATTATGGCGTGCCTCAAGGAAGCGTCTTAGGGCCGTTGCTATTTTTAATATACATAAATGATCTTCCAAAAGCCACACGTCAAAAAATGGTCCTATTCGCAGACGACAGTACGGCCATAATTGAATGCGATAATCCACATCATTACCAAAATGACATTAACAATTCTCTTTCTGAAATCATTGACTGGCTCGATAATAACAATCTGATTATAAACCTAAATAAGACAAAAGTAATGCATTTTTATCAGCGGCGAGAAAACCCTACTGTAAATATTTCATACAGGTGTAATGAAATAGAAGAGGTTAGTCATGTCAAGTTCTTGGGTATTACAATTGACAATAAACTCACTTGGAAGCCTCATACAGAAGAATTATGCAAACGACTCAGCCAATCTGCATATGCACTCTCCCAGTTGTCAAAAAAAGTAAATGTTGAAACCTTATTAACAGCATATCATGGACTAGTCGGTTCAGTTTTACGATATGGGCTTGTTTTTTGGGGGCAGTCCACTAATAGAGATCTGGTTTTCAAAATGCAAAAACGATGCATAAGGGTAATGTGTAATATTAAAGTAACTGATAGTTGTGTACCTTTCTTCAAATCTTTAAAACTACTTACACTGCCATCATTGTACATTTTAGAAACAGCATTATTTGTGAAGGCAAATTTACACTTATTTGTTAAATTATCAGATGTTAGAAAAACTCCTATGCGTACTAAATACTTAAATCAATTATGTCACACAAAATGTAAAACGGCTCTAATGTATAAAAGCTTCTTTGGCATCGCTCCAAGAATTTATAACAAAATACCAGATCAGATAAAAATATTACCTGTTCAGAAATTCAAGAAAACTTTGCAAAAAATTTTAATTGACAAATGTTATTACACGGTTGACGAGTTCTTAAATGATTAAGTTTGTAACATCAACATATTCTAATTTCGGTGCCAATATTAATAATATTTTTTTTTTCTTTCTTTGATATTTACCTACTGGATTTTTTGTAATTTTTTGACATTTTTTTGAATTTTTGACATTTTTTTAATTTTTTGTAATTTTTTTAATTTTTGTCTTTTTTTTAATATTTTGACATTTTTGAATTTTTTGACATTTCTGAATTTTTACTGTAAACTTTAAAACTACCCATATTTGTATGTCTTACCATAGGCAAAACATAGCGCACTGTATTTACCTTTAAGATCTGTATTTTTTTTATTACCTATGTTTTACAAATAATAAATGATTGATTGATTGATTGATTGATCGTGCGCACGTGGCTTTAGAGATCCTTCAAAACGGTGTAGGTTTTCGTTCAGTGTCTACCTACGACGATCCCGTTCATCGACCTGATACCTATAATACCTTATTCGGGTCCTATTACACCCTCGGGATGACCTGTTCTTAGCTTCTGAATATAACACGAGTATTTATTATTAGTATCAACCGAAATATTTTGCGATAGGTACTCGAGTAGGTACTTTGAAATAAGATTTCTATACGTCAGGATTTCTTTGGCTGAGAATATTTTCATTCACGTTGAAGTAGGTTCAGGCTGTTCTGTCTAATAACCAATCAATAAAAAGGTGTTTTATGGACGGTTCTCACCGCTAGCATTCAGTTAAGCTCTACTTTTCTAAGAAAACGGACAACGGTCACACGATAACGGTTGCCAAAATACAGAGCGTTTTTTGACACCTTATTAATATCAAATACTGGTAAAACCCAGCTCCCCAGCTAGATGGGCCGACGACGACCTGAAGAGGGTGCGGAAGGCGGAGGACAGGGTGTTGTGGCGAAGCCTGGGAGAGGCTTATGTCCAGCAGTGGACTGCGATAGGCTGAATTGATTGATTGGCTGAGTTGATTGATTGATTGATTGGCTGAGTTGATTGATTGATTGACTGGTGAAAATTACAGATTTTCACAGAGAGACAGCCGTTATAATAAATGATGGAACCACTTTCCTAGGAAACCATAGCTTTAGCGAATTTGTTTTGTAAACAATCGCGGCCTGAGCTTTGTTACGGAACGAACGTACATCAGTGTAACTTCGTTTATTGACGAAAAACTGATGTAAATTCGTGTAAATGCTCCTGGCAATAGGCTGCCACCCTATTAGATAATAAAAACAATACATTATACCTATATAATATTACATAAATATTACTTAATAGCTTAACTGGCGAAATGTGTGGGTGCCTAATTTACGTCTCATTTACGTATACAAGGGTGAATACATGCTTAGTAAATTTTTATTTATTCTCAAAAATCATAGTGACATTTCTTCGCAATGACATTAAGAACCCTGAACACGTAGTGGCTGCAGTCGAAAGGGCAAGATCGGAAGATTCTTCCTTTTCAATGAAGGAGTGGTAATTACACGTTTCCCTTAAGCGACACGTTATTGTTTTCCGACATCCACGTGAACGAAACGTAAATTCAGTATAATCATTTTTTTAAATCTGTGCGGTGAAAAACACTCTAGAAAAAGAACAAGTTACT
Source organism: Apamea crenata (assembly GCA_949629185.1). Lineage (NCBI taxonomy): Eukaryota > Metazoa > Arthropoda > Insecta > Lepidoptera > Noctuidae > Apamea > Apamea crenata. Next base: position 14,044,701 of record OX451371.1, read on the forward strand.
TTCATATAACGTTTTAGTGACGTCATTCGCGGGCAAGTTGGGGACGGTATGTGGCGGCCACCGCAGTCTTAGGAAACCGAATTTGCTGTGCAAACATTCGCTGCGCGAGCTTTTGATACGCAACTAACATACTTGAATGTAACGTATTGATGAAGAAAAACGGATGATTGGTGTAAATGCTTCTGGCAACACCCTCGGCTTGGACCCTACTATATGATACTTAATAGAATAACTCGCGAAATATCTGGACGTACAATTTATCTCTATTTTACCTTAATAAAAGCGTAAATAAATGGTAATTCAGTACCTACATTCAAATAATTTACCTTATTTTGCATTTAATGGTAATGTTTTCTACCTGGCCCTGAACGTCACGTGCTACGATTCGTACACGCGCCTTCTGCTTTTTCCACCTTCGTGGATTCTTTGATGTCCTGGCACGCTTGTGCCATTTGTGATGTCGTATGTTTAAGACCTTGTAAAAGATTTACCAAATGTAGGTAGGTAGGTATATATGTAATTTAAACGTGTACCAATGGAGAGGAATGAAGAGCATGGAAGATGAACATATGAAAGAAAAAGTATTTATTGCGACTCGTACAGTCAAACATAAAAAACCAAGTTATTAAAAAAAAGTAACAAAAAGAAAAATATAACAGAAAGTCCTATACGAGGCCAAAAGGCTCCTCCTATCTGAGAATGGTGCTGTGAAATTTAAAAAATAAATGTCGCATGATATGTACACCGATTCCCAATAAGTTGGGATAAGGGCAGGAAGATGATGATAATTCATTTTATAGTCCCAACAAGCTATGTGCCCGATGGGATTTCCCATCGGCAAAAATTACGAACTTCCATACAAAGTTACAAACTTTCATCCCCTATACTCGTATAACCCAACCCTTAAGGGAATGTTCAAAAATCCTTCCATAATGTGCTCGCTTTCGTTACGAAACTCTTGTGCAAAATTTCTGGACCCAGCGGTTAAGGCTGTACGTTGTTTGGTAGTGAATGAATGAAATAAACTTTATGCGCAGCGACATTTAGGTAAAGCCAATATTCTTAAACTATATCTCTGGGTTGTGGAGGTCAGATAGGCAGTCGCTTCATGTAAAATCTGGGTGTTGGGTTGGGTGGGTCTGGGTGTTTTTCTATCTATAATATGTATGTATTTACAAAAAAAAAATTGTATATAAGTAGTTTATCAGCCATCTTGTTACCATAACACAAGCATTAGGTTGCTTAGCTTGGGACAAATGGTGCTGTGTGAAATGTCCAGGGGATTTATTATTATTATTTATTTATTAAAATACTGGTATGCAGCTGCATCCGGTTAGACTGGAAGCCCAACATAGTTGGGAAAAGGCTAGGCAGATGATGATGATATACTCGGTGGCCCCCCGGGGGTAAGGTAACTCCGTAACAATACATACTTGTCTCATTAGTCAACACTACAGAGATTAGAAGTCTTTTATAAATTGCACTTATAAATGTTTACTGGGGGGCTCGTGGCTACATAATAACAGCCGCACGGATCGATCGGAGGTTAGGCTACGCTTGCCGCGGTCGCTTTGTAGATGGGTGACCATCGATTACATATCGAGACCCCTCTGTGCATCGGAATGCACGTTAAGCCCTTAGTCACAGCTGTCATAGATCTTTGACAGTCGTTACGGGTAGGGTAGTAGCCCAAAAGTATAACAATCAGTCTTATCACGAGGTATCGTTGCCCGGTAACTAGGTCGTGGAGGTCAGATTGGCAGACGCTCCATATACCTAAAATATTTATATTTAGTTACATCCGGTTAGACTGCAAGCATACATGTCTGTATCTGGGAACATAATTTCTAAGTCACGGAGTCGTATTCAAACTCAAACTTTTTATTGCATTCATGTGTACATTTCGTTGTTACATTCCTTCTTCTTAATGATTTCAATCTACATACATATATGTATTTACTTCAAGCTATGTTCAATGTTCTTTAGAAAATAATCTCTCCAGAATTTCTTGTTCGAATACACGACACGAACTTCCCATTATGAATGAATGAACTTCCGGAGCAGAGCGCGTTGAAGTCGATGTTTTCGCTCAATTAACTTTATCGATATTTCTGCTTATTGTAAAAATTATGAGTATTACAAGAAACTGTAGGTAATGTAGATTGTAATAATCACATTTCAGATACAGATGTTGCCATATGCCTTTATGCTAAGCTGAGGCCCTTTGCCTATTTTTATTGTTTGTACTTTAAAGTTTGCCAAAAACGCTTTTTTTTATTCTTTTTATACGATCTATTTCCGTAAAAAGAATGAAAAAATAGCGACGCTTCCACATAATAAACAGTTTACAAAGATAAATAAAAGTAGATAAATTTTAATTATACACATCACTCCCGCCTCCCTCGTTTGAGTTAATCGCTTGCCTAATGATCACGTCACAAATCAGCTGGCTAAATTGGTACTCTCTCTTACCGAACTGGCTCCAGGTGTGGCAGGGGCCTGAAAGCAGGGGGAGGGGGACTACCCAGCGAGAGCGGAGCCAGCCATTCATAAAACTAAGCCCGATCGATATAAAACGTCTCACCTACCCCGAAATGTCACTCGAAATTACTACATCGCCTTCCTCGCGTTCATTGCTTGGTCAACGCACTCCCTCCGGTAATAAGACGCCACTAAAAAGGCAATGGATTGTGTACATTGCCGTAATATAGCGTCTGAGTGAGGGGGACGTGTTGTTTTAGGTAGATTTATACTTTCCCAGCTCCTAAAGTACGTTTCGAGATTTAGTTGAGATTGGATTGCTTGGTTGGTTTAGTGAGCTCTTCGACTAGTCTGGCTGGCTCTGTATGCTCGGCCAATTAAGTTGGGGACGAACAAAAAGAGTGAAAGCTTCATAGAGACAGATATTGAGATAACTGGGGGATATCGACTCGCTCGTTGGAGCCTTTTCTTTCAGTTTCAATTCAATTTTCTTTATTGAAATAATGTCTGGAACGATTTATATTATAATATGAGCTTATAATTTTGCCTAGAGACACGGCAAAGGCTTCTCGTGCTTACATCGGCGGAACGAGCTTTAACGAGAATTTTCTTTATGTTAAAATTGTTACTTTAACAATGTTGTGGCATTATTAAATGCAACAAAGCACTCTTAGAGGTAGCATTATTCTGTTGAAACTGAATCTTACGAGAGCTCACTTTATATTTTACTAGCTGCGCCCCGCGGTTTTACCCGCATTAGTCTCGATCCCGTGGAATAAAAAGTATTCTTTATCCTAATTCAGGTAATGGTCTACTCATGTGCCAAATTTCATTACAATTCGTTCTGCCGTTTTAGCGTGAAAGCGTAACAAACAAATATCAAAAATCAAATATTTTCTCTTTATAATATTAGTTTACATTTTAATTAGCGACGATAGTCATAATTATAAGTAATTAATTATTAAATGTTTTTCAAAACCGAGTGATAAACTGCTAGCAGACCAAGATTTAATATACCTAAGTATTTTTAGGACTACCCGAAGTAACACTATTATTGTTGAAGGCCTATAATCTCTAGTCCTAACACCGAACATGATGATAAAGTTCTATAGTAATTAACGCCATTCTGTAGAAATCACAAATAGTTTTTATGCTATTTCAGTTCCTATTGAACCATAACAAAAACTAACTTCGAATTAATTTGGCACGTTATTGGAGAGTTACGAAACACAGGAAATCCTGTTCAAATTCTACTGGAAACCACATATACTGTGTGTATGTAAACAGTTAGCGAGAGTAGATTTATATAAACAAAGATCTCGCAAGAACGCGCTACATAAACGTAACGTAAATTCGAACGATTTTTGAATCGAAAACACAACTATCCTTTAGCATTTTTGTTCGAATTTTTGCGACAGGCACAATTAGTACTACCCATAGATATGAATAAGGTCTTAAAACCAAGTAATTATTACGTGCGAATCGAGTATTTTTAGTTTGGAAATCGTACGAATTTGTCGCGCGATCGTGCTAGGCCACAGTTCCTGAATATCGTGACGAGCTTGGTTGGAAATATTTACACAATTCTATTCGCCTATAACCTACATGTTGTTGGGGCAGGCAATGGAAAACGATTTCGATTTGTTTACGTTGGTTTTTACTAAAAAGATTTTCCATGTCGGATTTTTCACTATTACTACACACTACCACAGTACTTTTTTTGTGAATATTTTTCAATTTAATAGTATTACGACGATTTAATAGGATTACGTATTCAATTCAATTTTATTCACTACTGGGTGGGTAATGAACATAATATTATTACTCTTCTAAAGAAGAGTGATATTTTCCCGTCATTAAAAGCTGCTGTCAAGCTGGAATCGCCTATGATTTGGGGTAATCTTAGAGAGGAATTATAAAAACAAATATATTACTTAGTACTATATGTAGCCCGCGGCTTAGTTCGCATAACAAAAGTTAACCCTTATCAGCATCAATATTTTTCAAAACTTAACCTGTCGTGTTTTTGGAAAATATTTGCTACCTTCTACATTCCCTCTTTTCACAAGTTCAAGGTGCTGGATAGCTGACACTGGACGAAGGAAGCAGGAGCTTTTATACTTATTATTAATAATAGGTACCTACATCTAATGTCGATTTCGGCCACGGTGACTGTTTTTGTTTCCGACAACTATAGGCGACGGGCGAGTGCTCTGATGCGGCTAATGTAATCTATCTTGACTGTAAAGGTATGTGTACAGTGTGGACACGTTGACGCCATTGTGGTAATGATATTGTATGTAGGGTGGTTTACTCTTGAGGTGATCTCGCCTGCTGTCGAGATCTCTTTTCCGCTGGTTTTCGAAGTCATAAACATTTATTTTAACAAACGTCTCCAAACAGCCAACAACAGCGTCTTTTGCCAACTCTGGAGGGATCTATATTACATCTTTTCGTATATTTTGTTTTTACGTCTTTTCATGTCATCTGAGAAACTGGCCGTCAGGTTTCCGCTTGCCGCCCTTGAGTTCAGAAGATAAGATGCGTACTTACTTACCAATCAAAACACTTTGTGACCCCCCATCGTCGACTACCTGGCAGCCGGGATGATGTGAGGAAAAAGGCTCGCCGAACTTTATTTATTTGCCGTACCCTTGCAAACGCCGAAAACTTTTCCGAACCCTTAAAATACCAAATATGTGTCCCTATTAACTTATCGTGTTGATTCAAGCCGGCTAAGTGACACTTATCCGCATCTCTATAAAGTGTAAACAGAAAGTTCTCTGCCGTCTGCCTCCCTGAGATAACGACAGTCTTCAAACTCCTTTGTAATGGTAATGAATTCCCCTTGAAGAATCATTTTTAGAGATCCATTCCGGCGATGAAAGGCTTAAGATAGATAGGAGAGATAAGTCGGTTTTGCTGAGTTGGGAGATTTTTTACGGGATTTTGGTAAGCTATTTTTATATGGTTAAGTTTGTTTATCAATTATTATACTACTAGCTGCGCCCCGCGGTTTCACCCGCATAAGTTTCGATCCCGTGGGAATGTCGGGATAAAAAGTATCCTATATGTTAATCCTGGTTATAAACTATCTGTGTGCTAAATTTCGTCAAAATCTGTTCAGTAGTTTTTGCGTGAAAGAGTAACAAACATCCATACATCCATACATACAAACTTTCGCATTTATAATATTAGTAGGATTATTATTGTTTTTTTTTTTTTTTTGTAAGATTTTTACTTTCTCGCACATCTCTTAGACTCAGAGGGTAGAATCAAAAAAATATCCTTTTTTAGCGCTCGACTTTTTTTTTTTTATGTTAGCCTATGCTGTCCCACTCCTGGGCAAAGGCCTCCCTCCACTCCTTCCATCTTCGGCGAGCCCGCGCGTCCTCCTTCCAGTTTTGACGGAACCTATCCAGCTCGTCCCGCCATCTTTATTCCCCGACAATATCATTTCACGTCAATTGTCGTTGTCTGTCAGTCAGATATAAATTTGCTTTTATTCAAAAATACCTAATATGATGTAAGTATGTACGAGCACGGTGTATTTAATATCATCACCACAGCCTTCAAAACGGTGAAGGATAACATCGTGAGGAATCCGGCATTCCATAGAGCTAAAAATTTTAAGAAATGAAACCAATCCGCACTGGGCCCGCGTGGTGGATTACGGCACACCTTCTCTCATAGAGAGGAGACCCTCATAACAACAACGGAGATCAACAATGTACTAGGAGAAGGTTTTTGTTGCATAGTCAAAGTCAACGCATTTATTTCAAACTAGCTTTTGCCAGCGACTTCGTCCGCGTGATCAGCTTTCTTACATTTTTTTCCATCCTCGTACTTCAAGGAATATTCTAAAAAAAGAATTAGCGAAATCGGTTCAGCTGTTCTCGAGATTTGCGCTCAGCAACACATTCAGCGATTCATTTTTATATTATAGATAGATAGGCACATAAAAAGCACTTTTGAACGTCAAAGCAAATTATGTCTTACTAGTTACTTGTTACAATGATGACTACCCAATCATGCATTACTAACCTATAAAGTTACCATTGCTTCCCAGGGGCTGCAGTCTCGACATTCATAGCGATCGCTTTACGACCGAATTCGGTCGCAAAGTCCTGTCACTCCAAACACCGGTCAATCCGGGACTTTGGCGACCGAATTCGGTCGGAAAGTGATCGCTATGAATGTCGAGACTGCAGGGGCTGGCCTCTTCTCTTCACGTTTATTTAATTGACGTTACGACATTCTACGGCTATTGTACTTTCAGAGTTGCAATTAGAACAAGCTTAACAAACTTAATTATAAGTTACGTGGTTGCTAATGAGGTTAGATATAGTTAGTTTCGTCTTGATATTAATTACGTAATGGTGAGTTAATGTAATACCATCCTTTTAGGATACCTGGTTAGTATCCTAAAAATGATATCCTACGGTAAACTCGACGCTTCAATGTGTCTAGCGTTTTCCCAATCATGTTGGGGTTGGCGTCAAGTCTGAATGGATGCAGCTGAATACCAGTATTTTACATGGAGCGACTGCTTATCTGTCCTCCACAACCCAGTTACTGGGTAACAATACGCCTTCGTAAGACTGGTTGTCAGGATTTTGGGCTTCTGATTACCAGGAACGACGGTCTTTACGAATGACAGCCGGAATCAACGGTTTAACGTATTTTCCAAAAGACGGTGGGGGATCTCGATATTTTATGGATGGACCCATCCATGAATTGACCACGGGAGGCGTAGCTTAACCTTCGAATGACCCGTGCGGCTGTTATCACTTAGCCACAAACACTTAAGTAGATTCGACTCTTATATCTCATAATTCACCCGCCAAAGCTAGGCATTTTTTTTTTTGGATGGGAAATCATCAAATGACCCCTCCCGCTCTGGGTGGAGCGGAAGGGAGGGTCAGACTCTTACTGACTAAAACCCACCCGTGTTCCTTCCTTAGCCCTTTCTGTTCCAGGGCAGCGGTAACCCTTTCGGACGATCCCGCTGCCCTGGCAGGTTCAAAGCTAGGCTTTCTTACCGTTTACTTGTTTTAAGGGTAAACTGTAACTATGACATTACTAAAAGAGTATAGTTTACTTCGTGGTTAAAAACATGCAACAAGTAGCGCATCTAGTGGTTCCGTAATTACGCATTAAGGGTAATTACGTAACAGTAGCAATCGCTTTTATTTCGACAGTTCAACAACATTCATTGCGTTATTTACGTTGGTGAGCAGACAAAGTTTTCGAACATTTGAAGCAATGGATTAGCAAAATGCTTCAAAATGATTCGGTTTTGCGGTTGATAGTGTGTTACGTAATACGGTGACAGTGGCGCTGCACTTATGTCCTTGAGAATGCATTCCTAAATGCTTCGATTAAGTTGTTTAAAAGAGTTAGTATTTATGAACCTTTGAACCATAAATTACACTATCACAGCACAATAGTCACCAATGTGCAACATGACACATACAAAAAGCGCTTCAAGTTAATTTTTGGCGCGTGGCCAATATCAGAACTAAGGCTACCATCTTGTTTTTTTTAAATAGAAAGAAAGAAAGAAAAAGTATTTACAAATACATTTCAAATGGCATTTCACAAAACAATTGTCATTCGAATTCAAAATTTACTTGCCAGAATTTAGTTTTACAACGTATGGTCTTAAAACTATAATGGCCCCTTTACATTCTCCCATTAAATACGGTGCGTATATTTATTATGGCACTCCGACACAGAGAGCTTAGTCTTAATAAGTAAAGTACTACAGTGTACTTATCACTTGAAGGTGAGCACAGCACTTAGGTACATAGTTTGCGTAATTGATTTACTAGGTAATTAAAGTGATAAAAATAACAATATAATCAAATAAGTTAATAATAATAAAATCAAATAAATTACTAATTATAAAATCAAATAAGTAGTATTTAATTTGAGCGGTGAAAGATCCGTAGAGCAGTGTATCAAGAATCACAAAATAGGCCAGTTCTAGTTCAGTTCGTGCCAAACAAAGAAATACATAGAACAAATCAATATACGGAACCTAATTATAACACACACGGCCGAACTTGCCTGGCGGTTTGAGTAAACAGGGCAATTCGGCAGAAACGCAAATAACATATAGATACTTATGGGAGATTCATGGTGGGTGTGAGATCTATGGGTTTGTTGAAGATGTGTGAAGGGATATTGTGATAATATATTTTTTTTATTGCGAAATGGGGTAGCTCTAGACGTCAATTTCGTCTGGTGGAAAACGATGGATATAATGGAACGAGCAAACCCAGAAGATGCCTATTTACCCAAGACCACACGTTTCCTAACGACATAATCATGACAGATTTTATAGATTTGCGTTTCGAGAAATTCTCTTTAAGTTATGATTGTTTTTTTTTCGACACAAATCCAAACTAGAGCTGCTACTGAGAATTTCTTGATTGAAAAACCGAATAAATCTGACAGCCTCAGGTTCACCCTACGTGGGGGGTTACCCCACGTTCAGCGGTCGCATTTGCGACCTGTAGACAAATGACAGTATTAATCTATTACGATTCAATCATTTTGTTGTTAGTTAGGTTTAGTGTAGTTGCATAATCAGCCTATAAATGGGCCGTAATCCACCACGCGGGCCCAGTCCGGGTTGGTAGGTCACGCATGTCTTCGAATTTTTGGTTCTACGACATGCCGGTTTCCTCGCGATATTTTTCATCACCGTTTTAAGAGCTGTGGTGATGAAATACCTTACACAAAGTAAAGTGCCTGCTTGAATATGAACCCACGACCTACACCTCGTAAGTCGGTGGTACGACCGTTACCACCGGGCCACCACAGCTTCAACTGCTGAGAATGTGCCTGGAGAATTGCAACCACCGAAAGTTTATAATAAATCACACGTGATTGTAAACTGTCGAAGAATTGTTAACAGATCAATTCGTTTATAATAAAACGCATTAATAGTAATAGTAATAATAAGCCTTATTTTATAAAAACAGTACTTGGATTACATTACAGTTTAAGTGCTATGATAAAACAAAAGTACACACAAGTTTTAGCATCTGGAGCCGAACCTGTATCCTGTATTAAATTCGATCGTTTGCTAATATATTATCTCCGTGTCTATTGCGAGATGGTTTCAAGTACACGTTGTTTATTTTTGTATGTGTTCATAAATATATAATCACGCTTTTTTACACATAAGTAGTACCTACGATAATAATATCGACAATAGTAAGTTTTTCCAAGCAAAAAGTTTTAATGATATCAATAATCGAATGAACAACTTTCAATGGATGTTATGTTAAGCTCTAAAAATCGCGTCAAACATAAGTCATATGAAAAAAAAAACATACAGTAAATATAATGCCCCGAAATAAAACGTTCCCTAAAAAATAATACAGCCAAGTCTACATAAAATCATACGTAACGAGGCCAGCGGAGTCACAAATACCGGGTCCCAATAGGCGTTTCATTGGGCGTATCAGGAAAATACCGGGTATTTCATCCCGGGTATTTTATCCCCGGCCAGCCCCGTCCGGGTAAATAAACATTAGCATAAATCCAATATCAGCTCTCTGCTCAGTCTCTGGACACCTGCCTTGCAAGTTTCATAAAATTACTTGCCCTCCTATATTCGTTTGAAACGGAATTTCTTTCGAGTTTGTTCTCTGGATCGCTTTTCAATTGTTTTGGGATCGCTTTTTAATAACGTGTTTGATATTAGTTTTTGGGATTTGGGATTCAGATAGAAGCTAATTGAATTTTAATATGTCAGATCCTGAGTTCGATCGCAAAGGCTCGCGTAATGAAATTCGTGAGTAACAGCCCGGGTGTCTAGGTTTATGTTTGGTCAATGGCAATGGACTCGCTCCCTATTACAAAGGACTTAACATCACTTGCGAAATGTGAATTTAATAATACCCCTCTGCCTACCTCTTCGTGGAATATAGCCGTGATGTGATATTATGTAATTTAGGGTGTTTGGCTTGTGGCGGCATCTATATCGCCACATACGAACTACGCATCACACTGGCGTCAAGCAAAATCCTGCATCGCGCAAGCAAAGTTTACCGCGTGACTAGCATATATACTGGGTGGCGCAAAAGTAAAGACCCTATTTTTTTTTTTTTTTTTTTTTTTTTTTTTTTTTTTTTTTTTTTTTTTTTTTTTTACATAAACGTTGCCCCACACTAGGAATTACTCCTGTATCGTGGGTGCGTTCACAAACATTTAAACTCACATACACAAACAGCCAGACCCGGAACAACTACTTGTAGGCCATACAAATATTTGTTCCGTGCGGGAATCGAACCCGCGACACGCAGCGCAGCAGTCAATCGCTTAACCACTGCGCCAACCGTGCCGTGAAATTTGGTTCAGCTATAAAATTTTTTCTAAATTAGAAAACTAGATTTAGATTTTTTTAAATGTATATTTGTGCCATTAAATTTCGTACCATTAGGATTTAAAGATGATGTCTTTTAAATGGTGACCTCCAGAGTTGATACACATTTGAGCCCTATTTATGACATTTTGCATAACTTGCCGTAACACTTCCTGCGATATGTTCGTTATTTCTTGACGAATGTTTTCTTTTAGAGCTGCGAGAGTCTGTGGCTTGTTCACATACACCCGAGATTTCAAAAAACCCCAAAGAAAGAAGTCTGGACTGGTCAGATCGGGTGATCTTGCAGGCCAAGGCAAATCGCCAAAACGAGAGATAACTCGGCCTGGAAAAGCGTCCCTCACTAAGTCCATAGTGTCGCGCGCTGTGTGTGCCGTAGCGCCGTCTTGTTGAAACCAGATGTGCTCCAGCCCCAATTCGTCCAAACTGGGTATCAAAAACTCACGTAACATGGTTCTGTAGCGTTCTCGTTTGCGTGGCACGTCGCCTCGTTGATGTTTCTGGACACTCTTCCACATCTTCGCGCACAGCATCGATATTTTCAGCTGAACGGCCTGTTCTTGGTCTCCCAGACTTAGGTCTATCCAATGTTGAGCCAGTTGGTTCAAGGCGTGTGGCAAAGCGTCGAATTGTGCGACCAATCGGTGCCGGACGGTGGGGAAATCGTCGACGAAATTCACGTTGTGTTCTTATCACTGATGAATTATTCCGTAAGAACATTGACACAATTATTCCACGTTCTTGGGGAGTAAAACGGTCCATGTTTATTTTCAGTGTATTTTACATTTGTTCACTACACAATTTTCAACAACAGAATGACAGAAAATGTCATATAAAAAAAAAAAAGGTATTTTCTTTAGTGCCACTACTTTTGCGCCACCCAGTACAACGTCCCGACATCAATCGTCGGTCGGAGGATCCTTCCTTTTCTATGGAGGATAAGTCAACTTTACACTCTGTTCCTCACACCCGAATAGGCTAACAAGGAACTTCAATCTATTATTGGTATTACTTACCTTTAACCGCACTGGTGCGCTTCGCTAGACAATCCGGATCCCAAGCCCTTCTGTTCTAAGCACACGACATCACAAATCCCTGTGATGAAAACACAGTCAGTTGGAATCAAATAATTACCCTTCGAGGGCACACAGGAAGACAAAGGTAGACCACCAATTGAATTGGTGCATTCAGGCGTGAGGGTTTAAGTTAAATTGTGGAGGTTGAGCATAGCAGCAAAGGCCTGCTTTTAGCTACAATATCCATTCATTATAAACATTACGGCACGGTTGGCGCAGTGGTTAAGCGATTGACTGCTGCGCTGCGTGTCGCGGGTTCGATTCCCGCACGGAACAAATATTTGTATGACCTAAGTACATGTATTTGTTCCGAGTCTGGGTGTTTTTCTATCTATAATATGTATGTATTTACAAAAAAAAAAAAAAAATTGTATATAAGTAGTTTAACAGCCATCTTGTTACCATAACACAAGCATTAGGTTGCTTAGCTTGGGACAAATGGTGCTGTGTGAAATGTCCAGGGATATTATTATTATTATTTTTTTTTTTTTTTTTTTTTTTTTTTTTTTTTTTTTTTATTAGTAAAATAACGGCCGAATAACAACAGTTATTGTATAATGGCGCCGATTCCCTTGTTCACAAACTAAACTAAATTTAAGTTCATTGCAACTTTTTCTTTCTATTTCATTAAGAAAAGGACAGAAGATAAATATTAGTTTAGTCCTGTCAACTTAAGACACTCCATACACAGTTTAGACGTGATTAAAAACATGGCTACTAAAAATACGTCAATTTACGTCAGGCACTGACTAATTTGACAGGACTAAACTAATATTTATTCTTCTGTCCTTTTCTTAATGAAATAGAAAGAAAAAGATGCACTGAACTTAAATTTAGTTTAGTTTGTGAACAAGGGAATCGGCGCCAATATTGTTGAAATTACTGCATTTTAGAGTTATTTTTTAAATGTAAATGGTGAATAGATTACATTGGTTTATTACATTTATCGTTTCATTATGGAACTTAGTATCCGTTTATAATTAAAGGATTGTAACCGTTATTTTCCTATTCTATAATAATAAATGGTGTATACATGTTTATATGTATTAATTTTGGAATAAAGGAGATAATAATGGTGTATACTTAGTCACATTGTTGTGAAGAACATAGGGTAGTATTTATAAATGTTGCAATGATTAACAACTCTTTAACCGTACATTTGAGTTTTAGTTGTGTTCTCTACAGGAAGGTTATAAATCTACCTTTTTATTTTGAAGAACATTATCAAAATATTTTAGACGTTTCATATACACCTAATAATAATATAATATCATTGCTAATAGTCAAATAATTAACTATTAGTTAAAAAATAAGCATCAGATAAACTAACAATTGATAATCAGTTTGCAAAAAATTAACCATTAGTTACTATTTTTAACAATTGGTTGAGTTTAACTACGGATAAAAAAACCGGCTCTAAGAGGTAAACAAATATTTCTGAGGAAGTATGTCTATTTATAAATCTTTTAATCCAGTATTGGAACATATCCCAATAAAATCCAGACCGAAAAAACTTTAATGCTTTGACCGTCACGACAATTTTGTTACATAACTAACATAAATATGATCAGCACTCAATTGCGTAACACAAAATCAATCGGAATCTGAATAATTTTGAAGCAAATTGCTAATCCATTGCTTCATAAGTTCGAAAAATTTGTCTGCTCAACACACACACACAGAATCGATCGGCTGATTTAAGTGTACACAAACCCTGCACCCTCAATTGCGTAACACACTGTCAATCACAATCTATGTATGTATATGATTTTGAAGGATGTAACTAATCCATTGCTTCATATGTTCGAAAAATTTGTCTGCTCAACACGTAAATAACGCAATGAATGTTGTTGAACTGTCAAAATGAAACCGACCGAATGAACCGTGTTACGCAATTAGGGTGCAGTCTATAATGTTTCCACTGCTGGGTCACAGGCCTCCTCCCGGTAAGAGGGCGTGGGACGTAATCCACCACGCAGGCTTAGTGCGGGATGGTAGACGTCACATGTCTTCAAAATTTTCCTTCTAGGTTTACTCAAGCCGGTTTACTCAAGATATTTTCCTTCACAGTTTTGAGAGTATTGGTGATGAAATAATTTGCAGAAAGTAAAGCGCCTGTCTGGGTTCGAACCTACGACCTACAGCTCATAAGTCGCGGCTGTTACCACTGGGCCACCAGTGCTCCCTTCGTAACTAAAGTGTATGCAAAAGCGAATGGAACTACATTCCAACTGGGTGTCCCACGAGACCTCTCGATTGTTCTTCTTAACTTTAATATCGAGAAGATGCACCCCGCGGTTTCACCCGCATAAGTGTCGCTCCCGTGGGTATATAGGGATAAAAAGTATCCTATGTCCTAACTTAGGTTACAGTATACCCATTTCTGAAACGGCTAAACGGATTTGGATGAAATTTTGACGAAATTTCATACTAATCCGTTTAGCCGTTTTAGAGTAAAAGATTAAGAAACAAACATACAAAAAATCTAACTTTAGTTTTTATACTATGTGGTTTCTAAGAACAAACTCTTCGTAACAGTTTCACATTTATCAAAACTGACCCATCTCAACGGATCACTGTGTAACAAAGACTTATATCCTCAACCTACGGTACATACTACGTAAAAATAAGAAGTTTATATAGCCTTTATTTTTCCTTTATCCGTAGCACAAGACGGTATATTCCAGGTATAAGCCGGGATCGGGGATGTCAAAGTGATTCCAAGTGTTACAGCCAAATATTGTGGCAGGAAAAAATATACCTGAGGCCGATGAAAATACACTTTATTAGTAATTTGGAGACCGGGTCAGGGTATAAGAATAAGGAATAGACTTGTAGGTATACCAAGGTACTGATGTCGGATTTCTACTTCTTATCGATCGCTATTCAGGCAGTCTGCGGAAGGTAGTGGCCAGGGTGTTGTAGCGTAGCCTGGGAGAGGCCTATGTCCAGCATTGGACTGCGATAGACTGATTGATTGATCGTTATTGCTGAGAAGTAACATAAGTCTTCAAAATCACTCATTTACTTTTACTTAAATAATAATATAGCATTTAATTCATCCAAATATTTCATTAATATTAATGAAATATTTGTAATATTTTTAATTAATTATTTTTAATTAATTAATTATTATTTATTAAATATTTTATTTTAGTCGACTCTTCACATGGCCAGAGGGCTGGCCTGTTTCTGGCCAGCCAAAGAATTAGTATCGTCATACAACGTGGCAATGCTGCCAGCCTTTTAGGCACTGTTCCTGTTGACAGCGATGCGGACGAATTTTTTGTTGCCCTATGATTATTTTGCTTATTTTTTCCCAGAATTCTTCTTTTCTGAAAAGAAGAATTGTAATATTATATTAAAATAAATCAATTCATACACAAGTATCTTTACTTTTGTAGTTATCATTTCCTCAGCTATCTCTCAAGTTCTACATATATTTCAACGTTTTCAGGTTACTAATCTCGAGGACGATGCACGAGTATAATTCGAAATTGTTACACAGTTCACATACAAAATTATTAATTTTAAGGGTACACTGGCGTGGCGGTCATTTTGTAATACTCAAAGTTATAAACAATGCTCTAAGCTATTGTTGAACAGTAACCATGTTGGCACCAGTGTTGAATAAAATACACTAAGACCACAAGATAAGTTTTGTTTTCTTTGTAGATTTTAGACTAAATAAAAACCTTTTTATAACAAAAACATTGTCACACTTTTAGTTGTACAGACGCCAGCAGGTCAAGCTACCCGAAACTGTCAAATTTTACCAATCAACCTTGAACCTTAATGATTTAGCCATTAAGTTGAAAATCAATTAAAGAAATTTGACAGATTGTAGTAACTTGATGTGCTAGCGTCTGTACCTACCCACAAATTCGTATAACACTACTTGCTATTTAAATATCAGTGACAGGAAGTTATAAATTATATGTAACACTATTTAGTTCTGTAAATGAAAAATTAATAAAATAACAACTAATAACTAATTATTATCCTACTAATATTATAAACGCGAGAGTGTGGATGGATGGATGGATGTTTGTTACTCTTTCACTCCAAAACTACTGATCGGAATTGGATGAAATTTGGCACTCAGATAGTTTATAACTAGGATCGAAACTTATGCGGGTGAAACCGCGGGGCGCAGCTAGCAGCAGCAGCAAAAATAATGTCGAATTGAGAACCTTCTCCTTTTTGCAATCGGTTATAAATAACTAAAAATGGTCTAAGGTGTCATTGGAGCCAAACTCGTAGCCAAATTTTGGGCCTACTCTATTTAGATCCCCATTGACACGTTCGCGCTGAGATGAATGGTCTTAATAAAATAAATGATAGAATCTTTGAATGAAAAGTGAGAATGATTCACATTTGTATATTCATGCATAAGCTTCACTCATTCATTTCTATAACCCTCAAAGGAAATCATGTCCACAGTTCAGGTGTCACACCTAAATATTAAGGTAACTTCGACAAATGTAACGTCATGTATCTTTCTGTACCTTTTTCATCTTTCATTACATACAGTCAGGATTTGTTTTTTGGTTCTAGCGGTACAGTTGGTTTCAAAACTTGTTGGAACTGAATGTTTGTCGTTCCCTGATTCTAGTGTTGTTTGTTTAGAATAATATGTAGTGTGACTCGTTGGGACCATGAGACAACTTTATATAGTAGCTTTAGCTTTATCAAACAACGCTATAGCAATGTAAAATAGTCGTGGTAGAGCTCTTTGCTTTTTTATCCAGGGCAGTACTACCAACATTCCATTTCTGCTGCTAAGTGACGCCTTTATTATTATATTCTTGGCGTTAGAAGTTCCAGAGTATGTACTATCGCCAAAATCTATATCTGACTACCGTAAGGACTATTCCTGCTTGCAGCGCGTATTATTAGTCGACCTAAAAGGACCCTCTTTTCTTTTACTTACGGACGCAGCTGCGGTCATTATGTGCACGGGATTTTTTTTTTAAATGGTAATTTAAAGGTTTTGGCAATGGTATTTTTTTTTAGGGAAGTCCTCATGGATACCCTCCGTCTGGGAAGAACGGAGGGTTATGTCGAACGTCGGACTCCTACCAAGTAAAACCCCACTATTCCTTCTAGTACATATCCACTCGCAGAGTATGTACCTATCGTGGTTTAAGTTCTAACACCACGTAAGTCAAGTTTTGTTAGTTTTGATTTTGATGGCGTTAGCTAGAGAATCGGAAGACGCGTTGTTTTAGCCAATAAAAACAAGCAGCGTCTAATAGGAACTCATAAAATAAAGTAAAATGTAACAACACGAGGTCCATCATCTGTTTTTTCACTCTCCTGTAAAGTTGCTATTTTTGACTTACTTAAGCGACCTATGTAAATAGGTATCCATTTACGGTGGTTAACAAGGTTTTCCAACCAGTATAAAAAGTATGTAAAAAAGGCTTGCTCAATGTTCTGTCTACAGACTAAATTCCCTTTGAAAGCCGCTTATTTCTATAACATTATTGTGATATTCCACCAACAAAAACATTATTTTCTCGCACACGAACCACTATTTTCAATAATCCCTAAATACCTTCAGAAAAAAAATTACAGCCAACATTTTCCGTACCATTCCACATTTCCCGACGTTTAAAGGAATTACACAAAATATATTAGTTGTAACAATGATGGATCATTGTTCTGATTAGTCTCTTCGGCGACGACGGTGTAAAGTTCCCTTCACACGACCCGAGTCCGACGGGCGGGTAATCAACGCCGAGTACCCGGTGATTTTAAATTGTATTCTAACTTGTAATTTGACAGTTAGGAGGGATAGCAGTTTCTGACAAAAAAAAAGCAGTAAAAAATAGGATGGGGGAAATTTAATGAACTTTGTAATGTACTTTATATACTTTGTTGTAATTGAATTTAAACCTGTTAAAACACGTTATATTCGTCTATAAATAAAATAAAATAAGTATTCAAGTAACAAGACTCAAATACAAAGAGATACATAAAACAAAGCAAAAAAAAAGAAGAAAAAAAAAGAATAATAAATAAATAAAATAAATAAATATCCCTGGACATTTCACACAGCACCATTTGTCCCAAGCTAAGCAACCTAATGCTTGTGTTATGGTAACAAGATGGCTGATAAACTACTTATATACAATTTTTTTTTTTTGTAAATACATACATATTATAGATAGAAAAACACCCAGACTCGGAACAAATACATGTAGGTCATACAAATATTTGTTCCGCAACAAATAAGGATACAGAAAGGATAACAATCATAGACAAAACTAACACTATGTCTGCTGCAGCATTGCCGGTTATAAGGGCAATCCAGTCTGTTTTCGATCATCGCCGGAACGGACGTTGTTGAATCATAACATGAACTAAATTTTTTTTAAGTAAAAAAATAAAGGCTAATTTTTGGTGTATTGTAAGGTAGACTGGTATAATAATTATTTGCAATACCTATGCCAATAGAACAAACATTTTCAACTTCAACTAATTTTATAAAGAAAAGAACTTTTTGCTTCGAACTGTCAAGTTACTGAATACTACTAATTAAAAGTTCAAGTATATATTGTACGCTTTACCATTGGGCAATCGGTTCTGGCTACCCAGCAACCGAATCTGGAGTAGGGGCTAAAGGTCCTTTATATACTCGCAGTCCGGTCCGTACGTCACCACGGGAGTGCGACGGTATTTCCCTGCGGTGTCATTCGGTGCCCGTTTCATTTGGCTTGTTGTAAAATATTACATTTTTGATATATAAATATTTGATATTAGGTTTTTGCTGTATATTTTTAGAAGACAGATTTTATGAACGATTTATCCAAAAATATATAGCTGTATCCCATTTTGCGTTAGTATGACTGTGATCACGATTTGTTCGCCAAGTGAAGGATTACCGTAATATTTTGTCGTGATAATTGTTTGTAGTCTGTGAAGGGCCTTTGTTTGGCAGCGGACGTTTGCTGGCTTATTAATAAACTGTTAGGGTTAAAGGAGGACACCAAAGGAAAGGTCGTTCTAAGGATTATAGTAATACGTTTTTTATATATTTACGTTATTTATAATTTGGAAGGTGTGTTTACTAATCAAACATTCGGCAATTAAATGGTGCGCGGGAGAGAAGATACCAGAATTCCAACATACCGGTTAGGATCACAGTCGACGTTTTGAGTAAATTCCACTCTTAGTAAATGCATAATTATTTTGCTAAAGCTACGGTTTCTAGCAGAGCGGTGGCCGCACATAGATCAGCAGTGCGATTCTGTAACCATCTCACTGTGAAAAGTTAGGTGGAGTGAACTTGGAGTGAGCTGTCATTCCAACTGTTTGTTTGTTTTTGTTTTGTTTAGAAAAATTCTTTATTAACATAAAACATTTACAAACCTGTAGTACTTAAAAATAAAGTAACAGTTACCAACACTAATAATATTACAACAACACTTTTACAGGCTAGGATCACCTTTATAAGTATATAATAGTGATGGTTACAAACTTGTTACAGCATGAGACATTTAATAATTTAAGCTTGCATTAACTGATTAAATTTTTGGATAAATTTCATTTATAAAAAATTATAAAAAAATTAGGGGGTAGCAGCAAATACTTAACTACGCGCTCAGCGTGAGTGCGACCGGTGCAAGCGGCAGCTCAGGTAATCGCGCGTGGCCGCCAGCGGCCATTCCAACTAATGCTAGGGATTGACAATATTGACAGCTCACTCTAAGCTCACTTCACCTTACTTTTCACGATGAGATTTTTATAGAATCGATCGGCTAAAATTTACCGCCGAATGACGTCACTGGAACGTTATTTATGAAAGTAAGTTACTGTGTTTTCTTAGAGAGCATTTTTTGACACCATAAAATCAAACCCCGGTGCCATCATTTTCTTGACGGCCGTAATATGGCAGCCACCGCACTTTTTGGAAACCGCAGTTTTAGCTACAGAGATTTCCAGGAATACCAATAATGTTGTTCGGTATGTAGGTATATGCATATTCTCTACACTGTCCTCACATACTTACTAACACTGTAATTTGAAAACATTGTAAAGGCCAATTATTTTTAAAACAGTAATCGTGAAGTTTCTTGACCATAGGAAACTTCATAAGTTTCATAAGTGCCCCATGAAGGTTTATGTGAAATAATTTATTTTGATTTTGATTTTTGATATTGCTTACAAAAACATAAAGTTCAAGATCAAAGGACGAGCGTTATTAATTGTAACATAATCATGTACCACACACACATAGTTCATGCGATCTCGTTGCGTTATTCTGCGAACGACGTTTTAATATAAATTCAATTGTGGCAATCAAAACGCGGAGTGTTTCTGAGAATCGATAGTACTGCATGTATGGTATGATACTAACGTGATTTGTTTACCATGTTATGTTAGTAACACGTTAATTAAGTGTAAGTTCATTCGTTTATTTTTCTGTTATTGTTTTATATCAGATTGTAAATAAATTATAACACTTTGGTGGGGCTTGTGGCTAAGTAATCAGCCGCACGGGTCGATCGATCGGGTTAAGCTACGCTTGCCGTGGTTAGTCCGAGGATGGGTGACCATCTTCACATAGCAAGACCCCACCGTGCCTCGGAATGCACGTTAAGCCGTTGGCCCTGTCTGTCCTTCGTGGATCTTTGACAGTCGTTACGGGTCATCAGTAGTCCGAAAGTCTGACAACCAGTCTTATCAAGGGGTATCGTATTACTTAGTAATTGGTTTGTGGAGGTCAGATAGGCAGTCACTCCATGTAAAATACTAGTACTCAGCTGCATCCGGTTAGACTGGGAGCCAACCTCAACATAGTTGGGAAAAGGCTAGGCAGATGGTGATGATGCCTTTACCTGTACGTATGTAAATGTTTACTGATTATACGTCTTTGTTGGTTTAACATAGTGTCTTGTAAGTAATTGAAGGTCTGCTTCGATTATTTTAGAAAACTAATTATGTATTTTGAACTCTTTACCCTATGAAATAAAGAGACAACAGTTAGTTTTGCATGTGTCATTTAAAATGAAGAGTGTATTATCGTCCCAAAGTTTGTATATACGCCCTTATTTAGTTCCGTACGTAAATGGCTACGGTATCCTTACTGTAATAACAGGGATACAGTACATTCGATATTTCCCAATTATTACTATCCTCAGCGTACAATCACCAAATATTAGGCATATGGGTTTCCATGCCCTTTTCTCTAATATTCCAATGTTTTTGCATCGAAATTGGGCGATCTCTGCAATATCTTCGGACCATCTGGCGATCTTATTGAAACACAAAATTTACGTGGAATGACAAACAGCCGATACACCTTTTAGTTATTAATTTATTTTAGTATTTAGAATTTCAAATTGTTTAGAATTCCTATTTT
This sequence comes from Apamea crenata, assembly GCA_949629185.1. Classification (NCBI taxonomy): domain Eukaryota; kingdom Metazoa; phylum Arthropoda; class Insecta; order Lepidoptera; family Noctuidae; genus Apamea; species Apamea crenata. The sequence continues at coordinate 14,066,029 of OX451371.1, forward strand.
GTTTAAATCAATCAATGTTAGAGTCGCAAAGAGCTTCAGATTAGTAGGGGTATCGTATTCCCCAGTAACTGGGTTGTGGAGATTTGATAGGCAGTCGCTTCATGTAAAGTACTGGGATTTGGCTGCATCCAGTTAGACTGGAAGCCAACCACAACTTAATTGGGAAAAGGCGATGATGAAAGAGCTTCAGATTATTTCGTGTACCGGCCTGTTTTCTAAAAGCATTATGGATATTTACGATTTGTTGGAACACGGACTTTAACGATCCCCGGATTTTAGACCATTTTGTTCTAAAACGAATATGTAATTGAATTTCCGCAGACCTTTCATGTTTAATAGGAAACTTACTTAATGCCATTTCGAGAAAACGTTTTAATTTATTTATTAGCTCTGTACAGTCACGAGCACCAATATGTCAACACTTGGCAACTTTCAATTGCGATTTTTTCGTGAAATAACAAATGCAGCCTTGAAATACGACACATTACATAAACCTATGGGTTTGAAAATGCTATGTTCGTAACAACATAAAATTTCATTCAAAAATAAAGGAGTAAATCGCTTTTGAATAAAGCCGAGTGTATACATACTTTTGCTCGTGACTGTACATATCACATTTTATTTTAAATTACTGTTGGTTTTTGTATATGACAGGGTAGGGTACTGCGAAACTTAAATGTTGGGTTGCTGTTGACTTTCTGAACAATAACTTAACATACATTGAGTCTAAACTTATCAAAACACAATACAATAAAAGAGAATGGGCACCAAACTATGGGTTTCTGCCCTGAAGCCCAATAGCCACAAGATATATACCAGTGAAAAGAACTCTTCAAGTAGAACTTTTGTTAATAACACGACTTTTGCCAATTATTAGACAGTGACAGTTTGGACACCGAAATTAAGGAATTCTGGGCGCCTAATAGCCATAAAATGTACAGGGTTATTGGTGAAATACTAACAACCTTCTAAGACTGTATTAATAACATCATAAACAACAACTTTTGTTCTATGACTTTTACGAAACATAATACATTTACCAAAAACAAACTTTAAGATTTCGTTATTCTATCTAACCCCCCCTCCACTGCATTTTGTACTAGACACGGCAGTTTGTTAACCTAACTAGCGCTTTCTTTTGCTTCGCGTCGAGTAACATTTAGAGCGTTGGATTGAAATATTTTTTATTTTCTATCTGCCAATCTCCTTTTAGAAATATTTAATGGTTACATTATGATGTTCAATTGTCAGTAATAAACAATATATAAAAACACTTTAATAACCATAGTGCTTTTGCCCTCATCCCAATTTATTTGTGAACGGAGCAGCATGTTCTTTCTCGTATCTCTATCATACACCATCTCAGTATTCACCCCTTTTCGCACAATTCATCCATCGTTTCTTTCATCCACAGACATAGACATTCCTTACTATCGGAAAAGATGAATAGGGAATTCACTTTCACAATACCCATGGGAATAAAAGCCGTATTCAATTCTTCATCTGAAACCGCGCGGTAAAACCATCCCGGTTAGTATGAAGGGTCCATTTACCGTGTTATTGCGTATTCGTCTCACGTCGGCTCGACGGTTTTGGTTCGTCTCGTTTCGTTTCGTCTCGTTGGAACTTTCCTGTTTACCACAAATAACTGCTTTTGTTAATATTCTCGGCGGTTCTCTGATACTGTTAAATTTCCGTTTTTTTGCTGTCGCTGTTTGTTTGTTGGGTATTTTTGATGACTCGGGATTTTTTTTTGGTATTTGCTTTACGAGTTCTTGGTTTGTTTTTTTAGGGTCACTATCAATGAGGGTTCCATATTGGTATACCCTGATGAAATCTTTGAACTAATCTATAGGTATATAAAATAATACTAATAATTTTAAACCGATATTTAACTGAGAAAATCCAATAAATTAATAACTTTCGAATTCAATAGGTCTATATAATTGGATAAAGTAAATTCCGATCATGCCAGACTTACAGTTACAACTTCCAATTAAAATTATTAAAATCAATTATTTGTTTCAGAACATGGCGCAACACAAATCAAAGGCGGCTACATGCTACGGTACAAACGTAAGTATCAAAGTAAAGTATATTTAAGAACCTCCTCCTTTTTTGAAGACGGTTAAATAACACGAAAAATTCACAGCGTCGTCCTTTCGTAGCAAATCCGTAGCACTCCCTTAGCACTCTCGTAGCTCTTTCGTAGCAAATTCGTAGCGCTCTCGTAACCGTACAGTATATATAGCACTTGTATGAATTCAACATTATAATCTCTTTTTACAATTTTACTTCAATTTATATTATAAATCTTTATAACATTTAGCATATACATTTAATAAAGTTAGAGGCAATTATTTTTTGGAAAAAACGCATTCGTTCGTAATGAAAAAAGTTAATATATGGAAGATTACAAAGGTGAACGAACGTAACTAAGAACAAAAAGTTGTTAAGAAAGAACTACCGTTTTTCCCTTTTCGGCCCGTAACAACAACCTCGTTGGTACGGAGGGTAGGCCCAACTTGTTTATAGTGATCTCGTAAAACTCTCTCGCCAATAAAAACATCGTCACTCAATCATTTTCGAAGCCGAGTCAATAATCTTGAAGAATGTAGACGACATAAAAAGGGATGTAGGATAGGGTTGGTAACATTCCTTATTAACACCAGTTTGCTATAGAGCCATGTGTAGATCTACTATAGTACCCAGGATTTTGTAACATCTAGGTTTAAAAGAATGTTTTTTCTATAGAGATCTACGTTTCGGAATGGGCAACTAGCTTCAACTTTCTCACTAGCTGACCGAATCTCTGACAATTCAAAAGTGCCTGTAAATGGTTTCATTGAAATAAATGCTTTGAGTTTGATAAATAAACTCAAACTTGATAAACGGCAAAGTTCTAATATTTTTCAGTGACACTGGTTATTTTATCATTGCTACGCTATAACGCAATTCTATATAGACGGAGAGAACCGCAATAGAATGACGACAAACAACAATAAACCGTCTTGTAGATGTTTGTCTAATCATGATACGGTTTTGTATGTCGAAAGTTGATAAGCTATCGATTTTAGGGCTCCGTACGTCCGAATGAAAAAACGGATCCCATAAAGGATCACTGATGTGTGTCTGTCTGTCTATCCGTCTATCACAGCCAATTTGCTCCAAATCTACTGGACAGATTAAGTTGTTTAGTACACATGTGAAATTCTGCGAGTTCTGTGACACACGGAAGTGCAATGTAACAAAAAAAAATTGAATAAAGGGTCACTTTTGTGGGGCAAATTAGAAAATTAATTTGGAATGGAACCCTCAGGGCGCGAGTCCTACTTGTTCTTCTCCGGTTTGTTAATTGGGGCTGCGTGTGGTGGTGAATCGAGGTTTCCTGGGAAATAGCGCATAGAGCGGGGTACAAGAAATACTTTTTTTTCTTCGGGTCGCTGGCACGACACTTATTAAATTTTTGTTCGCCATTTCCCCGGCGTTATCGGCGTTGGCAGCGCAGAGGTCACTTTGACTGCATGTTTTTGGGCAGGATAGGAGGTTGAGTGTGTAACAGGGAGTTTGTGACATACCTCCACATCCACGCCTACCTTCCGTCGCGTCGAGGTACCGATATCATAAGATTAAGGTTGTCAAACATTCAAATCCTCAAAGATCGATCTGTTCAGTTACTATTTAATATCCCTACAAAGTCACCCGCCAGCCCTACGTTTAGGGTTAATTCTCATTCGTTCATAAAACAAAGTTTCTTTACGACACTTGGCGAAGGTTTATTTCAACTGTTATGGCGTAGCTGTGTGGCGTACTCAAGTTTTATGGTATCGCTGGAGGAGTAGATCGAGTTATGTGGAGACGCGAAAAATATGAGAATAATTTACTAATGGTCTGTTCCATCACCATATGATTATTAGTAGGTAAGTTTTCTAACAGATAGTTTTGAACAAATTCTGGGTTCGTTTAATTTATGTAGGGGTGTACATAATCAGCCTATAATGTTCCCACTGCTGGGACACAGGCCTCCTCTGTGGGAGGGAAAGGGCCGTAATCCACCACGCGGGCCGTGCGCGTGTTCGTATCTGTCATATATCTTTGAATTTTTCTAGGACATGCCGATTTCGTCACGATGTTTTCCTTCTCCGCTTTTGAGAGCAGTAGTGATGAAAATAAATAATTTACACAAAGTAAAGCGTCTGTATCGCGCGTATCGGCAAGCGTAGAGTGGGATGTCCCCCAGCTAGATGAACCCGTCAGCTAGATGGGTCCGTCCCAGCAACCTTCTTTAGGTTGCTGGGACGGACCCATCTAGCTGGATGCGGAAGGCGGAGGACAGCAGCCTGGGACAGGACTATGTCCAGCTGTGGACTGCGATAGGCTGCGTCTGTATGGGTACGAACACGTATGTTGCGGTCGTTACCACTGGGCCACCATTCCTCCCAAATCTCTCTAATTTAATTAAATCCTAATTAACTATGATCAAGTGCGAGTTTTGTCATTTGACTTTGTATTCTTCTACAGTTCTGCTCTAGAAACTTTTGGCCGCTATCACTATTGGCTTCCCACCAACAACCGGCAACACAAACTCGCCCTCATTGTTTCAGTCTTAGATTACCACAAAACCTTTTATTTCAAAGCATTGAATTACTCCTCACGTCTGCACTGTGCTATTAACTGGCGCGAAGTTGCCGATGTGAGTAAAAACGCCAGCTTGCAAGCCAGTTACTCGACTATTAAGTAGCTCTAGAGAGTTATTATCAACCCTCCCTTGCGTGACAGAAATAGAACGATGAGTGAAAGAGACGGTTACTCTCAGTGACGTCAGTCTGTGGTGATAGGGACAAGAGAGCGTTTAGTATGCGCACTAGAGTCTGAATGCTTCTAAAGTTTGAATGTCGAGATAGTTTGAATTGCCCCTTAATGACTATTCTATCAGTGACTATTATGCAGGAGTAGTAAAATTAAATTAATGTATTAATTTAACTCTAGCAACACTGATGAGAATTTTAATCAAAGAGGTGGGTTATACGTTGGTCTCTAACGTTATTTTACGATCTGAGTATGTTGCTGGATACAATATTTTTCATTAAATACCTTAACTTTTGCTGTCGACTTATGATAAACTAAGTTAGTGAAAATACGGAGTTTGAATAAATTATGCTTGAAGGAAGTTTAAAATAAACATTTTTGGCAAAAGTTTTTAATATGGCTTTATTGACACGTGCTGTCTTGTTTCAGGGAAGTACCTATGGAACTCGTGGTCAGAAGAATGGGTGGTGCTGTATGATGACTCTACTATGGCATGGTTCAAGGTAAGCACATAGTTTAGTTAAGTTGTTTTGTCATTTATTGGCAAACGAAATGACCGAAATCAGCTCTCTTGTGTTTCTCAAGTTGGTATTGAATTTTAATAAATCAATAAACTAATCCCTAATCTAATCCTAGCTTAATATTATAAATGCGAAAGTAAGTTTGTTTGTTCGTGACGCTTTCACGCTGAGCTGGCTTAACGGATTTGGATGAAATTTGGCACATGGGTAGATCATGACCTGGAGAAGACCATGTTCTTCTTTACGTTCTAGATCTAAAAAAGACGATAGATCTAAAAATAAAAAAGACCCCAAAAGACCAGGTTAGACACCAATCTACGAGTACATAGTCCTCACATGATCTTAAAAAGATTATGTCTGGAAAAAAAAAAAAAAAGAGTTAAACTCGTCTGAGTTTGTTTCGGTCTTTCTTCTTAGAGTAGTCAGATAGGAAATGCCGTCTATATCTGGTTTTTTAAATTATGATTGGCGTAAAAACCTCGTAACAGAAATGAAATCATTTAATTTATCCAAAGAGACGCGTACGAAAAATTGGAATGTTCGGAATATCACAGTGCAATTGAATTGTATCCTTGGGTGAAAAATCACAAACATTTTCTATTCGGACTACCGAGTAATTTTCCTGAAACACTGTAAATGTCGCTCGGAATTGAAAACAACGTTACACAACTACCTCTGTAGGTAGGTACAGGGAACTTGGCGTATCGACAGGAACTAATTAAAATAGTTTGGCAAGGATGGTACACTTCCGCTTTTCATTAATATTTGTACCTACCTATTATGGCGGGAGGGACGGTGGAGAGCGGAGGTAGTGTGTTTTTGATTTTTTACGAAAAGTTTGGTTATCGATTCTATTTTTCTTGAGATTGAGTGAAACAAAATAAATAAAAATATTGTAATAATGGTGCGATTGTGGAATTCACTACCACCTGACATCAGGGACTGCCAAACTGTTGCAGTTTTTAAAAGAAGAGTGAAAGAACACTATCTGTCCTCTTCATCATAGCTGTGTATGTATTTATTATTTTGAGTATGATGTAATTATTATCATTCTAGTAATATTTATTTTAGAAGTATTTATGTATGTTTATTTGTATGTATGTTAGTATAGTCTCGTAGTTTTTGTTTAGTTTTTAAGTGAATTGTTTTTTGATTCTATGTATTATTTTTTTGTCTCCTTTGCTCTATCACACGCTGTCTACATCTCTGTATCTATTGTCCTATCTCAGGTATGAAATTAATTGTATTGAATATTTCTTATGAAATGAGCATCACCTCTGTAGGTACCTATTTTTTCTGTTCTGTCTGTTTATATATGTGTGTACATAAATGGTAAAATAAAATAATAAAAATATTAATATAATTTTTATTTTGTTAGCCTATACTACACACATGCTTACTATCATAGTCGTAAGTTTTACTTGAATTGATTAGTAAAACTTATAGATTCTACCAAAGCGTTGGTACAGGTTCAAAGCTGGTGGTCATGGGACTCCAGAGAAAAAAATATGAATTGATCCATCCGGTTTACAAAATCACAGAAAAGTGTAAAAAATTTAGATTTCGAAGCTAGTTAAGTAACATCACCTTACTAGAGAGCAGTGGTGGCTCAATACTAACGGACCCAATTCACGAGTTGTACGTCGTGGGTTCAAACCCGGCGCTTTACTTTGACTAAATATTTCATCACCACAGCTCTGAAAACGGCGAAGGAAAACATCGTGAGGAAAAATGTCCTAGAACCAAAAATTCGAAGAAATGTGACATGTACCAACCCGCGATGGGTCCGCGTGGTGGATTACGTCCCACTCCCTTTCAAAAGCATCTTTGCTTGACGTTAGTGAAAACGGGCTTAAAGAAAAATACTATATTTTTTCAGTGTTTTCTGGATAGAGAAAAAATTACGTGAGTTTATGTACCAATGTAAGTAATGTAAGTGATAACACGCAAACATGATTTAAGAGCATGAGTCAGCAACGTTGTAATATCATAATCTCAGTCGATAAACTTCATTGTGCGAACTTATGACAACTTTCTATTTGTTGATTAAGAAACTTGCCCGAGTCTAATCGCTATAGGAATTTACGATGGCGTTCGATCGTTGCTTGTGTGAATATATGGACCTTTAGTGGTGCAAGCGAGGAACGATTAGCAGCAGGAAGATAATGAAAGATTTTGTGTCTGTAGAAAAGGTACTTTTTTAACTTTGAAAATAGAATTACCTAATGACAACGGTGCGGACAAATTTTTTGATGCTCTTTGATTACTTCCCCTCCTTTCTCCTTTTTATATACTTGTACATATTACCTTATTAGAGTTAAACATAGATATCGAAAGATAAATTATTGCTGTCGAGCAAAACTGCTTGGTAGATACGCTTGCTTGTCACTTAGCAATGCTCATGTTAATTCTGGTATACATGAAAGCATTACCAATAATCCTTCCAATTCTGGCACGGGTGTGAAAGTGAACGAGGTATCAAGCATGTGAGTGGAACTCCTCAACTTTGTTTATGAGATCTCAGGTGTCACGGGGCCTCGTTCCACTGACGGCCTGTGTTTTTGTTCAACCTATAACAAAAAATAAAACAATGATATTGTAGGATCACAAAATCATTGTTTTCTTTTTTGCAAAATCTACTTACACCGCTGTCTCCCATAACTTGCACCATGCTCAATGGTGTGTACACAGCACAAAGGAACGCTTTATTCACATGTCGAGTTCGGTAACAATCAGGGTAAGCCCGACGTTGGCCAGCATGGGCCAACGTGGTCCCACCTTATCCAATTGTTTGCGTCGCTTATTCTTGCGACTACTCCAAACTTGTGTTGTGTTTCTAGGACACGAAATATACTTTGTAGTATATATGTACAGAGTGGTGATTAGGTTATCACATTCAAGTACAGCGGTTATTACAAGTCGTTATCAGTCTGTTGAAATAATAAAGACTAAAAATAGAAAACTAAATCTTTCAAGCAAAATTAATAGCGTAAAAATTGGCACGAAATAAACCAACCTTTTTTACACAAACTTTATCGTATTTTTTTTTTAATCACAAATTGAATTTAATGTTGTTAAATTTTATAGCATAAAAAATTCCCACGGCTAGATTGTTAATTTTTATTAATTATTTTTAATTGTGTATGCTGAAAATACGTTAGAAAACGTGGTTTTAATTAGTGTGATAACTTAATCGCCACACTGTGTGTTGGTTTTTAGAAATGAAAGCGTAGACAAGAATGAAGTCAAAAGATAACTAGTTACTAATTACTTTGCCATCTATACAACTTTAAGAATTGAGAGGGTGACATAGTTTCTTTAACATTTACCCTCCAGGGTCAAGAAGCCAATCAAATCGTAAGGTAAGTTGTGATTGGTTGATCAAAGTACCCAACTACTTATACCTAACTTAACTTATTTCAAGAAGAACCTTGGAGGCAATTAAGTAAGTGGGTTACTATGACAGCTATACGGCCAGGTTAACGAGGAATCCTTCTGTACAACCATATAGTCGTGTATATATCTTGACATGACACACATCTCAACAATTTAGATAACCTAAACTAATATCATAAATAGAAAAAGTTTTTTTTTTTTTTGTATATTTGTTTTTAACGCTTTCTCGCTAAAACGGCTCAACGGATTTTGCTGAAATTTGGCACATGGCCAGGCCATTACCTGGATTTGGATATAGAATACTTTTTATCCCGATATTCCCACGGAATCGAGTCTTATGCGGGTGAAACGGCGGGGCGCAGCTTGTATTGAATAAGCTTTCAGAAACCGGTTGTATCGACCAATCACTCAATGTCACGTAGGCGAAAGTTAATTTAAGCTTTATTCCAACAGGAAATAATAAAGTTGAAGGCAGTAACTTGAAGCAAGCAAGATCCGCTTATGTTCTTAATGTTTTAAGTAAATATTAAAGTTATTCAATCCATTGGCCTTTGAACTTATTGTTTTACAATATTCAAGCTCGAAATATTTAACTAGATAATTATGAATGAAGCCATTTCTTTTGTTGTATTTATTACCTACTCTCAATGAGAAGAAAAGAAACTTGATATGTTCGGAAACCATTGTACAGTCACCAAAAAAGATAAGTAACCAGCCTAGGGTAGTCGGATTTTAGTAAGTAACCGATGAATGTTTTCGAATGAAATTTAATTTTATAAATAAACCGCTTGTTTTCTATTAATTAAAGTAAATTTCATTGGAAAACCGCCATCGGTTTCTTACTAAATTTCAACTATATCTGACGACCCTGATTACTTATCTCCTTTGGTGAGCGTACATCATAAGATAACATCACGCCTAAATTCCCCGAAGGGTTGGGCAGAGCACGCCCACATTTCGCCAGTTAAGTTTTTAAGGTCTCCAAAACTGTGAAGGAAAACATCGTGAGGAAACCGGCGTTCTAGAACCAAAAACTCGATGGTATGTGACATCTACCAACCCACGCTGGATCTGTGTGGTGGATTACGGCCCTTTCCCTCTCACAGAGAGGAGGCCTGTGTCCCAGCAGTGGGAACATTATAGGCTGATTATGTAGTAGATGGGTAAAGCTATTGTCATGAACCGGGCATAAATTCAGACCCCGGGCTGGCCGAGAAATGACTGATAAACCCAACCCATTATTTATCATTTATTTTTTTACTAGCTGCGCCCCACGGTTTCACCCACATAAGTTTCGATCCCGTGGGAATATCGCGATAAAAAATATTCTGTATGTTAATCCTGGTTATAAACCATCTGCGTACCAAATTTAATCCAAATCCGTTCAGTAGTTTTTGCGTGAAAGAGTAACAAACATTCATCCATCCATACAAACTTTCACGTTTATAATATTAGTAGGAAGTAGGATAATATAATCATCATCTGCCTCGCCTTTTCCCAATTATGTTGGGGTCGGCTTCTAGTCTAACCGGATGCAGCCGAATATCAGTATTTTACATAGAGCGACTGCCTATCTGACCTCCACAACTCAGTTACTGGGAACACGCTACCCATTATTAAGACTGGTTGTCGGCGTCATTTTTGATTATAATATACATATTATAAATTAAAGTCGCTTTTCGTCTGCCTGAGTTAGCGCGTTGTTCTTCTTAACTACGCGATTTTTGATTCGGTTATCGCCAGCTTTTAGAGAATTTATTCCGGAAATAATACATTAATATTAAACTATTACAATTTACAAGGTAACACTTAAATACTTTGACTCTTTACGTGACCAGCATTGCCATTCAACGTGGTAATGCTGCCAGCCTTTTAGGCATTTATTCCATTGACAGCGATGTGGACGATTTTTTGATGCCCAGTAAGCTCCCCCCCCCCCCGTTTTCTTTATTTTTTTATTATATACTTGTATACATGGTGGCAGGGACATCGACGCGCAAACTGTAACCATGACTTCAGCACATCAGTTTAGACCCCATAGCGTAGAAATTTTTCGTCGGTTATCGAAAAAAAAAATCTTCTGTTTCATAGAAAAGTGCAATACCTACCCGGTTAAAATGTATGGAACAGCAACATTCGCTAGTCAAAAATTAACGAAGAGGAGTAAAAGAAAGAAAGAAAATATGTTTTTTTTGCGGTAAACATGACGCAGAGAAAGAACAAAAACACAAAAAAGTACAAGTTGAGGAAAAATATGCGTCACGTCCACGCAAAAAGGCTATCACTCCGCATAATTATAATAATGCTACGACCCTCTGCGAGATAGCCCCCAGCGCAACAGCAACAACGCAGCAGGAACTTCGGGTAGCAATTCTGTACCATCCAACTAAGTTCTTATGTCTGGAATTCGTCAGACACAGGGGGAGACTACTTGCCGTTTCTCAGTCAAAGTTTTCTAGCTGATATGACAAAGTATCCCAAAATGCATACTCCAAGCAACTGCGGATAAGTATTTCAATAAAATAAAACTTTTCGACGTTACCCTGTTAAGAAACTCGACCCAGCGAGCATGGTAAAAGATCCCGTATCCGTCGCTACCCAATGAAAAAATAACCTTATCCACGTAGTTACAGAGTTTAATTTACACTAACGACTGTGTAGCACGTAGTCCCTATTAAATATGAATTTCTTTATCTCGTCTCGAGCGAAGTTTCTCGCCGAATCGTTGATATCTAAATAATATTAATAAAAAATCTTGTTTGTCGTCTCAGTGAGAAAGTTGTTTTGAAACAACAAAAGTATGTGGGTAGCTATTATTATTGTAATAACAAATATCGAGCTATAAAAATGTAGAGTAAGACATTAGGTGCGGTATTATGGATTATGTATGAGAATGGCGTGTTTCTTATTTCGGTTTATTCTCTTTCAGAGATTTTTATGTCAAATGATATGTTTCTGTATCACTGTTCAATGTCGTAAATATTCCATCGGCCTTTCCTCTTCCCAACTATGTTGGGGTCGGCTTCCAGTCTTAACGGATGTAACTGAATACCAGTATTTTACATGAGGCGACTGCCTATCACACCTCCTCAACCTGTAACTGGGTAACACGATACTCCTTGGTTAAACCTCGTTGTCAGACGTTTGGTCTTCTGACTACCCGCAATGACTGTAAATGATCTATAAATGACAGCCGGGACTAACAGATTAATGTGTTTCCCGAGCCACGGAGGGGTTTCAGTCAGTTCGTGGATGGGTGATCATCCATTACAAATGTAATGGATGATCACCCATCCACGAACTGACCGCGTCAGGCGTAGCTTAACCTTCGATCGACCTATGCGGTTGTTATCATGAGCCCTGTATTTACTTTTATTTTTTTATCTTGGCCTCCTAAATAATTTCATCACATTCAAACGAAAACATCGTGAGAATGTTCTGGAACCAAAAATTTAAAGATCTACCAAACCGCTCTTTATTATGTATGTACACCATATAAATACACACAGTTTAGCCCACTCCCTCTCATAGAGAGAGGGTCTGTGTCCCAGCAGTGGGAATATTATAGGGTGATTATGCTAATGTTTATTTGTAAAACTTAATCAATGACAAGACTGCGAAAATATTTTTGCTATCGGACGATTACAAAAACATTTTCGCTAGTAGGGAACTGCACGACTGGCATCAGAAAGTCAATTACTGTAATTAAAAATGATCAAAATCTAGCCTCAAACTCACTTAGCGTCGATCAATGTCAAAAACTAAACTTGTCAACATTTAGGTAAATTAGAGGTACTTTTGACAGATTGAGACTGAGATTCAAATGCGAGCGTTCTTAAAAATACGGGAATTCTGGGGGCCTACTCCGAAGTGCAAAGTGCGAATATTCGGTTCGGACCGACACATGGCCGAACCCAATATTATTGAAAAATGCGAAAAAAGTTCGAATCGGCTCAGTTGGGTCGGGACCATAGTCAATATTCGAAAGAGTGTAGGAGTGTAGGATCGGGACCGACCGAACCAAATAGTAACTTCGTAGCAGGAAACAGCCGAACATTCGGCCGATACTACTTCGTAGTAGACCCCCTGGCTTCCACGCGGTCGAAGTCAAGGTATATTTCCTGGGGAGACGAAACGTGATCGTTTTTAGCCCAGTTTGTTATGTAAGGTAACCACTATTGTTGTCCTCTATTGCTCGGAAATAAGTACCATAAAATAACCGTGAAATATAATAATACTAGCTGACCCGGCAAACGTTGTTTTGCCATATAAATTATTTCTAGCTGCCCGGCGCTACTTCATTCGCGTGGTGTCCTACCCCCTACCCTACTCCTACCTTACTCCTACACTACTCCTACCCTACTCCTACCCTACTCCTACCCTACTCCTACCCTACTCCTACCCTACTCCTACCCTACTCCTACCCTACTCCTACCCTACTCCTATACTACTCCTACCCTACTCCTACACTACTCCTACCCTACCTACTCCTACCCTTCTCCTACCCTACTCCTACACTACTCCTACCCTACTCCTACACTACTCCTACCCTACTCCTACCCTACTCCTACCCTACTCCTACCATACTCCTACACTACTCCTACACTACTACTACCCTTCTCCTACCCTACTCCTACCCTACTCCTACCCTACTCCTACCCTACTCCTACCCTACTCCTAACATACACCTACACTACTCCTACCCTACTCCTACCCTACTCCTACCCTACTCCTACCCTACTCCTACACTACTCCTACCCTACTCCTACACTACTGCTACACTACTCCTACCCTACTCCTACCCTACTCCTAACCTACTCCGACACTACTCCTACCCTACTCCTTTTTCCATATTTTCAGACCGTTTAAACCTTCCCTGGGCTACGTCAAACATTTCAAAACCAAAATCAGCTAAATCGGCCCAGCCGTTCTTGAGTTATAAAATTACAACGAAAAATGGCATTGATTTTTATAGATGTAGATCTTTATCTCAGTCCCCAGAGATTATAAATATAATAATGTTTCGTATTCTTCTGATTCGTCTCAAGTCGACCTCGCTTCAGCCGATGAGCCGACACTAAAAATTGACGACTCCTATATTTCTTTTATATTTCTACATCTCGTATCTTTTCAGTAAAACTTTTTCTGTTTGATGTGTTTTTTATTGTATTTATCCATTGATTGTATTACACTTAATTGTATTTTGTTTCGTATTTTATTATTTGCTTTTTGTCGTATTTGCTCGTATTGTTTTTATTTCATTTCAATACAATTTCTTATGAAATTAGATCTTGGTAAAATCATAAATGTATTTACTGCTACGATTGTGTGGTGAAAGCTGTGGTCAGCATGCCTCGTAGATTCTCTAGGCCGGGAAAAGTGATATTGTGTCTTTATATTACGATTCTTTCAGTAGAACGTCTGGAATTGTGCCTAATTAATGCCACCCCCATTACACGGGACTTGGGAAAAAAATTACTTGGTGAAATAGGAGTACTTACAGAGCATGGAGACGCCTCGTCGGCCACTGATAGCGGCGGCATTGTCAACACTTGCCATACTCTTATAGCCATATACCTTGCTTAGTAAGCAAGCTGAAGTGGCAATGGGCTGGCCATGTTTGTTGAAGGACTGATGGCCGGTGGAGCAGACCAGTCTTAGAGTAGAGACCGCATATCGGCAAGTGTAGTATAGGACGCCCTCCAGCTGGATGGACCGACGACCTCAAAAACGTGGCTGGGACAGACTGGATGCGGAAGGCCGAAGTCCAGCAGTGGACTGCGATAAATTAAGTTGATTGCCATACCCTTGTTTACACGCACTACGACACACATGACGTATAAAAATGGAAGGCTTTGAAGGCGGTTCCTGACAGAAGTTTTGTGCTCAATCTACTTCCGACGCCACGAAACTTATTAGTACTGGCTCTAGACACCGCCGACGCCGGCGCCGTGCTTTCGTACTCTGTACGATGCGGATTATAATATAATTAAGAATATAATGGATTACAATAAATTTATTCAAATGAATATCTACAATTTTTAATAATTAATTGAAAGTGGTTTTAAACGAAATTTAATTTAATAAAATTAAAATATACACGTATTGCCAGTCGCTTTCTTATAAATAATAAATTGAAATAAGTCGTAACCCATACTAATACACCTGTGTCCCTCAGTAGGTAAATATTATAAGATTATTAAATTTTCTCGAGTATTGTTGTCAATTGCATTCATCTTGAAGCTTCTCGTTAAAGACGGCGTATTGCTCTATACTAGTCTCCATATACCAGGAATATCTGTTCATGGAAGATGCATAATAAGATAATATTATATAAGGATATCATGTGTCACTCTCTGCCGGTATCTGTGTGATCCCACGTTTAACCCGTCTGCCTTCAAAGCAAGAGTGAACAGGCATCTTCTGGGCACGCTCGGTCCATCACAGACCTCATCCATCTCTATGAGGCGTGATCGGGGTCAAAAGCAAGCTAATTCAGCAATAAATAAATAAATGAGTGATGTATTAAAGATAGCAAATACGAGAAACATTTGCGGATTATGGATTTTACTTTATGAAAAAATCTATGATAATTATATTGTTATAAGCGCTGTTAACTCTTAGTATGCCAGTAGAAGGAAATAATTATTGTCTGATTTGCAGTAACTAATCAAAAATAAAAATAACCCACTCTGTCAAATTCACTACGAGATTTGTGTATATTGTTTCCATACGTGTAATAACACATACCGTTAGCCTTGAACTTGTTACCCTTGAAAAACTTCTCCTTAGGGATACAATTTTTCCCAAAAATTAGGTCACTATCCCTACATTGTCAAACCAGAGTGATTTGTATGTAAGTAGAAAATGTCGTCATCATTCTATCGACCCTACCCCCAATATTGGGGACGGCTTACGACAGATTGGGGGCTTACAAACGTCACCCAAATATGATAAAACGCCTCTACGATCGGCTCGTAGCCACGTAGAACGAGCTACGCCGACGCCTACGCCGTAGGCCGGTTACGAAACGAAGTCGGAATAAACTTAGCTTCGGTTACAGTTACAACACCGTAATTTAGATCTTTTTTATGTGAATAGATATTTTCGTAGTCTGTTTGTCAATGTTATTCTCGTAAAGTGAGATTATTTTTAGTGCTGACGCTGTTTTTATTTATTTGTGACGCTAATAGATGTCTTTATTGCGCTTGGAAGGTTGTATATAAAATGTTTATTTGAGAAGTTTTGTCATAAAAATATTTACATCATTTTGGAGGATAAAATAATATTGGTTAAGTATCTATTTTTTTCATATTCCAATAAGTTTTTCATTGCCATTTGGCCCAGCGGGGTAATAGCGTAACAAACTTGCAATGGCAAACGATCGCAATGCCTTTTATTTTGACAGTTCATTCACGTTTATTACGTTATTTACGTTGTTGAACTGACGAATTCCCACCCAGTGTTCGACACCCACTATTCTTTCTCCTCTCTCCTACTTGATCTATGCTGTGCCCGACAGGGTCCATAATTGTGACTAATATAATTATATTTCTCTACCAACTATATACATTATGGTACGCGATAAAGAATTGAATTGAATTGAAGTTTTCAAAGCTATGAAGCATTGGATTATGATTTTCCCGCAAAGCTCTCGGATTGTGAACGAAAGTACACACACAGAGACACACTTTTTTATCACAGAAAGAGATAAAAACCGATAAAATTCGCTAATGGATTGGCAGGTTGACGCTAGTTATCTGTATCGGCAATCTTTTGTGTCCCCTCATTAATGCTGCATACATAATGTACTAAATGCGCTCGCGGCTCCACTTGCGAGTGAGTGCTTACTTAACCGGGGAGAGTACTTTATATGCTAATCCTGGGCGAAATTTCATTCAGACCTGGCTAGCCGTTTAAGCGTGATTAAGTTACTAATCATTTATAATTAGTGTGCTTGTTATATTCTGTTGTACATAACAGAATATCAAGCACACTAATTCTAAATGATCACACACGAGACACGTGATCTCTACAGAGAGATTGAAGAATTGAGCTGTGTATTTTTGGTGAAAGAGGGATTTTTTTTATATAATGCTATTTTTTTCTATGAATATTTATATTGCCTCGTTTGTCAAGTGGTCGCAAGCGCTACTGTTTAGCTTGAGGACCTGGGTTCCATTCCCGGGTCGGGTCAAGTTTTATTGAGTTTTCCGTCTGGAGTAGAAACTCCAGACGGAAAACGGAAACTGAAAGTGAGTGGTACTGAGAAGAGTACCAGCCCGGAGTCTGGATTTATTACATGGAACTTAAACATAGCTCTCTGCTTTACTCTTTGGGGAATGCAGGTATGATGTTTTGTTATGTTATGTTTCTATTATTACACTTCCTTTTACTTGAAGGGATAGTCGATCTTGTAGCTACTTTATCACTCTAAGGTGGAATTGTACAATCAGCCTCTAGTGTCCTCACTGCTGGGACACAGACCTCCTCTTTGCAAGAGGGAGTGAGCCGTACTCCACCACGCGTGCTCAGTGCGGGTTGGTAGATGTCACATGTCTTCGAATTTTTGATTCTAGGAAATGCTGGTTTCCTCGCGCTGTTTTCCTTCACCGTTTTGAGAGCAGTGGTGATGAAATTAAATACACAAAGTAAAGTGCCTATCTGGGTTCGAACTCACGACCTACAACTAGTGAATCAGGGATTCGTTAGTTGTAGGTCTAGATTGTCACGTTAGAAATGATAAAAACGCCGAAAAAACTACTATAACTTTTGTGTAGCGTCAATGTATATAAAAGCAGGAGAACCACACACCTCATTCGGTTAGGTAAACGAGTTAGGTCCAGTCGCGCCACCGCCGAGATTATTGGGACGAAAGTTATAATAACTTCCAGGAAGGGGGTGGTTTAAGGGAGGAGCGGAAGTGATTTGCGAATAACGGTTAATTTCGAGTAGTTGATTAGTTTTTAATTTTATTTTAGGAAAACTTACAGCTAAACCGATACAGTAGATAATATACGTAATATATAATTATATAATATACATAATAATATTTTATTCCACACTTTCTTGTATGTGTCTGTTGTGTTATCTTTTGCTTTTGATTAAGTACTGGTTTATTCAATCGACTGGTATTTTATTTATTGATATTTAACCACTAGCTTCCGCCCGTGGCTCCGTCCGCGTGGTATGTCGATAAAAATTGTTATCCTTCTGTTATAGCTGTTGGTTCTCCTATTTATAAATAAAAATATATCCTTTCCCAGGGTTCAAAGTATCCTCATACGAAATTTCATAAAAATCGGACCGGTCGTTTTGGAGATTAGCCGGAATAAACAGACAAAAAATTCAAAAAAATGTTTTATATTGTCATTTAGTAAAAAGCTGTTATTATCATTACAAACAGACACATTTCATTTATTATTATTTGTGTATGTATAGAAGATTTAAAGTTTGAAGTAATTTTGACTTAACATCAATGTATCAATCAGTGGCGATTAGGTTATCACATGAATTGAAACCACGTATTCTACTTAACGTATATTAAACATACACAATTAAAAGAATTAATAACAATCAACATTTTAGTCGTGGGACCTTTTTCGTTTCAGTATTTACCTAAAAACATTAAACTTAATTTCTGTTTACTTAGTAACAATAACATAAAGTTTGTGTTGAATTCTTGATACCATTGCCTCACGCGTGTCTAATGACTTATTATCGAGGATGGTTTATTTCATGACAATTTTTTTCTTTTTTTTTAGTAAAATTTAAATTTTATTATTTTAACAGACTTTTAACAACTTGTAATGACCGTTGTATTATTTAATGTGATAACCTAATCGCCACTCTGTATATATTCTATATATTTTTATATACTCATATTTATTATGATTATAATTTTAGTGTGATTTATTATTTCCATTTAATTTGATTTGTGTTGATTTTATTTTATTTTGTTCATTTTAACACGTGTTCTATTAATGGGTGTTATTTACCTGAAATAAATGAATTTATTATTATGTATTATTATTCTTCTTAGCGTGTCTGTGACAATTTAAATAGACTCAGCTCAGAATTTTGCGAGTTATCTATACAAACAAATAAAATTTAAGTCTCTGTTCGTAATATTATCAAAATAACAGTTTTTTATTAAATGCATATTAAAGTATATACAGTACTTATACTTAACAAACAAAAAAACATTTTTTTTTTTGTCCGTTTGTGTGTTTGTTTCGGCTATTAATAAAATTAAAGAAGAGTAATTTAGGTATCTTTATTTAGAGAAAAATAATCAGGTTCCGCACAAAGAAATTAAAACTCATGAAATCCAATTTGTTTTCCGACATTCACGCGAACGAAATTGCAGGCACCGCTAGTACCATGATAAATATATTATAATTATAAATATCTACCTAATCGCCTTACCTAGATCGCTTCAGTTTATAACATCAAACATCACATTTTCAGAATCAGTTTACACGGGACGTTTCCCCAGTAATCTTGCTGTTGTGGATGCGATATCTTCGCTACTATTGCGAGCACGATTTACCACCAAATGCGATTTAAACTCTTTTGTCGAGTAATGAAAATCGACCCGTGTGGAACGGAGCGTATGATGAGGAAAATCTGCGAGATAAAATTTTATTTCTCGATTATATTTTGTCAGTTTATTTAGGTATGTTGTGGATTTTTGCTCTAGGGTAGTAGAAATGTGACTTATTAGTGGAGATGAACAATATTTTCTTATGCCTATGTACACACTGAAAGATATTCAAATAATCCCCTAAGTACTATCGTTAAATAATCCCCTAAGTACTATCGTTAAAATCTTTATCTGACCACCGTAAGGACTATTCCTGCTTGCAGCGCATATTATTAGTCAACCTAAAAAGGATCCTCTTTTGTTTTACTTACGGACGCAGCTGTGGTCATCATATTATATGTGCACGGGATTTTGTTTTCAAAATGGTCAGATATGGGTTTTGACCATAGTACAAATGTCAAGTGTATATTATGTTCTACCTATTGTAAAGTCATGAAATTTGGTGTAAAGGTTTAAGTTAATATATGACATATTTTATTAAAAAGTTAGGTCGTAATAGTCATTTTTAGTGTATATATTTTGTCACTTACATACTTATACATCGGAAAATAGGGACGTAAAAGTCAATAAGTACCTACCATTTAAGCTATTTCCAATAGGAATTCCAATTAGCTTAAGTGGCACTTAGTGACTTTGTCGTGGTAGTCTTTAAATTAACCAGAGTCATAATTGCCTTTTATGAAATTGTACGTGGTGCATATGGTATAAATAATGTTGTAAGCATTTATCTGGAAATAATTGTCATATAATCAAGTCAAGTGGTTGGTTTGTGTGGTGTTGGGTGGTGGTGGTGGTGTGGTTGTTAAGTGTGGGCCGATGCCTGCCAGGTCCGCGGGATGTTCGAAAGAGATACCGTGGCCCCTGGCACAGGCAACTGAAGGAACAAGGGTGGGTTTTAGTCAGTAAAAGTCTGACACGCCCTTCCGCTCAGCCCAGAACGGGAAAAGTCATCTGATGATTTCCCACCAAAAAGAAAAAAGAAAAGTCTGACAACCAGTCTTACTAAGCATTATCGTATTACCCAGTAAACTGGGTTGTGTACGTTAGATAGGCAGTCGCTTCATGTAAAATATTGGTATTCAGCTGGATCCGTTTGGACTGGGAGCTGACCCCAACATGGTTGGGGAGAGGCTAGGCAAATGATGATGATGAATTGTCATATTATGCCAATGTTTTATAATAATTTCATTAACTAAACTGAAAAGTCTCTGGAGCTCCTAATTTAACGCTTTGAACCAGAAAATAACGCTGCCATTAATTCAGAAAAGTTAATGACTCTGAAAGCATTGAAACTTATATAACTAAGTAAACTTTACAGGGTGTAAAGCTATCTTGGCAATTTAAGTTGTCCAACTCTTTCGCAGCGGGTGGCGTTCTTTGGCCAAAGAATTAGCATTGCCATTCAACGTGGTAATGGTGCAAGCCTTTTAGGCACGCTTTTTCTTTTCCGGATGACAGCGATGCGGACGTATCCTTTTGTTTTGTATTTATTTTTATAGTCAGTTAGTCATTTAATTTAGTAGTGTAAATAGTTAGTTGTGTTTTATCTAAACTAATAATACTAAGAAAAAAACCGGTCAAGAGCAAGTCGGACTCGCGCACCGAGGATCCCGTACCATCATATATAACATATTCCTCAGAGAATTTTAAAGAGCTGCGGTGTTGAATATTGCAGTTTTAGGTAAGCGCCATCTCTTGACTGATAGTGGAACTAATGTAATTTTTGTTGATGATCTCTGAAAAAGTGTGCTATTTAGAGACATCACTTTATTTTTCCTGTAATCTTTACTTAAACTTCGATCACATAGAATAATTTCAGATTTTTCTCTATGCTAACTTCGGAGACAGGGGGAGGGGGGGAATGGATTTTTAAATGTTTCATCAAAAGTCTAGTCTAGTCTAGAATACTATGCGGCCTAAAAAAAAAGAAAAAATGTTTGAGAATGTGCAAACAGCGATCTTGTATATGACATGCCCTAGTAATTCGATTTTTTAAGACCGCCCCTATCAGACCCAGTTTAAAAAATATTTATTTCTTATTTGCAAAATAGTTGGGCAAACGTCATCTAAAACTATTCCAAATTTCAAGTTGATACCATTCGTAGTTCTTGAGATATCCAGCTGTGACAGACGGACAGATAGAGAGACTGAGTCGCACCATAAATTCCTTTTTACCATTTTAAGCAAGCATAAGCATTTCACAGTTAAGAGTACATCTAGTTATTTTAATCTACGTCGCATACTAATGCACAGTTTCAGAGCAACTTCACTCCGTACCATAATTCAATTGAAACATGCATTCCTAATAAGATTCTCAATAGTTTCTCAACTAAAATTGTGAAATGAGTAAGTAGTTTACACAATTACTCAAAGTTTTACTCAACCCGAGAGATAAATCAATTCGATTTCCCTACAGAGCTGAGTATTTGAAACTGTTCAGTAATTCTGTGCGTCTTTATCGGCTTTTACTGGAAGTGCCTCTATTTAGGCGTATTTTATTCGCGTAGGGGTACGAAATAAAAGTAATGACTAGGATAAAGTGCCTAGTTTTCTTGGTGATGTATTGCTGGGTCGCTTATAAGAGCGTGGCAACGCGTGGGAATGGCACTTCCAGTTTATTTTATTTATTTCTTGAATAGTTATGTGATGTAAATATTCTCGTATTGATTATGATGAGGCAGAAATGTCCAGCAGCATATGGTGATAGAGTCGCAAGATTAATTAAAATTATTCTTAATTAAACTTTGGTTAGTTCCTGTTGCATTCTTGTAGGCAGATTAACCCGTTGGATGCCGTAATTACAGACACAATTAAAAAGCCATTGTGTCTCGTGTGGATCTACGTTCGGCATATGAAGGGTTAAAGGACCGTGTTAGATTAACACAGTGCTGCACTCATGTCACCCAAAGAGCAGTCAAGCTTAAGTGTGATTGGGCCGGACAAGTCTGTCGCATGTCGAACGAGTCATGGGCCAAATCTACCACGATTTGGGTACCAGAAAAGGTCCGGCGATATCGAAGCTGACGCTGGAGAAGATGAAGAGGCGGGACGGGCTTACAGGCAAGATTGGTTCACACTAGCTCAAGACAGAGAGGAGTAGAAAGGGGAAAGGAAGGTTTTGTCTTGCAGTGGGACAACATTGGATAAAAATAAAAGGGATATTATAAATTGCATATCAAATAAATAATCGCCTACCAATACATACTCATCATTTATATTCTTTTTTACATCAAATAACTTACTTCACTACAAATAAACTAAATGTTTAACAAAACTCAAACTGCAGATAATTCGAAATTATACATCAATATGACATTACTTTTTTCCTCATAATGCAATACAGTTAAATTTATTTTTGTACAAAAATACTACATACATAGCATAAATACTGACTGCACAGCAATTTTTCCATATTTCATAGCAAAATAACTATCCCAGTCGCATAGGGTGTGAACATAAACTTAAGATTAGCCGGCTAAACTTTGGTTTATCTTTGAGAAGCAGCTAAAGTTCGATATCATGTTAGTTTGTGTCGTGATATTCGTTATCTTTAGCCGGCTAATGTGCACATTAACCGAAATGAAACGGCTAAAAATGAAATCGAAAAAGCTAGGTTAGGTTAGGTTAGAACTGTGACCACATAACGCACGAGCCGAGCGAGCGTAGCGAGCGGTGCCGCGGCAGCCGCCGGCGAGTGCCAGAAACATTTTGCTTTAGGAAAAATCGCTGTACGCTGCGAAAATAAATTGTAGTGTGTTTAGTGATATTTTGAGTTGAATATTTTGCTGTGCAATCAATTTTGATGGGTATTCGGAATCTTATTGCATAGAAAAAGGATATTTTTTGATTTGCGTTTAAATACTACCCAAAATAAAATATATAAATAAAATAGCTTTTACTAAGTCCTTATTATGGACAACAGGGAAAGTTACTTCAAATCCTTTGTTACTAATAATACTTGCGTGGTAATTTGTAGAATGTGGGTATATTTACCTACTACTACCTACCTACCTACCTTTTTTTATTTTTGATTGTGTTTAGTTTAGTTTAGTTGTATGATCTATCTGTACGAGTCGCAATAAATACTTTTTCTTTCTTTCTTTCTATATTCGAAATAATTAATGCACAAAAACTTGTTGGCACCAAATGACCACTTCCTAGAGACACTAGAAATGTCTTTATTAATTCTGATGAAATCTTTATTTTATTTTGTAACTAGCTTCTGCCGCGACTTCATCCGTGAGAAATTTCGGGCTCAACCCAGCGCGTCGCAACCCATCGCCTGCGCTTATTACTTCGTTTTCGTATAGCATGCTTTCTAACTGTTTTGCTTTTTGCTTGCCTCCTAAGGGTTGTAGCGTGATCTTAAATAGCATACCTTTCCTCCAGAATTGGGTTATTAAATGCATTTTTTTTTTATTTGGCTAGTATTTCCAGAGGTTAGCGCGTACAAACAAACAAACTCTTCAGCCATCAATTGTACATTAGCGGCCCGCCCCTGCTTCCTAAAAAAAAAAACTCAAGATTTCTTTATTATAAATGAAAGCTAAATATTAATGTATTACAAAAATAATCCATCCGGAATAAATTCAATGATAGTGAAAACATCAACACGAGGTATGACAAAGCGGTCACACAGACAGACACGATAACCGACTTTAATTTATAATGTGTACAGGCTAGCCTTTAATTAGTTTTCTACGTCTACTTTATCACTGTCTCAACAACAGTTTATCAAATAAAAAATAACTATAAACCTAACCTGATAACAAGTATGAGCGTCTCAAGCAATTTATTGCAATAACTCTCAAGTTCCCTCCGACACGCCATGCGCTCGTTAAAGCCGAAGGGGGGTGTCGGCCCATTGTCCGACACTCGACACCGCTCGACACCCGCTCTCGGCGCTCTCAGACGCTGCCCTCGAGCTGCGAAGGTGCTGACTTGCGGAGACCCTTGTTGATCAAATATAGAGATGTGATGTTTGTGTAGACTGTAGGGTACATAGATGTTTATTTTCGTGTTTAAGGGCTCTGGAAGTACGTAGGAAATATTTGCTTTATAAAATGTATTTTTATCAAAATAATTAAGCCACGCTTACAGTAACTAAAACTGAAGGATTATTTTGAGTTTAAATAATGTATGACGTTGAAACTAAGCTGATAACTGGAAAATAATTACATAAACACGTTGTTAATGTATACGGTTAGATATAGACGCCAGCAGGTCAAGCTACCCGAAACTGTCAAATTTTCCCAATCATCCTTGGACCTTAATGCTTTAGCGATAAAGTTGAAAATCTATTAAAGAAATTTGACAGATTGTAGTAGCTTCATGTGCTGGCGTCTGTACTTGTAGTTAGAGAGGTTATTCTTACTGGGACTGTTGACTTTAATCAGGCATGAATTTTTCAATGTCATTTTTTTTTAAATGTATTTTTGTGGTTATAACATCAGTGACCAACAGTGAAAGTAAAATTTGTCGTAAAAAGACTTGAACTTTTTATTTGAAAGCATCGTCACCCACATACTAAACTAGAGTCATGATTAATGCTCGTTCTTTCTTCCTTCAAAAAGCCTTTGTCTAGCTATAGGACAACGCTACTAATTAAACAGAGCAACGGAAAACAATTAATCACTCTCTTAAAACACAAAAAAATACAGCACTAATTACTTAAACCCAATTTGTCAGGCCTTCATGCCCTTTAGCATCTAATTAAAAGACATTAAAATTCTGTAAGTGTAATCACAAGTTGTTCCGAGGATCCAATGACGCTGCGTGAACGGGAATATCTCGTGTGCCTCAAGTTTTCCAATTAGAATATTTTCGTGGCTCCCCGTGAAGGTCGCGAGGTTTGTACCTGTTCTCTGGACTGGGGTTTTGTCAAGGCTCCGAAAGAGAAAACTAAACTGACTCTTTCAGTTTAATTACAAAATACTTACTGAATTCCAACATTTCTTATTATTGACGTTTTTATTTCAATCAATAGCTGGTCATCTTAAATACAATATACAAGCTGACACTAAAATAGTAATTATTATTATAAGGTAAAAGTTAATTTGAACTACAGTTAAATCAGGGGATTCAGTTGATTGGTAGCCCATAAACTAAGACAAGAAAGTTCAGAAAAAAAACCTTTCGATTTGACACTTGACTGTCCCCTGATGTATTGTTGAAAAGTTTCGTACCAGCAACGCTATGGCTGCCACGTTTGCAAAATTATTTGTTTGTTTAGATTCCTCAATCAAGTTTGGATTGTAGGAATTTACAGTTCCTTTTCTGAAATCTAGCTTATTAATTTTAGGCATTTTAATCATTCATATTTTACGTTCCTCAAAATATTATTGAACACTCTATATAATGATTGCGCCTCTTTTTGAGGACCTCAGATAATTCTTATTTTTGGGTCCTAAAATACGAAATAGCCAAGTAACTGCGAGTACTGCCACCAACTTGGATGTAGCACTTAGTGTGATGTTGGTCACAGTTCCAATCCAACCAAACATAACCAGTTTGGTTGACCCTATACTTAGCTTAGTTACTTCAACCAACTTTCAGAAAAGATCGAATGAAGTTAAGAGTTTAGTTAAAAGTTTTTGTTAAAAAGGTGTGCATCATAAGAAGCGCAAAAAGTTTTTAGTGGTTCATTAGTTTAAAATTCTAGTCTCCATCTTTAGAAAATTAATGTTCTTAATGGACTTTTATCTATACAGGGATGCAGAGACATCGACGCAAAACCTGTTTTCATGGAATCAGTACATGATTCTGAGCTGCCCTGCGTTGAAACTTTTCGTAAGACATTAAAAAAAAAAATTGCTCGAAAAAAAATTGCACTTTTATATGAAACAATTTTTTTTTTTAATAACCTTCGAAAAATTTCTACGCTAGGGGGTCTAAAATCATGTGCTGAATACATGGTTACAGTTTGCGCGTCGATGTCTCTGCCACCCTGTATATCATAGTTTCAAACACCCTGTAGTTGCACTCTCAAAACCAAAAAACTAAGTCAGGACATGTTTTGTAAGACAACCCAAGTTGTTGATTTGGTTAAATAATGAAAATTCCATTGAAAAATTCTCTAAAGGAATTCTTCGTTTGTTATGCTCATTTACAACCCTCGTGTGCCTTGTCAGTCAGGGACGCGAAATTAAAACTTGGTGTAGACTGTGTCTCGGTGTGTAAAAGATGATCATATTTATGCATTGTTAATTTTACAATGATTTGCATTTATATGCTTCTTCTCTTGTTTTGGTACGCATTTTTATAAGAGTCGGCTCAACTTAACTCTTCATCGATGGCTTTTGCAGAAAACACACTAGCCAATTTTGGCAATATCATGCAGGTACTATGATGGACTGTCACATAATGGAGGTTGATCAGTAGATTTTGCCTTTTATCGGAATTTCCACCTTCGATCTCGTCAACTTAAAAACAACAGTCGAGCGATTTTGTAAAAATGTCACCGTGAAAACTTAGGTGAAGTGAGCTGTCAATAGTGTCAATCCCTAGCATAAGGTGGAATCACAGCTCACTTCACCTAAGTTTTCACGGTGAGGTTTTTACAGAATAGACAGGCTGGCACATCGTCGTGAATGTCAGTTTTTCATCCAAAGAGTCCTTAAAACCGCGTGTTTCCACTCGGCAAGTAATTTAAGTGCGAGCCAACCACTCATTAGGGAACAGGTGCCGCCTCCTTGCGGCACTCCCGACATCTAAATTTGTTTTAATACCGAAGTTTGGTCATTGAAATTGGCACATGGCGTGCATGTGGCGTTGTCTCGATTTATTGATTTTGGCATTAATATTCTTTGGATATGAAAACTTATTTATTTATCTGATTCTACATCAAAAATTGACCCGAGTGAATCAACCTAATTTAGTCTGTAATATCTCGCAAATACCTATAGTTATTTCCTCAGTTAAATCTTGTCATGATTTTATTATTATCAAAACTACTTAAGATTAACTTAACTACCTATACTAATCTATATACTAATAATAAATCTGACGAGTACCTAAGTATTTTTTAACGCGCTAATCTCTGGAACTACTATTTGGATTTGAAAAATATTTTTGGCATTGGATAGCTCAATTCTTGAGAAATGTTATAGGCTGTTTAACATCACGCTGCGACACTTAAAAGCTGAGCAAAAAGAAAAAGAAATCAGAAATAATGCTAAGCGGAAACTAAGTAATAGCGCAACAGGTACAGTAGTATAGTATGTATAGTATAGTACGAACGATTTAGTATAAACTAGCTTTTGCCCGCGACTTCGTCCGCGTGAAGCAACTTTCTTATTTTTTTCCGTAAGAACCTTCCACAGAATATTAGAAAACTTAAAAAAAAAAGATGGATGAAATCGGTAAAGTCGTTCTCAAGTTATGACATGACCAAGGGCATTAGGGATTCATTTTTATATATGTATGTATATAATATACTTAGTTAAAGTTAAGAAAAGTTACCTACTGTATAGGTTTCTGCAATTCTGAATAGAATTTAAAAATATTTCTATCAGATTTGAAAATTAAAATTACATTAAAATTCCAAGACAACTGATATGATTGGCCAAAGTTGTTTTTTTTTTGTATTATTGCTAAATGAGCCTGCTCTGCCTGATGGAAAGCGATGGATGAGGTCTATGATGGAACGTGCCCAACTTTTTGCCCGTGGTTCCGGCAAAAAACAATTAAAACAGTTAACAAAAGATTTTCCATCAGATTTACTGACCTTAACCTATAGGTAGATAGATAAATCATTTATTTGGCGCACACAAAAAAGACAGCACAACACACAAAAGTACACTATTAGATGATAACCAAACTACCCACATGATTATAATATAAAAACAAGGTGCCGATAAAAAAAAAACAAAATGAAAAACACACAAATATGGAAATAAAATTGACACAATGACGAATAAAATTAATAAAAAAACATACACAGTGCGGTGTGCGTCTCAAGTTTGCACCAAATGGGAGTCCAGCTCAGCATGTGTCAGGCAAATGTGCCTGACGCTGATATTCTGCTGGATCCCTGCTGTGACACACGGACGTTGAGAAGACGAGATAAATTGGTATTGTGACAGGTGCTATGTGCAGAGTGAAGCTTTGTAAGTCTACACGACACAATAATTATGTATTGGTACTCCAGGTACACCACTGCCTTACCCTTCGGGATATAGGCGTGACGTAATGTTATGTTATTTACTGACCAGTCTGTCAGAAACCGGTAGTAGGTAACTAAATAAAATTCCCTGACCCTGTTAACTCCATAAAAGTGTAGCAAACTTCGTCAGTGCGACAATGGCACCGTCACGCACGAGGAAGCACGTGACACGCGCCGCCACCTTCACTGGACATTCGATAAATTCTAGCATAAAATGGAGAATGTATGTACGGTCACCAAAGGAGATAAAGTAACCAGGGCCGTCGGATATAGTTGAAGTTTGGCAAGAAACCGATGGATGTTTTCGAATGAAATTTAATTTCATTAATAGAAAACAAATAGTTTATTTATCAAATTAAATTTCATTAAATAATATCCAACGGTTTCTTACTAAACTTCAACTATATCCGATGCCCTGGTTACTTATCTCTTTTGCCGACTTACATACTAACACAGTACTTCTAGGTCGCAGTGTTTTTCTCGAAAACTTGAAGTTTCACTTCTATGGGGACATTTTATTTCTTTCAATTTATTGTTCTATGCTTCAAGTCCTACTCTCATTAAGTTGATAGCGTTGGTAAGCTGATTGGCGACATATTACTGTACTTGCGGTCAGGTAAGCCGCGGTTTGAGTGTGGACGTATTAGGGGCCTGGCCACATTAGGGGCCTGGTCGATGTGTTTTGGTTATTATATTTTATTTCACAGTAAATGGGTTGTGGAGGTCAGATTGGCAGTCGCTCCATGTAAAATACTGGTATTCAGCTGCATCCAGTTAGACTAGAAGCCGATCCTAATATAGTTGGGAAAAGGCTAGACAGATTAATTTTTATTAAATTAATTAAACGGAATTTATTTTTCTGTTCTACTTTATCCTGATCACCTTCACTTACTATAATTGAAGGAGTTACTGATCGCATCTGCGTATTCAAACCATTTATCAAAGCCCCTTTGATCTTGAAGTACCAATTCAACAATTTGCTTGAATGCTCAATAACAAACCGTTCCATATCCATTTCCGATTACAGCCGAGAGCTTCCGAAACCACACGAGTTTTGTCTAAAGAGCAATACCATTGGTCAGTCATGAAAGGCCATGTTCAAGGGTTCCTTTTGATCCGTATCTGGTTTACAAGGCATTTGGTGCTAGATAGTTTGTACTTACACGTGTGTGATACGAGATTCAAATACAGATGTCTACAGTTTTAGTTGATCAGAATTAAATTTTAAAGGGAGAGATTGGATCTAAATTCTTTGCAGGTAATTTTCTGTATAAATAAATGCTTCTAAGTTGTGACAAGATCCCCGATCATAATGTTCCCACTGCTGGGACACACAGGTCTCCTCTCTGTAAGAGCGAGTGGGCCTAGTGCGGGTTGGTAGATGTCACATGTCTTTGAGTTTTTGATTCTTTTACATGCCGGTTTCCTCACGATGTTTTCCTTCACTGTTTGAGAGCAGTGGTGATGAAATAATTTACACAAAGTAAAACGCTTGTCTAAGTTCGAACCCACGACCTACAAGGCTACAATTCGTAAGTCGTGGCCATTACCACTTGGCCACCACTGCGCTCCCCGATAGTATGTTTTTTTGATAATAGTGAAGATATGGCAGTATTCGTTATAACTAATAATGACTTAGGAATCGAAACGGCCATTTATCAACCAGGAACTTACAACCGTTAAAAACACCGTACTCGTGATAGAATTGAAACTTCTGAAAAAAATAAGAATAAGAGAGATTTATGGTAAGAGACGGAGAGAGACTGTTATGTCTTTTCTGCTCTCTCATGTAACGAAATGTCCCTAAGCCTGACGCGTCCTTCAAATTTCACTCTCAATTTTCATCAAATTATCGAATCGCTGCCTTAAGGTCGATTTAGATTTCAAATTTATTTATTAATCACAATTTGTACAAGAACAGAATTAAATAGACGGTGACCTAGGTGAAACTAGGCATTTGCCTGTATCTTGGGAGTCTGAAATTTAGAGATTAAACGAACATAGAACCAGAACAAGAGCTAGAGCATTCTTTTGTTAATATTCTTGACATTTTAGTAGCGGAAAGAGCCACGAAGGAATGTACCGTCCCTGTTGACACAAAGGGAATTTCGTAGGGTAGGGATAGAATGCGCAATCCCTCGTTTAGTCTAAATCCACCTTAAGAAGTTTCACTTCAAAAAAAGAATGCAAAACCATTTTACTTTTAATCTCGTTGTGTTAGTAATAGGAACTTCTTACCCGAGACTCCTTAGTCCGCTTCGTTAGCCAATGAGAGTAGTTGAAGTATTCTGCTGGCCTGGTACTCTTGCCTATGTCTGCTTGCCTAGTACCTCTACTTATGTGTTGGTTCTCGTTATCTCCTGCGGGGTCAAGCTAAAGGTCAAGCGTGTAGTGAATGGTGTGTGACGCACTAAGATTCCGACGCTTATGACGTTGGTTTTCGCTTAATAACTGACTTCCTTAGTGCTTGGTCTCTTGGGTGATCTTTATCTGAGTTTGGTTTACGTTTGGATTTTTGTTAATTTACTGATGAAGTGTGTTGCAGGGGAGTTTTTTGCGTCACTTCTTCCCAGCTAAAACCCTAGGACGAGGAGAAGTGCGGGCGTTTTGGGGGACTGTCTTGTGTAATTTTGACGTTATAGAAGTGCTCATTCTCAGCGTAATTTTAATGTTTTTTTTTTTTAAATTAATTATACATAATTATGGCTATCCTTTCAAACTCAAACCATTTATTTCAATTAAGCCATTTACTTGTTTTATATACAATAAAGCCATTTATTTCAATTAGGCATTGAATAGTCAAGGAGTCGGTCAATCAGAAATATGAAGGTAAATTCCCCATTCCAAAGCGTATTTGGTACCTATGGAGAAGAACGGGCAAAAAAAAACTCCATGGAAACTCTTTTAAATTATAGGTATTGTTCCTAAAATATCAGTTACATAATTTATAATTATATGTGAGAGCGATGTAAAAAAGGCGTACGTTAAAACTGTCAGGCGACGTACGGTAAAGACGTATAGTAACAAGAAACAGTCCAACAATAATTCAATTGGTAAGAATCTTTGGGTCAAATTAACGAACCTTGACCTAGTTCCGCAATTACTTACTTACTAAACACACAAAAGCTTTTAGGTGCAACAACAATAAAGGCAGCTCACATTTTTAACAAAAGAAAAAATATGGCTTTCATCAACACCTTTTGTTCACCTCACAAAGTATCCCATGCAAAAAAAGCCAACCATTAATTCTACAACCTAATAAAACCTCTTGTGATCAACACAGCTCCGTTAATATTTCTCGAAGATAGCTAGCAGCTAATCAAGAAATTTCTACCTATTCAAAATTAAACCGATTCTCTGTCCTCTGCCTAATTGTGAATTCAACGCGGGCGACGCTTGACACGTATCCAATAGTCCCTTATAATTCGCACATTGTTCGCAGCACCTCCATCAAATGGACTCTTGTTACATTGTGCGAAAATTTACGCGAAAATTTAGTGCGAATTTTTGAACTTGATCGATCGTTTAGACGTTTTGTGTTCGGGACGTGGACTCTTGAGAGAGTATTAAATGGTGAAGTTGAATATTGGATGCTGGACGTGATAGATCGGTTGATTTGTGTTGGTTCGATTGATCGGAGCGACTTTTATTGGTTGACTTGACGTTACTAAGTACTCTGAAACTGTGTATCTTTTATTGAAATATACACGGATGCAATTTTTTACCAAAAATTATACGTGTTGAAGTTTCTTTTTTATTTTGCTTACTACAAAATGGCGTCCCTAATTTGGAGTAAGGTCAATCTGCAGGTAACTTATCCGGTCTTAATTATCAAAATAATCTTTGTAAGAAAACATGTTGATACCAAATTAATGTTTCAAAGTTTTTTGTGAGTATGTATTGATAATAAACCCTGCTGCAGCGTACTCTGGCAACAAACACAATCGTTCCTCTCCAATAATACTCTAATTTATCAAAACATTTGTTGTACAGAGCGAAGTAAACAATTCGTCTTCACTGCATTGTTTATTTACATGAACAACAGTTTCATTGAACTTCAACACTATCATTACAAAGACAATAATATCTACTAATCGATTTAGTCACAGAATTAACATAGCTACTGATTGGACGAACATGAATTATACTATTTTAGCTTTATCATAAAAAGCGATAGGTTCAGTCAGCCTCAAAAATATGTACAGACGCCAGCAGGACAAAAACCCGAAACTGTCAAATTTTCCCAATCAACCTTGAACCTTAATGCTTTAGTGATAAAGTTGAAGATCTGTTAAAGAAATTTGACACATTGTAGTAGCTTGATGTGCTGGCGTCTGTACATATAATAATAATAATAGTATTTATTCGTATCAACAATACAGCTATATTAACTTTACATACTTATGACTTAATTGTGGATATTATAGCACTAGAATACATCGACAAGAATACATTTCATTGTCTACGGTTTGTATTCCATAAGACAGCATAGTATTTTTATCTCACGAAGCGATGGGCTTTATATGTGATAACCAAGTATACAAACACGCTGTGAATGTGTGCGTGAACGCTTCCGACTTCGCAATTGGCGCCGATTCCGAAAAAGTTGCACTGATGTTTAGTTTAGTTTGCGAACAAGGGCAAACTAAACTAAACATCAGTGCAACTTTTTCTTTCTATTTCATTAAGAAAAGGACAGAAGAAAAAAGTTGAAGTTGAAGAAGGAGTGTCAAATTAAGACACTTCATAGACAGCTTAGACGTGATTAAAAACATGACGAGTAAAATCACGTCAATTTACGCTAGGCGCTGACTAATTTGACAGGACTAAAATAATATTTATCTTCTGTCCTTTTCTTAATAATAATATGCTCTCGTTGGGCAGCTAGGATCAAGGGCTTGATTCAGAAAGCGGTACTTCTGGATACGGCTCGCAATGTCAGGAGGTTCCTCTCTCTGGAGCCCTGACCACCGGTAGCTTGGACCCTGTTCCCGATACCGGTGGGCTACTATTTTTTATATTTTTATATTCTAATACTTATTTAAAAATATAATTTATATATATTGTAATAAAGAAAATAATAATATAATTCAAAACAATCCAATATTGTTAGCAAGGTAAAGTCTCAATGAAATAGATGGAAAAAGATACACTGAACTTAAATTTAGCTTAGTTTGTGAACAAGGGAATCGGCGCCATTGTCTCGCACAGTACCGAGAGCTCCTTCTCTTACACACATATTCACAGCGTGTATGGTAACATGGCATCGTGTTTTATTTATTATTAGGCTTTTCAACGATGTGTAGGTACAATTTTACTTTACAATATGTACATTACAAACTTAGGTCTAAACGCCTCATCATTAACAAAAAGCTCACCATGCACTGCGTTATGCGATAATAACACAATTTTCTCTCAAAACGGTGAAGGAAACTATCGCGGCATGTCTTAAAACAAAAAAAATCGAAGACATGTATAGTCACGAGCACCAATATGTCAACACTTGGCAACATTCAAATGCGATTTTTTCGTGAAATAACGAATGCAACGTTGAAATATGACACATTACATAAACCTATGGGTTCGAAAATGCT
Source organism: Apamea crenata (assembly GCA_949629185.1). NCBI lineage: Eukaryota > Metazoa > Arthropoda > Insecta > Lepidoptera > Noctuidae > Apamea > Apamea crenata. The sequence goes on from OX451371.1 coordinate 14,100,118, forward strand.
ATGTTCGTAACAACGTAAAATTTCATTAAAAAATAAAGGAGTAAATCGCTTTTGAATAAACCCGAGTGTAGCTCGTGACTGTACATCTACCAATCCGCACTGGGCCCGCGTGGTACATTAACCCACTCCCTCTCACAGAGAAGAGACTCGTGTCCCAGCAGTGGGGACATTATAGGCTTATTATCCTACTAATATTATAAATGCGAAAGTTTGTGAGGATGGGTGGATGGGTGGATGGCTGGATGGATGTTTGTTACTCTTTCACGCAAAAACTCACGAACAGATTTCAATGAAATTTGACACACAGTTTATAACCTGGATTAACATAATATAGAACACTTTTTATCGCGGCAGTACGTTCCCGTGGAATAATTTTCGACCACAACGCGGGCGAAGCCGCTGGCTAAAGCTAGATATTATACAAGCTGTTGTTTTGCATCCTCGTCAAATTTCAGGAGGCTGTTATGAAAGACCTAAATAATCAAATAAAATTACGATCCCTGGTAAATAATGAATACATACTTGTTTTTTTAGTTATTTAAGTTTGGCAGTATTTCAGAATACACCACTTTCAAAGAACAAAATCGCGTTATGGTAGGTATCGTTTAAGCGGCCGCGTTTTTGTGTGTGTAAAAGGGCAGTTATAGTGCGGTCTCACACAGGCCGATTTCCGAAAATTTGAAAAAAAAATACCTACTTATTTTATTATTGATTCGTGTCGAGAATCAGTAGCATAGTTACCTCCTTGAATTTGACGAGCATACAAAACGACACCTTGTATAATAACACAATTAAAACAAGTAATAATTACATAGTTTTAAAAAATAAAGTGTTCTCTAAGACCCAAGCCTTCGAGTAATAACGATATGATGTTATGTTTATATTACCGGCTAGAAAACGAAGACAGATTTAATTTATCAGCACAGCAACCGAAATACGCATCACCCAGAAAACCAATAAGTTTCGGCACAGGTGAGGGCGCCACTGTAGCTAGAGGTAGTAATTAAAGCCTCACCGCATATCGGTATTAGTTAACCACAGGAGCCGCAGCGCCTTCATTTACGAAATGTCTGGCGTTACAATGAACATGAGCAATGTTGTTATTACGTGTGCTCTTTCTGCGAATTGTTGTTGTTTGTTGTAATGGATTTGCGATAAGAGTTAGAATAAAGAATAAAACAGATTATAAATGTCGCGGATAGTAGTAGCATTTTGTATCATTTTCGGTTCACCCGCACGGGTCGATCGATCAGGTTAAGCTATGCTTTCCGCTATTGGTCCGTGGATGGATGACCATCTTTACATACCGAGACCCTCCGTGCCTCGGAAAGCACGTTGAGCTGTTGGTACCGGCTGTCATTCGTGGATCTTATTTATTTATTTATTTATACTTTATTGTACACCACAAAAATACATAGCATAAAAAAACACATGAGACACTACAAAATATACAATGGGCGGCCTTGGGCGGCGGATCTTTGACAGTCGTTGCGGGTCGTCAGAAGCTCGAAAGTCTGACAACCAGTCTTACCAAAGGGTTTATTGTGTTACCCTCATTGGGTTGTGGAGGTTATATAGGCAGTCGCTCCACGTAAACATTAACACATGCACCCATAGTCCTGAAACTGGAATACAGCAATGCTGCTTGGCAACAGAATAAGGCATGGTCATGGGCTTTCATTTTGATAGTTCAACAACATCCTCATTGCGTTGTTTACGTTGTTGACCAGACATAATTTTCGAACATATGAAGCAATGGATAGCAATATCCTGCAAAATGATTCAGATTCAGGTTGATAGTGTGTTACGTACTTAGGGTGCTGGACTGCTGGTTGTGGCAGAACCCTTTCACTAAAAGCTAGACTCGGCCTCCTTTAACGTAGTCTTTTTCACCAACAGGACGCTTCGGGAAAATGCATCGCGACTCAGAAACACCTGGTGAAGGAGTGTCCCGAAATGCTGGCCATCTCAACATGGACGGGCCAGGTACCCCGCAGACCGACCCTGCCGCCTGGAGCCAAGCTGTCACAGCTGATGGCACTGGGCTCCCGTCGCAGTCCTGGATCTGTCGTCTGGATGCTGGCCAAATCTGATGCGGAGATGAAGTAAGTACAATGAATATAACAATACAATGATACAGGTTTCCAAAAGCTTTAATATGTGTAAGAGAAGCGCCAGGGTAGTCCGTGAAATTCAAATTTTCTTATGTTTTCAACAATTTGCAGGTCGGTTTGAGGTTGTATGTAAAACAAAATATTATTCGCCACTGTAACAAGTATGTATTTACAGAATTATAATCATTAAAATTATCAATAAAACGTTCTAAGTTCATGTAACCATATTGATTGATATTTCATGAAATAGTAATATATGAACCTCTTTTTGGCGTATTGATGATTTTAATTATTATAATTCTGTAAATGCTAGTTATGATCTGGTGGTTTCCCCTTAAGCTAACTTTGCTGTAAAATTGTTTGTAGTGATTGGATAAACTACCACGAGCAATCATGAGATTGGACTGAATTTAACGCTTTTTAAAACCGCTGTATAGGTACGATTCAAACATTACTTTAACGATTTGAAAATGCATAAGTACCTAATTTAAAATCAAGATACAAACAAGCTGAATACGGGACATCATACAATACATTGAACGGTTAAAATAGAATATTGCCAATTTACCATACTATAACAAACAAACTTAAAATAACACCTTAATATCTGAAGGCAAATTCTCGTAATTTAAAACGTTCAAAATCTAGTCGCAGTCTCATCTCGGCGACGAACAAATGTCAAAAACTTGTCAAAATGTAGGAAAATTAGAGGTATTTTTGACAGATTGAGACTGAGATCAGATTGTGAACGTTCTTAAAATTACGAGAATTGCCCCTCTGATTTTTAACGTACAGATAGTGGGTTGCTTCGAATTCCACTGCACTAAATATCATAATTGAATAAACAGTCGCATTTTCCATCACCTACATATATTTGAATTAAGAATTTGAGATAATTTCAAGCTATGGAACAACAAACTAAATGTCATTCTTAACAAAGTTCAAATTAATTGCAACCAAAAACTTATAAGGACCTCTTTGTTACAAATGGTCACTCAAAAATCAACTTAAAATACATTTCACTAAAGTAGATAACTGATTAAGTGGATATGGAATGTAAATCAACACTGCTATAGTATAGATTTCCAATACCACCGGCACTAGCAATGTTTAACCCTCTAACTGGGCGTCTAGTTTTAAACAATTTGTGACTGACTGTCAACCCTAACACTGTTCCCCCAATCTAAAGCTTGTTTATCCTATCCACTGTATTCGCGCGTCGCCTTTGTTTTTTGGATCCCAAAATTGCGGATGGTGGATACTAAGCTTAACGCAGTGTGAGCATTTAATTTAATTAGTATTGGCCTGTATCAGGGACATTTATCGGATAGCTGTTAATTGCTTGCGAAATGTGGTCACGCTTCACCGGATTCTCGTACCACGAAATCCTGTTGCTCTTGATAAATTGGAATACGGTTTATATTGTGATGTCTTCTATACTATACAATTTGTGTATTTGAATTGTATGGAATTAATCATCAAATCGTACCAAATAGATAGAAAAATGGAGAGAGACCCTTTATTTAAGTATAAATGTTGCCTTAGGTTAAGTAATGTTTATCGACTGTTTTACTATATGTACATTTTTGACACGTTGTTTAAACTTCTCTTAACTTTAATCAACGTTTACAAATAAACCCCTAAGGACTGATTTTTTAATCGACGAATAATTTTTATTCGTGGAATAAAATTGACGTTTGACAGTTCTTGTACGGAAGAACTGTCAAAAAAAACAAAATTATTCCTGCGATAAAATTATCTGGCGATGGAGAAATCAGCCCTAATTCCCTTATCTAATGTACGATTATTGCGTCTCTCTTCAACGCGCAGTTTTTAATCAATCAAGCTGTATCTTTCTCATAACAATTAAAAGCCTTTGGGCTGCACTACACCATTTTTAATTAAGTACAAAGTTAATGAACCCAAATATTTGCCGTTACACATATCACAATAGAATCATCTACTATCAATGGCCGCCAGATCAAGTAGCTTTTAAAGCGATTCAGCAGATCAGCGCTAGACTAAAGCCAGTACCTAACCACAGAATAGAGTAATGAAGAAGGTCAGCTCCATGCAACAAGCGAAATGGCACACACGCTCCACGTACAGCGAGTGAACGCACTCGCGTGCGACCGGCATTTGTTTGAGATCAAAAGCAATATATTTTATTTCACGTAAACCTACATGGGCACTTGTGAAATGTCAGAAGCTAGGTGCACGGTTTCAATTGGTCGTTTCCTATGTAGAAGAGGCGGCAAGAAACTCCACGGTTACTCTTTTATAAATAATTGGCTTTTACAATGTTTTCAAATTACAGTGTTGATGGGTATGGGAGGACAGTGTAAGCTTGTCAACAAGTACCAGGTACTTAATGGTCATGGTTAAAATGGTCTACAAATGTACAGTCTACAAGGCGTAGTACAACGTTCTCAGATTAACAAAATATAAAATAATCTTTATAAAGGATTTTAAATTCTCCCCTCGAATCATCCGTGTGAAATTTCTTGTTCCTCCAACCCACCCCGTCGCGTCGCATCGCCTGCTCGCGCTATAACTTCGTTTTCGCTTAGCGCTTGTTTTTGCTTGGCTCCTAAGGACATTAGCGTGATATTAGGTAGCCTTCTTCAAGAATTGAGGCATCAAATGAAAGAAGATTTTTTTTGAATTCCGTTTGTTAGTTTCAGAGATTAGCGCGTTCAACGAATCCAATCTTCATCTTTATTATTAGTATAGAAAAAAAAAGCCGTACGTACGCGTCTATTTGTGCGTGCGCCTGTTGTCGTTGTAGCCAACCTTCTGTACTATTCTGCGCAGTAACCCTAGATCGGCAGCCGACAAGATTAATGTGCCAGCCTTCCAATTAAATGGATCCCAGTGACCTTAAGCCTTACCCCTTACGCCAGAGCGAATGAACTCAGAATAAATAAGTTCTCACGAGTCATTACGTCGACGGGACATGATGAAGTGCTATTTCTTTTAATTATTAAAGTTTGAAGTGCAATCGGTTTTCGTTGTGGTTTGCTTGGTTTGTTAATAAAGTGGCCGTAGCACGCAACTTCGTTCGCCTGTAATGTTATACAGGGTGGTAGGGGGGTACACCAACTATTACGTTCCCGTCCTTGACTCCCAAGGCACACGAGCGTTGTATAAAAGCGCATATCAAACGAGAAATCCTTTACAAAATTCCTTCAGAGAATTTTGTAATGGAATTTTCATTCTTTAATTAAATCAAAAGGTAAAACTTCGGTTGTCTTACAAAACATGTCCTGACATAGTTTTTAGTTTTTAAGAGTGCGCAGGGTGAAATTCGAAAATATGATTACAGGGTGGCAGAGACATCAACGCGCAAACTATAAACATGAATCCAGCACATGGGTCTTATTCCCCTAACGTAGAAATTTTTCGTCTGTTATCAAAAAAAAATCAGTTGTTTTCCATTTTTTTTTAATAATCTACGAAAAATTTCAACTGTGTTTTTTTTGTGGATGGGAAATCATCAAATGACCCCTCCCGCTCTGGGTGGAGCGGAAGGGAGTGTCAGACTCGTACTGACTAAAACCCACCCGTGTTCCTTCCTTAGCCCTTTCTGTTCCAGGGCAGCGGTAACCCTTTCGGATATTATCTCCTAAACACAGGTTTTCATAACCTAACTAGAAGAGGAGTGGTCCCACACGATTGTTGATATGGTACACACGGCTACACATCAAGCTATGCATTTCCAGTTTAGCTGACCTCGCATTGTATAGGTTTTTCGTACAATCAGAAGTCAGCTTATACTGGTTATGTATAGCTTGATGTGTAGCCGTGTGTACTAATTTTGTAAAACTGTTTTATTAACATTATATTACGTTATTCAATCTTTTGTTTGAGTAAATAAATATTATTATATTACACAATAAGAAATGCTTAGGTACATAATTTTTGTAAAATTTCTTCATCTTATGTCTTATGAATACTCGTAGCAGCGGAGTAAGCTTGTTTATTCTGACCTGTAGTTACCTCGGGAATTAATTATTATGACACTTCGAGAGAAGGGAACAGTCGTACAGACACAATAATAAAATAAGAAACATTTATTTCAGACCACAGAGAATCCGTACAGTACTTTACATACGTACAGTCTTTATATTAATTCTAAAGTCTAGAGCCGATCTGAACACCATCCACGAAGGATGTATGTGTGGCAGAAAAGTTTTACAAAGCTCTTCTTAGACGATTTTTTGTATATATTGGATGAATCTTTTGTAAAAGTTTTAGTAAATAAGTAGGTAGTTGTTTAAAATATTGTAAAAGTTAGATGAAACTTGGTTTTGATTAGCGAACGCTACCTATGTAAAATAAAAAAAATACTACAGTTTTTCTTTAATTTATTTGTCTGAACTGACATGTTAAAACGCTTATAAGTCGATGGATATCTATGGTTTCGATTTAGAAATAGTACATAACGATACGTGTGACTTAAGTAATCCGTGTTGCACGGCGACTACTTCACTCACACGTATCATATACTATTTTATAGCTCATGTGACCTAAAGCTGCACTTAAGTCACGCTTTACTGTGTAAAAATGGACTACTTAAGTGACAGAAAAGCGTGACTTAAATGCGGATTTAGGCACAAAGTTCTATAAAAACTTTAAATCATCAGTTTAATGTAGATACTGTTAAAAGAACTTTAAATCAACAGTATAATGTAGACACTGTTAAAAAAGAACTTTAAATCAACAGTTTAGTGTAGACACTGTTAAAAAAGAACTTTAAATCAACAGTTTAGTGTAGACACTGTTAAAAAAGAACTTTAAATCATCAGTTTAGTGTAGACACTGTTACAAAAAACTTTAAATCAACAGTTTAGTGTAGATACTGTTAAAAAAGAACTTTAAATCAACAGTTTAGTGTAGACACTGTTAAAAAAGAACTTTAAATATTCAGTTTAGTGTAGACACTGTTACAAAAAACTTTAAATCAACAGTTTAGTGTAGATACTGTTAAAAAAGAACTTTAAATCAACAGTTTAGTGTAGACACTGTTACAAAAAACTTTAAATCAACAGTTTAGTGTAGACACTGTTAAAAAAGAACTTTAAATCATCAGTTTAGTGTAGACACTGTTACAAAAAACTTTAAATCAACAGTTTAGTGTAGACACTGTTAAAAAAGAACTTTAAATCATCAGTTTAGTGTAGACACTGTTACAAAAAACTTTAAATCAACAGTTTAGTGTAGATACTGTTAAAAAAGAACTTTAAATCAACAGTTTAGTGTAGACACTGCACTGTTACAAAAAACTTTAAATCATCGGTTTAGTGTAGCGTAGGTTTTCGTAAAAAACTGATGGACATCAAAACGCGCACTTGAAACCCGCCCCTTATTACAAAGACATGACTGGTGATTGTACAAACGAGAGAACATTATTCTGAGCACCAATCGAGTATAATCCCCGTCGTTCCCCACAATTATACTCCATTACCGTGCCTTCGGGTCGGGATCCGTCGGGTTATTTACCTAGCTGCGTTGATACGGCAGTTCAGGGTTGAATTTCTAAGGTTTAGATTTTGGAATCTTTTTGATTCGGGTCTGAGATTTGAGCAGAGGGGCAATTCTAGTTTTAAGAACGTCCTCATTCTGATCTCAGCCTCAATATGTCAAAAATACCTCAAATTTCCCTACATTTTGACAAGTTTTTGACGTTTGTTTGTCGCTGAGATGACACTGCGACTAGATTTTGAACGTTTTAAATTACGAGAATTGATTGGCCTTCTGGTATCTTGGCTTATCAGCTTGCCTATTTGTAAATATACTTAGTATGTTTTAGTACAGTATGATCAAGACAAGGCTTTCATGACGGTTGTGGTCGTTCCTGGTGGATTGGCAAGAAAACTACTTAAGGACATGCGCAAGGCAAAGAATATCTTGGGCGGTCAGTTCCACCACAAATTTAACAAGGTTTTCAACTACCCAAGGTGAAAAGAAAACATTTCACAAATTTAAAGTTGAATGGTCAATCATGGATCGATAGAAAAAAAGAAAATAAATTTATTTCAATTTTTTTTTTATTTCACATAAACCTACATGAGCACATATTATGAAACGTTGGAAGCTAGCTTTCAAGAGCTAGGTTCCAATTGGTCGATTCCCAAGTTTATTGAATAATATCGAGATCATTTCTGAAAACTGTGGCAACGATTAATAACCTTTTATGTACTTACCTACTTATTTAGTAACTAGCAGCGCCCCGCGGTTCCACCCGCATAAGTTTCGATCCCGTGGAAATATCGGGATAAAAATCCTATGATGATGATGATCCTATGTGTTAATCCTGGTTAAAAACTATCCGTGTGCCAAATTTCATCCAAATTCGTTTGCGTGTCTGTACTTGCGTGAAAGAGTAACAAAACATCCATCCATCTATCCACTCTAACTTTCGCGTTTATAATATTAATAGGAAGTAGGGGATAGTAAGATAGGATACGTGCCCATGTTAATCACCTGCACAATAACTCAACAAAGTTTTAATTTAATCAAATGCAACAGAGTTGAGGCAGAAATCATGATACCAAAACATTGGATTAGGTACTCTGACAAACAAAAACATCTACAATTTTTATAGGTACTCATCACACCTCGAAAGGGTACAGACGCCTTCAAAGGAAACGAAAGTACAATAAAAACAAGAATTAAATTTGCTTTCTGAACACTGAATTATTTATTAGTACCTTGAATTTGATATAAAATACTTGAACCGTTCAGGTAGATAATCCCCGTTGGAGTTTTAACGGAGTAACTTAAATGATCCTGTCTGATATTTCTGTTTGTTTTAAACAACTTTAGTGTTAGAAGTATTTTGAGCTGGGTACCTACAACCAACAATGGAAGTTGATTGCCCTTGCTCCTGCTTACTCTTCGAAATAAGTTTGGGTGCTAAGTTGGAACTATTGTTTTAGACAGTTTTAGATGTTCTGAATTTTGTTTATCGTCAAAAACAGTATCGGCTTTCCGTGTTGTTTTAGTTTGGGTCGTCTGTGACCGAGTGGTTCTGTAGTTTTAACGCGTTATTATTTCATATCGTGAACAGTATGGAGAAGGGCCTGCCCTTCTCCATACTGTTCGCCGCTGGGGTAAAAGAAGCTGAATAGAGCTGCAAAATAAAATTAAGTTAAAAACATCACTTAAGAACGGTTGGACCGATTTGGCTATTTGTTTTGAAGTGCTCGTTATAATTACATTTTTTATGTATGAAAAAATTAAAAAGTTTCCCGGAAAAGTTTCCGAAAAAGCCGAACGTTTTTTTTTTCTATGGGATTTTTGCAGCTAGGTTTGTACAAACACTTATCTGCGCCACAAAAATGTATATTTTGTTATTATGTTGATGTCGAAACTATTTTTATACACACATAAACTTACGCCTTCCTCTCATGAGGCTAGGCAGAAACTACAGATTATTATACGTTCAAAAGTAAACCTGTAAAATAACTATTATTGACTCCGATGACATTGTAGCTAATTTCAATACTAAACTTAATTTCAGCAAAAACATCGTATTTACATTAATAATAATAAGGAAATGAGAACGTAAACGAAAACCTTGGCAATGGATATTAATTTTCGAGATAAGACGCTTTTCCACCATCTTGGTTTTATCGTTTATTTCCCGCGCTTTGGACACTGACGAATTACTGACGATGTTTACCTTTTAATAACCGCCATTTTGTGCGAAACTTCGCTAAGTGACAGGCCCCATTAATTAGATACGTAATTTACGAATGCGATTATTAGGTAATAAAAACACCGGCCTGTATACATGGCACATTAATTAGGTATACACACGGGTAGGGCTAGTGGCCAGTAAAAATGAATCATAAAAATTATTCAAGCTGTTGTTTTGCATCCTCGTCAAATTTCAGGAGGCTGTTATGAAAGACATAAATAATCAAATAAAATTAAGGTCCCTGGTAAATAATGAATACATACTTGTTTTTTAAGTCAGGTATTTAAGTTTGACAGTATTTCAGAATAAACCACTTTCAAAGAACAGAGTCGCGTTATGGTATCGTATAAGCGGCCGCGTTTTTATGTGTGTGTAAAAGGGCAGTTACAGTACGGTCTCACATAGGCCGCGTTCTAAAATGTGTGTCCCCATCCCACACAATACATGCCGATTTCCGAAAATTAGAAAAAATACCTACTTATTTTATTATTGATTCGTGTCGAGAATCAGTAGCATAGTTACCTCCTTGAATTTGACGAGGATGCAAAACGACACCTTGTATAAACATAAAATAATTCGGAATTTGAAAACTACCGCCTGAGCCGCACACCGACATAGGGCTCTCTCTTTTTCCTTCAATTCACCTAATCTTTGCACGTTATTCATTAATTTCATTGATGCGATGCTATGATCCGTGACACCGGCAAATTTCCCCTGCGTAGGTAGCTCCAAGATGCTATTTTAGAAATTTGAAAATAAATAATAACGTTTAATGATATAAAAATATGTTCATAAAACGAAAACGCGAAACCGTATGCGTGTGTTAAATTAATGTCGCCATTAAAGCGGCACGCTGTATAATATCTCGCTTTGCTTCCTCGAAGGGTTGGGCAGAGGTGTACTTATAATGGGAAAACCCAATACACATACCCACACACACAACACACCCGACAACACTCACAACAACAACACTGCCCGACCCAGGAACCCAGGACCTCATCCTAAGCAAGTTGTGTATGTAGGTATATACTAACAAATTGGATTTTATGATCTGAAAATAAATGAATTGAATTAAGCAGTAGCGCGACTACTAGACCAACGAGGGGAGGTCACCAAGTAGTAAGTTAGTGAGGCAAGTAAATCATACAGACTCGACAGCTTGAATGATTTTATGTCATGATCCTCGGACCGCGCCTGCCAACGAGGCAGACGGGCCTGTAATTACCCTAATACTAATTTAACCGTAGCGAAATCCTTTTCCCAAACATCCCAAGGTAACATTGATCACTGCTAGCACTGCATACTGCTTGTTGATACTACTTTCCTAGTGTACACTTTTGCCTACATTCTTTCTCTAAGATTTTAGTCCTTTTCTTCAAGATTGAAACAAAATTACAAGTATAAAAGAATTATTTAAGCATTATATTATTTATCACTGACAGCTCCAGAAAATACTTTTATGAAGCCTTTCAGCCCTAAAAAAGTCAATATTATCGATAAATAGTATCGACAATAATATATAAAACCGGTCAAGTGCGAGTCGGACCCACGCACCGAGGGTTCCGTACAAAGGAGAATGCCCAAGCACAGTACTCTTGATAACTGTCTCGTGTCTCAAAAAGTTGAACAGCATCAACTATCTAAAATAAAAATATATTTTTTAAATAACACTTAATTAATATTTATAATGGGATAGTATTTTGAACAATAATTAGTACTTTTAAGTTTCTGACTATAAGGTACGCCATTTTTTACTATAGCCTGTCAAAACTAGGGGTGTCCATTTTTTCTATTTCGTGTACTGTGCCTAACTACCTACCCGCCTACAAAAATACATAATAATATCGATTCTGTGTTGATTGTTCGATTTAATATTGCGTATCAAGTTAAATAACTGTTTATTTAAGAAAACAGCTGTATACAATATTTTAAAAAAATCGATAAATAGCTAGCAAGGTAAAATAAATAAATCAGTTTCTATATCCCCACAGAATTAGACATTATGTAGTAGGTACATTTGTCTATCTTTTCATTGAAAATGAGACGAGACAATAGTGTGCGGTGAGGTAGATATTTGGTTGGTATGGTTATTAGCTTTGGTTTTATTTATTGTTGATATTGAAATCGGAATAGTTTCAAACGTCTAATCATACTAACACTCCCACGTTGATTAAAAACAATAAAGATTTTAATCTGTAAAACGCATTATGGTTTTTATTTTTTTTAATGTTGCTAATCGATATGTTTGCTTTTCTTCCTATAATAAGCATAAAGAAGCTTAAACACAAAATAAGTAGGTTCTCAACGCAACAACAGAGTTTTAAATCACATGTAACTTGCTGGTATTTGTAAGTGCCGGTAGTTGTCAACCGCGGGAAAGGCGCCTAGTTGTATTCGTGAAATACCACTGGGTGATTTGTGGAAATCGATTAAAAGTCGAATGTTTTAGAATCATTTACCAGCACGGGTACAACCTTGTTTGACAGTTATTGCCCGTCTGTCATACACATTGTCAAGTTAACCAGTATGTTTTTTTCTGCTGGTTTTGGTACGTTGTGCGTCGAGTTTGAGCCTTTTAGTTCCTCCGTTACTCCTGCTAACCCATTGAAAATAAACATACTTCCAACCCGCTGCACCGTGTGTTGTATATTACTAAAACCAGGACTTTTTGTGTTGTAATACATTAAACATGGCGAGTGCGACTGTGGAGCGATGTCTCAACTGCTGTTTGAGATTAACTCCACTTATGCGCAGACTCATGTTGTCGGAGATTCCAAATAATATCATAAACATTTTACGTGTCTGGATCTCACCAACGTAAGAATGATTAACATTGTCGTTTTGATATTATTTACTTAGGAACTGCGCTTGTTATAATGTGTACCATATGAAAATCTTAGAGGACAATAAGTACAATCCATGTCTGTATGTTAGTTCCTCACCTCATTAGTTGGGTTACGGATTTTAATAACTTAGATAGGTACCTGCTATTATGTCGGTAATAACATAACTTATTAACTAGGATTGTATATTTCTATCAGTTTAGTTTATTCTGAGATACATAAAGCTAAAAAAACATTAATAGAAGACGTGCTGTATTTACAGCTATAGATGGTAATGTACCACAATTAAGAAACTTCCCAAAACTAGGGCTAGTGTAGCTTAAAAGATTTGCTTTAGGCTCGTACCAACCGAACATAACCTCAAAATAATATTTTAAGTTTTCAAAATATCTCGGTAATGCCATTGTAGTTTGTGTTGAACTTTTTGAGGATGTATTTAGACATGTCATCGAGTATTTTAAAGATGATTTGATGAAGACACAACAATGTTAAATTGAGTACATTTTTCCATAGTGCCGTGGGCAATCTCCAAATAGGCATATAACTACACATTTACGGTTTTCAGATTTTTTCCTTGGCTTGTGCTACATGACATTTTCATGATTCTAGGTCAACGGGAAGTACCCTATAGATTGATTCCCTTGCGAGTGTCAAATATGCGGCATAAACGGAACATAAACACCCATATCTTTTGATTGCGTTGACTTAGAAGTTTGATTTTTTCACTGCTTCAAGGGATTGTAGCCCTGAGTAATAGTATAAATAAATTTGATATTAATTTCACCCGTTCCTGAGCAAAAGGGTCTTGACAGACGGACAGCAAAATGATCTTATAAGGGTTCCGTTTTTCCTTTTGAGGTACGGAACCCTAAAAATGTTTGGATGTTTGTTAGTCAATCACGCAAAAACGGCTGAAACCATTTGGCACACAGATAATTTATGACCTGGAGTAACATATAGGGTACTTTTTATCCCGGTAAATGACATTCAGAACCCAATTCTGAAGTCCACGCAGACGAAGTCGAAGGCGAGCAGAAGCTAGTAACTAATAAGTGTGGTTCACTGACCTCTCTCAGTTGTCCTCAATAGTCAGTCGAAATAAGTGAAACATCAAACAATCGTCAATTGTTTTAACTTAAATTGGAATTAGAGTGACTTTGATTAAAGTTATAGTTACTAAGCTTGAAAAATACTTAACTTGGGAGTTACTTTAGGGGATCATATAACTCCTGAAGCAGTCATTTGTAAATATACGGTTAAATTACATTTACCTATTGTAAATATTTGACCAAAATAAATACTTTACCATCGTATGTCAACTTGCAACAGATAAAAGAATATTCTTCTAGAAACTGGGTTGCTGCGATCGTGTTTAGAAGTATGCGGATAACAGTTCAATTTGCGGATTAAACACAGATATAATTTATTTTAAATATCAATTTCCGGTGACCAATTCTATTCTTTAAAATTTAACAACGTCACTTCTAGCTCGAGTAGGTAAGTTATTATTACTTCACTATGTTGTATAATATCCTTACATTTCGATCCTGTGTCGCTCTAGTATCCTGTAGGTGCCCATTAGGTAGGTATACTTACAGAGCTATCACGTTAATCTAAGGCCCATCAACCACAACGCCACTCAAAAGTAAAATGTCACCCATGAGTAGCCAGAATGACACAGCAACCCGCAGCCTGTTACCATGGATTTAATTCATGATTCTGAACCCTCCTGCGTTCTATTCATCTTGAACGCGTAGGTTTTATTTCACTTTTCTTTGAAACAGCATTTTTTTTTTTTTGATAATCTTTATAAAGTTTCTACGCTATGGAGCTAGAATTATGTGCTGTATTCATGGTTATAGTTTACGTGCCGATGTCCCTGCCAGCCTGTATTAATAGTGGACCGTACACGATGCAATCAATCACAAACTAGTTATCGTTAGTTAGTTAAGGTACGCGTTAAAAACGCGTACGCGAGAAAATTGAAAATTCGGGAAAATTGAAAGTGCATTTCTATGAGGAATTTTTAATTACATAGAACAACGTCTGTCGGGTCAACTACATACTTAGTAAAATAAATAAACACGTTACTTTTAAGTAAGGTCGTGGACGGTGGGCCTAACAAGATAAGGGAAGCTTTCGCAAACTAAACGTGAAAGATGGCGGGATCCGACAGCGCCGCGCCGTTGCCCCAATATCAATAAACCAAGGTTACTAGGTGAGCATGTTAACAATGAGAAATCTTTCTTGGCCAAAACTTTGAAAAGCCTTTGAGCTTCTGTTGCTGAAAATGAGCCCCTTTATAAATCGTAGTTAGTCCTTTCACTGTTATTTTGCGTCTAGTTCTGCATCACCGTCAAAATCAAAGTGAACTTTATTGTCATGGCTATAAGATTGCCGGTCGGTTACTGGTTCGTTGCTGTCAGAAGAACGTTAACAGTGATAGGTCTGTTCAGACCGTTTACGTCTGACAGCAAAACCAAATATGTATTGTATATAATTATGTAAAAGGTACACCACAGACTACCTTCAGTACTGTCACTCCTTCTCCCTTAATCCATCCAAAGGTTGTCTTTAAAATATCGCTCTTAGCGATAAGACCGCCCATTGTGTCACCCCTTGTAAAATTTATACATTTATCTATATCTGTAATTTTTATGACGTATTTACATAATAAGAGGGGCTTGTGGCTAAGTAATAACAGTCGCACGGGTCGATCGATCAGGTTAAGCTACGCTTACCGCGGTTGATCCGTGGATCTTTACATACCTAGACCCCTCCGTGCCTCTGAAAGCTCTTTAAGCCGTTAGTCCCGGCTGTCATTCGTGGATCTTTGACAGTCGTTACGGGTCGTCAGAAGCCCGAAAATCTGACAACCAGTCTTACCAAGGGGTATCGTATTACCCAGCAACTGGGTTCAGGGTCAGATAGGCAGTTGCTCCATGTAAAATACAGGTATTCAGCTACATCCGGTTAGACTGGAAGCCGACCCCAACATAGTTGGGAAATGGCTAGGCAGATACTATGCTAATAAAGAGACTTACATATTAAAGAGTATTTTTTTGTATCTATCTATAAAAAAAAAACATTATTCAGATCACAACTAATAAGTTAGTTATTTATTACCCACAGAGTTTGTAGTCGGTAGAAAGTTTCCTGTTTTCGCCAGTCTCGGAGAGATAGTTTCTTCCGAAGAAACTTCGGTACACTGTTAAATACTTACTAAACATTGTACTATTAACACGCTCTAATTCACTGAGTTACAAGCCGAGGTTTCCGCAGTCGGTCTTGAACATGTAGGTCAGTTAAAGTTAGATGTAACTTAAAATTAAGCTTAAGTTTTGGTGATAGGAGGCCAAATGAACACTTAAAAAAGGTTTTATATCATTTTGGGTGTGGTCTTTCGACCATCTTTCAAAATTCTATGTACTTATGAAACAAATTATGGATCAATTATTAGCAAAGCATAGCATAATCAGCCAATAATGTTCCTACTGCTGGGACACAGGCCTCCTCATTCTGTAGAGTGGGCCATAATCCACCACGCGTAACCAGTGTGGATTTTTTTTTTTAAATTGAACAGACAGCTGTGCTGCTGGGGAGTTTGTTGCGCCACTTCTTCCCAGCGATAGCACTAGGAAGTGGTGAAGGGCGGGCATTTTTGGGGACTGTCTTTTGTAATTTTGACGTTCAAAAAGTGCTGATTCTCAGCCTAATTTGATTAAATGACTTTTGATTTTGATTTTTTTGATTGACAAATGTAACATGCCTTCGAATTTTTTGTTCGAGAACATGCCTGTTACCTCACGAGGTTTTCCTTCATCGTTTCGAGCGCAGTAGTCATGGAATATTAACATATGTATATAATAATAACGTATTGATGATGGTATGCAGGCAGAACATACTTATCTCAGTTACTTTAACTTTCAAATTGCAGCGATAATCTGTCGATTGATTGATTCATGTGTTCAGCAACAAAGGCTTGGCTTTCTTTAGAAATATATTGACTTTTATCTCAGTTACTATCCATCATAAAGGCGTACAGTACAATAACTCATTCAGGGTGCTCCTGGGGTTGCCGTGGCGGTGTAGCGAGTCAGGGATGTTCGCGGAGACGTGCGTCGACGGGTTCACCGCGATCATGAGGAAGCGCTGCGCTTCCATGATGGCGAGCTTGCGGTTCTCCTCGAATGGCATTCTGAATGTGTTTTCAGACCGGTGGGAGTCTCCCCTTTTACGTGCCCCACCCCTAATTTAATTAACCCTGAATTAAATTGATACTAACATTAGGCTAAGTTATATTAACGTTATGATAATAATAATTTATTTCATAAAAAAATAAACATAAAAGTGGTACAGTCTGTTACAAAAATAGGATGACAATTTAGGAATAGTTTACAACTGAGATGAGTAGGTAACAAAACAATTTAACGATTTGATGTCCTAGCTAGGTTACTTAGTAGCCTGTATTAAGCACAATCAGCACTCATTTCCCGAAAAATAGGAAATAGTATTGCTTAGACTGTTACATAATTATTAATAAAATTTAGAGCCGAATAACAAAAGTCCAATAGAGCAGTTATATGGATTTTTATCTGAAATAAAATATTTGAATTTGAATAGGGCTCAATACAAAATGAAAAGAAGCTGCCTCCACGTATCTCTTCATTATGTTCTCCTTTCAAGTTGTTAAAGTACAGTCAAGGCCGATAGGTGTGGCGATTAGGTTATTACATTAATTGAAACCACGTATTCTAATTTACGTACTTTAAACATACACAATTAAAATAATTAACAAGCAGTGGTGGCCCAGTGGTAACAGTCTAGGCTTACAAGATGCAGGTCGTGGGTTCGAACCCAGGCAAACACTTTACTTTTTGTAAACAATTTCATCACCACTACTCTCAAAACGGTGAGGGAAAACATTGTGAAAAAAACGGTATGTCCTTGAATCCAAAATTCAAAGACATGTGACATTTAACAGCCCGCACTGGGCCCGCGTGGTGGATTATAGCCCACTCCCTCTCACAGAGAGGGGGAGGAAAGTCCCAGGCAGCGGTGGGAACATTACAGGGTGATTATGCTTATGCTAACATTCTAGCCGTGAACTATTTTTTTTTTTGTATTTTACATCATTAAATTTAATTTGTGATTATTTGGTAACAATACTATAGATACCATCGCCTCGCGCGTGTCTAGTGCCTCATTAATTATTATCAAGGGTTATTATTTCGTGCCAATTTTTACGCAATTTATTTTGTTTGAAATTTTAGTTTTCTATTTTTGGTAAAATTGTTTTTTTTTTTAACAGACTGTTTACAAAATCAAAAGTCATCATTCAAATTAGGCTGAGAATCAGCACTTTTCGAACGTCAAAATTACAAAAGACAGTCCCCCAAAAACGCTCGCCCTTCACCACTTCCTAGTACTATCGCTGGGAACACTACAACTTGTAATAACCGCTGTACTTTTTAATGAGATAACCTAATCGCCACTCTGTGTCATCACCATCATCAACCTATAGCAGTCCACTGCTGGACATAGGTATCTCCTTTCACCGCACGCCATTCAACTCGATATAGGTATATGTATAATTCAAAAGCGAGTGTCTCGTTCAGAATCGGCACCCTAATTGCGTAACACACGATCAATCGGAATCGGTTTCATTTTGACAGTTCAACAACATTCATTGCGTTATTTACGTTGTTGAGCAGACACAATGACACATTTTTTGAATATATGAAGCAATGGATTAGCAATATCCTTCAAAATGATTCAGTCAATCTGAATCATTTTGAAGGATATTGCTAGTCCGGTTGATTGTGTGTTACGCAATTAGGGTGCGGTTCGATTGTTGGAATCTCATACAATTTATAGACCTAAATATGTGTGACAAGAATAAAATAGAATACAGTAAGTACTCTTAATAAATTGTACACCATACAAATTACAGAACATAAATATATAACATTTTACAAAGGCTGACACAATGGGCGTTCTTATCGCTAAGATTCTATATGGGACCCCTTATTTTAATCAATTAATACTTTAGGACAAAATGGTTGTTTAATCTCACCAACTGGGTATCTATTTTTGCCCTTGACAATACAAGCTGTTACCCGTGCCGTGTCGTGCTTCGTTTACATGAAATTTGAAATCCCTCTTTCACCCCTTTACGGGTAGAATTTCGATTAAACTCTTCTTGGTGTTCGTTAGAAAGGGTCTAACGAACACCAAGAAGATAATAAGGAGATAGGTACATACCTTCTATGTTCGCCGAAACGGTTTGAGCAGTAACATCAAAATCAAAAGTCATTTAGTCAAACTATGCTGAGAATCAGCACGTTTCGAACGTCAAAATTACACAAGGCAGTCGTCCCCTCCAAAACCCTTCATGATTTTCTTTTTCATTTCTTCACATCTGTCTGTTCAGTTAAAATAACTTGATTCTATAAAACGATTGTATGAAAAGTAATTAACATTATGAAACACAAAACATTAAATTATTTGCCATACAAACATTAAAAACTGTACTCAAGAAGAAAAAAAAACCTAAACAGAACTTCACTTCCTGTTCCGTCCAACGGTAGGAAGCCAGAAAAAAATCTAGTTTCACCCGCGCCTCCTTGCCCCTCTCATCAAACACGACGAAAACAAAATTTTTAATATTTTTTTTTTTTTTAATACACAATTCCTTTACAACCAGCAGGAACTTTTCGCCCGGCGTATACACCAGCTACTTTTTTTGCCGTCTGGACAAAAACAGGGTATAAAAGGTGAACGCAGTAGAAGTTCCAGGGTTTGCCATAAACTTACAATCCTGATGGGCGGTGCCACTTTGTGATTTTTATCTTTTATTTTTTCTGTGGATTTGAAGTTGTATGTACTAACAATAGTTTTTTAAGGTTTTTTGTGTTACTAACAGTATATGGACTTCGTCTGAATAATAAGAAATTTATCTTATTATTACTATAGAAGCCTTATTACTATTAGGAGAATTAAAATCTCTTTTTTGTCAAAACCCTAAGATAAAATAAACCTATCAAACATACTATTACTTATTTAAAGTAAACTTTCATACTAAGGGCTGGTTTTTCTATCATTTGATAACTTTATTCGAGAAATAATTACGAAAGCAGTTAATTCATACACAAAATGTCAAACGTCAATTTTGTTCCTGGAATAAAAGTTTGAGTTCGATGGAAAAGTCAGCCCTGAAACAAAAAAAAAACAAATAAATAGATAAATAACATGAAATATAATATATAATGTAAGCTTTCGTCGCACAAAAGAGGTGTATACGTGCGATTTGTAATGTAGACCCACTTACATCCCGTAAATCACTGTTTAAAGAACTTAGAATTTACATAAACTGGTATTTATATTGAGAAAATATGTAAATTTACCAAATCTCACCCTGAGATGTTTGAAAAACTAGGAGATAAATGTAAGTTCAAAACTAGATATCCTAATAATAAAAAAAACAACTTACAGGCACCCTACTCTACGCGCGGAAATTATCGATTAAACTATATCTAGTAAAAAGAAAGAGATTCTTTTTTGTGAAAAATATACATTTCTGTTCCATAGGCGAGCCTATAAAAACAGACTTGAACAAACAGGGTACTAAAGGTGAACGGAGTAGAAACTACATTCACCTTTTGTACCCTGTTTTTGTCCAAAAAAAGTCAGCCAATATTGTATTTGAATTTGAATCTTCTTTAGTAAGTATACACAAAATAATCATGAAACGGCTCTATTCAATGTGCTGAAGTATGATCGCTGTGTAGATATACATAGTATTCAACTAGCTGACCCGGCAAACGTTGTTTTGCCATATAAATTATTTCTAGCTGCCCGGCGCTACTTCGTTCGCATGGTGTCCAACCCCCTACTCTACTCCTACCCTACTCCTACCCTCCCCTACCCTACTCCTACCCCACTCCTACACTACTCCTACCCTACCTACTCCTACCCTTCTCCTACCCTACTCCTACACTACTCCTACACTACTCCTACCCTACTCCTACACTACTCCTACCCTACTCCTACCCTACTCCTACCCTACTCCTACACTACTCCTACCCTACTCCTACACTACTCCTACCCTACTCCTACCCTACTCCTACCCTACTCCTACCCTACTCCTACCATACTCCTACACTACTCCTACACTACTCCTACCCTTCTCCTACCCTACTCCTACCCTACTCCTACCCTACTCCTACCATACTCCTACACTACTCCTACCCTACTCCTACCCTACTCCTACCCTACTCCTACCCTACTCCTACACTACTCCTACCCTATTCCTACACTACTCCTACACTACTCCTACCCTACTCCTACCCTACTCCTACACTACTCCTACCCTACTCCTTTTTCCATATTTTCAGACCGTTTAAACCTTCCCTGGGCTACGACAAACATTTCAAAACCAAAATCAGCTAAATCGGCCCAGCCGTTCTTGAGTTATACCTACTCCTACCCTACTCCTACCCTACTCCTACCCTAATCCTACCCTACTCCTACCTTACTCCTGCACCACTCCTACCCTACTCCTACCCTACTTCTACCCTACTCCTAACCTACTCCTACCCTACTTCTACCCTACTCCTAACCTACTCCTACCCTACTTCTACCCTACTCCTAACCTACTCCTACCCTATTTTTTTAATTTTTCTTTGCGTAAGAACCATCCTCGTACTTCAAGGAATATTCTAAAAAAAGAATCAGCGAAATCGGTTCAGCTGTTCTCGAGATTTGCGCTTAGCACACATTCAGCGATTCATTTTTATATTATAGATATTATTGTATGTCCGTGAATCTGTTACTGACGCTGGTGGGCTAGTATTTTAGACTAATTTATTAACCTGAACGTAATTACTCTCTGGAATTAGAGCTGGAAGTCATGGGGCCAGAGTCAGAGGCCTTTGCCCAGCGGTGGGATGATGCAGACTAACCGTAACAGTATCTAATTATTCTCTTATACTCCGGTGTTTATTTGTCAGTAGGCATTGATTAAAACCGCGCAAGTACGAGTACAACACGCGCCCTGAGGGTGCCACCCTAAAAAACGATACAGCCTTGAATTTCCAATTCCAATTTCCGGATTAAAGGACAAACTTAACAATGCAGTAAAAAAAATGTTAGGTACATTGGAGGGTAGACCGACTTGAAGGAAATATTTCTTTTTATTTTTTTTATAGCAAAGTCTTATCAATTTCATGAAAAATCTAAATTGAAGATAGGCAATTTTGCTTCCCCCTCTTAATACCTAAATAAAAGCCTCCAGGCATAAAGCGAGTGTCAGCTTACATGTATGTGCAATCATTTTTGTGCAACGCTGCATTATGTTCTTAAAGCTGTAACTCGAAGTCAGAAATTATCACTAGAACTCAAATTTCGTATCAGTTAATTACTTACTACGTATGGCGCATGCTAGTTGCTAAGAGGCATGTGGCTAAATAAAAACAGCCGCACGGGTCGATCGATCAGGTTAAGCTACGCTAGCCGCGGTTGGTCCGTGGATTGGTGACCATCTTTACATACCGAGACCCCTCCGTGCCTCGGAAAGCACTTTAAGCCGTTGGTCCCGGTTGTCATTCGTGGATCTTTGACAGTCGTTACGGATCGTCAGAAGCCCGAAAATCTGATAACCAGTCTTACCAAGGGGTATCGTATTACCTAGTTATTGGGTTGTGGAGGTCAGACAGGCAGTCGCTCCATACAAAATACTGGTATTCAGCTGCATCCGGTTAGAATGGAAGCCGACCCCAACATAGTTGGAAAAAGGCAGATGAGGTATGGCGCATGCTAGTCTCGCGGTATTTACATGAAATCACTGTTATTGTCAATAAGATGGAGTAATGAGCTCCTTGCAATTTCCTGTGAACAAGAATTGCGTTTTCCGGCGACAAATATGTACCTTGATTTTATTATAATATATACCAGAGGGACAGGCAGTGGCGCACATATTAGGTACGACATTTTGCCACCTATTTTTATGTTTTCCTATTTAGGGGTAACCCACTGCCGAAATCCAGACACAAGGAAATTGCTAATCCATTACTTCATATGTACGAAAAAAAATTCTATTCGACATCGTAAATGTCCCATTGAATATTGTTGAATTGTCAAAAAGACATTGCCATTTTAGGTTTGTTACGCAATAGCCGCGGGATGCTACTGAGAGTTTCCTTGTGGAAAAAATAACGAAAAAAAGACACTATTTTCTAGAAATTTCCTTTTTGTTGTTACAAAAACAATCACCACCCGTAGAAGCGTCTCAAACTGCGTAGAGGCGTTCAAAATTGGCAACATTATTCACAGGAACATCCCGACGGAACCCGATCTCATCTCATTATTTATAATAATTGGGTGAAAGGGGTGGAACGACGTATCCGTGTGCCATAAGTGTGGAGGGAAAAAAAGCGGCAATTCATCACGGGCAGGTCTTAGGCGCGACGTTTGATGTAGTGTGGGGACTGAGACGGCCCCTGGTACATTTATTATAGTAGAAACGTTTCATAAAGGACAGTACAAAACTATGAACACACTATAAATAGGCCCTTGCAAAGAAACATGGATGCCTACTTTTGTACGAAAACCTGGCCTGTGTCTATAAAATGTTATATCAAAATGCATGGGCATACGATAACTTGCGATTATTACTTGTGAATTTTATTTGCGCAATATATACACAATTGTCAGCCTACAGCAGTCCACTGCTGGATATCTAAGGCTATTTAATTCTATCCTAACCTAACCTAACCTATAATTGTGGTATAGTAATTTTATTTTATTCTAAGTGCATCGTCGTCACATTATATAATTAATGTATGAAAATATTCTAAAATATTTTAAAAGAGTAACGGTGGGGTTTCTTGCCCATTCTTCTCCATACGAAAACTACCATTTGGAAGGGGCGACTGCAATCAATTCTATTTTGCTGTAATTTTTGACGTTCAAAAGTGCCTTTTGTGTGCCTATTTGAAATAAATGCTTTGAATTTGAGGCCTCTCCTATTGCACGCCATTCAACTCGATTTTCGGCAACTCCCATCCAGGTGCTATCAGCCACCCGGTGAAGATCGTCGCTCCACCTCCACCTAGCCCGAGGGCGTCCTACCTTACGTTTGCCGATTCGTGGAAAGCAATCTGTTCTCCTATGGGATTTGAGGAGGATGTAACTTAAAGTTATTTAAGGGGGAAGCGCGAGGGTATCCTGCGACATTTTTTTTTTTGCAAATTGCAGTTCAGTGTCATATTGAATGTCGATTACAATATGATTCGCTAGCGTAACACATATGACTTTACAGAATGCTATTCATACAAATCATCAATACAAATAATCGCACTGAATGACTATTTCATGAAATATCAATAAATAGGATTATATGAACTTAGAGGGTTGTATTGATACTTTTAATGATTATAATTCTGTAAATACATACTTGTTACGCTCGCGAATCATATTTTGCTCAATATAAAACCTGACACTGACCTGCAAATGGCAAAAAACGTAAGAAAATTTAAAATTTCACGGGTTTGCCCTGTCTCTTCCCCATTAAGAAAAACATCATGAGGAGCCAAAATGGTGTGAAATTAACAACAACCTGTGAACGAGCATGGACAACACTGCTTGTTCCTTATCTGTATCCAGAAGATGCAATATGTTCGCGTTGGGATAACTACTGGTAAAGAAATAATAATTTAGTCAGTTTCATCATTATCTGCCTGCCTTATATTACTGGGTCTTCGCAACACGTTTTCTTCTTAATTCAGTCAGTTTATGTAGTAACTAAATCACACTAATATTATAAAGGCAAAAAGTTTGTGAGTGAGTGAGTGTGTGTGTGTGTGTGTTTGAATGTTTTTTTGTTACTTCTTCACGCTTAAACGGCTGGACCAATTTTGATGAAATTTGGTATGGACGTAGCTGACACCCTGGATTAACACATAGGATACTTTTTCGTTATATCGTATACTTTACCCGATATTCCCACGGGATCGAAACTTATGCGGGTGAAACCGCGGGGAGCAGCTAGTAATACATAAAACAAGTAAGCAGTAGTTAGCCATACATCTTCATCTTAATACCTAGCGCATCCCCCTTAATGCCTGCTTAATTATGTTTACGACATCCACACGGAAACTGCTGCAGAAAAATAAAGCTGCATAAACATGCGGCTTTCAACTCCATAAAACGATGCTTCATTTGCAATGGAGCTAGAAGAGCTGAAACTCGGAGATTAATTTCGCTAGCATGGACTTAACAGGGACTGTGTAGAACCTGAGCTAGAGTGATCTTGTTGCTTCATTATACGAGATAGTTGTTTTTTTTTTTTTCTTTTGTGGAAAGAGATAAGAAGGCCAACTCTCGTAATTTAAAACGTTCAAAATATAGTCGCAGTCTCATCTCAACGACAAACAAATGTCAAAAACTTGTCAAAATGTAGGGAAATTAGAAGTATTTTTTTGTCAAATTAAGACAGATCAGAAGGCCCATTTCTCGTAATTTTAAACGTTCAAAATCTAGTCGCAGTCTCATCTCGGCGACAAACAAATGTCAAAAACTTGTCAAAATGTAGAGAAATTGGAGGTGTTTTTGACAGATTGAGACTGAGATCCTGACTGTGAACGATCTTAAAATTACGAGAATTGCCCCTCTGGTTTTGCTTGTGATCGGTTGCATTTGTTTTCGGTTTCTGAAGGTGAAAAATAACTTTAAAATCCTACGCTGCTTTAAGTCTTAAAACTTAAGGATGATGATGCCATTTTGCTGATTTCTATGACTTCCGCGGGGTAATTGCGTAACACACTAAGAGTAGCAATAGCTTTAATTTTGACAGTTCAACAACATTCATTGCTTTATTTAAGTTTTTCAGCATACAAATTTTTCGAACATATGAAGCAATGGATTACTTATCAATGTCCTTAAAAATGATTCAATTTGTGATTGAAAGTGTGTGTACAATAATCTTACGTTTAGGTTGATACTTTAACCGATTGGTTTTCCTAATGTCTCGATAGATGGCGTTGTTCATTTAGCACTCTCCGCTGAGTCGCGGTGTCAAGATTCTCCGTAAAAACATGACCTCTTGTGTGAACATTAAAATAAATTGTCTTCGTTTAAGTAAACATTGGCTTTTATTCAGTGTGTTAAGCAAGTAGTGTGTTGGTTATGATAGTTGACAGTTTCAATACGGCGCTGAAACAACTTCATTACACATGTAAGTTTTATACACGATATATTATATCTTGTAAAAGACTTGTCAAAAACAAGTAGGTATTATGACTTGCATATGGCCTATGGGTGTAAACGCAGGGTTATAAACAATTAAGCATAATATTTTGGTTAAATTCCACAAAACTACGTCTCATTATTTTTTCTCCAAAAAGAACACAGAATAATTAATATTATTTCCCCGTCAAATAAACGGCGCAAATTATTCTTAATACCAATAATGAAAATGAAGCTAATAAAAGATGAGGGGAAGGCTCAAGGCCGTAATCCGATAACTCGATTATTTATTCGATATCTCGAGTGCTGGCAATTGTTTTACTAGCCCATCTCTAGCATGAGTTGCCGTTGCTATGGCAACGTGTTACCACGTCTCGAGTTAACGCGAAACCATCGTGGTAACTATTATATCATTAAGGTTTTTCTGGCGTTCAAATTGCCCACCGGTTGGGAAGTGTGGAAGTTTTCATAAAGGATGATATTCAAAAACTGGACAGAAATTAATAGGTACCTACCTATATACCTAACTCCCTCTCGAAGAGAGGAGGCCTGTTCAAGTAGTTGGAACATTACAGACTGATTATGTATGAACTATCGCCAAAATCTACATCTGACCACCGTAAGGACTATTCCTGCTTGCAGCGCATATTATTGGTCGACCTAAAAAGGATCCTCTTTTGTTTTACTTACGCACGCAGCTGTGGTCATCACGTGCACGGGATCTTGTTTTCAAAATGGTCAGATATAGGTTTTGGCGATAGTACTTATATACCTAACTACTAAATAATTTTACATTAAAAAAAAATGTCGATTTTAAATTATAAGTGACCGTCAAATATTTTTGAAGTGAAAACTTCTTTAGCGGCGTTGTGCACTTTTTTGTGATGGGTAAAAAATGTTAAACTCGCGTCAGGACATGTGACCTGATCGAAAATTCATAATAATAATATAATAATAATATCCCTGGACATTTCACACAGCACCATTTGTCCCAAGCTAAGCAACCGAATGCTTGTGTTATGGTAACAAGATGGCTGATAAACTACTTATATACATTTTTTTTTTGTAAATACATACATATTATAGATAGAAAAACACCCAGACTCGGAACAAATATACATGTAGGTCATACAAATATTTGTTCCGTGCGGGAATCGAACCCGCGACACGCAGCGCAGCAGTCAATCGCTTAACCACTGTGCCAACCGTGTCGTCATCATAAGACGGAGCTCGCGTCAGGCACTCCCGGAGTGCAACCCGTTTTTTTATACTTCTTTACACACCACACCACATTTTCACTATCACAGATAGATCAAACCATTCCATAAGAAGACTCATAAAACCAATTGATAACAAAAGTTTAAGTCACTTTAAAAAACGATTTTAACATCAACCATATTTCTACTTTACAAGACTCTAGTTAAGACGAAGAATTTTAAACTTGCAATATTTAAAATGTTATGAAATTGATAAACTAAGTAAAGATATTGTTAGACAAAATGTTAGCAGATCGTTTATATAGACACACAAAAGAGTCCTGCAACCAAGCCCATCTATTTGGCATGTAAATATAACATTGAACTTGATACAAAGTATTACAGAGGTCTTCAAAATGAATGACTTCGTCGAAGATTCAAAAGACATCGATTTAAATGACTTCGGTTTAGAACATTAACTTTATTGAATGTAGTAAATTATTATATTAAACTGCGGCGTTGGTCTGTTGGTCGCAAGCGCTACTGCTGAGCGTGAGGTCCTGGGTAGGATTCCCAGGTCGGGCAGTGTTATTGGGTTTTTTAATCAGGATTTTTTCAGAAGCTGCCCAGAGTCTGGATTAGTTGGCTGATGGCAATAGGCTCGTTCCCTATTACAATGGAACTTAAACATAACTGGCGAAATGTGGTGTAGGTACTCATTTTTCATAGGGTGATATGACACAATGGGCATTAAGTCCGCCTTTGTACCTTTTTGTGCGAAAAGTTTAAATAAATAATAAATGGGCAGTCTTATCGCTAAAAACGATATTTTACAAGCAACCTTTGGATGGAAGGAGACAATACTGCAGTTAGTCATTGGTGTACCGTTCACATATACTTACTTAGGTACAATAAATGCATAAAGCATCATCATATTCAACAATAGCCAGAGAGGACAGGAGGTCGTGAGCTTGCAACACACTCGTCGAATGACACGAATTAAATCAAGACAAGGTAATAATAAAACTCAACAGTGACAAGAATAAAAAAAACAATGGAAAACCGCTGTAACATTCACTTAGCCAAAGCGGTAGGCAAAGTAAAGACTTGTCAGTTTTTTCTATTAAGATTTTTCGAAGAATCACTTAAGAATTTGCAAACGGAAAATCACTTTCTGATCTGACGTTTGAGCATTTTAACAATGAAATAAAACGATTTATGTATGTAGACAGATTCTTAATATTATAATGTAACGGTGCAGGATAGCTTTTACCAGAAGTGGTTATTTGTGCACATTTCTCTGGCCTGTAATTTAATGCAGTAATACAATTTCCTGTCTTTACTTAAACAACGCCTACGATTTTTTATTCTCAGTCACAACCCGGGCTGATATATGGGCCTTATTGAAATTATCCTCTGGGTCTGAGTATGGTGTCATCAACCGGGGCCTCTGGGCGTAACCGGAATCACCTTAGAATAAGAAAATCAAATTATTATCCATTACCATATAACAGTTCTACTACATAAGTAAGTATTACATCAACTTACCCAAAAGCCATACAAACTCATTCTTCATACATCCTATTATCCCAGGGATTTTGTATTTACTGTAAATTCTGAAAAAATGCAAGTTGTAATAACTTCTAACAATTCATTAATTATTACCAATAATATTAATTTTTACCTTTGCTTTATAATATTCCTTTCTTGTGTTGTTATTGGAAACTTTATATATGTATACTAGCTTCTGCCCGCGGCTTCGCCCGCGTGGATGTCGGAAGTTAGGTTAGGTGCTACATAATTTATTTTTATAAGATAACACTAAAATAACAAAAATATATCCTAAATTAACTAAAACTATTTACAAACTAAAATATAGCGTCGAAAAATTCATCCGCATCGCTGTCGACTGGTAATGTACCCAAGACACTGGCGGCATTGCCACGTTGTATGGCAATGCTTAGCCTCTGGCCAAGGTAAAAGCCAGCCCTTGGGTCATGGGAAGTGTCAACCAGTCTTTTCGAAATTTCCTTAAAAAGACCATGCGCACTCGGACCCCACGGCCCGAGGGTTTCAACCCCAAACGGCTCGAAAATATAATTATTAATTAGGTTATTATATTTACGCCGCTTGAGGTTTTCCGCAGCCGCAGCAGCAGCACCAGCGCAGCACGCTGACCCTGGAAGACGGGATGGCGCAAGAGTATCGACACAAGTTGCATCCCACACTAAAGGCCTACCCACCTTCCATGGAAATAAAGACATGCCGTCCGGTCTCTTGCCATCGTCGCGTGCCAAACCATTGGGTTCTAATACAGCTGGAACGCCGACGGTGACAAGAGCTCGTCGAATGATGTCGTTAATGTTTGCGTGCCGCGCTAAGAAAGGTTAGGTTAGGTTTCTTACCTATCGAAATCTATAGTGCTCATGGTACGAATTTTAATTGTTTCAGTGGCCGCTAGGGGCGCTGTACAATATTTCATACATATTATTTACGGAGACACTAGCTAGTTTTTTGCTGTGAGAACTCATGGTAGAGCTACAGAACACAGTTTCCAATCTATTAATACGCTCTATGGAAGACAGCCGCCACGCAAACATCGATGCGACGCTCTGTTAGAGTGACAGTAATCAGCCAGTGTCGTTTCTATCCGACCTCTTCGGTGATTCCTATTCACTTCTTGACAAAACCAGACGGTGCCACTTGATACACTGTCAAGTGTATCAGTAGAATTTCCATATCAATGCCCCGAATAGACTCACCAAAAATCATATTAGCTTAAGAGATGAACTTCTATTTTCTTAATGTAATTATGACACGGTTTACTTAATTAATAATCAGATTTAAGTGTCAGACTGAATATTTTAGAAGCTGCGCCATCTTTAGATTAACTTATTGAGATATTTATGCTTGTTTTCTAGTGAGAGTAAATCTAAGGTTCACGAGGATCACGTAACATCACGCCTGTAATCCCCGAAGGGTTATACAGAGGTGCACCTGTACACCCACATTTCGCCAGTAGTTAGTCTCATGTGATTGGGGGCGAGTCCAATGCCATCAACTGAGCACAAAACGAGACTCTGAGCTGCTATTGAGAAATTCCAAATGGAGAAACCCAATAACACTTTGCCCTACTTGGGAATTGAACTCAGGACCTTACGCTCAGCAGTAGCGCTTGCGACCACTAGACGAATGTGGCAGTCGAAGGAATTATTTCACTTCAAATAACTGCTCAGAGCAGTGTATGTATATTCAAGGTTTTTTTCAAGTTAAACAAATTTCAACTTTATTTTAATGGTTATTAAGTTGATTTCAGTGACTAGCGCTATTGAAAAAGTTATAAAAATGTTTGAAGTTGTAGCGTAAACTGAACTTAATTGTGTAGGAATTAAAGTTATTTTTCCATAAACTCATATTTGTTTACATTTTTGGTGAATATGTCACGATATTAGATTAGATACCGCTGGTTACATAGCTGAAATTTCTTCATGATTACTTGTCTTTATCTAGGGAATCGTAGAGGTAAGAATGAGTAGGGATACCTAAATTAATCCACAAAGGTCTTATCTTTACCTACAGCGGTCGCAACGGATTTTTATTGCTCTTTCTAAAAAAATATTTTTTGAAATAATTAAAATCTATATAAAAAAACCAGCCAAGTGCGAGTCGGACTCGCACACGAAGGGTTCCGTACCATTATCTATAAAAATTACGTCTGTTGTATGGGAGCCCCCCTTAAATATTTATTTTATTTTAATTTTATTATTTTTTATTAAAGTAAAAATACAACATCCCATTGACAGTGCGGACGAATTTTTTGATGCCCAATGAGCTTCTGCCTTTTTCTATATTTTTTCGTATTATATACTTGTATATAATTGTATATAGTATATATTAGTGTTAGTTCAATGAAATGTAAATAAATGGTTAAAATAAAAATAAACATTACCTACTACAAAAAAAAAAATACAACTGAGTATTTTGTGAATATTTCAAGTGCCTTCCTGTTGCCATTATTGGTATTGAGCAAAAAAATCGCGTTTGTTGTATGGGAGCCCCCTTTAAATATTTATTTTATTTTGTTTTTAGTATTTGTTGTTATAGCGGCCACAGAAATACATAATTTGTGAAAATTTCAACTGTCTAGCTATCGCGGTTCTTGAGATACAGGCTGGTGACAGACAGACGCACGGACAGACAGCGAAGTCTTAGTAATAGGGTTCCGTTTTTACTCTTTGGGTACGAAACCCTAATAAAACATAGTCGGGTTAGTTACACCATTTGTAACTCAGAACGGCAGAACCGATGTTTATGATCTTTTATTTGTTGGATTTGTCTCCGCCCCGAAGAGCAGAATAACTATTAAACCCAGTGAGATGTTTTTTTCGTGAATTTTTTTCTCGAAAAAAAATCTCCACACACACTTTACATTTCGCCAGTTATGTTTAAATCCCATTTAATAGGGGGCGAGCATATTGCCGACAACCGGGCCACATTTGTTTTATTTAAATAAAGCACTATTTTAGAAATTCTAACGAATGCCTATAGTAGATCGATACAAGTAAAACGTATACAGTGTGGCAATTAGGTTATCACATGAATTGAAACCACGTATTCTACGTAACGTATATTAAACATACACAATTAAAAGAATGAATAACAATTAACATTTTAGTCGTGGGACCTTTTCTTCGTTTCAGTATTTACCTAACAACATTAAACTTAATTTGTGTTTACTTAGTAACAATAACATAGAGTTTGTGTTGAATTCTTGATACCTTTGCCCCACGCGTGTCTAGTGACTTATTATCAAGGATGGTTTATTTCATGACAATTTTTACGCTAATTATTTTGTTTTTATTTTTATTTTAAGTAAAATTTAAATTTTATTATTTTTAACAGACTTTTCGCAACTTGTAATGACCGCTGTATTATTTAATGTGATAACCTAATCGCCACTCTGTACAAAAATATAAACCTAGCGGTACCTATGTAAAAAAAAGGTTTACTTAATCAAACCATGTTGAGATATTACTCAGCCATTTCCAAATAAAAACGCGTAGCCAACCATCCTCACACATCACACGAACCGCACCTACGTCAGCCCGAAATTAACCCCGAAACATATTTCCAACTTAATTTGGCGTCCGAAATAAAGTGTACATTAAAATATGGAGCTACGTGTGAACCCAAGTCTCATTTTTTGTTTGGGGAAACACGGAGTAAGGAGAAAATGGAGTGTTCGCTCATGTTTAGGGGTCATAGTTGTTAATTGATTTTACGAGCAGATGAAAATACTTTAAGAATTGAATTGAGTTCGAAGAAGTCTAAGAAGTCAGTTACTTACCAACTTCGCCAACTGGCTTTTTCTACAAAGAAAAGTAACAAAAAGTTAACACAGACTAAAGACACACAACATATCAGAACATATTGTATTTAACAGAGGATCAAATTCTTTGTTACTAGGGGTTCTTGCAAATAATACGCCGACTTTCTCGGTTTAGCACAGTAAAACATACTCGGGAAATATACCATATCGAGGTGAAAAGTAGCACCATCCTCCCGTGTGCTTAGAAATCAAGATACTCTTTAAGAACACTTAAAGGACTAAATACTTAATTTTCGTTATCGGGCGTATAACTTAAATCCGTTTCGACGTTTGGCCAGTACCTACTATCAGATATTTTTTACTGAAATAAACACTCCAGTCTTTCTTTCTCCATGATGTAATAAAACAAACCATTTTATCTTCACCTCTGTCAGCGAAGCACGAACTCCAACGAGCTCGTCCGAAATAAAATTAATCCTTCGGGAGCCCGTCTCCCTCAGGATTACGAAGAGCTAAGGATTCTCACACTCTTGTGCATCTGTATTGTCAAGTTTACTCGACAAATTGGAAAGGGTTACGTCGGATCTTGAGAATGTGGGTCGTTGCTGTAAAGGAAAGAATCTTGTTATATTTCCGGTGGCTCAGTAAAATTCCAACTGGAGTGTAGATTTCTGCGAATACAAACAATGGTTTTATGGACTAGAAAAGCGTATCTACTCCCCAATCAAAATTCACTAGCGTTCATGTATTCTCAAATGTTGGAATGGAAAGCATTTTTTACTTTTAATAAAGTATGAATTCAGTGTGTTAGAAAATTTTCAATATTTCATAATAATATTTGCGGTGCGTAAGTTAAAATTCAATCTTTACTTAATATTATAAAGAAGTAAAATTTGTGAATTTCTATGTAGGAGGTTATCTTCGGAACTGCTGATCCGATTCCGGAAATTCTTTCTCTAACGGACGCCACAGTATTGCCGAGTTTCATAGTATATACAGGGTGGCAAGGACTCCCTGCCACCCTGTATTTTATGCAAAAACCACGGGGACGAAGTCGCGGGCAGAAGCCAGTGTGTTATAATTACATATTACACAAGACTGTACCACAGAAATACTTCCCAAACATTGTGGCAGCTAGAAACATCCTATACGTTTTAAAAACGCATTTCCCCGGATCAGAGGTAACTTATGGCGACCGCCAAACCACCGCGTGACACATTGACCTACCACAGACCTTTTTTTCCACCTTTTTTTCAAACTACCGGCTGCGCTGAGAAATGTTGCCAGTTACAATAATTGCGCCTGATATATGGGCCCGATTATTAGCAATTTTATTTTGGTTTTGAGCTTTCATTATTAATAGGTATCAATAATTAACAGATTCCTTGGAATTGATTATAGTTTACGAACAAATTACATTCCAGTGGATATTTTAATGAAAATAATATATGTGTATTTGGTAATGTTTTGATTACCTACCATAATAGTTTTTTTTTAACATAATTGGGCCAACAAGATCTGAAATACATCCGTGCCAGCGAAAGTAAGAAGGAGAATATAAAAAAAAGGATTGAATTGCAAGATGGCTTCAATTTAAAACGAATGATGATACTGTTTCTATTGTCAATAAACTTTTTTAATTTTTACTGTTTACACGAGTCAACTTTTTTTACTTAATATCTACTATTCGATATTCTCCTATTCGAATCGAGAAACTCACCTTGGCAAATGGAACTTAAATTAAAATACGTATCTAGTATCTATGTATAATATGTCTTCTATAATTTAAAAATGAATCGCTGAATGTGTTGCTAAGCGCAAATCTCGAGAACAGCTGAACCGATTTCGCTCATTCTTTTTTTAGAATATTACTTGAAGTACGAGAATGGATCTTATGCAGAGAAAATTTTAAAAATATGCCTGAAAAAGTCTAAAAACAACACTTTTCTATACTCCCATACAAACGAATACAAATTTTGTTTCGGAGTGGGTCGTGGGTACAAGAAATTTCACGCGTACGAAGTCGCGGGCAGAAGCTAGTATATAATATATATACAAGTCCACGTGAGCAGTTTTCCTAGAAAAGCCGCGACAGTAATGACGTTCTCAGTAATTAGTTCAGAGGCAAGACATATACCGCAAGTTACATGTACACCGGTTAAACTTTCATTGGAGTCTTTAGGGAATGAAAATCTTTGACCGACTATGACTTTCACACTGACTTTGCCGGGAAGCCTCAGAAAGGTATTCAGGTATCCGCAAGTGAGTTAAACGTGGCTTTAACTTACGTATTGGACGGCAATATTTTATTTTATTTTATTTATTTGGGAAAAACAAACAATTGTACAGTATGTTTTACAAAAAGGATAAAGAAAAAATATATATTTATACTAGCTGACCCGGCAAACGTTGTTTTGCCATATATAAATTATTTCTAGCTGCCCGGCGCTACTTCGTTCGCGGGGTGTCCTACCCCCTACCCTACTCCTACCCTACTCCTACCCTACTCCTGCCCTACTCCTACACTACTCCTACCCTACTCCTACCCTACTCCTACCCTACTCCTACCCTACTCCTACCCTACTCCTACCCTACTCCTACCCTACTCCTACCCTACTCCTACACTACTCCTACCCTACTCCTACCCTACTCCTACACTACTCCTACACTACTCCTACCCTACTCCTACCCTACTCCTACACTACTCCTACCCTAGGGTGGACATCCCTTATCACTTAAGGGTTTGAAAAAAAAAAAAAAATAGATAGTAGCCGATTCTCAGACTTACTGAATATGCACAAAAAATTTCATCAAAATCGGTCAAGCCGTTTCGGAGGAGTATGCAGACTAACATTGTGACACGAGAATTTTATATATAAGATAGACATATTGGTAAATGTACAATCAACGACGTTTCCACAGATTACTTGTGTACATTATTCATTTAGTTAGGTAGGTACAAATTACATTTAAATACTAAGTAGGTATCTTAAACTTTTAGCTTAGTTACTAATCACACTTGATTTTGACATCATCGCACAAACTATCAATTTTTTTTTTTTTGAAATTGCTTTTTGACAGAAAGCAGATATGTAAATGACAAAAGTGCTTATTATAAATTTTTACTATTCGACTGAGTAGAGGTCACCAGGAGGTGTTCGGCTAGTAGTCGTTGCAAAAATGGGCGAATATGGGCAATCAACCAGCTCAGCCTATAGCAGTCCACAGGCCTCTCCCAGGCTTCACCACAACACCCTCCACCTTCTGCACCCAGTCTACCCCAGCCACCTTCTTTAGGTCATCCGTCCAGGTGGACGTTCCTAGTGTGGGACGCCCCCCAGCTAGGTAGCTGGGGGGCGTCCCACACTACGCTTACCGATACGCGGCGTCCACTCCAGGACTCATCTGCTCCACCGGCCAACGGTCCTTCGACAAACATGGCCAGCCCACTGCCTCTTCAGTTTTCTTACTCTGCAAGCTAATGCGTAACGGCCATCGCTCAGCATAATGCTATGACCCTATGCGAGACAGAGCCCTAGTGCCATGCATACTTGCATGGCCATCCATTTATGGTCCTTTAATTTTTGGTTCACGCACAAGCATGCACTTTGAGCTAGACGATATACCGACACAAATGTCAGTAAATCGTGTAAAGAGACTCAGATCTACGAAGCAAACGACCTGACGAAGACTATCAAAGTAAGGATAGGCCACATTAAGTACTGCAAGTAACTGCAAGACGATCATGAAATCTATCTGTATCTGTAATAATATGATGACCACCATAGTCCTTACTTTCACAAAAATTACGATATTTGACATTCTTAAATACAAACCTCAACCTCCTGTGCTTATATTTATATGTAATAAGATATATACAGGGTGGCAGGGACATCGACGCGCAAACTGTAACCATGGATTCAGCACATGAGTTTAGACCCCATAGCGTCGAAATTTTTCGTCGGTTATTAAAAAAAAATCTTCTGTTTCATAGAAAAGTGCAATACCTACGCGGTCAAAACGTATGGAACAGCAATATTTTTTTTAATAACCGACGAAAAGTTTCGACGCTATGGGGTCTAAACTCATGTGCCGAATCCATGGTTACAGTTTGCGCGTCGATGTCCCGCCACCCTGAATTATATTTATAGTTTAATAGGTTTATGCGTATCTTGATATTTAAAATATTGAATCCTCAATTCTCATGATTGCACCTACCACTGTTGGTCTCTGCATCACCCAAGGTTGACTGGTAGAAAATGCCTATAGCATTAAAGTTCGCCCTGGACATGTGTGAGTTTGAAATATTAAATAAATAAACCTGCGTATGACATTAATTAATACTTTCTTCTCTTTTTTTCATTGCGTAATAAAGGGAATGGATGACAGCAATAACGAAAACGGTAAGTTGTCCATGAAAATGATTTTATTATATAAAATTAAGTGGTCCCTTAATGTGTTATCGAAAACGTTTTATATGAGAGTGCATTGTGTGATTGAACCGCTGTTAATGGATTTCAGCGCAGAGTTCAAATTATGTAACGTTTTCAATTAAATTAGTTATATTATCGTTACTTCAGTTTTTGTCCTACCACTGAAAGCACTTTACTTTAACCTTTCGATAAATGGGTGAACTCGTAGCTGTTATTTTCTTGACAAAGTTTATAATTTGGATAGATTTTATACAGGGTGTCAGGGACATCGGCGCGCGAACTGTTACCATGATATGAACACATCGTCAGCAATCAAATCTGCTGTTTCTTATATAAGTATAGTAATACCTACGTGGTCAAAATGAATCGAAGAGCAAATTTTTTTAAATAACCTACGAAACAAAGTAGAATGTTCAGAATCGTGTACTCTATCCAGGTTGCGCGTATATATGTTCCTGCCACCCTATAAGTATAGAAAACTGAAGGA
This sequence comes from Apamea crenata, assembly GCA_949629185.1. NCBI lineage: Eukaryota > Metazoa > Arthropoda > Insecta > Lepidoptera > Noctuidae > Apamea > Apamea crenata. Next base: position 14,137,470 of record OX451371.1, read on the forward strand.
AACCTTAGTAACGACTGGAATCTAGTCTCAATATTTTGTAATAATATTTGGATGTAAAATTGTGTCCATGGAGTTTCCTAGCCGTTCTTCTTCGTAGGAACCTACCACACTTTGGGATGGGAATTCGACCATTTAAAAGTGCCTGTAATTGGTTTTATTGAAATAAATGTTTTTCGTTGAGTTGAGTTTAGTATTTTTTTTTCTTTGCAGCTGCCCGCGCCTCCTCACATCGAACTGGTGATGGCAATGCCGTACCTCCGCACAGCGTTCAAGAGGCCCACAGTCAGAGTGAGACGTAAGTACCTCTCTTTCAAAATTGCCAAGATCTTCTTACAAACTCCCACCGAAGTCAGTACAAGTGCCTGGCACACTGTATTGTGAGCGACAAAAATCGATTAACACTTCACTTAGTTTTTCAAGTTTTAATTATTGAGCTAATTCATCATCATCAACATCTGCCTTACCTTTTCCCAACTATGTTTAGGTTGGCTTCTAGTCTAACTGGATACAGCTGAATACCAGTATTATACATGGAGCAACTGCTTATCTGAAGGCCAACTCTCGTAATTTAAAACGTTCAAAATCTAGTCGCAGTCTCATCTCGGCCACAAAGAAAACGTCAAAAACTTGTCAAAATGGAGGGAAATTAGAGGTATTTTTGACAGATTTAGACTAAGATCAGACTGTGAACGTTCTCTGTGACCTCCACAGTGTCTATACTATATAATACTCGATACTATGAAATACAATGTAACGAATAATCAAATGTTTTGTGTTGATTAAAATAACGTGTAAAACTAGAAGTGTTAATCGGTTTTGTCACTGATCAAAACAGCAAAAGATTAGTGGTGGCCCTGCAGTGGTAATGTCCCCAACTTACGAGTTGTAGGTCGTAGGTTTCAACCCACAGCTGGGGGCCTACTCTGAAGTGCTAAGTGCGAATTTTCGGATCAAACAGACACATGGCCGAACCGAATATTATGGAAAAATGCGAAAAAAGTTCGGATCGGCTCAGTTGGGTCGGGACCGTAGTCAATATTCGAAAGAGTGTTGGAGTGTAGGATCGGGACCGACCGAACCAAATAGTAACTTCGTAGCAGGAAATGGCCGTACATTCGGCCGATACTACCTCGGAGTAGACCCCCAGGCCCTTTACCTTGTGTAAATAATTTCATCACCACTGCTCTTGGGAAAACATCGTCATGAAACCGCGGTATGTCCTAGAACCAAAAATTCAAAGACATGTGACATCTACCAACCCGCACTGGGCCGGTGTGGTGGATAACAGCCCACTCTTTCTCAAAGAGAGGAGGCCTGTGTCCCAGCAATGGGAACGTTATAGGCTGATTATGATTATGGTAGACCTCAGTATTGGTTCAATTTACTGAAGTAAAATAGCCTCCATGGTGCAATGTTTACGTTACATACTCGTACAAATACTGAGTAGAAACAGGTAAACGCGCAAAATTCCGCAGATTGTGGCCGCGATACATATGCAAGTACATCGTTTGTTTAACAGTTCGTTGCACGAAGCTGTATGATTCGGGGAAAAATAAACTTTTAGTAGCAGTGGCTTTCACTTTGATAGTTCAACAACATTCATTGCGTTATTTACGTTTTTGAACAGGCAATTTTTTCGAACATAATATGAAGCAAGTCCTTCAAAATGATTCAGATTGAGATTGATAGTGTGTGTGTAATTAGGTTACAAGTATTTTTTTTTTCAAATGTATTTATTGGAAGACAGAGGTTATTGCGCCTTAATACACATTTACACTTTGTGATTTAATTACCAGTGCCATACAATAAATTGAAGCAAAAATAAAACAGTCATTTGTTGCTCAAATATTATTTGCCATAGGCAAGAAACTTGCATCGTGTAAATGGGGCTTTATAGGCTTTATATTGTAACTAGCTGCGCCCCGCGGTTTCACCCGCATAAGATTCGATCCCGTGAGAATATCGGGATAAAAAGTATTCTATATGTTAACCCTGGTTATAAACCATCTGTGTGCCGAATTTCATCCAAATCCGTTCAGTAGTTTTTGCGTGAAAGAGTAACCAACATCCATCCGTTTATAATATCAGGAAGTAGGATTATTACCTTGTTGATCTAATGGTACTCGCAAGCGCGTCAAGCTCACGTGGGCACGTGGGTACCTGGGTTCGATCTCTGAGTCGAGCAAATGTTATAGCTGGTAGCAAAAGACTATTACAATATAACTGACAAAACGTGTAACTATTGCCTTCCGCTGTCTCTCTGTCTACCCCTAGAGATAAAACAGGCGTGATGTTATTCTATCTGATGTAGGTATTGTAACCGCTGTAATGTAATGTGTACACCGCAGACACATACCACATATTATCTACATAAGCATAGTATGTGTGTACATTAGTAGGCACTCCGCTATATTCATACCGCAGAGATTCCCATACCCTTCAAGTATATGTAATACCTATTGATCAAGTAGTATAGCAGGGTTGTTTAGGATAACCACAACCGTAGTTGAAACTAAAGGATATACTGGGTGGCAGGGACATCGACGCGCAAACTCATCTGCTAGCCTTTTCCCAACTATGTTGGGGTCGGCTTCCAGTCTAACCAGATGCAGCTGAATACCAGTATTTTACATGGAGCGACTGCATATCTGAGCTCCACAACCCAGTGGGTAATACGATACCTCTTCGTAAGACTGGTTGTCAGACTCTGGGTCGGCCGGGGTCTCGGTATGTAAAGATGGTCACCCATCCACAGACCAACCACGGCAAGCGTAGCTTAACCTGATCGTTATTTAGCCGGGCCCGTGGCTAAATAACAACAAGCCAAGTCAACGCGCAAACTGTAACCATGAATTCAGCATAATTATGATTGTAGACAAAAAATAATTATGATCCTTTCTTTCAAAATTCTTATCTTCAAATAATTTGTTCCTATTTGGTTCTGCTAAAACTTCTCTTTACAAAATAACATAACGCGTTGAATTTAAATGATCATTCTCTGACATTTTTTGAAAGATGGTCAAAATATAAATGGCGCTGTTTTCGTAACACACCGAATGATACAAAAGCAACCAATTTATTCTATAGAAAAATACTACAATAAAAAATCAATTTCATCAATGTATTTACCTACATTGGCTTTCAGACAGTAGGAGACGGTTCAGGGACTTCCAAGTAGACCACAGAAGGTTACACCCTTGGACCCTTTGTAAAAGTATAGCAACATACGTCTATACTTCATTCTTGTAAGGATAACCTATAGATGGTTGCTATTGAAAAATATTCAAATAAAAATTGAATTTTAAAATATATATTTTACCGGCCAAACCCGATTTTAGGATGAACTAGTTTCGCCTAGGCTAAACTAGTTCTCCCTACACTGTGGCGCTGTGGCTGTGTGGTTTGGTTTTACATTCAAAAATATGTTTCTGGCACTCGCCGGCGGCTGCCGCGGCCCCGCTCGCTACGCTCGCTCGGCTCGTGCGTTATGTGGTCACAGTTCTAACCTAACCTAACCTAGCTTTTTCGATTTAACTATAACTTTTCGAGTGTAGGGAGAACTAGTTTGGCCTAGGCGAAACTAGTTCATCCTAAAATCGGGTTTGGCCGGTAACATATACATTGGCTTTCCTATAGAAGAAAATAGGAAAATGTCGCTATCTACATTACTATAAGGTCAGCCTTACAACTCGTAGTACGTAGACAAACACACGTGTGATCGGTGTGTTTCTAAGCAGCACGTGCAGCTTTGTTCCCCCAGACACGTGCCTGTGCCCTACAGAAATTACACATGTGTCATGTGTCGCGCGACTTGACTAGAGAACTATATCGTAATTCAATAAGTGATCTAGAAATTATCGATGCCTAATCTAATGTTTATTGATTTTATCTTGTAACCTTACGTTGTACCTCTTTTATTTTATTTATTGGATGGATAGGGTATAATGATAAGGTGGATCACACACTACAATAGAATAGAATTTAGGATCCCATTAGGTCTTGACCTGAAATCTATCTCTATCTATCTAAATATACGAGTACCTATATAACTCAAAGGTGACTGACTGACTGACATAGTGATCTTTCAACGCACAGCCCAAACCACTGGACGGATCGGGCTGAAATTTGGCATGCAGGTAGATGTTATGACGTAGGCATCCGCTAAGAAAGGATTTTGATCAATTCTACCACCAAGGGGATAAAATAGGGGACCAAAGTTTGTATGAAACTTTGTCAAACTATACTTCTTAACGCGAGCGAAGCCGCGGGCAAAAGCTAGTTACTTATAAGCTAGGAGTGACTTACGAGTCCTATGCTGACGGGGGGGGATTGGGCTTCTCTTGTGGAGCGGTTTGCCCCAGTAACAGTTTCTCTAAGGTCCTCAGTTATGGAGATTCAGGGTGGCCGAACGTTCTGATATCAGGTCGTTCGGGCATAAATAAATGCTTCCAACTTTCGAACTGTTCTGTCACAAATTCTTTGGCTGGCATCTTTATGCATCACATAATCGTCACTAAAAACTGGAGTAGCAGCCAGCTCCCTATCTCGACTGGCCGAACGTTCTTCTCTTTCTGTTTGAGAAAGGGGATGGATTGAATTGTCACACACTACAACACGCCACACGGAAACGCGTTTTTATTGAGCCGGAGCATGGCGCGTGGTAGTGTAGAGACTCACGGTTTTTTTAACAAAAACCTAAATAATATTAGTACTTCTGTGAACTTTCTCTTTCACAATTATTACCTTTACTACTATAGAAATTAATAAAAAAAAAAAAAAAAATATTTTCGGTAAACACCGACGCCGAGGAAAAACACAAAAGAACAAATTTGGGGAAAATGTGCGTCACATCCACGCAAAAGGGCCATCGCTCAGCATAATGCTACGTCCCTATGCGAGACAGAGCCACAGCGCTGCTGGTAATTAACTGTGTATCAAAAGCACTCCATTATTTACTGCTATTTGAGTTATTATTCTAATGAAGTTCCAACATTGAAGTAGATAGGTAGGAATGCGGTATACAAATGCCGTTGTTAATTCCAGTGAGCAATGGAACGAAGCAATTTGACTAATTAAAAATAGCTTGGATTGGCGTTTTAATGACCGCTTTGTTTTGTTGTTGTAATTTACTTTATATTTCTGCTTGAGTATAACAATGATTTTAGAATAGAGGAGTTATTCATCTTCACTAATTAAGATCTGTAGAGAGGAGAAGGTTCTGGAGTGGAGACCGCGTACCGGAAGCGTTGGAAGGCCTCCCACAAGGTGGACTGGTGACCTTGTGAAGGCCGAAGGAATCCGCGGGATGCGGCGGTGCTTGGGGAGGCCTATATTCAGCAGTGGACGTCTTTCGGCTGAAATTATGAATGATGATGATGAATTAGGATCTTCCGTAGGTTGAGACACATGGAACCAAATAGGTACCTAGTGGCTCTATGGCAGATATCTGAGGGGTAATTCTCGTAATTTTAAGAACGTTCACAGTCTGATCTTAGTCTCAATCTGTCAACAATACTTCTAATTTCCCCACATTTAGACAAGTTTTTGACATTTTTTTTTGTCGCCGAAATGAGACTGCGACTAGATTTTGAACGTTTTATTTTATTTATTACGAGAATTGGCCTTCAGATTAGCTTCATTATAGGTAAAGTCAGTGAGAAGAATTGTCTACCAAATTGACTACCAACTTAAATCTGTATATTCAAACCACAACTGTCACGGCAAAATGACGAAGGATGTCAATTTGATGAACAACTAATTTCCCTGTAACTGATTACAACTTCTTTTAAACTCATGAATGCTACTGAAGGTGCCAAACTCGTAGCTAAATTCTGCGGGTTAATTGCAGAACACACTAAAAGTACCAATGGCTTTAATTTGACGGTTCAACAACATTCATTGTGTTATTTACGTTGTTGAGCAGACAATTTTTCGAACATATGAAGCAACTAGCTGCGCCCCGCGGTTTCATCCGCATAAGTTTCGATCCCGTGGGAATATCAGAATAAAAAGTATTCTATGTGTTAATCCTTGCTATAAACTATCTGTGTGCCAGATTTCATCCCAATCCGTTCAGTAGTTTTGGCGTGAGAAACTCAAACATCTATACATCCTTCACCATAGTAAATATATTAGCAATATCCTTCAAAATGATTCAGATTGTGATTGATTGTGTGTTACGCAATCAGGGTGCAGGACTGACGCTATTTAGACTGCCATCGATTCGCTAAGAAGAGAAGAAGATAATTGCCCTTACTGTTTAAGGAACCGAGCTTCACAATACTATCAAACCGTTTGATATCCAAATGTCTTTGTGGAAACCGAGTACCATTACGTAAATACCAAGCGCTGCCCTCGAACAAACATTTGAATCAATTACAAACCTCCCCTTCCTTGTTGGCATAAGAACCGGAATACCCCTCCCATTCTAATCACCCCCAATAATCGCAGACACGTGACGAAACGCAACAAAAGAACAGATGAAACAATTAAAAGGCTTAATTAATGAGCGCTAGCTGATTAAGAGCAAAACGACATCAATCCAGGAAAAAGGAAATTCAACTTTGATTTGTAAATTGTAAGGTCGAAATTGATTTACAAAGTTCTTTTAGCCTTTTGCAGTGTATACGGTTGGATGGTTAGTCAGATTGATATTCGAAGTAACGTAATCAATTTGCTGAAGCGATTGTTTCGATAAAATCGAATGTCGATGAAATATAGTATCGATATAATCTAGAAAGTATCGAGAAATGTTTTCTTGTACATTGTTTTTACTTTGCAAAACGCACTTTCATGATTATTCATCTAAGGTGAATGAAACTGAAAAATCACACGGCCGAAATCGCGGGCAGATGCTAGTATTCAAATTAAAATAATTTCAACACAGCACTGCGATTCTGTAACCATCTCACCGTGAAAACTTAGGTGAAGTGAGCGTGGAGTGAGCTGTCATTCTCTACTAATGCTAGAGATTGACACTATAGACAGCTCACTCTAAGCTCACTTCTCCTCTCCATAACTGACGAAAAATTTCGACGCTATGGGGTCTAAACTCATGTGCTGAATCCATGGTTACAGTTTGCGCGTCGATGTCCCTGCCAACCTGTATACATGTTTTATGCGCGTAGACCTTCCGGAACAAATTCTCTAAATGATAGTGTAAACCGCATCAAAATCGTTGCAAAGTTTCGAAGAACGTAGCAGTTTATTTTACAATATATGTAATTATGTACTGTATCTAAAAATCTGAAGGGATTAACGATATTGATATTCTTTTTATTTTAATAAGGATAAAACGCGCATAGTTGGAAACTTTTGAAATATGGATGCATCAATATGAATTGAAGTTTGTAGGAAAAGTTTCAGCCATTTTGTCTGGAAATTGGATTGGTTTCTTATTTCAGTTGGCAAGTAATTCTGAAAGGCTAGTTCTTGAGAAGGATTTGTTTTCGCTTTGGATATCGTCGTGGTAATGTAGACTTTGTTCACCAACGGCAAGATTCACAGATTTTGACTTTACTTTGCCAAGTAAGCGTTCCTTATGAGTATGAACATTAATTTTTATTAAAAAAATATGACAGAAATAATCATTTGGATGCAAGATTTCGTATTCCCATTTAGCTAGCACGTCTAGTTTTTGAGTTATATAAAAAAATACTTATCAATAAGCATGATACGCAAAAATTATGTATAAAGCATCGATGGCGTGTCTTATGCTGCATTATCAGAGCACTAGTGAACCTTCGAGGTTCACTAGTGCTCTGATAATGCAGCTTTGATAAATCCCGATATATACGCGTTTTTTTGTTTTTAGTTTTTCTTATATTTCTCAAAAAATTTGGTTTATTGCTTCTGCCCGCGACTTCGTTCGAGTGGCAGTCGTAAGACACCATATTATACAAAAATAACAAACGCATTTTCATAAATCTTCCCCGTATACAACGTTTTGGTCTCAGCGGCAAAAATATACAGGGTGGCAGGCACATCGACGCACAAACTGTAACCATGAATTCAGCACATGATTCTAGCGTTGAAATTTTTCATCGGTAATTTAAAAAAAATTGCCCTTCGATACATTTTGACCGCGTAGGTATTGCACTTTTCTATAAAACGGCTGTTTTTTTTTTTATAATCGACAAAAATTTCTACGCTAGCGTCTAGAATCATGTGCTGAATTCATGGTTACAGTTTGTGCGTCGATGTCCCTGCCACCCTGTATAGAGAGGTGACGCGGGAACAAGCGACGTACAGCTGTCCGTGTGAGAAGCAGCTCGTCCTGAGGGCGACACCCGCAGCCTTTAGTAGCAATTTCCCATTGCTTTTGACGTTTTTCGTTATGACCGATAATCAGCATTGCATAGTAACATGTTATGATACTTATATCAAGTTCTATGCATAAGTTTAAACTAACTCATTACGCACGCTGCATTTTTCCAGGAACGATGAACCTAGCTTCCAGTAAGCATAACTAGATGCGACTTGCGCTGGAATCTCATTACGTATACACTATACGCTATACCGAGCTCGTCCTAACTCCGTACTAACAAGATACGCCCGAGACGAGTACATTTGTACGCAGTACGGAGGCACGTATATATTTAATTTGCCGGAGATAAGATTAGGTTACGTATAATAATTATAAACTCCTTTATGATGAGCTTCTGACGGAATTCTGTGTTACTACCTCAGTGTGTTCATTCATATTAATATTTTATTTATTTATTTATTTTTATTTATTTATTAGGGACAAAAAACAGTTACATGCTACAAAATACAGAGAAATACTTAAACTAAGATTTAACAAACACGTAACCCACACCATTGTCCACGTTTTAATAAAAGGTTGAGAGAAGTATTATAGACAAGTGATAAAAAAGAAAAAGAAATATAAAACACTAGTCGCTGCCACAATTATGCTGTGTTACTTAGCTTAGCTGAAGCTGAATTCAGCTTAAAATACTCGCTAACCAAACTATCCAGAGCAATTCTCTTAAATGATGGCTTGGATAGACAAAATATATCCAGTTGAATAAAATGCGTGTTGTAAGAATCAACAAGGCGACGAAGAGGTGCACGTTCCCCAGCGTTAGTCCTGCATATGTCTGTATGGAATAGTTGAGGGACGCGCACCCCCCTTCGAATAACATTTCTGGGTACCTTGTAACACAATTTGTTTGTTAGATCAATACAATCAAACCTGCTATTGCATATGCCGTGCAGTGTCATGACATCAAGTAACAACCGCCTAGATCCCAAATCTAGTACTCCATACCGTCTCAATAGCTGCACGTAAGGAACCTTTGATTGGAAGCACTTATAGTTCATAGACCGTAAGAACTTCTTCTGCACCCTTTCAATTCTAGTGCCGTATTTGTCGTAGAAAGGGTTCCAGATCGGGACGGCGTATTCTAACTGGGATCGTACCAAAGTCTTATAAAGCAGTAAGAACGTAGAGGGCCGCACAAAGTCACGTGACGATCTCATGACGAAACCATACATCTGATACGCCTTGTTTACTATATTGTCAACGTGTTTGTCGAAGTGTAAACTGGCATCCAGTGTGACACCTAAGTCACGAACAAAACTTACTACATTTAAGACGGCGTTATTAATCGAATAGTTAAAATTTATTTTATTTCTCTTTTTGGTAAATGAGATGGCATGACATTTGGGTAGACTGAGAAAGAGCCTATTGTTGTTACAGTAGGTATATAATCTATCCAGGTCCATTTGAAGAAGTAGACAGTCTTGTATATTCTTGCAGCATCTGTAAATTTTGATATCATCCGCGTACATTATAAACTTAGAGTTGATAAAACATTGTTTAATGTCATTAATAAATATAATGAAAAGAAGAGGGCCTAAAATGGATCCCTGTGGTACACCAGATGTAACAACCATAGGGTCTGACTCGTAACCATTGACAACAATTTTTTGGGTCCTGTTGTAAATATATGAAACAAACCATCTAAGCAAATTACCACGTATTCCGTTGAAAGCTATTTTTTCCAAAAGCAGTGTGTGATCCACCCTGTCAAAAGCCTTCTGAAAGTCCGTGTACACAGCGTCCACTTGAATGTTTTGATCCATTTTTTCAAATAAGTAGTTGGTAAATACTAACAGATTAGTTGCGGTTGAACGACGTTTGACGAAACCATGTTGCTCGGGTAAAATAAGCTGATGAATGTGGGGGTACACGGCGCCATGCACAAGACTCTCAAAAACCTTAGACAAAGTAGAGAGGATAGAGATGGGGCGATAATTCTCTACATTGTTCTTGTCACCAGTCTTATAAACAGGGGTTATAAGCGCACGCTTCCAAATTGCAGGAAAAACACCCTCACGTAAACATTTATTAAAAATTATATATACCTAATGCAGTACATAAGTTATCACGTGTTCTTATGAAAAAACTAGGTGGTAAGCCGTCCGGTCCGGCCCCTTTAGAGGGATCTAAAGATTTTAAAGCCGCGCGTACAACCTCCGTGGATAGACTGATTTCGGCTATGCAAGACGAGCCATTTGCATAGTGATCCGATGGTTGCCAATTAACAGGGTCCAAAGTAGAGGGTTCGTAGACAGAAGAAAAGAAAGATGAAAATAGATTGCAAATGTCCGTGGGATCATCTGAAGAAACATTTCTGAAATACATACTAGCCGGATAGTTTGCTTTTCCTTTTCTAGATGAGATGTAGGACCAGAAATGCTTTATATTCTTAGGAATGCTGTCCTCGACCGAATCAATGTACTTCCGATAACACTTAATTAACTCTCCGTGGAAAAGCTTGCGATAGTTAGAAAATTTAAAGTAGTCAGATTGATTATTGTACTTCTTCCATCTTATCCAAGACCGTTCTTTTGTTTTAAAGATTCTTATGAGAGAGGGTGTAAACCAGACAGGATAACGTGAGTTTCTTATTCTGGTCAGCGGAACATGAGACTTGATAATACCGTATAATGTCTCATAAAAGACGTTAACAGCTTGATCAGAGTCATGGTGAGAAAGTACAAAGTTCCAGTTAATTTTACTCAGTTCAAAATTTATATTATCGTAATTAGCTTTATGAAAGTTATGTCTATGGACCGAGCGGAATTTCAGAGGAGTGTAAAGCGTATTCAGACAAGTTAACACTGAAAAAACTGGATGATGACCATCGGGGTCAAGCAGAGCATTGCACGATATGGACTGGCAGTCAACATTTGAGATAAACAAGTCTAGTATTCGACCTAATTTGTTTTTCGTAATATTGAATTGTGAGCCACCAATTAAATTAATGAAGTTCAATAAAATTCGTCCGATTGTGCTCGAAACTTGTGCGATTGCATGATTCCCACGATCCAACCAGTCAACGTCAGGTAGGTTAAAATCACCGACAACAAAGTAAGAGTCGGTAGTGGGATTATTAGCTAAGGCTTGCAGCACGTCTAAGTAATGTGTGTATATCACTTCATGCGTTCTCGGTGGCATGTACGTAGCACTGATGAAATGGCGTTTATTGTGCTGGGAAGCAGGCAGTTGTACAATGACTTGTTCAACTTCCGCCCGGACGAATTGTGTCGGTAACTTGGTAGGACGCAGTTCACGGAGAACAGCTATGAATTATAATTAGGTTTTTTCTTCGATTACTTTTTGTATACCTTCACTTTGCGTTCTTTCTGAACAGCGAACGGAACTGAACCGTCACGCACGGTCGGTGACGCTGAATCGGGTATACTCGGCTACAGTCGTAAGTTATCACTTATATCGTGTCATAAGTGTTAACTGTAACTTCAATTATGCATTGATTTGTCCTCCAATCCCCCGACTCACCTCGTCGCATCGCATCGCCTGCCTGATCGTTCTTTCTTATTTATTTTTTTCTTTTTGTTAATAACACTTTTCCTGAGTTGGAAACGAACCCAGGACCCCACCCTCAGCAATCGCGCATACAAACACTCAACCAACGACGCACCAATATTTCGTTAATATATATGTCAAATACGTCAATAACAATCTCATCGAAATTCGATTATCAGCCGATAGGTTTTATGAAAAGCACTTTCTTTTACATGATATAATTACATACGCATTAAGTGATTTCAAAAGTCAGGCATTAGCTGTCTTCGAAGAATAATTGGTCGCAAGTTGCGCACAGATTGACAGATTTATTAAAAAAGAGGATCGTATTCATACATTTCACAAAAATAATATTGATTAATGATAACAAGTGACGTTTTTATTAGGTTTTTGGTAAAAGATAGATATTTTATATGATAGGTGATTTTTTTTTTATGTCAGATTAAGATGATAGCAAAGGCATGTCATACAGTAGGTAAGTACTTAAATAGACGTACCTACGTGTCAAGATCGGAATGTACAGACGCCAGCACATCAAGCTACTACAATCTGTCAAATTTCTTTAGTAGATTTCCAACTTTATCGCTAAAGCATTAAGGTTTAAGGTTGATTGGGAAAATTTGACAGTTTCGGGTAGCTTGACCTGCTGGCGTCTGTACAGTAGCTATTTGGTATACAGGAGAGACATCGTTACACCACGCTACACTACCAACCATCACTCTCTTCAGTATGTTTAAATCATTTTATGACACTTACAAATTGCTTATTCGAGCGTACACAAAATCAAATCATTCAGAATTTAGTAGGAATTGGGTATCAGTGTAAGTAATTATCTAATACAAAATTAGGTTTCGTAGAAACTCAATGAATGAATAAGAAATCCAATATTGATAAAAACTGGATGTTATCAACATATTATTATATTAGGACAAACATAACTCCAGTTTAAAAGAGAGTTCTTCGTCGCGCTAGACTAGACCATCCGTAGCTTCAAGTTTACCGCGTTGTATCCACCTCGCCGCCTCAGAGAACTCTCAACCTGCTTGGGAGCAATTACTCACCTTCCCGTTTAGAATTTAACAAGTGCAAATAAAAAAAAAGTTAACAGCACAAATCAAGGATAATTGTAACATTTCGGCCCAAAGTTTCGATCCTTAATCAACAGCGCATCTCTCCAAAGAAATTTATTGCATTATGTGGAGTCTAAACTAGGCGAGGGCGATATCAGAAGTGCAGCTAGGACCATCTTTAGTAGCGATGTGGTTGCGCCGTACTCTCAAGAGACACTCACAACTCTGGAGAGCAAAAACCTTGCCCCGGCAGATGACCTCTCCTTCCCTGAACCACACGATTCGGAAACCAACTCACTTGAAATTACAGCTCAACAAGTATGTGCGGCCATGTGCTCCTTTCGAAGTGGCTCCGTCGGCGGCCTCGACGGCCTGACACTCCAACATCTGAAGGAGCTAATGTGTTCAGGCGCCGGGGAGGCTGGTGAGTCCCTTATGAAGGAGCTGACGGCCCTCATTAATCTCATGCTCTCCGGCAATGTGAACGAAGCTGGCATTAATATTTTGTATGGGGGAAATCTATGTGCCCTGCTCAAGAAGGATGGCAGCATTCGTCCCATTGCCGGAGGGTCCACTTATCGTCGTATTAAAGCCAAAATTTGCTGTGCTTTCTATAGCGAAACACTGGCCAGCAAATTCCAGCCCCTGCAGTTGGGCTTCGGGTCTAAAGGGGCTGTGAGGCTGTGGTACATGCTTATAACTTACAATAGCGATAAAGGAGAGGTATCCTTAAGGTTGACATTAAACATGCTTTCAATTCCGTAAATAGGGACACCTTGTTGACAGAAGTTCAAAAAGAAATTCCCAAAATGTGCAGTTTTCTCTATCAATGCACCCCTCGAAATTGCCTACTTTATAAAGACAACCTTTTGAAGTCAGCCGTTGGATGTCAACAGGGTGATCTTATTTTTGTATTTATTATACTAAATAATAGTTTATACAACAATCCCATAGAAAAAAGAACGTTCAGTTTTACTCGAATTTGAAAATTTTCGGGATACTTTTCCAATTTTTATTTCCACGAAAACAAATTATGTCTATTAAAAACATTTTAAAACAAAACAAATACAAATCGGTCAAGTCTCCAGTGATGCGCTTATCAACAAACAGCATTTTATTTTTATTTATATTATTATATTATGTAGATTAAATTGGGTTTGAAGCTTTATCAACGTTTCTGTACAAAAACAAATAATCACCAGGGTAATCAGTATCAGAAAGCACCCTCCTAAACTCAGGATTATCGAAAATACATGCAAATGTAATCGGCTCGTGTCATCGCCTCGGAATAAATTCCTTCATTAAGGACAGGCTACATCACGAGCTAAGCTAACTTAGTCCAGCTTAGCTCACAGCAACGATGTCTCTCATTGTATCTCTGTAGTTCCTAGCTCGAATATTTTGACATTTATAACAACCATATCATTAACAAAAGTGAGTTTTGAATTGAAACATTCGTTTCGAACATTACAATGAATTAAATTGACTACTATTATTTATAGATAATAATATGGTTTTGCTTAGTATCATACAAATTTTGTTTGTCGCATAAAAATCAAACCAATTATTTTAGGCCGGTTTTATATTTTCAAATTACACTTTCGACTACTATTACATACGTGGGAAGCAGAGAGAGCAGTGGTGTCCCTGTGGAAACGGCCACGCGTTACCACAGGGACACCACTGCTCTTGTGAGTTGTAGGCCTTAGGTTCGAACCCAGACAGGTGTGTAAATTATTTCATCACCACTGCTCTCCAGACGGTGAAAGAAAACATTGTGAGGAAACCGGCATGTCCTAGAAGCAAAAATTCGAAGACATGTGACATCTATCACCCCGCACTGCGCCCGCGTGGTTGATTACGACACACTCCCTCTCACCGAGAGGAGGCCTGTGGAAAAATTATAGGCTGATTATGCCATATTACGTTACCCGAAGTATTGACTAGCTTCAACTTTCAGACTAACTGACCGACTATTTAATTTTGACAATTCAAAAGTGCCTGTAAATGGTTTAAATGAAATAAAATGATTTGAGTTTGAGTTTATCAAACAAACGGTGTCTGTCATAGCTACGAGAGCTGATCTAAGCTAACTAAGCTTAGCTCGCAGTGTGTCCTACGCTTAACCCTTCCATAAATTAGTTCCACAAGTGACAACAGTCGTCGGCACAATTGGCGAGATATTAATCCATATTCATTTGTTTCTCTGTTAATAGAAAAGGGTTGCCGAGTGATCCGTCGCCGGTTATATTAACAATATCTGTCAGCCATTCTGTCCTTTGTTTAGTGAGGGGATCAATTATTTTGATTATGTTTGTGCCTAACGTTTAACTGTTCTAGGCAGCTTTTATGTCGGGTATTTTGTAAATTGTTGATGAGGAGGGTTCTATATTCTATGTTACGGGTTTGGTTTCCGCACTTAGTCCTTCAGGTGGACCATTGTGCGTGGACCATGGCGGCCGTCGATGGTTATTCCAACCAGCCCACCTCCCTCCAGAAGCTTATTAGGTCTCCTGGTCTGTCGAGAACATCTGTGTAGGATCTGGGTGTCGCGAGGGTTTCTGATCTAATCTGGGTGACGCCTGTGCCCTCAAAAAGCACATGCGCGACGGTTTCATCAGCCTCCATGCAAGCTCTGCAGAGGGGGCTGTCCGTTATGCCTATCGTGTGGAAATGTTTGTTTAGTGAGCAGTGTCCCGTGATGGTCCCCGTCACCAGGCGCAGGCCTTTCCTGTCCAGGCGTAGTAATCTTTTAGTTAGCTTGCCATCTATGGCATGGCTTCCTTGGACTGCCTGCAGCCCGGTGACGAGGACCACCAGTTCTCTGCCTGTGTGTGGGTGTGTTTCTGTAGCCACCTGCGTAGTTGATTGAAGGGGATGCGCACGACTGGCTCCGGTCCGTAGACTGGCGTGCTGGATGCCCTTGTAGCCAGCTCGTCAGCCACGTCGTTACCTAGTGATCCACTGTGTCCTTTTATCCATTGTAGTGTCACTGTGTTGCGGTTCGATACAGTTACCTGTTCAAGCGCCTTGTGACATTCTAGTATTAGATTTGATGTGATGCATCCCTTCTGTAGGGATTGGAGGACTGAGGCGCTGTCAGAGAGTATACGAACGTCGGTGTCCGTAACTCTCCTGGCTGCTATGGCTTGGGTAGACCGTGTTGAGCATTCCTAGCAGGCTGGATATGTTTATGTTGAGGTCGTGTGAGAAAACTCCGACTCCAGTTCCGCAGTCGGTCTTTGATCCATCAGTATAAACTCTCAGCTCTCCCGGGCCTGAGTAGTTGGCTTCTCCTCTTTAAGCACTATGTTGTAATGCTTTTGGAAGCAGTATTGCTTAGGTGCTTTGTCGCAGGGTGATGCCATCATTGGCTGCCGTTTGATCGCCTCGTCTTTTAGGCGTATGTGCTTGATCCTCGAGTCTTTACTTAGGGTCCCATACATATACATGGAGTCTGAAGGCAGACAGAGCCGCCTCCTCCCGCACGATGAGGTGTTGGGGAGGCAGTCCAAGAATAGCCTGTAGGGCAGCGGTGGGTGCCGTTCTCATGCAGTTAGTGCTTGCCACACAAGCAAATAGCTGCAACTTTTCGAGATCTCTTTGGGCTGTGCTCAGGTCTGTTCTGAGCCACCAGACTAGTGAGCCGTATGTGATGATTGGTCGGATAACTGTGGTGTAAAGCCAGTGGGTGAACTTGAGGCTAATCTACCAGTTTTTCCCAAGCATTTTCTTGCATTGCCACAGGGATATGCTGGCCTTTGTGGTGATGTAGTTGATGTGTTTTTCCCAGTTCAGCTGTTTGTCTAAACTGAGGAAGGTTCTAAAATGTCGATTGCTTCGTTGTTCTAGTGGTCGTAAGTGCTACTGCTAAGCATGTGGTCATGGGTTTGATTCCCAGGTCTGGCAGTGTTATTGGGTTTTCTATATGAAATTTCTCAGTGTCAGCCTGGACTCTGTATTTGTGGCCGGTTGATGGCAGTTACAGGGTCACCCCCTATTACATGAGACTTAATATAACAGGCGAAATGTGGGTGTAGGTAGTACATATACACCTCTGCCCAACCCTTCGTAGATTTCGTTAGTCTCCATAGAGATCTACGTTTTGGAATGGACAGCTGGCTTCAACTGTCTGACTAACTAACCGACTCTTTGACATTTCAAAAGTGCCTGTAAATGGTTTAATTGAAATCAATGCTTTTAGCTTGTGTTTGATAGAATAGAAAGGCCTTTTTAACCCCCGACGCAAAAACGACGGGGTGTTATAATGTCTGTGGCATTGTAGCTCCCGAACGGATGAACCGATTTTGATTTTGTTTTTTTTTTTTTGTTTAAAAGGTGAAGTTTCAATTAAGTAAATACATACCTTTACTAAACTGGTAATATATGAAGGGTTCACTAATAAGTACTTATGCTCACGCCTTTTTCCCACGGGGTATATTCTTATACCTCGCTCTAAACATGAACGTATATAAACCGACCGTATTTGAAAGGTTTTTTAATGCCTCATGCAATCGTGGCAAAAATTGTTTTTTTTTCCTTCATGTACTTACTTACATAATATTAATATATTAGTGTAAGATTGTATACATGGTGACAGGGACGTGATTCTATTTTTTTTTAAATTCTCTATTCCATACATTTTGACCGCGTAGATTCACACTTTTCTATGAAAGAGCCGATTTTTTTTTTTATAAAACTGACGATATATTTCTACATTTAGAGAATCTAGAATCATGAGCTGAATTCATGGTTTACGTTTGCGCGTCGACATACCTGTCACCCTATATTGTATTTAATATATAAATTAAAAAGTTTTCATGCGGGTGGAAAATAAATACATCCCGCTTGAATCTTTTTTTTTTAGGCACCATTACACTTCCCTTCAGCAGGCTGTGTGTTGCCATTAATTTGAAATAAATTCCGCATTTATCCGGTGGGATATAACTGTATGTACCCAAAACAAATTATTATATATAGTAGTTTATCAGCCATCTTGTTACCATAACACAAGCATTAGGTTGCTTAGCTTGGGACAAATGGTGCTGCGTGAAATCCCCCCCCCCCCGGTGGGTTCCCGCACCCCCCCGGTGGGTTCCCGCATTGTCGAGGCGGGGGGGCTCAGTAGCCGTGGTGGATTGGGCCACGGTGAAGCTAAGAGGAACCCGAGGAGCGGCCGCTCGTCTAGGCTGTGCGGAAAAGCCGACGACGTAGCGGCCGGCGGGTAGGTTGCGGTGCCGCTTGGGCGACATCGCAGCCTACCTGAGGCGGGCCGCGATGTCCCCCGTGTGGGAGACATTGCGGCTGAGGATTAGAGGCCGCGGCGGGAGAGGAGTGTCGGTGTTACGTTGCCGCTCTCCCTACCTTCCGCGGCCTTGACGGGGCCGCCACCGTTTGATGGCGGACGCGGTGGGGCCGCAGGGGAAGAGGAGTGTCGGTGTGTCGTTGCCGCTCTCCCTATCCTCTGCGGCCGTAGCCCCCCATCCTGGGGGGCATGCGGGGCCCGCCGTTCAGGCGGGCGTGGGGGCCAGCAGGCAACGGGTGCGGGGGCACCGTTGCCTGCATTGCACAGGCCTCCACCAGTGTTGGACGGGAATGGCTAGGTGCTTCCGGCCATTCCCGTAGCCCCCCAATGTGGGGGGCATGCGGGGCCCGCCATACTATCTAGGCGGGCATGCGCCGGGAGGGCTATGGAGGTAAAGGCTATGCCTATTCCCGTGGCCCTCCCATCACGGCGAATGAGGGAACACCGCTGAGTTTTAGTGGGTATACTGTCATTCCGACAGGGAGTCCCACATACCCCGTCTCGTCCCCCGCGAGGCGGGCATGCATAAAGCATTTCTCAGCGACAAAAAAAAAAAAAAAAAAAAAAAAAAAAAAAAAAAAAAAAAAAAAAAAAAATGGTGCTGTGTGAAATGTCCAGGGATATTATTATTATTATTATATATTAATATCTTGCCCGCCTGCGGACCAGAATATCCTTAATAACAGTCGGGGGACCGGCTGACGATAATGATGTACCATCAACGTCTTCCGTGGATCCTTCCACGCTGCTATTAAGCAACCCAAACTCCAGTTTAATTTCGTGTGGCCGAACATCGCATGTAATCTTACAATATAAAAATGAATCGCTGAATGTGTTTCTAAGCGCAAATCTCGAGAACAGCTGAACCGATTTCGCTAATTCTTTTTTTAGAATGTTCCTTGAAGTACGAGGATGATGGTTCTTACGGAAAAAAGTTGCTTCACGCGGACGAAGTCGCGGACAAAAGCTAGTGAATTATAAAGCTGTCTAAAATTGTTTTGATAGTAGAGGATTTCCTAGAACATGTGTTCCGCGAACGCTGCGAACCGCGTGAAATACTCGTATCTTCTTCCTCTGCCCCACCCAGTCGCATCCCATCGCCTTCTCCCACTCTTACTTCGTTTTCACTTAGCGTTCCTTCAGAATTTTTGATCTGCCCCTCCCTAAGGGCCCAAGCGTGATGTTCAATAGCCTTCTTCAAGACATAGACAATGAAAAACAAAAATATTTTTTCAAATCCGACCGGTACTGAGATTAGCTCGTTCAAACAAACAAACAAACTCTTCAACTTTATTATTACTATTGTATATAGATTAGTCTGCATTACATAATGCAATAAATTCAAATCTTTATCCAGTTAGGCAAGTACGGGATAATCCGTCGTCCACATTTCGAGACTGCAGGGTTTCAATCAACTCAGGACACCCTCAACAGTCCAGCGACTTTGAAAGTGTAATTTAACGAAGGCTGGAGGGATTGCTCACCCGCATATTAAGTCACAAAATCAAAAATGAAAAGTGATTTATTCAAATTAAAAAAAAAAATTGGCTGAGAGTCAGGACTTTTTGAACGTCAAAATTAAAAAGACAGTCCCCCAAAAACGCCCGCCTTCACCACTTCCTAGTGCTATCACTGGGAAGAAGAAGTGGCACAACAAACTCCCCAGCAGCACAGCTGTCTGTTCAGTTAAAAAATACGTGATTGTATACAATACTAGGTACCTATGTTCGGTAATTAACATTACAAGACCAGAACATAAAATTAAATATATTTGCCATATTGCCTGCCATATATTTGCGTTAAAGCTGCAATATGATGTCATTTCACTCAAAACTTCTTACTATTTCTAAAGAAGCATTTACGCGAACTTTGTTTTAATACGAAGAAGAGGGCACCGTGTTACCCGGTAACATGGAGATGCATCATGTTAGACTGGAAGCCGACCCCGGTTGACATGAGACTAGGAGATATTGTTTTATTAATAAGGGCTGTTTTTTCAATCATCTGATAACTTTATTCGAGGAATAATTTTGAAATTTTCACAGTTATTTCATACAAAAACTGTCAAATTTTATTCCTCGAATAAAAGTTATCTGGCGATGGAAAAATCAGCCCTAAACAGAACAGCGACGGTCTATCTAGTGACAAAGTCAGGGCTCTTACTAGTGCTATCGAATCCTGAAAAACACTTTAAATTTGCTTAATTTATTTCATATCCGCTGCTCAAGAACCGCAAAAGAAAGAGCAGGGCTGGCTCAGTGATAACGGCCGTGACTTACGAGTTGTAGGTCGCAGGTTCGAACCCAGACAGGCGCTTTACTTTGTGTAAACTATTTCATCACCACTGCTCTCAAAACAGTGAAGGAAAACATCGTGAGGAAACCGGTATATCCTAGAACCAAAAATTCGAAGACATGTGACATCTACCAACCCGCACTGGACCCGCGTCACTGAGAGGAGGCCTGTGTCCCAGCAGTGGGAACGTTATAGGCTGATGATTATTTCCAAAGGAGCTGAATTTACTTGGCACTCAAAAAAACTACCGTCGTTTTCATAAACTGCATTTACTTACGTGAAATATCTGGAAAGGTTGTTTGACCCACGCTATTAATATTAAAGTGGATGCCGTGACAGGGGACTCGCTTCAATCTAACCCTTTTAAATTACCTATTTTTACAAGAAAAATAATAAATTTTGTGAACAAAACACCCCTGAAGATGTCTTTCGGAGAAATTTTTGAAAGTCGTTTTATTTTTCATCTTGTGTCCGGCACCCTAATTGCGTAACACACAATCAATCTCAATCTGAATCATTTTGAAGGATATTGCTAATCCATTGCTTCATAATTTGTTCAAAAAATGTGTCATGACATGTGTCTGCTCAACATCGTAAATAACGCAATGAATGTTGTTGAACTGTCAAAATGAAACCGATTCCGATTGATCGTGTGTTACGCAATTAGGGTGCCGATTAGTTTATCAACTATACCGTTTGGTTGATGGATACAGTAAGTGCTTAAGCAAAAAATAAGCTTGTCAGCAAAAATTGCTACAAGGCTAGACGCCCAGGCTTTATTGGGCATTTCATAGAATAATTTCACACGTGGCGGTTTTATTAAATAAAAGGCCCAAAAGGCCAACGACCAGTTTATTCGAGACATATGCCTTCTAAAATTAAACCTCGCCCAATCCGTAAAGGCATTAGGTGAAAAAATGGGTTTTATTAAAAGAACTAATAGCCGTCGTGCGTCAGCTGGGCACCGCTGACCGCGGCCATCGCGAAATTGTGGCCAGATTGAATTTAGACCATTTTAGGCGAGTCCCCTTGATTTGAATTAAAATAATTTGTTCTAACAACACTTATTTATTTATTTAAACTTTTCACACAAAACGGTACAAAGGCGGACTTAATGCCTTAGGCATTCTCTACCAGTCAACCAAGGGTGGTGAAGAGATTATATGGCAGGTGCTTTGGTTGAGAGGAACAATGATAAAAAAAAAACACTCAACACACTCTTATTCATAACACACTCACAACACAACACAAAACACTCTCACTCTCTCTCTCTCTCTTCATAACACTCTTATTCATTATTTATATTATTTCGTACTTTTCTTTATCTATAGAAGTATTTATTAATACGATCCTTCGGGTTTCATTAGGTTTTAATTTCATGAATGGGCTTCGTTTATTCCCAAATCCCAATAATACATGCCCCAAACAACCTTTTAAGAGATTACTGAAACGAAAATGTCTATACCTTCCCCGATATTCAAACCATGACCTTTCATTGACTTGGCCATCCCAAAAAAATCCTTTTAGCAGTTTTTAAATAAAAACAGAAAAAAAGTAACTTTAGCGGGTCCCAAACTCACCCCAAGGGCTTCGTTCGTCGGTTCGCGTTAGCAAAGTTGTAATGCGTTATCCCTGTCGCCCTTGGCCAAACAATGGCTTCGCACATATTATACATATGTATAGGAAACGGTCGAAATTATTCAGCTTTAGCAACGGGCAATAATGAACTTACTGGAAGTATGATCCCGTTTCTAATCCTTTTTGTTTATTTTACTAAGATTTTAAGAAGTCTCTTTATTTAAATTGAAGAAGAGTCAAAACAATTGCGCCCTCTCACTTGTTATTCCCGGCAAAAAGAAAGCAATTTATCACATTTTACGGAAAATCGAATGAGATATCATTGTTTAATCATCGTCTCACACGTGCATGGAGATCTGTTGTCCATGTCCACAGCAATGGATGGAGGGTAATCTAATAATAATATACTGTGAACACACTGACCAGCCCATTAGCCCAACGTATGGGGAATGATAAAACCCCCAATAATCTCAACATTTATAAGTACAAAATTTCCATTTACTTCACAAGTAAACTGTTTTTAATAAAAAAAAGCTAACTTGAAAATCGTGCTCTAAAAGTAATAGAAAATGGCAGACACATCGCGAAACGTGAAAGGCCCATTAAGACTAAATCTTTAAACATTATGCCTCTGACTGTAGTACATTAGTCTCTACGTGTCAATGTCAAATGGGGAATGACCTGGCGTCACTGCAATATAGTTCTATGCATACGTGAACAGCATAACTACTTAAAATACCAATGAAGTAGGTACTTATAAATAGAGTAATCCATGGGTTCGATGATGTTCGATGTCGTGATGGCCTAGATGTTCAGGCCCAGCCTCTCATTCTCGTGGTTGTGGACTTGGAGCAAGTGCCAATTTGTCTTTTTCAATTCATATTATGTACAGACGCCAGCATATCAAGCTACTACAATCTGTCAAATTTCTTTAATATATTTTCAATATTTATCGCTAAGGAAAATTTGACAGTTTCGGGTAGCTTGACCTGCTGGCGTCTTTACTTTCTAAGTTCATCTTGGACATCACTGGCATTGGGAAAGTCTGAAATCGCAAACCAGTCTTGAGCAAGAATGGTGATCAATGCTCGTGCTTTCTCTGTATGAGAAGAAGCCTTTGCCCAACAGTGGGGCAATGATAGGCTGGTATTATTATTATGAGTTCTGGAAGCTAAAGCTAAATCAGCTTCTATGATTTTTTGGACCCATGAAGGTGGACTAAATGACAGAAAATTTATATAGACTTTCAGCAAATAGAGGTCAAAAATAAGTAACGAGCTTCAAGATCAAGAGGCTAGTAGGTATCTTTAGAAGTTTCTGGTCTAAAGGCCAAAATATTAGATTACAGTTAGCCGTCAGGGCTTGATCAAAGTATTTTAGTAACAGGCGTTACCATGAAAAATGGTCGTTCTGACAGTCGGTACATATACAATATAGTTCATAATATAGAAGCAGGCGGTTCAACAAAGTAAACATGCAATACTATAGACAATCCATCATGGCCGCCACACGAGCTGTCATTGTTCCCGCCAAAACTACAGGCAACAAGCTACTTCATTAATTAAGTCAAGTGTTACTCGATTAATATCGGTACGTAGTACCTCTAACTCTGTTGACTCGACAGCGCCTTTGGAAGCAAAATGTCTATGTTACGTATTACAGTGATTGCTATTCGGTTCTGTCAGGCGTTTCTTGTTTTTCGTGAGTCGGATTGATTCGGCATGATCAGATTTATTTTTCGGAGTGACTTACTCAATCTGTCCGATGGAAAATACTTTAATTTAAATCCAGATTATTTTAGTCTTCAGGCGTCACCGTTGACACTTATGTATTTACGCATGATATGGGATATGCATATTTAATACGTGGTTCGTCGAAACCGCACGGTCGGGGAAAAACAAAAAAACACCGTATTTCCGACTCTTCTTTATAGCCATGTTTATTAGGTAACTTAGTAAGTACTTAACTCCCGTTTGACAATAAAATTTTCATCCCATAAAACTTTAGTGACTGACTAGTTAAAATGACAATTAAATTGTTATTGCTAATGGCAGATTTCAGCTTTCATGGCGAGACGAAAGGATTATGTGTTTGATTGCTGCTGATTTGCAAGAAAATTTATTATTCAGGAATAGGGCCTAAGTTTTATGACCATTAAAAATCTACTGTTCCTAACATAAAAGAAAAGAAAGAAAATATATACGTTGTAACATAATTGTTATTCCCTGGATATCGGACGCTAGGAACTATGTAAAGGTTCAAACACGCTAATCTCGTGCGGAATCCTTCTCAGTCAAGAGTCTTTAGAAAATTAGAGCTTCTCATGTCGAGGTAAAAATATTAGCCAATCAGAAAGATGGTCGCAGCACTAACTGTCTGTACTACGAAAGTACGTTTAAGTATCGTCAATCGTGGAGAAAATTTTTACTGCACCCAGATTATTTGACCTGAAACTAACACCTTGTACTTACTGCCCGTGGTTTTTTCACTCCCGTCATTTTGGACTTCACCTAAAGAGAGACGCGCTAAGGTACCCCGCGATTTTCAAATTTACTTACTTAACGAGTTATATTGATGATTTTTATGATATAATTTTATCAATAAATATTTATTAGGGCCGTGAATCATTTAATTAAATGAATAACAACAACAACTACAACCAACAAACAAAAAAACAACAACAAAAATGACAACTGACCTAAAAATTGCAAAAACCGTAAAAAATATGAATTTCGCGGGCTACCCCTGCGGACGGGCTGTCGCTTTCGCCAAAAGCACTACATGACAGTGTACATGATCTATAGACCCTACCTTTGTTGGTTTCAGCAGCGACTTCCTCGGAGATGTACAACAGGAACGCTCGCAGCGCTGTTGGAGCGTTAGATGGTCGCGGCCTGGTTGCCGTGATTAAGCGCCAGGTGCCGCTAGCAGGACAGCTTGATCATCAGCTCGCTTGGGGACAAGGCTGGGGGTGGGTCACCTTGCCCAATGGAGTGTGGAGTGGACGTAAGTATTTTTAATCAAAGTTTTTGTAATTTATTTTTAACATAGCTCCGAACAGGAAGATTGAGCTCACTAGGTGATAAGAAAATATTAGCATCAAGAATTGTGGGCCGTCTTTGAATCAGAATATCTGGGAATATCAAACTGATTTGGGTGGATCACACACTACAATGAGCCACGCGACGGGGCGCGGATAATGGAGCCAAATTACTCTTGCGGAAGTAAGAAGCGCGTTTTTATTTAAATTGTATGTACAAAATCACGCGCGATGGTGCCCCTGGTCACTTCTCTTCATCAGTTGTATTGTAAAATGCTATTGGCTACGAATCGTTGGCATTATGAACCACGTCACTCTCTCTTGTATACCCATAACATTATCCATTAAAGTACTTAATTGTAGTTATACCTCTTTTCAGGCCTCACCTGGTCCCAAGAAGGCGAAGACTTCGCCCTCCACGCAATGCCGATCATGCATCACACCAACGTGTCCCAAGCCTGCTCCATGCTTGATGGCGTCACGGCATACGAGGCTTCAGTCTACGAACAAGCTCTGGCAGAGTACGATGATACTGCCTCCGACGACTGGGACTTCGGCGTTGACTGCGGAGACTTTATGATGTAAAACCTTTTTGAAGGACACCCATGTCATGATCTAGGGAATGGATGCGCTGTTCTGAAAACATGAAGAACTGGAAACTCACTTTTTGCGTTAGCTGGGCAGTGCGTTGCGTAATTGCAAATGTTGCATTGCTGCTAAGCGTTACGTGCAGGACATACATACTTACGCGTCTTTGGCATCGAATCGTGATCGAAAGTGTGTTACGCAAGTTCAAAGGCTAAAACCAAAGTCTGTTAGTTCCCTGGAACAGCGTGTTTCCTTCATAGATTTTTGACGGTGTCCCAAATATCGGTGAAGGACACTAATCCGAAAAAAACAAACAGTTTTTCATGCTGGTCATGTTTAACATAACATTCAACTTGAAATTATACGTTATTTTAATGAATCTAAGGAGATATCGATCCATTATTTTGTAACGAAAAATTGTTGGATTACAAGTTCTGATTTCTTGATTTAAGCTATTTTGTATTAGTGTCCTTTAAAAATAAATTATTTTAAACAATATTCATAAAATGAACATTTCACGAAGTGACATAGAAATTGATGTTGCCAAATATATTTTGTGTTTTATATAATTGAATTTATATTTATAATGTGCTGGTCACAAAAAACAATTTTCGTGCCAATTATATCTAAAGTTCATTAATGAAATAAAATTGTCGCCATCTTATGAATTTTGAGAAAGCAAATATGCTTTACCTAACATCTTATTTCTTTATGTTTTTGTCAAATCCTCCTGATGATGTCGACAAAGAAAAAATAATTGTGGATGCTTAAACATAGATTAAAATAACATGACAGAAGTGACCCTTCTAGTCAAATGCCATAAATGCCTACTGGAGATAGTTTTTTACTTTGGTTTTCCGAAATTTAATAATTTTTTCGATATATTATTATGATAAAATAATATCTCGATATCAAGACGAATAACGATGTTCAACAAGGATGAATAAATTAACTCAACGCCTTCAGTCGATATTATAGCGGTCATGACCTTTCATGCATACACAATTATCTTATAAACATTAAATAGATGTGCTCTTTAGAGATACTGCATGTTGTCATAGAAAAGATGTGTGTAGCCATGAAACTCTAGACATTTTCAAATTCTTGAAGTTCGGCCTATTGATAAAAGCCATAGGATGTTCATGTAGGTTAGGTATAGCACTAAATCTCGATCTCTCAGAGCGATGTTTATTTATGTAAAATATTATTTATGAAACGTTTGATACTGTCTTCTCTTTAATCTTTGATAAACTGTAACGTTGATTGTTTCCCCATTTCTTACAAGTAATGCATTTTGAGGAATTATTGAAGATGTTACAAGAAAAGAAATTTGGATATAATGCCTTTTTTAAATTTGGTAAATGACAGAAGAAGTTTTCGAAGGTTTTATGTGATTACACAAATCAGGGTACACATTATTCTGCTT
Organism: Apamea crenata; assembly: GCA_949629185.1. NCBI lineage: Eukaryota > Metazoa > Arthropoda > Insecta > Lepidoptera > Noctuidae > Apamea > Apamea crenata. The sequence goes on from OX451371.1 coordinate 14,164,608, forward strand.
TATTGAAAACTTTTTCATGTTCACTGAGTACATAAAGTCGCACAAAATGAGAGTAACTTGAGAATAGTCGATATTTTAAGGCGATTGCTCGAAGGACGCCAGCGAAATTCATGTTTTCAATATTTGAATTTTGCTGGTCGCCTTGGAGCGTCCGCCTTAACACATAGGATAAGTACATTCAATGCTTGTCCCCTGATGACACCAATTACGAATTGAGAAAGTATATTTACTCATTGAATTCGTAAATAAAGAATGTTAGTGTTAAGTTGATGTTAGCATTAGTTAACGTGGTCGGTAGAACATTACCTAACTGGACGAAATATAGCGTAAGGGTCTTTTGAAAGGATAACATCGTTTTTAAGCGAACTTGTTACTCGAAATCAACTTTTTGGGATATTGTCGGTATAGTTAGGTGTGTATTAATTAGAAAATTATTTAAAGAAAATATCTAGACGCTACAAAATCTTCCGACCTACCCAAAGACTGCCTAACGTTATTTAACTAATTACCTGTGTTGTGTGTGACCCTAGGCATGGTAAACGCGATTTAATGTCCCTTGCCCCGCGAACGCTACATTGCAAGATTTAACCGCGACAAAAACAATGTACCTACATTATTTATGAAGAAATAACATTAAAAAGCTGTGACAACAATGATTAAATACTGCCAAAAATAACTTTAACTGACTTACATAAAAAATACCTTGTATTATTTGGAAAGGTTTCTTAGGCATTCGACGGAATGCCACAAAATAAAGGCACAAAATTTAAAAAAAGTGACCTACTGTTATGTCTGCGTGTGCCTCTCTTTCACCACTCGAACGAGATTTTGACAGCTGTCGAATGGCGGGAAATATTTCTACAATTAATATAATTTTTGTGGTCTTGCAATGTAGCTATAGATGTCGTAGCCAATGTATTGTATTATACGAATGTAAATTAGAATAATTATTTAGACGTTTATAAGATATAATAATAGGTACCGCGATTTTTTTCTGTTTGTGTAAAATGTTTTAGCAGAGAAAGTTAAAGTTCATTTCTTATTTGTTACAATTTGAGAAGAATTTTGTGTCATTTTTTATTTCCTACATGCAAGTTCAGTCGAACTTATGAAAAAAAAATTTTTTCCTGCTACATACATTTTTTTTTTCTAAAGTATTTGTTTTTTCCCGATTCAAAGACCGCCAATTTAAATACGTTGGCCACACCTCGTTGTGGTCGTAGGTCTTTAAGTCTGGCCTTTAATTTAATAGGTCTTCGAAGGAAGGGTATTTTTTTGTAACTTCTGCGGTTTAACATAAATGCAATTAGTTAAGTCGATGTTTTGTACACTTATAACAAACATAATTCACCAACACTTTTCCTATGTTCAAAAACACTTTAGATCTTATACTTTATTTGGTAAAATATACAAATTATTTGTAAAATTAATGGATATTAGACAGCAATAAGACGTTCATCCTAACGTCTAGTAATATAATTATGAGATATTTTTGTATGAGAAGCTTGCATGTTTGATTTTGAAGTGAAATCCTCTCGATGTGTTCGTTCTTTCATGTTATTTGTAAGTAGTTTTATTGTGGAACTTATTTCGAAGCGCTTGTTCGAAGGAATAATTTATTTGTGAAATTGTCTGCACAAGTACCAACCTTTAATTTTTCTTTGAATGGTCTTTGTTCAGGTGTAACCCAATGTGTCTTATAAATTTTTAATTCAAGATGATAATTATTATAATTAATGGAAAGTAGCAGACTGATTCACATGTCATGAAAATCGTATTTCAGTCAATTGTGAGAGCGAGAGAACCAATTTTGTCAATTGATAAAAGAGAGAGAAAAAGTCAATATGTGCTCATATTAGGTATGTGAAAACACTATGGTATAAAACGTGAAAAGTGCTCAAAGTGAACCAGAAAATCTTCGACCAATTAATGTTGATTGAAAAATATTTTGCATTTTTCTCCATGTTCACGGTTTTTTTATTCCCTTAAACCCCGTTATTTGTGCAGACAATTAGCTTTATTGTTTATAACATCACTGGTATTATCAATGTATCTAAAACACTTCATAGAGGTAATATAAATGACAGTAACGTTACACAAATTATGGATAATAATGTGATTTACATAAATGTTCAAACAAGGTACTGCCGACCGCAAAGTGACACAAATACTTGGCACCTACCCGTTACTTACTCACTACATAGCAGGATACTGATAAAGAAAAAAAAACCTTTCTGCTCATATACAGAGGCAGAGGCAACTAACTGCAACTACCATTCGGGATAGAGTGATTCGGGATAGCGTTCATTCGGGATAGAGTGATTCAGGATTTTGAGTTTCGGCCTAACGTATAAGAGTCTTGGCGATACATGTCTCGGGAACGTGCCGCTCGTGTATTTGAGCACGTCCTCATTAACACGATCGGCGCGTCGGCGACTGCCGCCGACGAGCGTCGACGGCTGCAGTTTCCTCTGCCGGTGGCAACGTGCCGCTGTTGTATGTGAGCACTAAGCTGAGCGAAAACAGAAGTTCTCATTCCCTCAGCTTAGCTTTACATCAATGAAAGACAGTCTTAACGATTCCGTTATGTAGTGACATATGGGTTGTGAACTAGGCTTCTGAAACAAACTAACAGATGAAAAAGAAAAACAATCAGAAGCTGATAGTTGAATCTGAGATTCAGTCACGATTTAAAGAACTTTCACTTATAGGGTCAGTCACCTTTAAGAACGCTGGTCCAGCTGCATCCAGTTAGTCTGGTAGTTGGCCCCAATATTGTTGGGAAAGGCCAGGCAGATGATGATGAAGATTACCTCGAAATAACTATCTTCTAAAAGAGAATATACTTACCTACCATTATAAATTCAGTCAATAATACCAGTGATGTACTTCAAAACTTACACAGTAGAGGATAGCGGTGTATCGCTACGAAACGGACAAATAAGTATAGCGCGTGCGTAGTTAGATCGACGTCGTGTGTTGTATGAACTGTATGAACGTTCAATCACAGATTATGAATGTTTGTATGTAATTTTTTTAATAAAATATACCGTATGGTAAATTTTTGGTGTTTCATTTTCTCCATTTTAACCTAATTTTTATCTGAATTTTAAAAACCTATAGAGAGGAGTGCGGTCGTAGTCAGCATTGTTGATCGACATCTAAGGTATCTTTGCATAAATTTTAAGATCATTTAAAACAAAGCAAACGATGATATACCTCATTGAACGCGTCAGAGAGAAGAGTGTCCTTGGAGTTTCTTGTCCGTTCTTCTTCATAAGTATCTATTATGCTTTGTAGCTTCATATTTTTGAGTGATCGACTTTGAAACAAAAACTTTGAAAATTCAAGACTTAGAGCATGGGTTACAGAATGCTTCCTTGAGGTACACCCTGAATGAAGGCGAAGGGTTTTGGGAGAATTTAACCTTTCTACAACCAATTCCAGTGTATGCAGTCGAAGGCCTGAGCAAAGTCAACCAATGACAACTTTAGAATGTATGTAAGTAAGAGATAAATGGGTACCTAGTATTTTTTTAAATATGTTACACTTGCAATGGCATAAGAATTATTTGAAAGTTTTAAAATTTTGGTCAGGTTATCAAAATCATGTTGTTTGAGTATTCATTAAATCCTTAAAAGCAACTCTTGTAGCATCAGCAGATCAACTTATAAAAAGTAGTCCGCAGAATATATTAGCACGCAATTCCAAAAAAGGCGCAAGTAAAAGCGAGCATTCATAAAAATGAACAAAAAATATAAAACCATATCGTTTCTTCGAAGTGGACGAACTGAGACGAGTGTAAGGAGATGTTATCTCCGTATCCGGTTGTCTTTATTTACAGGATTAGCTCAAACAAGTGCGCACTGCGATTTATTAAAGAGATATACGCACTTAGGATGTCTGAAGACTGTCTATCTAAATTGAGTATCTGTTGTAAGAGGAACATGGCGGTTATTAAATATGATTCGCATTTCTACTGCTTTATCTTTAACTTATCTGCAAGTTGACTTTGATGAAATGAATGGCATTTTAAAAGAAATCATTAATGAAAGTCAATAGAGGCTGTGCTGCTGTTGATTAAACCTGCATGAAATAATAAGTAAAGCATTCAAAACTTATATATCAATGTTCGACATCATTTATAAGATCAACTCTACCGAAATAACCCACATAAACACACTTAAAATAATAAATAACTTATAAGCTTATCACGACGTTAAATCAATACTTTATGCAACAGATGGTCCGTTTCATTAACCAGTTCTCTTGCACAAACTGCCTCCAAGCAATGTGAAGCTGGCATTTTATGCTATCCCCTATAATTACCCTGACACTACCACCAGGTTAACGCCCCGTGTGACTTATGATAACGCTTTCACTGAATTTGGCTGCGGGCTCGCGAATTTCTTCAGTGTTTATGCCATTTAACTGAATAATAACAATTCCGCCCGCAAAACTTTTACCATCAAGTAATAAAAAACATTTTCCTTTGCTTCAAACGTAAACAATCATTTGTCTATTGGCCGCCGAATACAAACTCTTTTTACTGACGAATGTCTGTGTCAGTGAAAAACATTCTTTATAGTGCTATGAAAAAAGGTGGATCGCGTTATGATAGCGGCAAATGTATTGTTGTCGGTTCACAGGGCGTGTAGGTGCAGCCAGTCGATTACTCAGCGAGTAGTCATGCAGGCTGCTCGCTCCCCGTCCCGCCATCTCTCGCTAATTTGCCTCGGTGCTTCACAACAGCTGAGTCGCTTGGCGACCGCTGACTCGTTTGATCGGTATTACGATTAAATCATTCTTGTAACTGAGAACGCGCCGATAAATAAAAAAAGTTAAATCGCATTCCAATTTTGAACAGCGCGCGAAAGCTCGACGGTGACGGATAAAATTAATATTTTTGACATTTTTGTGTCAAATTTTGTGAATGGTGTTTGTTGTAATGAACAATACAAAAATCGCGTGTAGTATTTTATAATTTTTTTACACGATTCAATAACTTGACACATCGAATTGTTTAAATTTTTGTTGTCTTCTAGCTTACTTGGTATTTGTTATTTTTGTGTGCCACTGAAATCCTGAAAATGGAGAAGAACGGTGGTTCCAAGCTCATGCAGATGCAAGTAAGTAACATTGTGTTTATTTTCTCTTTACGTACAAATTGTAGGCTGCATTGAAAGCAAAACTGTATTTTCTGACAGACTTATGATAAATTATGATTAGTAATGAATGTTTAAGAACAATATTGCTTTTTTGATTCAATAATTTTGCCGGCTGCCGGTAACTGAATTCCAGCATTATGGGCCACGCGTAGGTATTGACTTGTTATTTATCGTAACTTATCACTATTATGATTCATTATTATAAATATTGACGTCTGATTTTACTAACAAGTGTTAGACTTGTTTTTATACCAATTATAACTATAAATACCTACTTCCTTAAAATTATAAATAGACATTCAACAGGACAAATACTGCAGGAAAAGACAAAATATTGATCTAAACATGCCATTCGTTCCTGTGATACCAATAGCATTAGTAAACCATTAGCTTAAAGAGCCTCTATTCCTTTAAAAAATCGTTAGCTTTGACGATCTCCTAAATAAAACAATCTGACCAATAGCAGCCGACGCTCCATGAATCAACAACGAACTTTTTTTTTATACCACCGGAACCACAGACTAAGAAATTCTTTAGTTTATCTGCAGTAGGTCTAAATATATGAATTAGCTTGTGATAACTTGTAGATACGAAAGTAAATGAGTCTGTCGTGAACTATTTCTTATTAAAGATGTGGTAAACGGTATTTTGAATTTTAAATAATAAATAATAGTGTTTGATAGTAATAAGAGAGCCTTTATGGAAATGATTAAACTGTATAAATGTTATAGTTAGGGAGAAACAATATCGAAAACTAGAAACACTCAGAAAGACTAAACAAGAGTGAAAAGTTTAGAATCATTGATGATGCTATAGTTTCGAGTTTGTACATGTCAGTGTTGGCCTTGACTGACAAGAGGTTCTTAACATGATGATGTCATGAGCTATCTACGTGCTCAGATTCCTCGTTCTAATGTAATATTATGTTAAGCTTAGTCAAACAACTAGAAGCCGTCGTTTACTCGTATCATAACACGCATAAGTTAAAAGCTTGGGTCAGTAGGCTCCTACTACTACTTTTCTCAGTGATTCCAAACCTTGCTACCTTAAAACATTTTCTAGCCGAACTGGTCGTACTTACCTTCGTACCTCATCATCATCTGCCTTACCTTTTCCCAACTATGTTTGGGTTGGCTTCCAGTCTTAACCGGATGCATCTTACCTCCTTACGTACTTATTGAAATCAATTATATCTACTGGCCCTTTTTTCTACTGTTATCATCTGTGGCACAGCTAAGAGTTCGGCGAACGCCAACTGGGATGCGAACCTTGACCTCGACGGAGACGCTTATTATTATACTCAGCGACTCGAACCACAAAATACAAATGTTTCGGTGTATTCCGTACTCTATGTACTTGTTCTTATGATGTAGGTACTCGATGACGTCAATGGGGATAAAGTGTCTCTGTTTAACTGACAAATATTATTAGCTTGTATGGGTTCTGCCGTTCGCAACCATCAGAATATCGGCCGTATAAAGCGTGGTACACATTTGTGCAACAGCCTACGCGTATTAAAATGCAACTTGCAGAGCACACCAAGATTTTTAAATTCGATTTCTCAGATTCGTTATGCCTTAAACGTTGCTTTACACTACACTCTCACCATCCTAGGGCTGCCGCAGGATCTGTGAATAAAAGCTTGCATTTATCCAAAGTCAAGCCGACTGAAATATTTTGTATGAAAACTCAAATTTCCAATTATGTTTGGATTGAAACGTGTTTGGTTTTACAAAAGGTATTTACGAGGCAGATGTGAGTGGAAACGCCTGGAGGGGACACCCTAGGAGGACATATAGTGACCTTATTGCTGGTGTTCTTCAGAATGGTCAGGTGCGTAGTACTCACAACCGGCGTGCGTGTGTGACCATCAGATTTATGAAAGTAAACGAGGCAAAAGGAGTATATAAGGATCGTAACAGGTGGTGTTCTGTAGTTTCTGCCTACCCCCATGCCAAGAAGGCATGAATATATGTACCTATGTGTATATATGTAGGTATGAAACTTGAAAAGTGTAGCTTCATACTTGACGCTATGTAAATGCAGCTTAAGTCACTATGCAAGTATAATATTTTAAGTATAATATCTATATATCTGACACATAATTGAATCGTCTGTCTTGGCAGACGACGCGATCGTTCAAAGGTTTATCGTCTGCAGTCCGTGTTATCAGAAGGCCATCATTAGAATCGACCTGTGCATTATTTACGTGAATTCGCTATTTATGCTACTTTGGGTCAAGAGTTGGGTAGTTATACTGCGCAGACAATTTAAAGTATCATCCAAACTCTGCATGTCCTGTCAGGAACCTGTGAGAGAGTCTACCATGAATACTGTTCCACGATTACATTTATTTACCAAGAAAACAAAAATGATTTCACCTAATTCCTAATTAATTTTTTTTTTCGCTGTCTCTATTCGACGCCGCTAGGGCTCTGTCTCGCATAGGGCCATAGCATTATGCTGAGCGAAGGCCGTTTTGCGTGGATGTGACACATATTTTCCCCCAATTTTTTCTTTCGGGTAAGAAAGCTTGGTGTATGAGCTTGTATACAGGGTGGCAGCGGGACATCGACGCGCAAACTGTAACCATGAATTCAGCACATGAGTTTAGACCTCATAGCGTAGATATTTTTCGTCGGTTCTCAAAAAAAAAATCTTCTGTTTCATAGAAAAGTACAATACCTACGCGGTCAAGATGTATGGAACAGCAATTTTTTTTTTAATTACCGACGAAAAATTTCGACGCTTTGGGGTCTAAACTCATGTGCTGAATACATGGTTACAGTTTGCGCATCGATGTCCCTGCCACCCTTTATAACTGAATTTCGACCATTTGTGTATGTAATTTTGCTATCTCAAAACATTCTATAGTAGAAGGTGTGCCAGCTAACAGGTCGTACCACATTCCCCTGATATCTTCTCACGTTTAGGTACATCATTGCCGGAGGTCTTATCTTGGATGTTATTACCTATATCGTGACGATAACCGCAAGATTGCTAGAAATTATAGAAGACTTCTAACCACTTCCCAGCCTTTAATACTTGCAATTTTTTGCGATAGCTTTTTTATTAAGGTAATCAAAGTTGCTCTGCATTTACAGTCACCGTTTGCAATTAAGTGTACGCAGGGCTTTTCTTGACGGCAAACTTAATATGGCTGTTCTAACTTTAGTATCAACTCCAATCAGTCCATTGTTATCCCACTGTAGGGCAAAAAGACCAGTCATTCATAAAAACTCCCGCAGATAGGCGCGGCGCGACTGGTACTCAGCTTCATCATTTTAGACTGGAAGCCGACCCCAACATATGTAGTTGAGAAAATGCTAAAAATGATGATGGAGATAGGAGCGACGCGACAGCTCGACGCAACTTTAGTAGAACAATTTCTATGAAAACTTCATGGAAATTGTTCTGCAAGAATCGCGTCGTGCCGTCGCCTTTAAGCTAAATTCATTATTCTGATGAATTAAAATTCACACACACAATCTGTCAGCGTCGGCGATATCTCCGAACCTTGAGGGAATCCGCGGAATCCTTTTCTTCTACATATTTTTTGCCTTACTCACCTTTATTACCCCCTATTACATAAATTGTCCCAGTTCACCGGTTCGATAGCCGACAGTGTCGAGACAATTAGGCATACGCCATACAAACAAAGCTGTGACCCGATGGCCTAGTTGTTATTTATTGATAAATGTATCCGCGGCCTAATGGATTGCTCCTTATGCATAATGCCGTAATGCGAATACATCAATGAATTGCCTATTGGAATTTACGATTTTTTTATTGTCTGCCTGAAATTGGCAATTGGTGGTTCTGGAATATTCGATAGATCGTTAACAAATAATACAAATGCAAGTAGTTTAATTTTCAGATGATTGAATGTTTTTTGCTCAATTAGTCCTTTTAACAGCAGATCATGATCATCATCAGCCTGCAGCAGTCCATTACTGGACATAGGACTCTCCTATTGCTCGCCGTTCAAGTCATTCAACTCGATTTTCGGCAACTTTCATCCAGCTGCCAGTCACCCTGCGCTGATTGTCGCTCCACCTAGCCTGAAAGCGTCCTGCCTTACGTTTGTCGAACAGCAGATAGAAATGAAAAATTCCGAATGAAAGTAGATCGACTCCTGAAAATATAACTACTACTACTCCTACAAAACAGGATGAGAATCCTAAAAAGCCTAAAAAGTTTCCTCGTCGCTTAAAGTGCGATCATAGCATCTATTAAAGGATATAGCGTTACATAATAGATACTTACCACATAAAAGTTAGTATGTTTATTTACGTAGTTAGGAGCATGTAGAACTGACATTGTCATATTGTTTCAAGCTTAAATCGATAAACGTTGTTTGTTTAATTAAAATAATAGCGACAACCAGCAGCTGACTCATTATTGATCTTAGTACATAATACCATTATTTTCTAAAGTAGAGCAGTTTACTGGTTTTAATGTAATATGCTCTATTGTCCACATTTTAATGTATTTTTTAAGTGTGAAACTGCTAAGTTTATCCTTTTAATATTTTCAGTAGGTACCTAAACCTTAGCATAATCAGCCTATAATGTTCCCACTGCTGGGACACAGGCCTCCTCTCTACGAGAGGAAGTGGGCTATCTACCACGCGAGCCCAGTGCGGGTTTGGCAGATGTCACATGTCTTTGAATATTTAGTTCTAAGACATGCCGGTTTCCTCACGATGTTTTCCTTCACCGTTTTGAGACTTAAGCCTTGTATGCGCTATATGAAAAGATAAGCTATGATATGCTGTGATCATAAACATTGTCTATGTGCAACATCAGCGTGCATAGATTACATTTCAAAACGTATGATTTATCAGGCTGTTATCAAACAAACATTTAGATAACGCTTATAGAATGGTGGGCTTAAAATAAGTGCCCTACTTACGGTGCATAGTTTATTGAAGATATCGCGTTTAAATTAACCCTTGCTAGTTATGCAGTAGGTATATAAAAAAAGTAATTGATTAATCGAGCCCGCACAGGAATTTGCAAGTATATCTTCTAAAAACAAATCACGACGTGTCTCTTTTGATACCGTCCGTGTCACCTAGTCTTTTTTGCCACTCAACTCTAATTTATCTGATAGCAATCATGCTGTCACACTGCTGGGTTCGACGTGCATTCTTTCCTCGTATTGGTTCAAAAGTTCTGGTGATACGTTATATTATTATTGGTCTGTAGCGTTTGGCTATACAGTCCCACTTTTTCTTTCGCAGGACTGTATTATCGTTAAAAGAAGACACAATATAAAACCTATTGGTGATGTTCTTCAGAAAGGTCAGGTGCGTATCACTCGCAACTGGCATGCGTGTATGACTAGATGTATAATCGTAAACTAAGCAAAAGGAGCATGTAAGTATCGTAACAGATGGCGTTCTGCACCTAATTGCGTAACACACGATCAATCGGAATCGGTTTCATTTTGACAGTTCAACAACATTCATTGCGTTATTTACGTTGTTGAGCAGACACAATACATGACACATTTTTTGAACATATGAAGCAATGGATTAGCAATATCCTTCAAAATGATTCAGATTGAGATTGATTGTGTGTTACGCAATTAGGGTGCTGTAGTTTCTGCATACCCTCATGGGAAAAAAGTGTGACTTTATGTATTTAGAGGTAGTTTATCATCATCATCATAATCAGCTTAATGTTCCCACTGCTGGGACACTGGCCTCTTCTCCGATTGGATATACAGTTACTCGGCCGACCCGGCGAACGTCGTGTCGCCATATTTTTAAAAAGATCTTTTTTTCTTTTCATTTTCTTCTATACAAACCTTGTCCTGACAATAACAAAAACAAAAAAAGAATTATCCAATTTAGTGCAGTCGATCGGAAGTTATGCGCGTACATACATTTCGGTGATTCATTTTTATTTATATAGATAGATAGATAAAGCGTTTCACATTATTGTACCAGAGTGCCAGCCTTCATAAGCCTTTTATAACGTTGCATTTTGTCCTAAATAACACCCAAGTAATAATAATAATAATAATAATAATATCCCTGGACATTTCACACAGCACCATTTTGTCCCAAGCTAAGCAACCTAATGCTTGTGTTATGGTAACAAGATGGCTGATAAACTACTTATATACAATTTTTTTTTTTTTTTTTTGTAAATACATACATATTATAGATAGAAAAACACCCAGACTCGGAACAAATACATGTAGGTCATACAAATATTTGTTCCGTGCGGGAATCGAACCCGCGACACGCAGCGCAGCAGTCAATCGCTTAACCACTGCGCCAACCGTGCCGTCAAGTACAGTTATAATACCAACAGCAAAATGATAAACCCTAACCGCTATCGCACCCACGCCCCATTTCGCGTGTTTTATCGCACCTTCAATAGTTACCACGTTCCTGTAAGCCACACCGTTAGCGTCATTTACTTGCAAATTCTCCGTGCAAGTGCATAAGGTTAGCTTGAATTGCTGACCCCCATTAAGTTTGGCTGGTCGCCAGGTACGCTTGGAATGTTGGCGTTGGAGAACTTGAAATACGGTGAAATGCTTGCTTGCGGTTATAGGTAGTGAGTTTTTTTGTATTGGGTTTCGTTTGTCCGCTATCTGACCTGATGTTATCGATATCTAATCTATTATAGTAAATATTTCGACGATACGGTTCGATATTTTCACGGTGTCGTAATTTGTAGTACCTAGGTTTAAACTTTTTGTGCTGTCTCGGCTTGGTCTGCATACATCATTATCATCGCAGCTGAAAGTCATCCACTGCTGCACACAGGCCTCTCCAAGAGTCGCCAGTTCGAACGGTCCTGCGGTTTTCGCGTCCAACGAATTCCTGCGGTCTGCATAGCGTACATATATTGGAATATAAATGTGAAAGTCAAAGGGATTGTCCCGGTCGTGTATCTACAAACTCCATCCAAATGAATGAAAAGATACCAAACTTCCATAGGTCCTCAAAATTTCAGCCACTATTAGTAACCCGCTTCAGAGCAAGGGCCTCTTCTCATCGAGAGAAGGATCAAGTTTAGTAATACCCACGACACTTATTGAAACTTCACTTTACTCCTAAAAAATATTAGAGAATCGTAACTTTCAAAGAGGACCAAGTAACTCCACAGCGGAACTGGAAACGTAACGTTCCGGGATGTCGCGAAAAATCGGGATATCTCGAACATTCCCTAGAAATACATTATTTTACGAGTCTTTCCTTACACGCTTTTATAATCCTTTACTAAGTAAGGTTTCAGGAATGGAAAGGATACTGCTAAGTCACCTTATCTTGTCAAAGGGAAAGGCGTTGCTTAAGATTATAATCTTATCTGTTTTTAGCAAGAGATTAAGGGATATTCAAAACGAGGGTATGTCCACAATCATAGATCTTTCGAGGCAAGATTGGTTCATAAGATTGTTTGTTAATGTTTTGTGAAATCTAATACAGGAGCACAAAGTGGTTGCTCGAGTTGAATTAAAAGAAAAGTGAGACAGAAATAAATTAATGGTGATAGCAGATATTGATATGACTAAAATAGGATGTGAAGAGTATATATTTACTATTCTTTTTGCCTTACTAGCAACAAGTGTGAAAGCAAACACTGCTATGCACTTGGTTTATGTCAATATCATCTATACCAGCTATACTCTAAGTGTGTTCCGCGGAACCCTAGGGTTCCGCGATACCTCTGTAGGGGTTCCTCAAGAATTTAGAAAAAAAATCAAAACACCTCTCTCTGGTCGAACGTTTTGACACCGCGGCCGCGCGTATGTATATTTATTTATTTATTTGTATTTGTATAAACATGTGTTACAATAACTGGTACAATATCTCATAACTTTGGTATCAACATGTATACTTGTAGGTATACTTGTGAGCGCGCAGTCCCTTTGATAAAAGCCGCCTCTGTATTAGACGCTATAGTTGTCAACAAGCGACTTTCGACTCTAACTTAAAAAAATAAAGTCGAGATTGTTTACAACGTAATTTTTATATTTCTCTTTTTATTTTTGCTTTTTGTTTATCAAAGGCGCCGACTCGAGTATTTTCGAGAATATTCGAGATCGAGTCTAGGACTAAGTATAAAAGCGGCGATCGCGTGTCGCGCCTCGTCAGTCAGTTGACAATTAGCGTTCGGAGCGATAAGTTCCTGCCTACCTACTTATAAGCTTGCTAGCGAGAAACTAGTGTTCATTGTTCTACTGCCTGCTGTATTCGTTGTCTCAGTTTTATACATTTCTTCATTGTACTAAACTTAGTCTCTTATACGCAGTAACGATTGTGCATTATTTAGACCCCACTATCCTGACGTGTAACATTATAAATAAAGAAGAATGGAACGTTGGCTTAAAGGTGTTAAACGTGTTGCAACAACATCTTCTAATGACGCTGAATGTTCAAAAGCAGTACGCACGGAGAATATAGCAATCACCGATCCAGACGATGATGCCGCGACGTCAAGCTCGACGGTTTCAAAGACGAAAAAAAGGAAGTATGATGAATCATATATCAGTTTCGGATTTGTTGATTCCAACGGCTCACCTCTCTGCATGCTATGTAGTAAACTGCTTCCTAATAGTTCCATGGCACCTGCCAAATTGCGCCGACATTTAGAAACTGTGCACCCCGACCCAAGTAGCACGTTAGTGAATTTTGGAACTTATATTGCAACTGTAGGTAGCATATAAGTGATGTAAGAGTGTACGGTATTACTTATAGATGCAAACAGCACTCGAATTTGCATATGAGTAGCTCTTATCACTAACACTTGCTTTTGAGTGATTTTTGTTCCTGCTTTATCACTTATGGTGGCATTAAGCCGAATTTATTACTTATAGACGCATACAGGTTTCAATTTTTACTCTTTTAGAACTCAAAGAAGCATATGACATCTTAAAATCTCCCCTGAAGAACCGTGCCCTAATAGGTGGTAATTTTTCTTTATTTGGCACCTTTACTACTAAATAAGTAGTATATATAAGTTATTTATCACCTGTAGTGGCTCAAGAGTTATTATTGCAGCTCATTTGGAACCTAGTGTAATTGCCTTTGTAAGGTCTAATATACTCTAATATGCCACTGTAACGCGTAGACCGATTCCAAAAGATGGTTCTTGAAAACCTTATGCAACAATTTTCACTCATTTAGAACCACTTAAGATCTAACAGTTCTAAAAGATAGAAATGTAGAACTTATATTTTATTACGATTCAGTGCGGCACTCCAATTGTTGAAAGGTAAGTAATTATCAATTTAAAGCATAATAAAAGGTACAGCAAGCAGATTGTAATAATAATAATTTTCTGTTTTGAGCAATTGTGTCTTGAGAATTTTACTATCAATAACGCAGGTTCCGTACATATTAATAAATTTAAAAAGAGTATGATTTGTATTTAAGTAGACCTACATTTTAGGTAATTGGACTAGTTTATTTACCTAACAGTTATCAAATCACTTAGTTCACTTTGTAATTTTTTAATCTACATAGGTTATACTGGGTGTAAATTACAGATTGGTAGGCAAGGCAAGATCAGTTTACATTCATGAGTTACCCTTCTAGACGTCTCTTGTATTTCGATTTTCAAGTTGTAGGTAGGTACCTATTTGTCAGATTTATTCTATAAACATTTTTTTTTGCAGTCATGATCCTAGTGAAAGTTCTACTGAAATTACTGATGGAAATTCAACTGACATAAGTGATGGAAATTTGGCTGATAATGATAATGTGAATAATGAAATAATAATAATTTAAGATTTAAAATAAAACACATTCAAATTCATGTCATACACGGATTTTATTTTCAATCACACAACTAAAAACACTGGAAATAGTCTCATAATTATAAGTTTACGTGAGGATTATTGCAGCATCACAATTTGAGTTAAGTCATTGTTTTACACTTAAATTTACATTTTTTAGAAGTCTTCTTAGTAGGCCAACTTAAAATTCCGTTATCCACCCATCCTTTCGGACAAATTGATAGTTTTTTGGAACCGTTTTCAATCGTTTCAACTATCAAAAACGGCATTCTGAAAAAAATAATAATATTACTGTAAAGTACATATTTTTATGCAGCATTATAAATTAAAATTAAGTAAGTCAATATGCCGTGTGCTGGCTTAGAATACTAGCACCCCATCTCTTCCCGTAGGTGTCGTAAAAAGCGACTAAGGGAAAACCAAGGAATAGGCAGAGCGTTCTCTGTGATGTTAATGTTACACTTTACACTGCGCCCGCCAACCCGCCTGCCAAGCGTGGCGAGTATGGCATTTGCCCCCGATTGGGGAGGCCTCATCACACACTGAATGTTACGGCTATTTAAGAAGAAGTAAGTACCTAATAAAACGGCAAACCTATGAACCTGCCGCATACCAGCTCTCTTTCTCATCTCGAAAATGATGGTTCCGAGCAACAGAATAGGATAGCAACATAGGAAAGTGCGATTCCGTGCGGTCAAATGTGATCCAACCCTTATTGTGTGCCAAATGTGGCCTATTAAAGCTTGATACCTCCTTTCCGTTACACCCTTTATATTAAGTACTTCATTTAGTCAAATAAATACTAATTAACACTATTACCTTTTACACAAATATTTTGATTATATGCCTAGTTCTACACATTGATAAAAATGACCTATTGCAAGTTAGTTCAAACCTACTAGTGTAGGTAGGTACTATATTATATTGTAAAGAAGAACTGCTAATGAAAAATTACCAATTGGAAACTATCAGTAGGAAATCGGGCATCGAATTAAGAAGTCTAGAATTATATTCCAGCCAACATTTACAATTTAAATAAATTTTACTTTATTTACCTTCATAAATGGGTTTTGTACCCGTCTTGAGGATCCCCAATTCAACGCAAAGACAACGAGACCTGTAAAGTGAAAATAATCACTACTAGGTACTAATGAGTGAATTTAGGACCTAGGAGCTATAAGGCAACAAATGAGTGGAAATATGAACTGCAAGGTCTATTTTAAATCGCCATGTTTAAAAATGGAGTTCTTGAAAAGTACCTTGTTGAATGGTATTTTATTACAATAACATACAATAAAATGAGTTTTGATAACTGTTTTTGATGTAGTTTGACATTATACTTTTTGTAAAACCTTAATGTTAGGTTTTTATCAACCATATTTTTATAAAGTATTATCTAATTTATTTGATCAGTGCATATTTTTTGATAATTCTTGATTAGATCTAAGGCGCATCAAAATTTACTCAGTAAATATACCATGGTTTCACGATAAAAAACCATTTGCATGGGCTCCATGATGGTTATCCCATGTTACACACATATTTTTTTAATACTCACCAAATAGATGCAATAATCCAAATAAATTTGCTGTCACAACACAAAGCACAAACAACCGTCTTTTTGTTTATCTCCACCGAAAATAAGAACTTGTTAAGATCTCATTTGTCACTAAACGAATGAGCTGTATCGCTTTTTCGTGCAATCATTCATTCACGGCGCGCAATTTGCACCGTGAGTTCCAAGTGCCACTCAGGATAACAATTCGAACTCTTCTGCATCGCTTTTGCATCTATAAATAAGCTGCAATTTTTCTCCCTTTGGTAACATACAGGTTGCTTATAGGTTCTAACCACCTTTATAGAACTTAATCACGGTGGATTTTATTACTAAAGTTTCCAAAAAAATACTATATGCAAGCTATTTGTCACCAAATGTGTTACTTGGGGAGTCTAAAGACAAGAATAAAGAATTTTTTGTTCGTAAAAAAGATCAGTTATTGGAAAGTCAAAAAAATATGATGCATGTAACACAAACTATCAACGAAAAGGCCACGGAGGCATCATATTTAGTTAGCTATCGCATTGCACAAGCAGGTGAAGCGCACACTATCGCTGAGAATTTAATAAAGCCATGTGTATTAGACATAACAAAATGTATGCTCGATGAAAAATCTGCAAAGCATCTTTCTACTGTGCCGCTATCAAACGATACTGTTTCACGGCGAATCCATGATCTGGCAAGCTACGTCAAACAAGAACTAGTTACACGTCTACAAAAAACACGATTCACCTTGCAAATGGACGAGTCAACTGATGTCGCTGGTTTGGCTATCTTGCTGGTTATCGTGAGATATCCATATGAAAGTTCTTTTAAAGAAGACATGCTTATGTGTTCACCGCTGCTCACAAACACTACCGGGGAAGAAATTTTTAATAAAATAAATATATTTTTTGAAGAAAATAATATCAGTTGGAACAATTGCATTGACATTTGTACAGATGGGGCCAAGGCGATGACAGGTAAAACAGCAGGAGCAGTGTCACGAATAAAAAATAAAGCGCCTAATTGTAGTTCCAGCCATTGTATTCTGCATAGACAAGCACTTGCGATGAAGCAAATGCCGTCAAAACTAAAATTAGTTATGGATGAAGCGGTAAAAATAATTAATTTTATCAAATCACGACCACTACAATCCCGATTGTTCTCATTATTGTGTGAAGATTATGGCAGCAAACATAAAACACTGCTGCTCCATACAGAAGTGCGATGGCTGTCTCGAGGTAAAACTTTAACAAGGCTATTTGAACTTAGAGCCGAGTTACAAATGTTTCTTTCAGCAGATACTTCTTTTAATTTGAAGGACCGTTTGTATGATAAAACTTGGTTGTTCCGATTGTCTTTTATGGCGGATATCTTTCAAAAACTGAACGAATTGAATTTATCATTGCAAGGTAAACAGACAACAGTGTTTCAGGCCTATAACAAAATAACTGCCTTCAAAAGAAAATTAGATTTTTGGATTATTTGCGTTGGTAAGAAAGAAATAGAAAGCTTTACGTCACTCAGTGAGTTTGTTAGCGATAACGACTCAGAAATGTTTCAAAATGATGTGTTTGGAGAATTGGTCCAATATCTCAGATCGATGCGCGCATCTTTTGAAAAGTATTTTCCCGAAGAACAGAATACAAAAATGAAACTGAATTCATGGATTCATAATCCTTTTTTACCTAACTTGGAAAAGCCCGAAAGTATGTCAAACGAGATATATGAATCTCTTTTAGAAATGTCATCAGACACAAGTATGGAGTCACTGTTCAAAACGACGCCTCTCAACGATTTTTGGTGCAGAATCCGTGATGAATATCCAATGCTTGGCAAAATGGCTCTGAATATTCTTCTCCCGTTCCCAACAACATATTTGTGCGAAACAGGATTCTCAACCTATGCAGCCACGAAAACAAAATATCGCAATAGACTGGACGCCGAACCTGATATGAGACTTCAACTGTCTTCTATCAAACCTGATATCAACCAATTGATGAAAAATAAAAAACAGTTTCATACCTCCCATTAGTTAGATTTTTTTCTTTTTTAATATCTTCTATTATTGTACTTGCCATGTGGTAAAGTAAGTAATAATTAGTAACTGTTACATTGTAATTTTATTATGCTTATTAATAAAGAATACACTTTTAAAAACTATTGTTTTATTGTAGGGTTCCATCAAGTATTTTGCTTCCCAAAAGGGTTCCGTCACCAAAAAAGTTTGAGAACCACTGATCTATACTAATGATAAAGCGTAAGAGTTTTGTTTGAACGCGCTAATCCTGCCTGTCGTATTTAAAGAATTTTTTCTGCATTTGGTAGACCAATTCTTGAGGACGGCTCCTAAGAATCGTGGCGTGATGTTAAATATCTATTTAACATCACGACGACGACGACTACGACTCTTAGGAGCCGAGCAAAAATATAAAAGGCGGAAAGAACGCTTAGCGAAAACGAATTAATAGCGCGGGCGATGCGATGCGACGGGGTGGGTCGAAGGGTTATTTTATAAATAACATTAAACGCTTGTTATAAATAACTTAGAAGCAAGTCCTGATTGTGGCTATTACTACATTTTATCTTATTAACTACTTGTTGCTGGTTAGACCCCCTGGAAGGCTGGAGTTTAATGGTTCAACTTTCTATCGAGGACTTGTTCTGTGACTATTTTTATTTAAATTGAAGTGTGTTTTGCAATATTTTTTCTTGCTTACAGGGCCTAAATATATTCACATTTTCGAATTCAATAAAAGTTATAAAATGTCTAGCTTTTGTTGCTATAGAATTTTATTTCTGCACACATACATAGACATTGAAAAAACGCCAAATTTAATTAAAACATTTTATAAACTCATGTAAAACTAAACTATCCCTTTGATAAAAGTTCCAACTCTATATTTAAATATTTAACTTAGGAATCAAAAACCTTGTATGTTTACACAACCTACGATAAAGCTCCTTAGTCAAACAAAAATCCGCATGATTCATCCACCGCAATAAAGTTTATCGCATACGACCAATCGATCGTAAAAAACAGCCTGTTCCTAACAAAATCCGCTTAAAAGCCCAATTACTTAAATTTGTGCGTACCGATCAATGCCTAGATAACCTATAAACCTATCTGGAAGTCTAACGTAAGAACCGCTATCAAGACTTACATAAACGGGAATAACCTTACAGGAACTATGTCGTAGGAAATTGTCCCGGGAAGAACCCAGAGGGTCAATTCTCGTAATTTTAAGACCATTCATAGTCTGATCTCAGTCTCAATCTTTCAAAAAATACTTCTAATGTCCCTACATTTTGACAAGTTTTTCAACATTCAAGATGAGACGGCGACTAGATTTTGAACTTTTTAAATTACGAGAATAATTGGTCTTCTGATGTCTGTCGCCAACTCGCTAAGCAGCGTTGCTTTGTTTGGTTTAAAATGTTCAGCCTTCAAAGCAAGAGTGAAGCGGACTTCTGGACACGCTCGTTCCATCGTAGCCCTCATCCATCGCTTTCTATCAGGCGCGATCGAGGTCAAGAGCTGGTGTAATGGGCCTGTTCTGATTTTTTTTTTCTTAAACATGTCACATGAGACATATCAGCTTTGACCCTAGGATAGTAGTTATGTTTCTGATATTCCAGTAATACTTATAGACACCCTAAGGTGATGAGTAACATAAAGCCAGTAAGCCGAAGTGCTTTTTCCCATACAATGTAAACGGAACCTTATAATGTCCAAATTGCAAGTAACCAAATCCCATGCTCCTCTTGTATTCGAAAGTTTCGTAAATTTAAGTAACAACGCAGCAGTGTAGCTCTTTCGTTGTGATATGTTCTGCCTCGTGTATGGATGGAGGGTTGAAAACTTTCACACGCTAAATGTATTGAATGCAATGCAAGTGTAAAAGGAATGTGCGTGTACAAAATGTGTTATTGTTTTTTATTATAAAAAGTAACGCTATCGAGATCAAGTTTTATAAACACATGTTAAAGATTATGATGTTATTAAGTAGTTATTAAGTATAGCATAATGAGTCTATCATGTTCCCACTGCTGGGAACAGGCCTCCTCTCGGTGAGAGGGAGTGGGCTGTAATCCACCACGTGGGCCACATGTCTTCGAATTTTTGGTTCTAGGACATGCCCTTTTCCTCACGATGTTGACTCCTTCACCGTTTTGAGAGCAGGAGTGATGAAATTATTTACACAAAGTAAAGCGTCAGCCTGGGTACGAACCCACGATCTGCAACTCGTAAGTTGCGACCATTTTTACTGCTCTTATTAAGTATACCAAAGTTATAAGTAGAATAAATACTTACTTACCTAAATCAAAGTGCGGCGGCTTCTCTAAAACAAAGATAATTTGTAGTCAACGAATTTTTAGAGAGATGCATTATAACCACGTCTTTTATCAATTCCGCGATTATAACAACTTGGGAGAGACCCATATCCAGCCGTGAACAGCTAAGTAAGATGCTAAAAATTAGCAGCTAAGGCTTTATAATCATATGATGTTAGGAAGACAGGAATGGGCAACATGCTGTACTTAATATCACGACAAGAAGCATAATGTAGGTGTTTAGAGTGTGCTTCAACGCTTGCCTTATACATATATATATATTATGTACTAGCTTTTGCCCGCGACTTCGTCCGGTGGAAGCAACTTTCTTAAAAAAATTTTTCCGTAAGAACCATCCTCGTACTTCAAGGAATATTCTAAAAAAAGATTTAACGAAATCGGTTCAGCTGTTCTCGAAATTTGCGCTTAGCAACACATTCAGCGATTCATTTTTATATTATAGGTGATCAATTGGCATATTATTTATCAAACACAAACGTCCTTTATCTTTCCTGTTCTATAAACTGATCCTATTTTCATATGTCACTGTCATATTACACAAAACGGACATTTACGACGCTAAGTCAGATTGGCGATACCAAAACCGTAGTCCCGCATCCAAAAATGTTCACGGCCGTTTAAAAGTACCGCAGTGGGTGTAATAATAATGCCAAGATCGGATACCGATACCTGATACCAGATTTGCGAACGTCCCACACTGGTGTTGGTCTTGGTTGTCAGTTTTGGTCTAATTTATGCTTGTCATTGTCTTTAAACTGTTTTGGAGTTTTAAGTTTTCGAAATTGTTATTAAGTATGTAATGATAGATATAAAATTCTGAAATGGTGAGGAACGTGTAAATTAATAGCTGCCATATCATAGTTATTAACTACTGCCCGCGACTTCGTTCATCATCATCAGCCTTTAGCAGTCCAGTGCTGGACATAGGCATGCATAGTTGAATGGCGTGTTCAACTGCTGCTATTCAACTCAATTTTCGGCAACTCTCATCAAGTTGCTACCAGCCATCCTGCGAAGATCGTCGCTCCACCTAGCCTGAGGGCGTCCCACCGTTTACCGACTTTGTTCGCGTGACATTAACACCTTTTGATTTTCTTTTTTTTTCTAAAACAAAAGTATAACATCAGCTATCTGCCAGTGAAAGTCCCGTCAAAATCGGTCCAGCCGTTTCGGAGATTACCCGGAAGAAACAGACAATTAGACAAAAAAATGTATTTTTGTTATAAGTAGGTAGCATATACATATAACTACTACGTATATAGTTACTTTCATATGCATTTAGTAACAAGCTGTTATTTTGACATTGCAAACATACACTTCAATTTTATTTATTTGTATGTATACATGTACATATAGGTTGTTTTCTAATCAAACATTTTCATTTAAAACTTTTTTACAAAAAAAAACAACCGACTTCCATAAAAACACTACAAAGTGAAAAATAACTTTAATTTCGGAAGTCGGTGTCTTTGGTTTTTTTTTTTATTTCGTTTTTCGCCACCGACTTCCGAAATTAAAGTTATTTTTCACTTTGTAGTGTTTTTATGGAAGTCGGTTGTTTTTTTTTGTAAAAAAGTTTTTATTTTTCACTTTTTTGTTGTGATCATTTTTTTGATTTTTGTTGATTTTTCAAAAACCTCTTGTCCGTTTTCGATAAAATTTTCATGGGACCATTTGGGAAGAATTTTTCAAATCGGTTGGCAAGCGACGGAGTTATGCGCGAACAAACATTAAAAAAAAATACAAACATCCGAATTGAGAACCTCCTCCTTTTTTAGAAGTCGGTTAAAAATAGACTTAAATGAAAATGTTTGTCAATACATAAACATAAAAGATTCTTCAGAACTAACTAATTAGGTTAAGTTTTCGCTTCTGTATCCTTAATTACTCTAATGACTTCGACTGCACACTTAAAATAAATTGTCTACCCCACTCTTTAGCATGCATCTGACTTGCATATTGCGCTCTCTGCTGCATTCTTTCACTCTTACGTGGAAACTATTGCCTTAATTTAAATCTAGCTTTAATTATTCCATTAAATGAATCCACGAGCTTTTCTCCGAAGCATCCAGCAATGTTCTCTTAACACTATTTATAGTCAGGGTTTTAGAACGTAGGCATTATTTGTTACTTCATTAACTATAATTATATTATAATTAGATTCAATCTCATCAAAATTAATCTCAAGTAGTGAGAGCAGTGGTGGCCTTCTGATAATGGCCCTGATTTTCGAACCCAGCAGGCGCTTTATTTTGGGTAAATGATTTCATCACCACTGCCCTCAAAACGGAGAAGGAAAACATCGTGAGGAAACCAGCATGTCCTAGAACCAAAAATTCGAAGATATGTGACATTCAACCCGCTCTTGGCCCGCGTGGTAGATTATTCAAACTCATACCCAAATCATTTATTTCAACTAAACCAATTACAGGCACTTTTGAATTGTCAAAGGGTCGGTCAGTCAGAAAGATGAAGCTAGTTGCCCATTCCAAAGCGTAGGTACCTATGGAGAAGAACGGGCAAGAAACTCCATTTGCCACTCTATTAGTCCACTATCTCTGGAAGAGAGGAGGCTTGTGTCCCAGCAGTGGGAACATTATAGTATATTTTATGTATATCCCTACTACCTTTTGCCTGAGACTTCATTCCTCCGGCACATTCAAGAGTGACGCGACCCCCTCAACGTATCGTCCAAATTATATGTGTCTAACTTCTTCCTGTCTGTCCAAGACTCAGTAACTGCTTTATTTATCTGTAACTTCAATTTCATTAATTCCTCTTTGTAAGTTCAAATTGACTATAATTTAGACGTAAGTAATTCCATACAATTAATATCCCAGTCGCGAGCTATTCCCCGAAGCATCTAACAGATATGCGTTCCTAGTACTTTTATTGGCTGTTAGTCCGTGGGCAATATGCTGCCCTGACTAATTGAAGAATGTATCATAATGGGCACTTGCCTCAATAGAACAGGGAATCTATGGAGCCACTTTCAACTAACAGATCAATGAGGAAACTGGTGAATAATGTATTGATGGTGACTTAATCAGAGAAGATTTAGATTAAGAATTATCTAAATTCTAAACTCATAAAGAAAAAAGATTCGATTTTTTGTATGTTTGTTTGCTCTTTCATACTAAAACGACTGAACGGATTTAGATGAAATTTGGCACGTGCATGGGTAGACCATTACTTAGATTAAGACTTAGACAAGATACTTTTTATCCCGATATTCCCATATAGGATCGAGACTTATGCGGGGGAAACCGCAGGACGCAGCTAATAAATAATAATAATAATAATATCCCTGGACATTTCACACAGCACCATTTGTCCCAAGCTAAGCAACCTAATGCTTGTGTTATGGTAACAAGATGGCTGATAAACTACTTATATACAATTTTTTTTTTTGTAAATACATACATATTATAGATAGAAAAACACCAGACTCGGAACAAATACATGTAGGTCATACAAATATTTGTTCCGTGCGGGAATCGAACCCGCGACACGCAGCGCAGCAGTCAATCGCTTAACCACTGCGCCAACCGTGCCGTTAAATAATATTTTTATTGGTTTACTATTTAAAGTAAAGTTTTGACCTATACTCTAAGCATACCCTTGTTTGTGTACCAGCATGTTATTTTGAAAGAAAAAGAACAAAGTAAATAATATAAATAAATTGAAATTGAGTATATTTCTAAGCTTCCTAGTACATTTACCAATATTTAAAAAGTAGATCTACAGGGAATTACATGCGCCATATAGTTATTTAACCCTAGACGCCTAAGGAGAAGAAGTAGATCTACAGGGAATTACATGCGCCATATAGTTATTTAACCCTAGACGCCTAAGGAGAAAAAGTAGATCTACAGGGAATTACATGCGCCATATAGTTATTTAACCCTAGACGCCTAAGGAGAAGAAGTAAAGAAGTTTTCGAATTAACTTTGCATTAACGACACATTTCTGTCCTTTCAAGTTTAGTTTGTCCCTAATGAGATTTCCATTGTAGATAACTTGAAATAATCTCTTTATTATTCCATACGGTTCAGTACGTCGCGATTATTCTGCGAAGTACAGTTAGTACACTTGCATTAATTCCTAGAGCTGTCTAGGTGCTAAGAAGCCCTTCTGACTAATCAGAGATGTCTGATGAATATGTAGCAACATGCAAAGCTCGGGTAACTGTGGCTCTGTGTAAAATCCAATGGGTTTACGTGTGAAGTTTTTTTGATATGGGTAAAAAAATCAACAAGATAATTATGCCTTAGTTAAAGCCACCAACCGTAACTAATAACCCTATTATGATTAACTACAGAGCCACTCATGTTTCGCTCTATTTTTACGACTAGACAAAACATCAAGTTTTTTTTTATATTAGTTAATGCTTAATGTGTTATACACATACCTAACCCTTCCGGAATAAATTATCTAAATGATAGTGAAAACCGCATCCAAATCCGTTGTGTAGTGTAGAGGAACAACGCGGTCACACAGCCAGAGGAGGATCATTTTTAACTTAACATCTGTAATTTGTACAAATAAAACTTTTTTTTTTACTTTCTGTGCAAATAAAAAACTATACTATTCTAGTCAGACAGATTATTATATCTACTCCGCGGACAATGAACGTAAGATTGAATTCTTTTACTTAACGATATTAATAACTAATAGGTACCTACGCTAAAATTTAAAAACAGACGCTCTTCAAACAAACAGAAAACTGTTCCTTATTATCAAACACCGCACGTCCCTTCAATTCAACAACCTTCGTAAGTTTATCATTCCGTAAAAGTCTACACAATGACTACTCCATAACTGCGTTGTTCTACTTGAGAACGTTGCACTTATACTGCGTGCGCGATATTGTTTCCAAACTTGTAAACAAATATGTTTTTGAAAAAAAAAAAACTAAGTCCCTAACATAAAGTCCAGTTTACGCTACACGCTAGCTCGTTTTTTTTTTTGTATGCACGTATAACTGTGACAAAACAAAAATATTTTTTTTGCTTACTTTCTTTATAAGTATACTACAACTTCACAAACAAACTTAGACTTTTAAAACAGTACTAGTCATTCTAAAATCAATTTTATTTTCAACACCCTAAAATTAATATTCGTTTAAGTGGAACTAATATCAATTGGAAACAAGGATTTGATTGGACTTTATGCGCATACGCCGGGTATAATCATACACGATGGAGTGGCGCACAACATGATTAGTGACGCTATTAATAGGAGTATACTTGCTCTTTGTTATGCTATTAATTCGTCTGGGTACTGCGTGTGGTATGTGCTTGAAAGATGGCTGTTGTATTAGGTTATTGCTTGCAGGAGTTTGCGCCGGCGCCGCCGGTGTAGATTTTTGGCGTTGTGTTTGTTTTTCCAGGCGTAATGTCGACCAAAATAGTTGATTATTGTGACAAACCGCCACTGTTAGCTTAGTTAGGTAGCTTGTTCGATAAATGCACTAGTTACGTACTGTACTAGTGTAGCATCTAAGAAAATAAAAATACAAAACTTTCCAAACCAATTGAAATTTAATTAAATGTTTTGGAATTGGTTTTACCTTTCTTTCTTTAAGACCTAGCGCTCATAAAGACTCGCAGTGGTGGCCCAGTGGCAACTCACTTAAAAGATGTAGGTCATGGATTCAAACTTGGGCAGGCACTTTACTTTGTGTAAATTATTTCATCACCACTCTCAAACCGGTGAAGGAAAACATTGTCAGGAAACCGTCATGTCCTAGAACCAAAAATTCAAAGATATGTGACATCAACCAACCCGCACTGGGCCCGCGTGGTGGAATACAGCAAACTCCCTCTCGAAGAGAGGAAGCCTGTGTCTCAGCAGTGGGAACATTAAAGGCTGATTATGCTCGTAACGAGTTTAGAAAAAAAAACGGGTTGCACTCCGGGAGTGCCAGCAGAAGTGAAAACTTGAATATTAACGTTGTGCATTTTTGATATTTTGCAATGCGGTCTACTCTCCCACCGTCTTACGAATTTTCGATCAGGTCACGTGTCCTGACGCGAGCCGTCTTACGAATTTTCGATCAGGTCACGTGTCCTGACGCGAGCTTAACATTTTTTACCCATCACAACAAAAGTGCACAACGCCGCTAAAGAAGTTTTCACTTCAAAAATCTTCGGTGTTCTTGTTAGTGTAAACTCTACAGTATTTGTCAGTTTTTGTCACCATTTTGAAACCAAAATCACATTCATGGTTAAAATAACAAACCATATTCACATCCCATAACATCGCAGCATATTTACAATAACTATTTATGTGTACCTACCTAAATTATTATTTTCCTTGGCCGATAATTTCGCACTGTCCGTCCGGTTATCAAATGTGCCGTAATAATATGTGTGCCATAATAACACATGTCTCGCTGTGTATTGTAATAGACTATTTCTCTGATCGTCTACCGTGACTGGTCGGCAATAATGACCTGTTGGGGTTTTGCAGTTCTGTGCTGGGGAAATAAATTGATTGTTTTTTGACGATTTGTTTTTGAGTTTTGATTAAGGATTTCTGTTTTTTGTTTTTGTGCGAATATTGTGTGCCATAACTTGGGTAAAATATAATTATTTCCTTTCTAGGAAGAATTTACTTTTCATGCTGTTTCCGTGTTTCATGTGTGTTGAAAATGTACGAAATCCAAAAAAAAGAAAGTAGAGATAGACTAAAGCTAGAAGGCTGCACCAATATTAACTTTGTCCAAGGCCTACATGAGAATCTTCCAAAGAAAATTCTTAACTCCAATCAACATTACAAAATGCCAAAAATAGCTGCGTTTTGTAATTAGGTCACTAACTATTTACAAAACGCAGCTGTTTTTTGGCATTTTTAGACTAATTCACTCTGTTTACCCACTGGTAAACAGAGTGAATTAGTACTCAATTATATTAGTCCACGCCTTCACAGGTAAGCCAATCCCTGCGATTATTTCTAGCCTAATTACTACGACACACGGCCGTTTGTTGTCCTGTTTGGCACGCCATGAAAATATATGGAGTGCTATACATATGTTGTGTTCAGTAATATACTCGTATTGTAGGTATAATATCTATCTGCAGGAGGTACAATACTTTCGATTTACTTAATACCTAAGTATGTGTTAACTAATAATATAATATGGAAAAATACACGGTAGAGATTTAGGTTTCAGTTCAATGGCAAAAGTTTCAGTTTCAGTTTCAGTTTCAGTCTTTTCCCAACTGTGTTCGGTCGGCTTCCAGTCTAACCGGATGCAGCTGAATATACTAGTGTTTAAGTTAGTGACTGCCTATTAAGTACCTCCACGTCCTAACTACTGGGTAACACAATGATACCTCTTGGCAAGACTGGTTGTCAGACTGTCTGACTACCCTTAACGATTGTCAAAGATCACGAATGGCAGCCGGGACCAACGGCTTAGCGGGCTTTCCGAGGCACGGAGGGCTCCCGATATGGAATGGATGGTCACCCATCCACGTACCGGCCGCGGCAAGCGTAACTTAACCTTCGATTCACCCGTGCGGCTATTATTATTTAGCCGGTTGGTTCATAACTATTCATATATTTCGCGTCAAATATCCTGTTTAAAAACGATTCGTTCTAGTAGCAATATGAAAATGATGCCCACTCAAATACGTAGGTACTATAAACAATACCAAAATAATTACCCAAAGGGTTAGGTACAGACGCCAGCAGGTCAAGCTACCCGAAACTGACAAATTTTGCTTTAGCGAAAAAGTTGCAAATCTATTAAATAAATTTCACAGATTGGACTAGCTTGTTAGCTGGCATCTGTACCTATAGTACACTCACATTTTGTCAGTTATCATAGTTCCTACATCAACTCTACAATACCTGCTGCATTAAAAAATAAACGCTTCTAAATTGTCATAGAGGGAGGGATTCACCTCGACCCTGAACTTTCAAGGTCGCCCCCGATATTTTCAGCCACAGCGAATTGAATTAATGAACACGAGAAACCTTTTTTTAATCGCGTGCACCAAGTTCAGTATGTTACTTGTGCTTTCATTTACATTTATTTAGCTTGCAGAAGCGAGCGAAGTAAAATATTTATTCACTCAAACACGTCATATTAACCCACTTCTTCATACTTCGAGAAGTTATCACTCTCCGAGGATCGAGTCCCTAATATATTTGATGGTTCTCTGTTCCAAATTGATGGATTTCTTCGCAAAAATGCTTCTTCTTCTGTCGTGTCCGCAAGACTCATCATCTGCCTAGTCAATTCCCAACTACCTTGGGTCGACTTCCAGTGTAACCGGATACAGCTGAATACCAGTATTTTACATGGAGTGACTGCCTATCTGACCTCCACAACTAAGTTACGGGGTAGCTCGAGCACCTGGTAAGGTTGTGTTCGCAAGACTTACGGCCGATTTTTTGATCCGTACTAGTTAACTTCAACCAATTGTTAACAATGTTAATAATGTTTTTTTGATAAATGTTTAGTTTATCTAATGATATAATATCATTGCTAATGATCAAATAAATAACTATTACTTAATAAAAAGAAACATTACATAAACTAACAACTGTTAAAAAACACATTTTGCAAAAATTTAACTAGTAGTTACTATTTTTACGGCCCCGCCGGATTTTTGATCCGTAGTCAAACTCAACCAATTGATGATATAATATCATTGCTAACGGTGAAATAATTAATTATAACTTTAAAAAAATAACCATTAGATAAACTAACAATTGATCAAAAAAAAACATTTTGCAAAAGTTTACCCATTAGTTACTATTTTTAACAATTGGTTGAGTTTAACTACGGATCAAAAGTCCGGCCTTAATAGAGGAATATTAAATCTTGTCGTATTTGAAAGATTAGCAGCTAGTCAGCCGGCGCGGCTTACTCGCCCCGGGATATACCGGATAAACACTTGCCTACCGTCACTAGTGGGGTTATTTTATTTTCCTTAACTTACGATGTTGCTATAATTCAGCACTTATTGTTTTTCGCCGCAGTCGTGTAGCGGGTTGCGACCCATTAGAGCCGCGTGCCACAGGTTCCATACCTAGTTCGCACGCCACCGACATCCGCTGGCCCACTAACATAAAAGGCAAACGCTATGTTAAACTAAAACGCCCATAAAAAACAAATTTCGGACCACATTCAGAGCTAAATGAATATTAAAATAATAGCGCCATTGATTTACATTTGCTGTTAATGTTCTGTAATTCGAGGTACTAATTCACGCTAAATTGAACGTAGTTCATGATGAATGGTTTAGTTATAACTAAGTTCTAATTTAGATTAGATAAGAACAAAAGTTTCGTTAGAATCCAACGACGGCTTTATGAAAGGGAAAAATATATAAAAGCGGTAGTCAGTGCATAATTTTGTTATTCAAGGCTAAACCATTTGATTGAGAGTCAAAGTGAATATAAGTGGCATTCCAGACCCACAATGGGTCCGTATAAGACAAGCTCAGGAAGTCAGGACCTGAAAAGAGAACGATGAATATCTAGCGAAAGATACATAGACAGATAAGCAATAATCCAAGTAAAGAACAGTGCCAGTCAAGTAGACCCGTAATGAAAGTCGGATGGCAAAAGGATCTCGATAAGACTACTTAATCCAAAACTTGAAGAGGCGTACAAACAAGAACGGCGAAAGATTAGACAGATAAGAAATATTCCGGTGCTAAATATCTTGTGTAAATCTCTCTATGTTACAAACATGAAAGACAAAAACAACACATAAATCTAACTATTTTCAGACAAAGGCACTCAACTTGGGATAACATACCACAAGACAGTTGGCGCTAACATCGAAATTGCTCGACGTCTTTCTTTAACTACAAAACACTACATCTTGCTCTTTAATTTGTAAGAAACAAGATAAATGTATCGATTTATCAACAATATCGTTAATCAATTGAGACCGAGTATCGCGTGATACACCTACGCGTAAGAAATTGGGTAAAAGGGTTAAAAACAATGCAATTTTTACTTGTTAACTGTTGTTGTTGTTCTTGTTAACATTGTTTATTGCAGCTTATTTGATTGTTACGAAGTACTGATGTTATCAATCAAAACCTACGGGCTGGGCATTATGTAATACAACCCATGTAATATCATATATTCGGTGCTAAGCAAAGGTGACCACATAACATTAAGCTATGATGCCCTTGTTTGGGTGGTTCCAAGTTATCTTTTGACAGGCTGCATTTTTAGATAAATTAATACTGAAGAGTATTCTCACATATACTCGTAGAAGCAACAAAAATAATTTACCCAGGATTTTGTAAAAATCTTGATTTAAAAAAGTGCTCTTGGAGTTTCTTGTCCGTAGAGATCAAGTTTCTGACTAACTGATAGAGTCCGACCGAAACTGGTTTTCCGACCGAAACCGAAACCGAAACCGAATATTCGGCCGTGGCTTCAGTTTCGGCCGAAACCGAAACCGAAACCGAAACTCACATGGTTAAGTTTTAAATTCCTTAAAATACTGAAATTTGGTGCATTTTACCCATTATTCTGCATTAATTAGGACATGAAATGGAAACACAGTAGGTATATTAATTTTGTTGTAATCATTTATTTAATACTAGCTTCTGCCCGCGGCTTCGCCCGCGTGAATGTCGGAATCCCACGGGAACGTGCTACCAGGATAAAAAGTATGTGCTTCCCCAGGATGCCATCTATCGCTTTGCCAAATCAGAAGTTCAGTGGCTTATGCGTGAAAATGTAACATACAGTTTCAAGTTCAAATCCTCCCCTAAAAACCGAATTACCCCTTTTTGCCCCGTCAGGGGTCAATTTTCGACAACTTTACATACTTATTATTAATTATTTTCTGTCGAAAGTATCAATACCGAGTTTCGATTAAATCGGACCGCGCGCTAAAATTCTTCCATACAAACTTTGAAACCCCCCAATCCCCTTTTAGGGGGTAGTTTATAAAAACAAAAAATGCCCAACTTCATAATTTACTTAGATAAGTATTCGTGCCAAGTTTCAAGTTTATTAACTCAAGGAATAAGATTTTTCATACAAACAAAATCCCCCCATTTCACCCTCTTAGGGGTGGAATTTCGAAAAACCCTTTCTTAGTGGATACCCACTCTTCACGAAAAATACACCCTCCAATTTTCATGTCTATAGGACCAGCGGTTTAGGCTGTGCGTTGATGTCTCAGTCAGTCAGGACTTTGAATTTTATATACAATATAGATAATAATATAAAAAAATATTAATAATATTTTTATTATTTTTTCAAATTAAGTTCTCATAGCAAAATGTTTATCAGTTATCAATAAATCAAATCACTAATTGTTACTGTTTCGGTTTCGGCAAAAGTTTCGGCCAATTTTGGCCGAAACCGAAACTGCCACCGAAACTTGATTTTTGGCCGAAACTCGGCCGAAACCGAAACCGAACTTTCGGTCGGACACTACTAACTGACCGACTCTTTGACAATCCAAAAATGCTTTGTAAAAATTTCATTTAAATAAATGCTTTGAGTTTGTGTTCTATTTTAATAGGTAGGTACTGTTTTCGTCCTGTATTATGCTAATATTTTTGACACTATAGTAACACCGATTTTAACATGCTCGGTAAAAATATAGTATATCTAACAATCAACAATAAAATCTCAGACCACCAGCTCTCAGCTCCAGTATCTAAACAACTAACGATTACTAAGCTAAACCATCCATCTATAATTAACAGCAATAATAATCTAGATACATTATCATCTGCTCAGTAGGCAGATAAGATCACTAGTTTGCAAACCAGCGCAAGCGCCGCGCACGGCCTTATGCAGCAAAACGTGGGAGGAAGCAAGGGTGGACGGAGACAAATCACTGGGAAACCGGTTTAGAGTAACGCCTTGTTTATTGTTTGGATCAGGTGTTTCTGGTACAGGTAATAAACAGGTTCACATGGGTCTTATCTATATCTGTATTATAAATTATATACAATCTATATAAAATTGAAGTATTTGTTTGTAATGTCAAAGTAACAGCTGTTTACAAAACCATAAATCAAAGTATATACGGTACTTATAATAAAAAGTCAATTTTATGATAATGATGATCAGTTGCGAACAGTTTTACATTTTACCAGGCCAATTGTAAAGCTTCGTAGATATCATCATTTTAGGTTGAATTACAGGCATTTTTCTTGCTTCAATGTTTTGTTACTCGATTTCTCTCGTTGGTCTAGTTAGTGGTCGTAAGCGCTACTACTAAGCATGTGATCCAGGATTCGATTCCCAGGTCGGGCAAAATGTTATTGGGTATTTCCGTCAGGAATTTTTCAGTAGTAGTCGTCTCTGCATTACATGGGAAATGTAGTAGTGTAATGTAGTAATGGCGAAATGTAGGTTAATTACAGGTACACCTCTGTCTAATCCATCGCGGATTACAGCCGTGATGTTATGTTGAATGCTAAAAAGTAAATTGTGCCAATGTTTTGGTCGTGCCTGAAACTGGGTTTTATTTTAATCAATAGCTTCAGCAATGCTTTGTAACACTTTCTTTTGCGACCGTACCTACTTAGCCAATAGTAACTACTGTAGAGAGCTGCAAACCAGAGCGAATTATTATTTTAGCTGCAAATAAAATTTCACCACAGCAAGTAGATCGAATTTGTCTCTACAAAGTATATCCAAATAGAGAAAATCTACCTACGTTGATTAAATCTGAAATCGGCTTAATCTGCCCAGCATTTTGCTAACTATGGTGGGGTCGGGTTCCTGTTTAACCGGATGCAGTTGAATAACAGTGTTTTACATGGAGTGACTGCCTATCTGACCTCCACAACCCAACTACTAGGTAACACGATACCCCTTGGTAAGACTTGTTTTCGGACTGTTAGGCTAATGACTACCCGTATCGACTCTCAAAGGTCTACGAATGACAGCGAATGTCTTATCGTGGTTTCCGAGGCACGAAGGGGTCTCGATATGAATTGCATGGTCACCCATCTATGAAACAATGGCGGCATTATCATTCACTCATATATCTGTTATTATTTAGCCACGAGTCCCTCTAGAATAGCCACGTAGATTATGAAACAAAACTAAATCTTCTTTATAAATACACTACAATTTGGAACGACATCATTAAAAGATTCAATGCAAAATTAAGGCAATGACCATAAACAACATTACCATTTAAAAACAGCAAGCGAGGTTAAAATCCACAGACCATCAATGCACAGCACTATAACATTTAACTTACGGGCATAAGAGTTATATTAGCATAAACCATTTTTGGAAACTGTCGTTGTTTCCCAACTTTACTGACCTTAGTAAACGAGAAAATCTGGAGCCTTCAGACGACCTTTGAGTATGTCAGAGTGGCGAGAAGGAAAGTACTGACTTGTGACGTCATATTTTATGTTCATCTAACCGCGGCGCCATACAAGGACCTATGAGTCAGTCACCTTCATAAATCTTCGGCACAAACATGGCTTGTCCGCTTACCTATCGTGGGCGATACATAACAATATGATGCATAAAACCTACGTGATAAGACTTAAATTGTCATAACAGTGTAATAGATAAAGGCAGGACATGATCTTTAGATTTGCAATATATGGACAGGATTGTTGAAAGTTAGAAAGTGATGATAACAAACGATGTATTTGCTAGACTTTCGCATGCTTAGTTCACGAAGACAAAGCTGCCTGTTAGTTTTAGCAGTGGTTATTTTGAAATGACTGTGGCTATGTTTATAGATTCTAAACAGTAGGTTAAAACTCTTCACAATAGGTTAAAACACTCGGTCGTATCCTTGCTAATTTTGAAGCAAAACCTACCTTGCAGAATAGCAGTAGTGGCCCCGACGAGTTGTACCGTAGGTCATGTGTTCGAATCCAGGCGCCGATTTACTTTGTGTACCTAAATGATTTCGTCACCATTGCCCTCAAAATGGTGAAGGAAAACATCGTGTCCTTGAACCAAAAATACGTAAACATGTGACGTCTACCAACCCGCACTGGGCCCACGTGGCAGATTACAGCCCATACCTTCTAGAAACAAGCGGCCCAGTGTCCCAGTAGTGGAAAAATTATAGGCTGGATATACTACATTGCTTAGCCCTTGTCTTCGTTTATTTCAAATAATGAACGATGTTACAATTTACATTTTTGTTAATGGGGATAACTTCAATAACTCCTGCAGGAAGCAGTGCTAAAAAAGAGGTTGTAACAGTGGCGTATCGTAGTAGGGGCGGCAGGGGCGGCAAAATATCAAAATAAAAAAAAAAATATAATTTGACGGCACGGTTGGCGCAGTGGTTAAGCGATTGACTGCTGCGCTGCGTGTCGCGGGTTCGATTCCCGCACGAAACAAATATTTGTATGGCCTACAAGTAGTTGTTCCGGGTCTGGCTGTTTGTGTATGTGAGTTTAAATGTGTGTAAACGCACCCACGATACAGGAGTTATTCCTAGTGTGGGGCAACGTAAAATATATATATATATATATCTTGTAAATATTTTAACCATTTCATGTTTTTATCGCACCTACGATTCGGACCGATCGAAATGAGCACGGAATTTTTCTCTGTACTGATACTGTGACGAAATTGGGGAATCCCCTCTCTTTAAATGAATGTTACAATAATGACATCTTGCTCATTATAGAGACTGGAAACACCGTCTGTACTGACTTGCAGGGATACCCCGTATTTTATTTTGTGCTTGGATTGTTTATTACCAATATTCAACGAGAATGACTTCTATCATAATTTTAAAGAATAATGTTGAATATTATATAATGCCACCTTCAAATTAGGCACGGGTAAGTCCCCTTCCTCTTAGGGAAGTCCGTGAGTGATACTTTGACAATTCAAAGAAAGTTTTATTGATGGATCGTCAGTTGTCCAGTTCACATTAATTTAATCGTATCGAATAGTATATACGCTTTCCAAAGTTCTTTAGAATTACTGTATATTATAGTTTTTAAATAGAAATACCTAATTAAGAGGGCGGCAAAATGTTCTTCCGCCCCGGGCGGCTGACACCCACGCCCTGGGTGGCTGACACACACGCTACGTCACTGGGTAGTAAATCAAAGATCAAGCTTCAAGATATGACAACTAATTAATATAACCATGATTAAGATGCTCACCCAATCAAGAGTTATGCATCTATTGTAACCGTGACAATGAACCAGGTAAACCGATCCATTGTACGACCGCAGGAAACTTGAGAACCTCCCAGTATTGTTTACTCGATCAACGAAGACGTTAAGTTAAAAAAATACTGTTATAATAATTCAAACTTCATGCCAAAGATATACAGCTTCACAAAATTTCGTCAAAACCAACTCCACTCGTTCAAAAATCAACCTTGAGTCCGAGGAATAGGACGTCATTCACTAAAACCAGATGTAGTAATAAGTTTGCCTGACTGGGTCAAGTTAACAGTAGTCCCGCGAAGGTCATGATTTATTCATAATGCCATGACATTGGATTTCCACGTGCTCCGTTGCTAAGCTCCCGGGGACACACACAAACAACCCTCCGTTTCATTCAGCTTTTGAATTCGAGGAAGGGCAGACGTGGTCTAGGAACCTGTAATTATTGAAGATAGTTGAATCGAAACGTATCATTTGATAAGTAAACTTGATTAATATAGTAAAATAATCTATCAGTGAAATCATGATATGAAACCGGCATTTTGAAAGAGGAAGAAAGTATTGCAAATATCCAAGGAAATTCTGGAGAAACAGCTGTTCTTATCCCATGGACGCACGAGGCATCTCCCGTTCCTTGGATCACGTGAACTGGTGGGACCCTCAACATTGGAAAGCTCGAGGTCCTAGGACCATATCATCGATATCCCTGGAAGACGCTGATCCAGCTGAGATCAGAAACGGGTGGCTGACTATTCAACGACCTAAGGTATTTGAGAAATTAGTGTCATTATGCGACATTTCACATTCACCAACTACCCAACCCGCACTGGGCCCGCAAGGTGGATTATGGCCCGCTCCCTCTCTTAGAGAGGAGGCCTAGTTAATATCTGTGTCCCAGCAGTGGGAAAATTATAGGCTGATTATAATGATGCTTTTTTTATTTATTAATTATAATGACTTTTGACAAGGACTTCATCAAAATCAAAAAAGGACCATTACAGATTATTTTCAGACGCGACAAGTTATACTTACGTTTTTAACTTTCGTCCATGTTATCTCATTTCATTAATCAATTCAACAATAAGTTTCGACACTGATTAAAATTTTGAAAGTCCAGTCCTTCACCCCTCAATTTTGTACATTACACGCGAATTATTTGCGCTACGTGAAATTAAGATTTGGCAACAAAAAACCTGTTTTAAAACACAGTAACTTGAAGTCATTGAACTTATGTTTTCTTTTTTCGTTTGCGAACAAACGATTTGGTTTCCTGTCGCCCCCTTGTGGCTGAAACAGGATGCTTGAACAGAAACAACGTTCTATGTTTAAACGTAGCATGGAATTTGCTCGCATGATGTAACCTTTTTACAGGGAATGTGTCATTAATGTAGGAATGCTGTGTTTTGTGTGAAAATTTACAAACATAAGGTCTGCATTCCTGTTAATGTTCATTGTTAATTGTAGGTATTAATTATGGGTGTAAGAATTTCAGTCAATTTGTGTTTTTCATTAGAGGCCTTTGCCACATTAATAAGCTGGTAATATCGT
This sequence comes from Apamea crenata, assembly GCA_949629185.1. Classification (NCBI taxonomy): domain Eukaryota; kingdom Metazoa; phylum Arthropoda; class Insecta; order Lepidoptera; family Noctuidae; genus Apamea; species Apamea crenata. Next base: position 14,202,104 of record OX451371.1, read on the forward strand.
TATTATTTTTGAAAAGATACTGAACATTTTTATGGACGAGGTGAAAGCGCCAATGATTTTAAACCTCTCTTAAAAATCATGTTTCTAATTGCTTTTTTTTTTTTTTGATCCGTTGAAATTCCATACAGGAACTTGCTTTACAATAAAATGAAAACACACAATGTAAATAACACATCGGAATCACATTTACACATCATATTACAAAACAAATAAGCTAGGCGGAGTCGACATTTCCTATCTGACTACCCCTGAGAGGAACAAAACAAAATAAGGTTCATATTCTTTTTCCACCTTTTTCGTTAAACGTAAATAACATAGTAGACGTTTAACGACAGCTGTTACAAATTATACGTTCTCACACATTATCCAAAAATACTCTAACTTCAACGTTTACTATTAATTTCTAAACTCGCTTACATATTCTGAAGGTTTCGTTATTAGCATTCACGTCACCTGTATCGATTCCCAGTCCAAATCAAATAAAAGGTGGTACCTACTTAAAATGTAAGTAATCGATTCGACCTTCAAGCATTCCAGAGTACCTACGCCCTTAAAAAAACTTTTAACACGAAAGTATTGATTGGCTTATAGTTTTTCTATTAAGAAAATTACTTTATCACTTTAGTTTTAATAGAACCACGGGTGAACAAAATTGCCCTTAGTAGGTACTATTGATAGAACTTCCGAAAAGAAAAATACCCTTGGTCCTACTAGTAGAACTACGCGGTCGAACCACTTTTTTCGTAGAAACACAAATTTCCCTGAAATGTCGATATAAACAAGGTTTTAATTAATTATTCAAAACGTACAAATGAACGTAGGTGTTAGCTTTCTGAATAATATGGAAATATTGTCATTAAAAGCGAGTGATGGAGTTATAATGTGGAATCTAATTGTAATGTCCGCCACATTTGGTAATGGTTGAAAGGTTAATGAACTGATTTTCAAGGGTGAGCAATACCTATCGAATTGGACAGGGCGACGAACCCTAGTAATCATGATAAACGTATCTAAATTCTACTTTAGAAGACACCATTTAAGGCTATACTATTTATTTCTTTATATAGATAAGAAATAAGATTAGAAAACGATAAACAGCATAATAATTTTAATAATAACTAATAAGCTTGTATTATGATTAATACATGTCAACATCTCGACATCCAAAAATATTACATGACGCAAGTTTATGCTGACAATATTTAAAAATTACATGACCTTCCTATTCAGAATTTGCCATTTCTATAAAAGCCAAAACTTTTATTATCTCAACTTAGAATGAGTCATCGATACGACCCTGAATTTGTTTGTTATCTTCGATCAAAATTCATTTGATGATATTAATTCATATCGTACATACTCACGTCTTCAACAATGCTATAACTGATTTGCAAACAGTGTGCATCTTTAATTCGTATATTTTGTCTATAACGGTAGATGACTTCATAGTCTTCATACATGATCTAAACTGAAATGTTTTGGGTGATGCTATCCTAGTACCTATAAGATTGTCTCGCACCAAACATTTCGCGAAAACTGGCAACCTAGGGTCTACTCCCAAAGAACAAGATCCGTAGTTTCCACCGAAGTTAGGAGCGATTCCTATTCCGTATCACTTACAAATATAAATTAGTTTGTGGCCCGACCTTAGAATGAATAAGACTACAATACGACAGTTGTCCTTACACCCGATGTGTTTTTGCCCGTCCAAAAAAAGTTAAATTATCGGGTGTAGGGTTCACTATGAAGTTTTGAACGACTTTCTGATGGGCCCGTATCTTCGTTGACGAACTTAGAGAGTAAGCCCCTGACATTACAAAAAACTGGACCTTAAAAGGTTAGTTTCGTTTATCGACATTGAACTTAATATCTACGACTGATGAAATTCATATATGTAAGTACCTACTACGTAGGTATAAAGAGACTTGAGCCACTGTTTACTTGTCTAATAGGCTTTCTGTTGACTTATATAATCCACTTTGCTATGGTTCAAGTGGAATAATATAGCAATACGCAGTTTCTTACGAAGTGAACAATATTATGCAAAACATAAAAAGTAAATTACAGATAAAACGCGGTAAAGATCATTGAAATTTCGTATTGTAATGATGCTCTTTTGTCATCATCAATTAGCTGAAGGATGTCTGGACATCTGGACATACGCTAAGCATAACAAAATCAACAGATTTTTAAACTAAATAGTTTTAAAAAATTATACTAGTTCTCAAGAAAAACGTAAACAACATTAACTTATCATGGTGTTTTACCTCAATCTACATTTCTAAGGTCGATGACTGGTGAGTCAGCATAGCCGCCTCGCTGTGCGCCCGCGCAAGCCGCACACTTATTATGGTCATTGCATACCCGCTCACCTAAACACTGTTGATAATTATCTTTGCCTTATACATTGTTAATAGGGTCATTAGAAAGAAATGTGAGGGAATGGAGAAATGGTTGGACCTAAATTCTGTTTTAATTATTTTAATTGGCTCTTAAGTACCGAAGAGAAAAATCTCGTGGATATTTACTCGATCATAAGTGGTTTTGGAATTCGTAAAGCTTTCAGAGCTCTGCCTATTCAGCTCTACGAGCTTTAGATAAATCAATAAGTACTTTTTGATCTAGACGATGACGATTGTCTGATAAGGAAATATTTTTCGGGTAAAGGATAAAGCATCCAGTTCTTCCTATTTTTTTGTCAACAATAAGGAAAAACTGTTTAGGTAGAATAAAAATCATAGAACCTGTTGCTTGCTAAATCGGAAAAACTTGCCTATTTTTTTTTTAAACCATCTTCCATCATTCTCATGGAGCTCACTAGATATCCACCTCGGTACTCCTGTTGTTCGAGAGGCAGTTCCATTTTATCAGGTTACATTTTACTTGACCATACCACTGACGTCTTGGAATCATTGCAAGAACGGTATTGCGACTGCGACAATTAGACAATTTAGCGGTTACATTAGAAGTCGTATGGCACACGGATGTTGCCTTACTATAATTATCTTCGTCCGCACCTCATCATATTTCAGATGTGTCATAAATTGCCTGACATAATTAGTTTCGCTGATTGCCAACTTTGTGCCCATAACTTGTAGGAGTGCGCAATATTGTCATCAAGTTAAATGTCTTCTGCTGAACATAGGCGTCCTCATAGACCGCTGCATCAATTGGTTTCGGAGCGTTATTTCAGGCTAAAGCTGTTCGGGAATATGTAGTTATCGGTAAGGATGTATTGGTTCGGTGGCTTTCGGTTTTGGATATAGAGTAGGTAGAAGAGTAGTTTACATGGGGTGATTGATATTAATTACACAGCCAGCTTTCAAGTTGTGATTATCAGTTAAAACTTTTAAAGTCACTTCATTTTGAACAGACAGCACAATTTGATAAGGTTGAAAGCCTCAATAGGTACAACCTATCGCATATTATAGGCCTTGATCTTGTGAGTCATCAGTCCTGCCTCTAGGACTGATGACTCACAACATCATCATGGCCTATTCAACTATTCGACCATTAATTACTGCAACTGAATGCCGACAGTGAAATTGTACAGCTAGCACAGTACGTCCACCTAATCATCGCACCCGGCATGGCCTTCCAATTCGTCACCATCGCTAATCTTCCGCGTAGTACTTGCCGATTGTCTCCGCAAATGGTCGTAGACCCGACCTTGTCCGTTTGCATACAGTCAAGCTATTGATTTTACACCCACAGCGATATTACCCGATGTTTTATAATAATACTGTTTTTCCTTTCACTTTTAATCGTTTTAATACGTTTACGAGGCCGTAATGCGACGTTTGCCGGCTTTGTTTTGTGATAGCATAGCAGTTATCTAGTTTATTTTTTCTATTTTTTTCTTCTAAACAATTGCAGTGTTTATTTGTGATGCTATTTATGTATTTAAATTTCATCATCCCTTCTATGGCTAAGCCTTGAATGAAATCAATAAATCCCTGCTTGAATACCTTTCTCTACTATAAGCGTTCCTCTTTAATTATAATTAATTCATTTATTTTTATTTCTATTGTCTTATACAAACCATCATACCAACTATCATAGCTATCAGGCATAGCTAGCTATCTCCATAAGTACCTATAATAGTAGTAGCTATTGTTTTAAATCTAGTGGTTGTAATTTACACACAGACCTCATGATCCCTATTGTTTTAGGGCTGATTTTTCAATCATCTGCTATCTTTATTCGAGGAATAATCAAATTTTTACAGTTATTTGATACTAAAACTGTCAAACGTCAATTTTATTACTCGAATAAAAGTTATCTGGCGATGGAAAAATCAGCCCCTAATAACATAATTAGTCAACGTTTAACATTTTCAAACTTTTACCGTCTTATTACAAAACGAAACCTACCTTTAGTTCTAGCCTAAACTATTGAGCCAGTACTTGTATTTCGAACTTTATTTCGATTTAGGCAAAGTTCTAAATACTAAAATGACAACTTAGCACCGAACTAAGCTGTCATTTTTGTATAAAGAACTGCATTTCTCTATCAGTTGGGTTCTTAATTCAATAACTGGGTCATTGGTTTAAACTTGATCGACAGGAAAACCTTGTTTTGTAATAAGGGGGCTAAAGTTTTGAATACGAGGCTTTTGGCTCCATTGTATTATTAATGTGTGTATTTTGTCTTTTTTTGTTGGAATGTCCGTCTTGTTAGTGCAGAATAAACAATTTTTCTTTACTTTATTTCTTCTAGTCTTTCACATAACTTACGCGACCTAACGATGCTGAATAGCAGCATATACTTATCCAACATTCTGACTCTAAAAATAGCCTGTACTTGGACTTACACTAAGTATCAAAAAACACCCATCTTCAATCCAGCAGCTGACATTAGCAACCAAAGCGGCAAGCATCATAAACAGTAGCTAGGCAGATAGGGACAGTCGAACAAGCCATTCGGTTTACAGGCAAAAAGATTCATATTTCTTCTACACTGCCAATATTTATTTTTATTGCGTAACTAACCGTGAACCCGATGACATTTCCTATCGGCAAAAATACTTCCATACAAATGTTCTATTTAACCCTATTAAGGGATGAATTTTAATTTTCAAAAATCCTTCCTTAATTTGCTGGCTTACCTTCGTTTTGTGCAAAACTTCAACCTTCGCGACCCGGTTTAGGCTGTAATTTGGCTGTCAGTGAGTGCATTTAAGATTTGTATTATATAGATGTGCTTTTTAAGCTTATGGAGTGCCGTAAAATATTTAACTACTCAGCTTATTCACGACATTATAGTTATTTATAGTTAATACGTTAGCTGCCTGTAAACCAAATAGCTTGTCCGAGTGTACAGTCATACTGTATCGGTCACGATCGCACGAAACAAGCACGGTGCACACGCGTGCGTTACTCGCTAAACGTGCATCGTGCATTGCACATTGTAATGTTGCGTACACATTAAATGCGGGACATTGTGAATTTTAATATCATGACGTAGGTACTTACTTGTAGGTATTGCATAAAACTGATTTGTAAAGAACACGTCTTAGTACAGAGTGTCTATCAGTATGCACAGGCGACTCTAGATAAGCATTGATGAAGTAGTTTTTTTTTATTTATTTTTTTTACTAGCCTGCGCTGTCCCAGTCCTAGGCAAAGGCTTCCTCCACTCCTTCCGTCTTTTGCGAGCCCGCGAGTCCTCCTTCCAGTTTTGACGGAACCTACACAGCTCGCCCCGCCATCTCCTACGCGTGGTCTGCCGCGACGCCGCCTCACTGTCTCAGGGCACCAATTCTGTGCTAGTTGGGCGCACAGCCTGTCGTCATGCGGCGGACATGTCCTGGCCAGTCCCATTTAAGTTGGGCAGCCTTTTGAGCCACGTCAGTTATTTTTTAAATCCCAAAATGGATGGGGGTTCTTCAAACCCCATCCCGGTTTTGGTCCCACAGCAGGACAAGGAGAGTTCTACTAATCTTTCTGAAGAAAGAAAGAAAAAGTATTCATTGCGAAGACGATAAAAGGTATCTATGTTAAGATGACGATAGCTTGGAGGCACAGTTTTACAATATAGTTTAGCCAGCATTGCGAGGTGGAAAAATCCTAATATTGCTAAAATTTGGACCAAATTTTTGACTTGTAAAGGACACACCCTTACGGCCATACCCACATCCCATTATGGGAAACTGCTGCTTTTCTTTTTGTAATATCTTCACAAAAAATGCACTACTCATGCATATGTATTCGCTCCTTGATGTAAAACAACGTAATCAATGCAAGTGTGCCGGCTGCTAATAGCTGCACACAACCCGTTTCATAGCAGATTAGTTAATCTAGTCCCTGCCTAATGACCTGGCCTACGCGAGCATTACTATACAACATACTAAGTATGCAATTTACCTTGCATACGTGACGAGGTTCTTAAGGGGATCTCATGAAGATGTTACAAAATAATTAAGTTCTATGGGTTTTTATTGGTTGTTGAACTTTGGAGAACAGCGGGGTAGTTGCTAACACATTATCAGAAGGCATGGCTTTCATTTTGACAGTTCAACAACATTCATTGCGTTTTTACGTTGTTGAGCAGACAAATTTTTCGAACATATGAAGCAATGTATTAGCAATATACGTCAAAAATATTCAGATTATAAATTGACTAGCTGCGCTCGCGGTTTCACCCGCATAAGTTTCGATGCCATAGTAATATCGGGATAAAAAGCATCCTATGTGTTAATCCAGGGTGTTAGCTACGTCCATACCAAATTTCATCAACATTGGTCTAGCCGTTTGAGCGTGAAGAAGTAACAAACATATAAATACACACTCACACACTCACTCACAAACTTTCGCCATTAAAATATTACTGTGATGTGATAGTGTGCTGTTCAGTACATCGATGATTTTTATTCTGATTGTATCACATTTTGTATTTTCTTGGATGGCCCGTTTTCCTCCGAGGAAGTCTGAAAGTGGCACCGTTATTGAAAAGTGACGAGGAAATCGGTTGTCATAGAGGTAGTGATGTGAAAGAATGATGATATTGTCGTGAGGAAAGTTTTGATGATGAATGTGGTTAGCTATAAGATCAGGGGAACACCGAAGAGGCGATGGGTAGACTGTCTGAAAGATATGGCTAGAGTGGCAACTGAGATGACGACTAATAGAGAAGTATGGTAGGAGACGATATGCTGCACCGACCCCAAATAAATTAGGATGGGCTATTTTCCTCCAAGAATATCATCTCAAACTGGGCCGTCCCGATAAAACATCAATCAATTGTTTAAGTCGGCGCTATTTTTATGACTATTCATATTATTCATACGATAGATATCATGTAATCATGTTATTACAATTCATTAGGTAAGTATATTAAATCAACATAGGTCTTCGTGTCTAGTCCTCATTGAATATAATTTAGGTCAGTTTTAGTGAAATAATTCGGTATAGTGGTTCAGTGATTATTTGGCACTAGCTTCAGCCCGCGACTACGTGTCTGTGAATTTTGTTGTTCCTTCGACCCACTCCGTCGCATCGCATCGTCTGCCTGCGCTGTTACTTCTTTCATTCTTTCTGACTTTTTGTCTTTTTCCTAGTAGTGGCCTAATATGCCTTCCTCGAGAATCTATCTCGGCCTATCATAAATGCAATTTTTTTTTTCAAATTCGACCGGCAGGCCCGGAGATAAGCGTTCAAACAAACAATAAAACAAATAGTCCCTTCACCTTTATTAACCAATATCAAATGCAAAAAAAAAATCTTCAAATCTTTTTATTTTTTTTAATAAGCGTGACCCCACACTAGGAATTTCTCCTGTGTCGTGGGTGCGTTTACAGACATATAAACTCACATACACAAACAGCCAGACCCGGAACAACTAATTGTAGGTCATACAAATATTTGTTCCGTGCGGGAATCGAACCCGCGACACGCAGCGCAGCAGTCAATCGCTTAACCACTGCGCCAACCGTGCCGTTAATCTGACTCTGGTCTTGAGATTAGTTGTTCAAACAAACAAAAAAACTCTTCAGCTTTATTATTAGTATCTAGATTAATGGGGTTGGCATACTATCCGTACGAATAAAAACCCCCTTTTTTTCAACAAAGAATAAAAATCTAGGGCACAACCCAAATATAAAAATTAGTTATAATTTTTTTCATTACGTAAATGTAGATTAGGAATTACGTGTTTATTCTATTAACCTTCTTTAGGTGGGCTTATAACACACGAACATACAACCAGAACAAGAGCTAGAGCATTACTTTCTTGATATTCTTGACATACCCGTATTAGTATGGATAGACCAACGAAAGAATGCTCTACCCTGTTTAAATGTGCCCACTGCTGGGACACAGTCCTCTTCTCTTCGAGAGGGAGTGCGCTGTAATTACCATCCAGGCCTAGTGCGAGTTGGTAGATGTCACATGTCTTCGAATGTTTGGCTCTAGGACATGCCGTGTGTCCTCGCGAGGTTTTCATTCACTGCCGGTGTCCTCACGGTGTTTTCATTCACTGCCGGTGTCCTCACGATGTTTTCATTCACTGCCGGTGTCCTCACGATGTTTTCATTCACTGCCGGTGTCCTCACGATGTTTTCATTCACTGCCGATATCCTCACGAGGTTGTCATTCACTGCCGGTGTACTCACGATATTTTCATTCACTGCCGGTGTCCTCACAATGTTTTCATTCACTGCCGGTGTCCTCACGAGGTTTTCTTTCACCGCCGGTGTCCTCACGATGTTTTCATTCACCGGTTTTAGAACAGTGGTGATTAAATTATTTAGGTATACAAATTAAAGCGCCTGGGTTTGATCGAACCCACAACCTACAACTCGTAAGTCGGGGCCATTACCACAAGCACCACTCACCCACCAGTGGGCCACCAGTCACCACTGCTCGTCCTACACTGTTTACACAAAATATTCACTAGAGTAGAGAAAGAATGTGCATTCTCTTGTTTGGTCTAAACCGACCTTACATTAGCACAACATAATGCACCTACCTATTAACTATACTTAAGTCTTGAAACACGTAATTCCCTTTGTCTGTGAACAACAGCATCCCTAGTCACTGTCTCCATACTACTAACATGCAAGTCTTTGTTCATTTATGAATGTCAACGGGCACTGCAAAGTCACACAAAGATATTTAATGCTTTGTCTCTCTGTCTAGCTAGAAGCTAGGCTTGAGTACCTAACTAATAATCATGTGGATACGCAATTCATCAATCAAATTGTTGATTGATAAATGATTTTGATGTTTGGTTCTGGCTTAGATTTTTTTAAGATAGGTACACTTTTACTCGGACTTTTAGACGGCACGGTTGGCGCAGTGGTTAAGCGATTGACTGCTGCGCTGCGTGTCGCGGGTTCGATTCCCGCACGGAACAAATATTTGTATGACCTACATGTATTTGTTCCGAGTCTGGGTGTTTTTCTATCTATAATATGTATGTATTTACAAAAAAAAAAATGTATATAAGTAGTTTATCAGCCATTTTGTTACCATAACACAAGCATTAGGTTGGTTAGCTTGGGACAAATGGTGCTGTGTGAAATGTCCAGGGATTTATTATTATTATTTTATTATTATTATTATTACTCATGATATCATACCTAACCTAACCTAGCTCAATTTTGCTCATTGATTTAGCTACAGTTCTACATTTCACCCGTTTGCCTTCAAAGCAAGAGTGAACAGGCATCTTCTGGGCACGCTTTTCATCATTAACCTCATTCATCGCTTTCATCAGGCGTGATCGAGGTCGATCGTTATTTTATTGTTAACTAGCTTTTGCCCGCGGCTTCGCTCGCGTTAAGAAGTATAGTTTGACAAAGTTTCATACAAACTTTCATCCCCTATTTTATCCCCTTGGGGGTAGATTTAATAAAAATCCTTTCTTAGCGGATGCCTACGTCATAACATCTACTTGCATGCCTTTCAGCCCGATCCGTCCAGTGGTTTGGGCTGTGCGTTGATAGATCACTATGTCAGTCAGTCAGTCACCTTTGAGTTATATATATTTAGATAGTTCGTCTGTTACCCTTTGTTAGTTTTCCTGAGAAAATCAAAAGAACACCTCCAGTTTGTAATTATGAAATCAAAGAAAACATCTTTGTATTTTTTTGTCAGCTTGTGCTACAAACAAAATTCTCCAAATTCAAAGTTCACGTGGTTGAATTTGATTTAAGTAAACCAAAGAATAAGTACTTTTTCAGCATATCTAGAGTTTTTTTTTTTTCGAATTCGAGACAGAAAATCCTGCAAAAAAAACGGTGCACTGTCTAATGTTACTTACTCATACTTCCTGAAAACAAAATAGTCAATACAGTATTACGGAAGTGGTTTCGTACAGTAATGTCATTGTAAAGCCGGTTGACAGGTTGTCTGTGCGCAGCGATGCGTAGGCGCCGACCTCACGCCCCCACTCCAAAGTTATCGCGATACTGTGAGAAACGAGTCGATGAGTAATTTTCTAAGACGTGATCGTCGTTTAAATATGTAATTTAGGATTTAACTATGTTGATATAATTAGGTGGAATATGCAATTTGGCATTTAATTTTACAATTATACAAGACGAAATTGAATAGGTGCGCCGAATTAAAATATCTAATTCAACATGTTATAAACTAAATTTAGAGCATGCCATACAGTTTGCACGTCGATGTCCCTGTTACCTGTATATATAATTCCATTGAAAGCGCCAGAATATAATCAAGCCGTTTGTTTATTTTCAAAAGTGTTTAGTAGTATGCATTATTTTGTCTTTGAGTTTTCATAAGAGCATTTAGTTGTAGTAAGGTTTCCTTGCAAACACATCGGGTTTTTACCGTGGCACCAACAATTATCATTTATATTTAAAAATAATCTTCATGAGAAAATCACGAGCTGACAAATCGTCTCATCACATATTTATACCTTGTCCCACCAAAATAACAAGTTCCTTTCCTTGTCCACCAGGCTCGGTTCCAGCAAAAGCAGATGCAGGAGCGAGAGATGAAGATCGCTTCTCTTTACGAAGCACAGCAGGCGAGAGCCCTCGACAGGGTCAGGCACTCGCCCAGCAACGTGGGCCATACCTCGCCGCCACTACCGCCCACTGCGCACCAACCAGGGAAGGTAAGGATACTCTTGCAAAGAAAAAGTTTATTTATCTACCACTTTACCAAAAAAACATACATACAAACATCACGTCTATATATATACATATTCCTCAAAGGGTTGGACAGATGTGTGCCTACCTATAGTACTGTAAAGGTTGTCCACTAAAGTCAACCTGTATGTAGTGCAGGCTGGCTATAATTTAGCGCGGGTTCCGCTCGAACATTCAAGCAAATATAGAACGTGGTGTCAAAATATATTTTATTAGGTTTTTTTGTTTAGGAAAATTCAGTGCTAGTTTAGTCGGATATGTAGGTAGACGTTCAGTCAATATAAACGCAAAGGAATCGTATCGTGTGATTCCTCCCGGTACCTGGAAGGTCTCATCAGCCCTTCACAGTACCTACACCCGAATAATGTTATGTTTAATTCCCATGCCAAAAAACCCTTGCCAAAAATACGTAGATGTTTCGCAGTACTAAGTAGTATTCGAGTTGTCATAGCTGCGATAAGCTATAACCATGATGAATAGTAATGGAGTGGATGGAGGCTACTTATGCCTTGCATATGTAGCCTAGCTTTTAAAATCAAACTCTCTTCTAAGTTTCCTATACAACACCACATCGAGAAATTACGCCGCCAACTATTTCGTGTTAATAAAATAAAATAAGTATGGGTTTTCTCGAAAGAACAGGTGGAAAACTCATTGCCGTTCCCATAAATTTAATTATTACTTTATATATTTACTCGAAATCAATTTATTATTCTATAAGTACTACGTAGAAAATAACAATACTTACATAGTGAAGTTGAAGAAATGTCTTGGAAATATAGGTACAATGTTTCTTTTACAAGGTCAATTTAAAATACTTTTTCAACGGTGGACATACCACGTTTGCTCGACATGAACACTATGTTACCCGCAGAGTCTCCAATTCGTGCTTACCGTTTACCCTTTAACAGAATCGGTTGTGTCTTAGACACAAAAAGTCACTTTAACAGAACCGGCTGTGTCTTAGACACAAAAATTCTCAGACATATTTGACATCCACCAACTCTGGGCCCACGTGGAGGATTCGATACAGTTCACTCTCTCTCACAGAGAAGAGGCCTGTGTTTCCGCAGTACGAACATTGTAAGATGTTCATTGTTTACCAGGTGCGACAAATGTTTGAAGAGCGACGAACAAAAGCGGGCATCGACAAGAGTTATCCCCTGCAGCCGATACACAACACAGACAGGGCTGCGGCCCGGAAGCCTCTACCTAATGGGTACAGCAAGGTGACCTCCAAGCTCAATCTCGAGAGGAAAGTCAGCAAGCACGCCCTCAGCAACTCACACACCATTAAAAAACAACAGCAACATGTAAGTAGCTAGATCAGTCCACAACTACAGTCCGGCCGTCGAGAGAATGTGTTCCTGACACCTGTCAGTGCGACAATTCTAATAACTAATAAAGATCAACATTGCAAAGCGCGTATTCGTTTGTACGGAACTGATGTCAAGAACGCATTCTCTCGACGCGACGGCCGGACTGTAGACTGGCATTGGTCACCCATCCGGAACTTCTTCAGAATGCCGTAATATTGGTGACACCAAAAACGCAATTTAATATGGTATTTGGCGAAAAGATAACACCTCATCCTATAGAAAGATTTTACACAATATTATTATTATTATTTATAGACCGTCCTTTACCTACCACCAAACTCGGCATTAAGATCCTCATGACATCAACCATTATCTCTTTTGAAATTAGCAATTCAAAGTTGGTAAACAAAACAAATATGTTTGATCTCGTTACAGAAAATAGAGAACGTAGTAAACGGATCCGGCGATCTCAATCACAACCACGAACCGGACCTGAACTCTGTCAAACATGTGGTAAGCAGTCAACATTTTATTGTTCTTCTCATCCCAAGCTTCATCTGTAACCGCGAATATGATACAGGTCCGATTTTCTAATTCCTCTTGCTTAATATTGTTCAAACATCGAAATGAATATAATATAATCATTGTTGCCCTTTGAAATCTCTCTTCGACCCTTCAACATTCCAGTTTCAATACATTATTCCTTGGCTCATATTTATCCATCATCATTTCACCCTCTTACACCCACTGGTACACATACTTATCTGTTATTTCTGTCACACTGATCAGTCCAAAACTTAAACTATTCTCAAATTGTCTTGTCTTCAGTTGCCACAAAGTAACGGAGAGGTGATACATTCGAACACAGACGAGCTGGACAAGGCTGATAACAACTACCTGATAGAGAATGAGACGTTCCCTGAGGCTCTGGCTCCGACGCCAACGCCGAGGTCCCCCGACCCACCTGCAGTAACCAAGAAACCACCACCAAGAAGGTATAACCGTGAACTAATACACTGGCAGCGGGCTAGAATACCCTCGAAATATAAGTATCAGAAAACTTGAAGATTTATAGAGCATAGACTTCAAGCCCTTTAGTCAGTTTTCCAAGCAAATTCTTCGTGACCGCACTTTGACTGTTATAGCCTGAAAAATTCAGTTAAGTCTAGATTTTTCAATCGGAGCAGCCAGCTAGGTAAACTGCTGTAGATATAGAAAATATAATTTATCATATATTATTGTTTCTGTATTTTAGAAGTCCCGCTCAAAGAATCAGTCCAGCCAAAACAAAACCTCAGCCTGCACCCGTGGTTGCACCACCGCGGAGAGCCACGAGCGAAAATGCTGTAAGTACATATTTGTTATTCCTTTGTAGTTGTTACTGGGCTAAGAGGTAGAGTTAGAGTTCTCAATATAGTCAAATATTTTTGTAAAAACCATTCGCCTTTAAACCCAGAAGTGTCGACCAGAAGGGTAGTGGGTCCAACACGATATGGGCGGGGTAAGGGATCCCACACGATACGGGCGGGGTAGGGGATCCCACATGATATGGGCGGGGTAGGGGATCCCACACGATACGGGCGGGGTAGGGGATCCCACATGATATGGGCGAAGTAGGGGATCCCACACGATATGGGCGATTCTATCGCCATATACTGCCATTTACTTAGGTATTTCCTTGCAGGAAACCCTTGGAATCTCAACCCACGAACTCACGCTCGGCCGCCGCGCTTGGCACTAGACCAAGGAGGCAACATGAAAAAGAAACTAATAAAACTTCAAATAATGAAAAAAAAAGTACTGGCCGTTTTGAGGAAAAAAATAATTGACATGAGAAAAACAGTTGAAATGTCATTCTAAATTCGAATCATATCCGCAAATTTTTTGTCAATATGACCGACAAAATTTTCTGTTTACAAAATAATTAATATTTTTGGTTTAAAATCGTTAAATGTAAGCTGACGAAGGGGTCGGTTCTCAATAGTTTAATGTGATGTGTTCAGGTGTCGGAGAGCAACAAGGCCCGCGGGGCCATGCAGCGAGGGGCTAACCCGGTGAGCAAACAAACAAACCAGCATTTACATTACATAATTATCGTCAAAATTATATTACGAATATTAAATTACACATGAACCTTGTAGCTGGTGTAGTCTAACAAATCGATATATTTTTTCTGTGGGCTGTTTCCCTCTCGTCAATATGATACCTGAGGGGCGCGACTTTCCGGGCGTCGGGAGCCGCGTGACGACTCCCGGACACCGTAGGCGCGGGCCTGCGGGCGGTGAGTAATGGGTAGCTCACCGTCCGATCAGGACCAGGCCCGTGCCGGACGGCGCGTTGTGTTCCACGCGCGCCTCAAAGAGATGTCAGCAGAGGACGGGGCCCCACAGGGCCGAAGCCTGCCGGGGCGGCGGGATTTTCCAAAAGGTTAACCGCTGCCCTGGAACAGAAAGGGCTAAGGAAGGAACACGGGTGGGTTTTAGTCAGTAAAAGTCTGACACTCCCTTCCGCTCCACCCAGAGCGGGAGGGGTCATTTGATGATTTCCCATCCACAAAAAAAAAAAAAAAGGGGCGCGACTTTTGATCTCTATGATAGACAACAAAAACCTGGCTTATGATCAAATTTTAGAAAAAAAGGTTCTAAAATTGGATATACGCTAATATATGTATATTTATTACCGTTTTACTGAAGACAAATATGTCAGACCATTGAGGCCGCGTCCTAACCAAAGGCAACGAGCGTCCCACGAATACGCGATGGTCGCGCTCTTTGATATGAATAAATATGACGTTCGCACGCGATCAATCAAGTCGCGTTTGTAAAGTCATGATTCATACAAACGATGGCGTTGAACATGTACTCGCGCGACGATCGGTTTTGGTCAGGACGTGGAGGATGTTTTAATTTAGGCAATGAAATATCAAGGATGCGTTTTTCACATTTCTTTACATGAGAGAGAAGAAAGATAATTTATAACTCTCTGTGTGTCTCACACTAAATCTCTCTTAGTGGGCATACACACGAGCGGCACGCTTCAACAGCAGCCGTCGGCACCCGTCGACGGCCGCCGTCGATTTTAAGTACAGTGCTCAAATACATGACGGCTGCAGTTGCTACTGCCGTTGACGCGCGTCGCTCGTGTGTATGAGCTCTTATTCTTAATTTTTTTTTAAGTAATTTCCCTTCTAAAACATCTGTTCGGTGGTGCACGCGCAATTTTTGTTTTTTTTTTTCACTTGACTTTTTTTGTTGGTTTTTATTTGATTATCTAAACTTTTTGCAGGTTGTGACCAGAAGACCACCAGTGGTAGGTTTACTTTTATTTTTTTTATGAGTTCATAAATCTGTTCCACTTAATGCGTCAGCAAATTAAAAAATTCAATGACTAACTTACGGTATTAGTGAACTCAGGACATTGAGGCTATCAACACGAACTTCCTCGACAACTAAGCTGCCTTTATGACTGACCTTTTGAATCCTTAGGTGTTTTGTCTGTAGAAACCCCCCTTTATTTTTCGACTGTACCTACGGAGTGAGGTTGACAGATTATTCAAGCATTTTAAAGAGTCGTGGTCCTTGGCGTCAGAACTGAACAAATCACGAGCTGTCATGATGGCTCTCAAATAATCTCAATGAAAGTGGCGAAAAAGAGAATTAACATGAATGTGCTGAATTTTACAGGTATTTAGCATTCAAGTACATGTTCATGTTAGTTCTCTATTCCGCCACGTTTGACTGTATTATGTACTTAGTTGTAAAATAATCTTTTGGCGCGTGGCCAAAATCGGAACTAACGCCGCCATATTGTTTTTTCAATACAATTTCACAACACAGATTCACAAATGTGTACCTATAGCGGCCTCCTATAATGCCTTACAAGCGCCAAAAGATTCTTTAAGCGCCGTATTAGGGTAATTACGAGTACCTACATGCCGAAGATGCTCGCGATCGCGGCCGCTATCTCGATACCTACCTCGATGTCGATACTCGCTATTTATACATGGTCGGCGCCGGTGCGACGCCACGGCCCTCCTCCAGGAGGCCAGTAAGGCCACCAGTACTCTCAGAAAGTACAAGTCCCGACAGCCGTCTTTCCGTCCTCGCCGTCAAGGCCCGTCGCGACGCCCCATACCATGTCCGCCCCAACCCTTGCTCGAGCCAGCCCCCGCCGCTAAGCCTGTTGTTGCCCGTAAGATGCGCAGTTTCAACCGATTTGAACAATCATGAGCCAGATCACATCGATGCTTGTTTTACGTGGGCATCGAGGTGAACGTGTGCGTTTGGATTGAGTGTTCCTTTTTAAAAGTTAACACACGCACACGAGGTAAACCCCCAAACAGCCCGCGACATATCGCAGTGTGTTCAGCGTGTACGTGCGTGTCCGTGCATGAATTTGTTTTACATGGAGGTGACATCGACGTAGCGAGCTTGACTGCGATGGCGAGGTATCGCAGTGAGGAATCTTCAGTATGTAATGACCCTAACGTAGCAGCTGACCTAAGCATGTGTTCTGTCCGGCGCAGAGCTCCGGAAGCGTGAGTTCGGGCGGCGCGGGGCCGGCGCGGCGGGCCCCGGGCGGCGCGGCGGTGGCGCTGGGCGCGGCCGGCTCGGGGGCCGCCTGCACGGTGTGCGGGCGCCGGTTCGCGCCCGACCGCATCGACAAGCACCAGGAGATCTGCCGCAAGGCACACGCCAAGAAACGGAAGCCCTTCGACGCGCTCAAGCATAGGCTTGCTGTGAGTATACCTCGCCGACTGACGTCATTCTTGAAACCGTGAGATTACCTTGGCTGATCTTATCCAGGCGATATATCGAGGCGAAGGGAGCGGAATCTTTGCCAAAAATGATTTTGTACTGACGGCTGACCTTTGACCTAAGTAGGCTAGCGTGTCTTGCATTGGAACTGCTTTAGAATTTGTTTGCGTAGCGCCTTGACACCAAACGATACAACAATACTTTACCACTTAACACAACTTACAATATTTGACATAATATTAATTATGTTTACTGTAATTTTCGGCTGCATTTACAAAATAGGGAACGGAAGCCGCTGGTTACAAGGCAAGCAATTCATTGTTGATGACTTTTCTTACCTACCACACGTTTTGTGTCTGTCATCAACACTTAGTTTTCTATATTCACTCGTGCTAATTAAATTTCACGCATCTAAATAATCATAATATCATAGACGGCTCATTTGTCTTTATACAAATTATTTCAACCCTTCAACTGATTCTACTCTACTATACCTACTTAATCATGACTAAACACCACTCCTGTATGACGAGGTGTCTTAACATTTTACGTCTACGGTCTATTTTTTTAAAAACGTGTCTTTGCGGGGAAGTCTTCTTTCAGAACTGTTCATTCGTATACATGCAAATCAATTCTTCAACACGCAAATCCATCTGATCAGAAATACTATTAAATGCAAGTTACCATCATCGTCTCACTTTTACCTACACTCGATCCATTGTCTCACTGATTTCCATTCTCTCCAGGGTACGGAAGCAGAACCCTTCATAGGCAAGCTCCGCAAGGCCCCAGCAACCCAGGCATCCTCCACCAAGGTCAGCAAACCGCTCAACAACAACTGGCGACAGAAGCACGAAGAGTTCATCTCGGCGATACGAGCTGCCAAACAAGTGCAGGCGCATCTTAATGCGGGCGGTGAGTGTTACTTATTATTTACTAGTGACCAGCCACTGCTTCGCACGCTTTTTATAATAATAATATAATTTATTCATCAAAAACATTGTAGTAGGTACGGTACATGATAACAATTTACAGAATCGTTTATAGTGTACAAAGACTACAATAAAATGGTGGGTGAGGTGCTGTATTCCTAGCTAGGTTAAAAGATAACCCGTGTTAAGGAGTACAATTTACACACTACAGTTTTATTCTGGAATACTTTACCTAAGTGATGAAGAAAACCCCATCAAAATCTGTTGCGTAGTTTAGAAGAACAACGCGGTCACACAGATACACACGAAAAGCGACTTTAATTCTATATCTATACAAATAAATAAAATTTAAGTGTCTGTTTGTAATATCAAAATAAAAGCTTTTTACTAAATGCATATGATATACTTACAAATATATGGTACTTAAAACAAAAAAAAAAACAAAGCTTAAATTTTTTGTTCGTCCGTCTGTTTGTTCCGGCTAATCTCCTAAACGGCTGGAGTGAATTTGATGAGACTTTCACTATGTTGTACTCAGGAGATTGCTGATGTACAGACGCCAGCACATCAAGTTACTACAATTTGCCAAATTTCTTTAATAGATTTTCAACTTTATCGCTCAAGCATTAAGGTTCAAGGTTGATTGGATAATTTTGACAGTTTCGGGTAGCTTGACCTGCTGTCTGTACTAAGAAGTAAATTTACTTACTTTTATTGTTTATTTTAGAAAAATAATTAGGGTTCTGCGCAAAAAAATAAAACCCATGAAATCATAAAGTATTAGTAGCGACATAACCTAATCTGATCATTTTCTCATTTCCAGGTAAGCTAAGCGACCTCCCACCGCCTCCGCCTTCCGAGAACCCAGACTACGTGGCGTGTCCTCACTGCGGGCGTCGCTTCAACCAGCAGGCGGCCGAGAGGCACATCCCCAAGTGCGCCAGCTTCCAGTTCAACAAACCGAAGCCTGCAACCACAAAGCGCCGGTAACCGAGCGGCTGCGACGCGACGAGAGCCGAGCTTACACGAGTGACACCCGACAACAACCGGAACGGAGTACGACCGTTACATTCGAAATTGATCGTTGATGCTAGAAGAGCTAAGCAATCTGTACACCCCTTATAACTGATTTATGAGGCAGGTTCCCCGATCGGTGAACACTCGCGTATTCCTAACTAGTCGTCGCTGTGTCTAGGTGTGATTTTTGGCTGTACTAATTTTAGGAGTAACAAATTAATCGTTAAGCTCGAGATCCCGCTCTCGACTGTATCCCGTCCCTCGTCCGCATTATGTTCGATTATAACATCGACTGCAGCAAGGACGTCCCTTCGAATTGGATGCTCGATACTTTACTGCAAATAGTTTTCACTTACACATTATTTTATTTAGTGAAGTCGTTCTTTGATATTGTAAGTCCTAACGAATTATAGTTTCTAAGATGGATATGGGCGATGGATATAGGCTTGACTACACAAACTACACTGACCCCAGATACACCCGGGGCCCGTTCTCTTTACAAGATTTTATTCTTCGAATATGCTTGGCGTCCATTATCTACTATCTGATCTGGATGTCAATCTGTTATGTTCACGAGCTCTTTTGCGATACTTCTCATGGACCTTCATTCGCTAGACATAGAGTATTATCAGACATTTTATCATAGACAATATCAATTAAACTAGAACTTTTACTATGGAAGCTGAACTTGGCTTCTTTCCAGTTTCTCAAAATATCTAACAAGTTATGTAACTTCGTCTAACTTTAACGTTTTTTCAAGATTCAAGCAAGATATACGTAAGGTACAACTGCGAGTTGTTTCTATCAAATTAACTTTTTTAATTAATTTTCATACAATGCCTTACAGTCGAATTATTAATCCACCGGATTAAACTGACAGCTACAACTGTCACTTTTTTAAATAATATGGTCATAGTTATTGTTTATCAGAGTTTCCATCTTTATACACTTATTTTAAATACACTTATTTTAAAGACCTTACAGTTAATACCTATACATCATTCAAAATCGATTATACGAACTAACGATCACTTTATCAGTAAATATGACCATTTTATTCTTTCAAAGTGACATTATCACCCGTCACTTTACTCTCGTTAGTGAATAATTCGACTATAGTCATAATTTCGACATTGTATGGAAATTAGCATCCATACTGACATTACTATTAATTCAATTTTTTTATTAAGTGGGCTTGAAAAGACGGACTTTAAGCAAAGTTAGTTAAAATTGACATTTTGTACTTAATACCCATTGTACTTAGTACAACGCCATAAACGACTGTCGGGACCTATAATATAGATAATAAAAAGATTTTACAAGTCAATTGACGTTTGTATAAAAGAACTATGCTTTTTAAAATGTTAACAATGCAGATGTTATTGGAATATTAAAATGTACTTTATTATTTTGTAATTGTATGTAGTTTCATTTTTCATTTTCCTTTTTGTAAACAAGGTAGGTAGGTTCTTAAAATAAAAATGTTATACTTCCTGGCCTACTACACCGAGGACATCCCGGATGTCGACCAGTGCGAGATTACGACTTGTTGATGAAGAATAACGACAGCTCCGCGGGGCTCCAGTCCTGAGAGAGCTAGCCAGTCTCGTTCATCTCCGTCATCCCAAGAATGTGCATTTGGATTGAATAATTTTTTTTTTATTTTTTTTTGGGATTGTAGGTAGGTACCTACATTAAGTCAAAACTCATAGCCCAAAGTAAAAATTGGTGGTGTTTGTACTGAGTACTGATCCAATGTTACTGTCATAGATACTGGAATTAGCTTTAAATGGGTTATTCGCACTTGGTCCCATTCGCACTTAGTCCCATGCAAGTAGTTTGTAGTGACAAAATGACGTCATTAGATTTCAGTGAAATTTTAGGAGATGCCTGCTGGTGCTTACTGGTGCTAACTTAAGAGCAGACTTGTAGAAATATCTTCATTTAATGGTTAATGCTTAATGGTTTTAAAAAATATTGTGACAATTTGTTATCAAATTTTTGAGATATAAGAGTTAACAGAGTAATTTTTTGTTGAGATTTGGCTCATAGCCGTTTTTGCAAAATTTCTGAATTGTATTATTCAGTAGCAGGGTTTATACAATTAAACACGAACTATAATTCACACTCAAGTCTGTATTTTTGGCAGTGCAATGTCCTTATTACTAGTTCACAATTTTATCGTTAGAAAAATGATTTGCCTCCCTTTTTTGACACATCCCCGCCAAAAACAAATCAACTGTCAGTTGACTACCCAAATATGTTAAGAATACTAAATTATTGTTATAAAAATCAAATAAATGACTTATTATGGGAAAATGAATTGAAATAATATTATTTAGATATTATTAAGAAGATTGAAAGTAATTTAGGAATAATTAAGCAACTACTACGTCATAACCGTCGAGTATCTATTTGGTACTTGTTAACAATTGAGTGATGCACACTTTGGGCAATAACTGAAGGTGGACAAAACCTTGAGGGTGACAATTTTTTTACTTTGGGCTATGAGATTTGACTAAATGTACAATCACATTTTGTCAATGTGAAATGCACATCATCCAAGAGGATACAACGCCGGAGGCGTGGAGCAGGGCCCATTTTGCCATTAATTGGCCCATCCTTGCGAAACGAAGATTTTGTTTTTTGTTACGCATGATAATTTTGTGAGTTTCTTAATTGTGGGCACACACACTAAAATGTAATTGAGAGGCTTATGGTGATTTATCGTGGTAGGCACTGCTTTTAAGCCTTTATGCAATGCACGCCACTCTCATTCATACACCATACGTCTGTTGGCCCAGGATTGGCTTCATACGAGAGATCTCCTCAGCGGTCAAGCACGAAATTTTGTAAACGGATTAAATTATGATTGCCCGATCTAAAGTATGGCATGACTTCGATGGTGTCACTTGAGAGGAGCTTGTAAAGATAATAAAGGTGATAAAACAGATATTTAAACAAATTCTAAAGCTAAATGGTACAAAATAATATTTGAATTTTTATTTCCCTGAGAGTATCACACAAATAAAACTACAAAAATATGCTTCGAATTCTATATTTTGCTGTCTTTTAAAAAAATTAAATGCAAATAATCGCCCCTCACTCATTACACCGGGGAAGCGTGACCATGTTTTGGTGATTACTTTATTCATTTATATTAAGGTTTAATTCTCCGAAGTACTACGGGGTACGTAGGAGAACACCACGGAAGACTTGGGCGGCACCAACAGGTCGTCCGCGTCTTGTGCGTTGTGGTTTGAGTAGCTGAAACAATGATAAAGATATAAGATATCCATCGACTTGAAAAGACAGTTGGGTCGAGTATAAGACAGTTGGGGATGACTCGTGACAGTTGGGTGGTGATTGGAAACAACTAGGAGTGGAGTAGATACCCTTACTAACGTCAAATCATACTCACTTTGTGTACGCCCTGACGGTGTGCGACATGAAGTGCGGCGTCAGCGTGCCGGGCACTGACGGGACTGACGTCAGGTTGGCTCGCTGCTCCTCCTCAGCAGGATTGAACAGCGCTAAGTAACCCGTATGTCCGGGCTTCCACCTGGAAACAATCAAATCAAAACTTAAGTGTTGAGAAAGGTTGGTGATTATGTGGTGGTTATGAGGATTAACAGCTGTAGTCGTTGATAGAGAATAGCTATAGACAAGTCACAAAAAAAAACGATAATAAGACAAGGACGCACTCATTATGTCCAGTAGTAACGTAAACGAGATAGAAATATATTTTCTCGATCTCCTACGCGTACGAGAACTTTTTGTAGGACCACAGTGGTTAGCCATAGACAACTGCTGTCGAGCAGTTTTTTTTTTTTTCTTTTAAAAAAAAAAAATGTTGAGCCACACTAGGAATTTCTCCTGTGTCGTGGGTGGTCACATTACGATTTTTTCGGTAAACTGATTTTGTAGCGCGTATTTCATAATTCTGTGATACAACATTCACACGCGAAATACGCGTGTACAAAGTATAATACAAATACAATAATAAAAATATTGTATTGTGACTTGTACATAATATATCAATTTTTGTGTTAGCTAGTATAATGTATCTTAGATGACCAGTTTGAACTGCATAATAAAACAATATATAATATATCTGTATGTAAATAAATAATCCGGGTGCGGGAAGCACAGAACCGGTCGAAGTGGCGGTGCTTGGGAGGCCATGTCCAGCAGTGGACGTCTTTCGGCTGAAATGAATGAATGAATGAATGAAATAAATAATCTCTAATCTCTTCACCACCCTTGGTTGACTGGTAGGGAATGCCTAAGGCATTAAGTACGCCTTTGTACATTTTTTGTGTGCGAAAAGTTTAAAAATAAAAAATAGGCGTTCCAATTTCAATGCACATACCTGGCCACTGCTAGCAGTGAGTTGACGCTGGAGTTCTGTGCAGGCACGCCGAGCACCGCGTAGTGTCCGTGCTGCACGCTCGCGTCCTCGCGCAGGCTCACCAGGTGGGACAGGTCGTCATCCTGCACATACACGCAACGTTTTAAACTACTATCTTGTCACCGTTTGATAGAAATTCCTGGTTATTCAGGGTGTCTGGCAACTATTGGACACCCTTGTATTGGATTATAAAAGAACCGTCGGCCTTTAAAAAAAAAACAGTTAGGGTCAATCGAGATCTATACTGTGAATGAATTTGAACGGTTTTTTGTTGTTAAATTGGGCCACAAAAACATGAATCTAACGAATTACACACCCAACAATACAGTTTTTCCGGCTTGAATCTGCTAATGAAAATAAGAAATATGAACTCACAGTGTCGTTGTTCCCTGCTGGCTGCAGCTGTCGCACGTGCAGGATGGGCGCGGCCGGCAGCAGCAACTCAAACGCGGCGACCTCGGCCTCTGCGTCTGGCGATGTAATCAACTGTGGACAATGGAAGCGGTTAGTTGTCGAGACTTGATAAGATAGCTCCAATATTTGCAGGAATATATAACGACCCATATTATATATGTCGGAGTTGGTTGTCGATTACAATTGTGTGGGTAGTCAACAGAATTTGGTATGATTTGTGTTTATTATTAATTTAGGTGATTTTTACTATCAATTATTGTCTAATAAATCGAAGCATAATTTATTCAGTACTCGGTGTACGCCCTAATTGATTTTTAGCAACTTATTTCGATAAATTGTTCCCGTTGGTTTTATTTAAAACAACGGATGACATGTTAGTTTGTTTTTAAAATGATTTACTTTGTGAAATCACCATTGTCTATTTATGACAATTATTCTTGTATTATTTGATCACTTTATAGTGTAAGTCTTATTAGATTTAGCATATTTTAGTGTTTTGTATCAAGTAAACGCGTGACGTGCGTCATCGGACAGAGTTGTCATTCATCCTATAAAAGAGGGTGCACTCGTGTTGCTAGTCAGTCGATCTTCGGATTCGACTCAATACAGAGCACCTGCTCCCGACAAAACTGTCGGTTTACCTGGTACAGCGCTGCTGTATATTTACATAGCTGTGTTGGCTTGCTAAATAGCGAGTAGATACACTTTGTGTTGGGTGGCTTGGCCGCTATACGAACAGTGACCCTGAAGGGTTTGTTCGATTAACTGTTTTTAATGTTTACCCATTATTGTGTCTTTTGTATAGTGTATTTTTTTGTAACTGTTTATACCGTCCTGTTTATCCCAATAATATGGGAACTCCAAGCCCTGACGATATATACCGCTCGGCACTCCTGATCCTACATCAGAAGTGGGATTAGGTTTAGCCCAGGAATCGCAGGGTGTTGGTGATCCATGGCGAGTGATTTTAGAGCTTCAGAGCTTAATTGAATCGCTTAAGACGCACTCTGCTCCGCCTATTGTAATATTTTGACCCAGACCTACCCGATTCCAATGCTCAATCTTGGAGTACAACCGTTGATATTTGCCTATCAGAAAAGCGTCTTCAAGGTGGCGTTCTTATTATTGCCCTTACTAAAGCCTTAAAGGCCAGTGCTAACGCGTGGCTTTCCCAAGTGTCGTATGATTTTGATATTATGTATAGAGAAGGCAGATATATGAACCACGTAGACTTTCTTTCAAGAAACCCCCTTCTATAATCAATTAACAAAGCAGAACCAAAACGTGTTGATATTACAACTCTGTCTAATAGTTGGCTTTTAGCTGAACAGCAGCATGATTCCGAGATTTTAGCAATCGTTTCTAATCTGAAAAACAACTCTCTACCCCCTGACGTTGCCCAAAATTATCAATTACGATAGGGAATCTTGTACCGTAAAATACAACGCAATGGACAAGCTCGTTGTTTGCCTATTGTCCCAAGAGCTTTATGAGCATTACTGGTTCGATAAAATGGCCAGATATGTTAGGAAATTCGTAGTTAACTGTAACACGTGTAAAGTCTCGAAATCTAACTCGGGTAAAGTTCAAGTCGAGTTACACCCTATACCTAAAGTCAGTATACCTTGCTAGCTCACAGTGCATATAGGTAAACTTAGTGAAAAGAGTGATCTCAAGGAATACATCATTGTTGTAATAAATTCTTTTACAAAGTATGTTTTACTGTACCATACTACCCACATTGATGCATCAAATTGCATTAAAGCTGTTAAATCCAGTGTCTCTTTATTTGGAGCACCTTCCCGGATTATAGCTGACCAAGGTCGTTGTTTTGCTAGCAAAAACTTTAAAGATTTTTGTGATTCTCATAATATTGCTTTGCGTTTAATAGCTACCGGTGCATGTAGGGCTAATGGGCAGGTTGAACGCGTAATGAGAACATTAAAAAGTATACTTAGACCTTGGCAAGATGCCATTGAATACGTTTAAATTGCATAATTAATCGGGTTACTAAATCTAGTCCTTTAGAATTATTGATTGGTCGAGTTGCTAGACCTCTAGGTTTGATGAATGTAGACAGTGAAGAGATAGAAGTAAATTTGACATGTGTAAGAGAACAAGCAGCCCTGGGTATAACTAAAAGTGCCGACTATGATAAAGCTCGATACGATAAGACTAAAGCTATTTTGAAAAAGTTTCAACTTGGAGACTGTACTTATTGCTAATGAGGTACGCAATCAAACTAAGTTAGATCCTAAATTTAAAGGTCCCTTTACAATTTTAGAAATGTTGTATGGTGAGAGATATTTGTTCTTTATGTAGCAATAGAATTTTCAAATATGTCCATGATCGTTTAAGAAAAATGCCTGAATGTCTAGTTACTGTTAGTGATAATGTCAATGTTGACACTGATGATGATGATTCCTCTGCTACTGACATACTATAGCTGAATTGACAAGATATCTATGTTGATTCTTGTTTGGAATGTCTATCTTGACGATTTATCGGATGTCTATGTTGACTCCTGGATTTGGATGTTGAACTTGACGCTTAGGGGGGTTGTCTATTTTGACGCCTATGCGGGTTGTCTATTTTGACGCCTATGCGAGTTGTCTATTCGACTCCAAATTACTTGTCAAATCCCATGGTGTGATTTTGGCTGGGAGACTATGTCTCTACTTTGATTCAGCTATGTATTGTCTGTAACAGTATGATCATTTTGAATGATTGCGATGCAACTGCTATTGATTGATTTTACTTAACTAATTCAGGATTTTTCTTTTCGATATACCTACCTTTTGTTAAAACTTTTGTTTGTCAGAAAGGCCGATCGATATTCACTAAGTGATTTCTTTTTCGGGATCACACGAGGCCGTGTAAAACGTCAGTTCTGGCCGTGTCGGAGTTGGTTGTCGATTACAATTGTGTGGGTAGTCAACAGAATTTGGTATGATTTGTGTTTATTATTAATTTAGGTGATTTTTACTATCAATTATTGTCTAATAAATCGAAGCATAATTTATTCAGTACTCGGTGTACGCCCTAATTGATTTTTAGCAACTTATTTCGATAAATTGTTCCCGTTGGTTTTATTTAAAACAACGGATGACATGTTAGTTTGTTTTTAAAATGATTTACTTTGTGAAATCACCATTGTCTATTTATGACAATTATTCTTGTATTATTTGATCACTTTATAGTGTAAGTCTTATTAGATTTAGCATATTTTAGTGTTTTGTATCAAGTAAACGCGTGACGTGCGTCATCGGACAGAGTTGTCATTCATCCTATAAAAGAGGGTGCACTCGTGTTGCTAGTCAGTCGATCTTCGGATTCGACTCAATACAGAGCACCTGCTCCCGACAAAACTGTCGGTTTACCTGGTACAGCGCTGCTGTATATTTACATAGCTGTGTTGGCTTGCTAAATAGCGAGTAGATACACTTTGTGTTGGGTGGCTTGGCCGCTATACGAACAGTGACCCTGAAGGGTTTGTTCGATTAACTGTTTTTAATGTTTACCCATTATTGTGTCTTTTGTATAGTGTATTTTTTTGTAACTGTTTATACCGTCCTGTTTATCCCAATAATATGGGAACTCCAAGCCCTGACGATATATACCGCTCGGCACTCCTGATCCTACATATAATATTAAGCTGCAGTGGAGGCCCAGTGGTCACAACCGCGACTTACTAGATCGCACCTACTTAGGCGCTTTACTTTGAGTAAATTATTTCATCACCACTGCTCTCAAAACGGTGAAGGAAGATATCGTAAGATAACCGGCATGTCGTAGAACCATGACATCTACCAACCCGCACTGGGCCCGCGTGCAGGATTACGGCCGGATACGACCTGTGACCCAGCAGTGTGAACATGGTATGCTAAAGTTTACTGAACGTAACATAATTATATTTGTTGATCTGTACATTGAAAATAAATGATGGAACTAATTTTGGTATCATAAATTCATACCAAAATATTCATAATTCGATATGTTTGCTCTTTCTGCTGGTAGTTTCAAAAATATTGTACTCAAAACACTTGGTCAATAGTCATTTTAATATTGATTAAGATTTGCCTTCTAAGTTTTTGCTTTGTTTGCTAAATTTACTTTTGTTTTATTATATAACACAAGAAACGTTTTCTTTTCTTTTTTTAACTTAAATTGTTGTAGTTTGTAGGTTTTAGTTTAAATAGCATGGTTTGTAAAGATTATTATTTTTTTTATTTTTTTATTTTTTATGTGTATTTCGTGGAAAATGTGGTTGGTTACACATTTGGCCGTATCTTTTTGTATTTCTTCCTATAAAATGTAATGTGTCACTGTTTGTTTTCCCAAATAAATAAAATAAAAAAAATAAAGAGCTTCCGACCTAGGGCGCTCGAGTTCGTCTATCCTCAAGTCTATGTGTATTATTCAATGTTATCAAAAATCTTTTGCTCTGATCTCCTCTCAGTGGTCAGCACAAAGTCTTCATTCTTTAAAAGCCTTCAAAAATTCCTGTATGTATAAAGTATGTATGTTATCAATCACTAACCTCAATTGCAGGCCACTTGCCAAGCCTCTTGTTGATTTCATCTGCGGCGGTCGTGACATTCTCTCCAATGAAGATCGGATGCGCGTTCAACGGCCGCAGTGACGTCAGGTTGCGATGTAGCAGGAACAGCTCGGGACGGTCGCCATCTTCCCGCAGAGTGAATACTGTTGTACCTGTAAACATTTTAATTTATTAATTTTCCGCTCGTATTAATGGTAAGCGCGATGATCACCTTACCATTAATACGATTACCTTCTACTTACCTTCTATATATGAAAGATAGAGAGCGAGAGAGGGGTCACACCGCGCGATGGGGGGGGGGGGGGGCAAAGAGCACAGAGGTCTTTGCCCTCCAGTGGGACAATAATAGACTGGTATTATTATTAATGGTAAAGCAAGCAGTAGCTCTATGTAAAATAATAATATTCAGTTGAATTCGGTTAGACTAGAAGGTGACCCCAACATAGTTGGGAAACGGTTACATATATGACGATGGGGTTTATTTATAAACGATGATTAAAGTTAAGTGACGTTTAGACGTCAAAAATGTATGGTTAAACAGTCACTAAGCTACTTAACTTTAAGCAATGTTTATGAATAAAGGGGTATATGTTTTACTGATCAGTAGGTTTTAAGACCTGATTAGCAGGTTGTATGCCAAGTTTGATTTAAAGACCGCTATAACTTGGGTGTTTGCTTCGATTCCCAGATTAGACAGTGTTATTGGGGGTTTCCACTAGGAATTTCCCTGTAGTTTTTAGCATTTACATACTAAAAACTACAGTCCGGCCGTCGAGAGAATGCGTTACTGACACGATTCTAGTAGCTATTAGAGATCAAATTCGCAAAACACGTATTCGTTTGTATGAGACTGACAGGTTTCAAGAACGCATTCTCTCGTCGGCTGCACCTTAACGAAATGTGGGTGTCCACGGATATTACTTTATATTATTGACAATTACCAGTACCCGGTGCCTCGCTGGCGTCATCCACGATTTTGGCCCAGCGGCTGAGCAGTTCGATCATCCTGGGCTGGTCGCTGGTGTACGTGTGGCGCCAGTATGAGTAGTGTGTGTGGTCGGCTGCTCGGTCGCTGCCTTTCCCTATTGCCGGCTGTTCGTCCTTCAGAGTTGAGTTTACAAGTAGTTGGCGGCCTTTGTTTAACCTAGAGAGAAAAGTAACGTTATTTTTCGACTTATACGACGCTCCACGAACTTTTTGTCTTCTAAAATACTCAGTAAGGTTTTAATAGTAAACAGTAAGTAGGTTATTTTTTTCTTCCATTTACGCATGAAATAACTAACTAAAAATCACATTTGAAAGGACAAATCAAAATCAAATGATAGTAAACGATAGTAACTCGTACAGTAAGTGTTAAAACTATACTAATACTACTTTTGGGACAGATTGAACAGTTATATATTGCAGTCCTGCAATAATTAAACTAATACTGAAAATACGTATTTGTATGAAAAGAAATATTAAAAAATTACATTAATAATATGTAAAATACTTCAAGAATAACGCTTCGGCCAAACCTGCGCGTCAAGTTCGCGGGACGCGAGACGCGAATCGAGAGCGTCAACAACGCGAAACTAAACGTGAACACCTGCGCGACTACAGCCTTACAGCGGTCGCGTAGGTGTGCCAGGCGCCATAGATGAACACGAGCGGCCTCCGCTGCGCGAGTCGCCACTGACACTCCCGCTTCGCGGTCGCGCAGGTCTGGCCGAAGATTTAGACACTGAACCATATTGGCCAATAACCCCCTCTTTATAAGCGTTGCATAAATTAAAGTTATGATTAGCGTCTGCCTAACCATATTTTTAAATGTCTCTAACTAACTCTAAGCAATGTTTATAATTAAGGGATAAACCTAATGTAATAAACGGGGAATGGCCTAACATTGTCTGTGTAGATGATGTGCCAATGTCATCAAAAGTGGGTGGGGGTGGGGGGAGGGGTTGATCAATAATCCCATACCTGACTCCGGCAGCTCCAGCCTTCATCCACATCTGCAGGATCTTGTCAAACTCTTTGACCACCTCCTCGTTGTTGAAGTTCAGGTCGGGCTGGCTCTCCTCGTACTGATGCAGGTAATGTGCCTGGCGCTTCTCGTTCCACGTCCAAGCTGATGTGTTAAGGGTTGATACCTGGGGGTATTAGTATGTTTTGTTGAGAAAATTCCTTCTTTTACTTATGAGCTAATTCCTACAACAATTTGCACAGTTTCAAAAAGTTAACATGTTTTCTAGTGAGATAAAACGTATGCAAAATATACTGTGTGCACATGGCTTAAAGTCTATTTTCCAACAACTGGATCTAGTCCAGTAAAAAGGATGCCTTTTATTTGTTACGATTTACGAACCACCACCACCTGATAATCATCAGTTGGTGTCAGTGTTGTAATAATCAAGGACGCGGGCCTAGTGCGGCTTAGTTCATGTAACTTGTCTTTTTGGATTTTTTTGGTTCCAGACACTAGTTTTCTCAAGTTTTCCATCACCGTTTTTATAACATTGGTGATGCATATAAATTGTGTAAAGTGTATGGCTGTTTGGACCTCGAAGCTACGACCAAGAACTCGTTTAAGTCTGTGCCACCACTGTTCACGCTTAAACTATCTTTAACTAGCTGACCCGGCGAACTTCGTACCGCCGCAGGATCAATGAGAAAATGAATTATTTTCATTTTTTTTTTTTCGTGAAAATTTCCCATCTTTTAATAGTTATGCTGCTATTAAGGGCGGAGACAAATCCAACAGCCCTTCTTGAGTTATAAATGGTGTAATAACTAACCCGAATTTGTTTTATTTTTTAATTATGTTTTTTTACAACTTACCCAGTTATTAGGAGCCTTCCTGATCCTGCCCGTCGTATCGAAGTCGGTGCCCTCCTTCCATACGAAGTAGTTCTCGTAGCCCTCGGTCTTGTTCTCGCTCAGTTTGAACCACGGGTGATCCACAGACACGTAGTTGGGGATTAGGTCAACGATCACCCTGTAATGATGAAAGGTTTTAGTTGGGTTGCCATATTATAAAGGGGGTGACAGAATTACCAGGTGAAGGAGTAAAGTTAAAAGGATAAGTAGCAATGTTTTCACATGCTAATTACAATAAACTATGATCACCATGGCAATTTCGACTTTAATCCGAACATAAATAGCATTACGCCTGTGCTCCCCTGAAATGATGGGAAAGAGTCCACATTTCGCCAGTTGTGTGATAAGTCCCATATTATAGGGGCGGCGAGCCTCTGAGCTGTAACTCAGGATTTCCTAATGGATAATCCAATAACACGTATTCCGACCCGGTGATTGAACCTAGCCCTTCACGCTCAGCGGTCACGCTTGCGGCCACAAGACGACTTTTCAATACATGTTTTAATTATTCAAACCCATTGAACAATTCTCGACATCAGAGCCATCTGGTCCGATATCCATTTTTGCAACTTTTCAGGAGCGAAAATAATCATTGAAAATAAATAATTGTTCTATAATTTTGAAGATTACACGCACGAACACGGAAGACGGAGAACACGGCTATAATTATAGCAGTGTTCTCCTTAATCTTCAATTATTTATTTTAAATGTTTATTTTCGCTCTCCTGAAAAATTGCAAAAATGTATATCCGACCAGATGGCTCTGATGTCGAGAAAACAACACAAAAAAAATCAACCAAATATACTTACTTGATACCGAATTCCTTAGCCTTCTTGACGAAAGTCTCGAAGCTCTGTTTGGCAGTAGGTACGGAATCGATGTCGTAAGTAGGCACATCGAAGAAGATGCCCTGGACCTTGAAACTCTTCAGCACCGGTAGATGGCCCTCCACGACGGCGTATTCATGGTCATCTATGTTCACTAAGGGGCCCTTCTCGGACCTAGAAGAATTTAGCAGTTATATTATGGAAGATCAAAGTTTTAACAACCAGCGGCTTATAATGAAAATAAAGTCTGTGTTGCCTTTTCTGGCCAATTCATTAAGATCATTAAGTTGTAAAGCCAGCATTTCCTTGGCAATTCAAAGAAAAGTGTAAAAGTCTAAAGTAATAATTGATTTTAAAAACACAAGACTCAACTTGAAACAAAAACTAAACCGATCGCGCCGCACTGCAAGATATTCGTTAGTTCTGATTCTACACTACTAAAAACATAATATACTAGACACGATTAGAAAGACACGCAGCGTCGATCCCAAATAAAATGTTCAAAAAGGGCAGCAGGATGATCATGACTCATCAAGCTTCGACTAATGGGAAACTATGAATTATCTAATGTAGTGCTACTCCCGGGAGTCTTGCGTCGCTTTGTGAATTAGTACACTACGTACCAAGTCAAGGGCTCCGGTGGGGCACACTTAGGAGCCCTGACGATGATGGTGATGGCCCCAGCCAGCATGCACAGCCACAGCGCCCAGAACAGGATGAACATTGCCCAGCGCAGGTTCACCCAGAACGGATCCTCGGCATACTTGAGCAGCTCCTCTTTTGTTAACCCGGAGAATTGCTGTGAAGGAATTGTTTTGGTTTAATAAAGTATTCTTTCTTCCAATCTCGTCCTCTCGTCCTCTCGTCGTCCTCTCGTCCAACGGTAAATAGCCAGTCAGCAAGGTAGCGAAGGTGGCTGCCCAGTGTGCGACAAAATAGTCGGTAAGGCGGTTAACGCGAATCAGTACTACGTTGGATAAAGTGTTCTGGTTAAATACGGCAGGAGTCGTATGCAGCGTACCTGCTAGTTGTTACGTATTTTGCGAATCTCTGTGCAGATTAAAACAGTTCTCAAAACACAGCCAGCAGAAAACCAAAATTGTGAAAATTATATCCTCCATAAAGAAGTTGTCTCTATAACCCATGACAAATAAATAAACAGGAAAAAGAGTAGAGTCGAAATAAACAGTTGAGACGAGTTGAAATAAACAGGGTAAAGAGTGGAGTCGTTATTTTAAGTTCATCATCAGTCCATTATAATTCCATCCATCTAATTTTCTAATACACAGTTGGCGTTTGCGTTGGGTTTTTACTAATTAATCTTCGAGAAACAAAAACAATCTTCTGCAGTCGGTATTAAAGTATAGTACAGTTAATAAAGACGAACTAGGTCGAGCTCAGTAATCATTGTTAATCGTTTACTGCAATGACGATCTGTATCGGATGTTTTTATAGCTCACTTTTATAAAAAGAAATATTTTTCTTGTGCGAAAAATGAGGAGAAATGTGATTTACACGTCATTATTACATTATTATGATTATGGGAATATTTAATATCGATGTTTTGGAAAATTTTATATATGTTTTGTTTCACTGTGCACCTAGCTTCTGACGTGTGCCCGTGTAGGTTTATATCAATTGAAATATTTTGAATTCCCTTACGTTCTTTGAAGACAAAGCCGTAAAACTCCTGTTAACACGTATCCCGTATAATCAGGGTGTAATCAAGCTATTGCAAATAATACGAACCGGTCTTCTATAAGTAGATCCTTCAGCATCTACCAAGAGTGAACTTTTATAAAAAATGCGATTATAGAAAAATAAATAAGAGGATAAATCAGAACTGAGGCGTCTGTACATTTTGAGCAAAAACAACTCTTTACCTACTCGATTCAATTGCCATTCAATTATTTTATTAGTAGTTATTGCTTCGTTAATTATTGTAAATATTTACAGGACAAGATGACACATTGGTTATTTGATAAATAAATACCTATGTCACGTTGACATTCCAGCCCAATGAGCAAAATGTTATTTTTTATAGTTTACCGAAAGAGTTTTTCCTGTTTTCAAGTAATCTTTATCTAATATATAAAATTCTCGTGTCACAGTTTTCGTTGCCATACTCCTCCGAAACTGCTTAACCGATTCTTATGAAATTTTTTGTGCATATCGGGTAGGTCTGAGAATAGGCCAACATCTATTTTTCATACAAAAAAAAAATCCTTATATCGCAAAGCAACGTTTGCGGCGGTCAGCTAGTATTATATATTTAGCTACTTATAGCAATGTGTGATAGAGGATGCTAATTTATAAATAATTTATCAAGCGTGAATGATAAATAATTATAAAGCCCTGAAGTCCAGCTGGCAAGTGCCATACCTTAACTCATTGTGAGAGACAATAACAAGTTAGGTAATTGCTAAGTAACGAACTCAGATACGGAATATAAAACATTAGGAAGGCCATGAAAATATTGTTAGTTGAATGTAGGTGCTAGTTTGGGATTCTGTTGGAGATTGGGTAATCTCGAAAGGGGAGGGCCCGTGGCTAAATAATAACAGCCGCAAAGGTAGATCGATCAAGTTAAGCTACGCTTGCCGCGGTTGATCAGTGGATGAGTGACCATCTTTACATACTGACACCCCTCCGTGCCTCGGAAAGCACGCGGCTGTCATACGTGGATCTTTGACAGTCGTTAGAGGTAGTCAGAAGCCCGAAAGTTCGACAACCAGTCTTACTAAGGGGTATCCTATCGTATTACCCAGTCACTTGGCTGTGAAGGTCAGATAGGCAGTCACTCCATGTAAAATACTGGTATTCATCTGCATCCGATTAGACTGGAAGCCGCCCCCAAAATAGTTGGGAAAAGGCGAGGCAGATGATTGTCTATTTTCTAAAGTTTATCAAAATTAAATCATGGCACCAATTGGTACAGACGCCAGCAGGTCAAGCTAGCCGAAACTGACTGTCAAACGGCCGAAATTTTCCCAATCAACCTTGAACCTAAAACTTTAGGGAAAAAGTTGAAAATCTATTTAAGAAATTTGACAGCTTGATGTGCTGGCGTCTGTACATTCTTGTTATGATTTAATTTGGCTGCTTTGCGTACAAATAATACAGCAGCAGATACCGCAGATTTATAAAGTTCAATACAAATTCGGTTTGTTGCTGATGAGACAATTTGATCGACTGAAATTGTGCTATTCCGAGAACAGTTGTACTTAAATTAAATCAATAGGACTAGACATAAACTCTAACACAATATTTAATGGCCAATACAAATCCTCTTTTCTGTACTAATAGATATTAAATGTAGTTTTGATAGGTTTAAATGCCTGCATTTAAACCTATCAAAACTACATTTAATATCTTTTCGTGGCTCTCTTGGGAGTTCCCGGGTATTGAAAAGACTTAAGGCGCTTGTTCACTTACCCGCTTATTAGCATCCAACTCAATCTTCGCGTCGCCGTTCCTGTGGTCCTCGACCACATACTTGGCGTCGGCCATGTCGACTCTGGTCACGATCTTGGCCTCCTCCTCCTTTGGCAGCAGCTTCTCTTCCGCGCCGTCAGGAGAGATCTTCTCCTTAGACTTGGAGAGATTCGATTTTGAGGTACGTAATTCTGAGAAAAAAAATGGTAAGTAATTATAATTCCCTGAATATTTAGCAGAAGTGTAATGGGATGAACATAAAGAACCGTTTCTGAATCAATGATGTGTGTTTGATGAGATAATTCCGAAGACACTTTCCTGCAAAGTCAGCCCCGCTGTCATATTGCAGACTGGCTAATGTTTATTACCACGACAGGAGCTTTTCTCGTGTGTCATATACATATAGTTTAAGCCGACAGAAGAATATTTTAAAGCAAACGTGCAGGGATAGAGACGTCAGTGTCGCCAATCTCATTAATTATACATTACGAGGTAACTACACCGCTAGGCAACCGGACTACTGCAGTACGACGCACCCACAGTAGGTCAGATAGAAGATGGGTAACCGCAGCCTATACCTAGAACGGCGTGCGGAAAGTTCTTGTGGCTTTTAAAAACCCCATGTTCAACGAATAAAACCAAACGCAATATCTCTTTAAATGTTTTCGTTCAAAAACACCGACTTCTTACCCCATTCAGACGAAACAGTATCTGATTTTTTTTTTATTTTATCAAATTAATCCTGCGGATTGCATGTTTGTTATCTAGAAACCCCCAATATTCTTAAACTAACCACGATACAGCACAACACCAGAGGCTAAATAAAACGACACTGAACCGACTCAAAAACACTCAACAACTACGAAAAACGTACCAAAACCACGTAGAAAAATATCGCAGTGCGAATATACCACAGCCCTCTGTTACGTCACACGCACTCCTCAACCGGGGCACGTTTTCGCACTAACGATCCAGCTCAGAAACCCGCGGCTCGCCGTATAGCGGTACTAAATTCTGGAATAGATACTGTATTCTATTCTTGTCTCCTGTCCTTGTCGTGTTTAAAATGTCACCCTGCTACCGTGGATTGTAACTCCTATGTTATTCCCACGTGGTTTGCAAAATTAAATTAGGTCATGGGGATTCTAAAGTAATTGACCCTTAGTTTAAAGTCACCCCTCGGAAAAAATGAGTGTTTATTATTACTTATGTTGACCTGGCGGTTTAAGAGCACTATTCAGTAAGGACGCGAAGTCTTTTAGATGAAGATAAAAACGTGCGATGATGCAAATTCTCAACTGGTTATCAACATTCCATCCGTATCATAGAACCGTCGGATGAAAATGTTATCAAAGAACTACAATGTGTTTTCTCTGACGAAGCAACAAAGGGTCTAATCAACTTTCTAAATTAATACAACTCACTTTCTCAAAGCTTCGGTGTTTATCACTCCGACACAAAAATACGACTGCAATCGCACGAAAGTGCCAGACGCTTATATCAAGCATGCGTATGTACGTGTAATAAAACAAAAAATCTCTGCAAAATAAAGGAATGAGACGATTACTCGTAGCAAGATGAATTCGGCGATTCCCGAAAGTCAGCGGGCGCTGCAAGCAACTTTTTGTCTCGAGAACCTGATTTATATGGAAGTCAGTGCAATGCAATGAAGCTGATTTTTTGCGAACAAAATATGTCGGCTGATGTAATTGATGGGACGTACAGCATCACAAAGAAGTATTTCTTTATGCGTATAATTATATGGGAGGCACAAATTAGAGGGCAAAGCGCTTTTACGTGTAACAAGACTTTCTCTGGGCTTCGAGTTTTCAGCATAAATAAGAATCAGTAAAAAAGGTGGTACTTATTCTGGAGCACATTTCATTTTGGCCCTTTTCAACACGAATTTATAACATTTTCTAAAAAACTGTAATCGAAGGAAGATTTCAAAGTATCTCACCTACAGCACAAAATTTTACAAGAAATTCAACACTGAAGAAACTGACGCAACGAAACACGCACGAATTCGTCAATCCTCTTAGAGCACCAATAGACCACTAGCTTTGAAACAAAGTAGGTAAACTCGTCTTAGATTACGCCTAATGGAATAATAGCTTCGAACCAAATTGATAAACAACTCACAGGCTAACGAGCTTAGATAACGATGGCCAATGAAGGTGTGTTTAGATAGTTGACCCTTTTAGGCCTGGACATCTTAATAAGATAGATAATTACACCTCCCTTACAAAAAAAATACAAATGCGTTCATGAGTTATGTATTTTTTTTTTTTTTTTGTAACGAGGACTATTCGTCGACTTTCCATGTTTTGATAGCTATATTTTAGCTTTGAGTACTAAGCGACATTCGCCCTAAAAAGTCCTAAGAGATAACTCATTTAAAAACTGCTGTGCCTTCTGTGATAGCTATATTTTAGCTTTGAGTACTAAGCGACATTCGCCCTAAAAAGTCCTAAGAGATAACTCATTTAAAAACTGCTGTGCCTTCTGTACCTGCATCACAGAAACAATATACATAAGTAGATTGTAGATTGGATATAGTGCCATACTTCACTAATGGCACTATATCCAAAAAAACTGGCTGTGGTTGTACACGGGCAATGCAAGCGCAGTTGTAAATGTACAGCTCCCGGGTTAAATTCTGAGATGTAGGGACATAGATACTTGGCACACTTCGCCACCCCACGTTTATTTGCTAGATTATCGTGAGTGGCCCCGTTTCCTCAAGTAATTGAGTAGCCACGCATGTAGTGTAGACTTTGCCAAGTAATGCGGGGTCGAGGGATACTCAAAAGAAATGCATTAGTTGGAATGCGGTATGGATTTGTATATGTAGGTAGGTACAATAACACGAGATAAGACATACGATGTGTTTATGTATCGTGCGTGCTTAAACTTCCGAATTCGAGGTGCAAATTGAATCGGCCTTGTGCTGGACAAAATTATGTGTCGATATACATTAGGACAAATAGGAAACAAGTTGACGATGGAAAGCCCCGTTTGATGATGCAACAACTACAGGAAATTACTCCAAATGTGAGTTTAGGGTAGAGACAAATTTGGGCGGAAAATAGTGCTGAAATCTCGCGCGTATTTTCGCTCTGCAGCGCAGCAAGTTACAAACGTTCCGAAATTGCTTTATATGGGCGAAAAAAAAAGCGCTTTTGCGACTTTGCTATGCCCCATTTTTCCACTCAAAATTGACCCTATGCAAAATGGCATGGTATGCCGAAATGGCAAACATTTGATAAAACACAAAACAAACATGAGGTACTCCCTACACTCACCTACTCCTTTCTTCACAATGAACTATACAGGCAGTTTAGATTGAACATCAATGAGAACAATGGTCAATTTTACAGTAATATCCACTGGAAATTAAATCAGCTCCAACACAACCAGAGTGATAACAGTCCCTTTGGTACTGGTCAGAACCACAGGCTCGGAGTAATAACCAAGCAGTCGTGTGATAGAAAATTAGCGATATAAGTACTTAGAAACGTGTGTAAAACTAAAAATAGAAGGTATGAATTATTACTTATTAAGCGAATTGCGAATATATTCAAACTGTATTGTATTTCACTGATGACTAAGTAATTTGATGTACTTGTTTCGTGTTGATTTCATTTGTCGATACGCTAGTAATATAAATTGCGAAGTTTATTTATTAACATGAATATAAAAGTTTATTAGCTGCTTGTGTAGTGAGTATTAATTAACTAACCGATTAATATATAGGAATGAGTTTTCTTTATTCTTCGGGTGGTTAGCCACACACGAGGTAGTGACACGCCCAATTTTAAGTGTGACGAGAATTATAGTACTCTCGTGAAGTCTCGACTAAGGTTACCTACCACCCGTCCGGATTTGTCCGGCTTTTTGACCCTCCGTCTAACTTCGTATGGCTTCGTCATTTGTTTTAAATATATGGGGAATAGGGGATATATTTAAGAAAATAAAAAAGTTTAATAAATACTTAGTAAAAATATCCGGAGTTTTTTGCGGCATCAGTCTATTTTTAGGACTTTTAAAATTACGAAATGGTAACCCCAGTTCCCAACCACCTCTTGCTAGTCATGTTTTTACCCTAGCCAAGATATGCCTATGAGTGTTTTACTGTCAAGTATGTTTTCTAGAAAGCATGATGAAAATTTAAACATAGGCGTGATGTTTTCCCCGAAGGGGTGGGCAGAGTGTA
The DNA here is from genome assembly GCA_949629185.1 of Apamea crenata. Classification (NCBI taxonomy): domain Eukaryota; kingdom Metazoa; phylum Arthropoda; class Insecta; order Lepidoptera; family Noctuidae; genus Apamea; species Apamea crenata. The sequence goes on from OX451371.1 coordinate 14,241,972, forward strand.
ACAGCCGCCCACATTTGACTTAGATGTTATTGTGACTTAGATATTATTGTTGTTATTCACAATACATTTCTTGATGATTTCATAATTTATTTTAATATGAATAAAATTGATTGAATTAATTTGTCAATAGTACATACGGCGCATTATGCGCAAAAGAATGCTATGCGTGTACATTTATGAAATTGATCATAAACACCTAATATACGTAGCTGCCTCATTTTATTGCATAGTGTGCTAATTATAAGCCAACTTGGAAACATGATTATACATGTAGGTATTATTGCAGGAAAAAGGTCTCGAGCATACGGGGCATTCCCATACACAAAATAATACCAGGGTGAAGTCACTTTATTACAAAATTTATTTACACAATTTATTATTAAAAAAATATTAATTAAATCCACAGTATTCATTTCCAATCTGAAAACCTTTGAATTCCTTTCATCAGTACATCTGGCACAAAATAATTCCAATTATGGTTCATCTGCAATAGTTTGAAAAATATAAAATGCATAGACAACAACATTCAAGTATTTTGATGTAAACTATCCAGAAACTGTTGAAATAATTGATTTCTTTCTCTCTGTATACTATTTGATTCTTGTACTATATTTATTAGCCTATCTAACTTTTCTTCCACAGTTCGTTGTCTATTTCTCATTTCTAATGTTATTTTCCTAAAGTCTGTGTACCGTCTCCTGTTCAATTTTCTTTTAGACTCTTCACTTTGACCATTTGATGTTTCACCGTTTTCTTGTATGTCTGGCTCGTAGGTTGAAGGCTCGGCTATAGCCAATAAGGCTTTGGTCACACTCTCTGTAGTCCCATCTTGTATCCTCTGCTGAATCTCAGGCTGGTATTCTCCATTCACATTATAAATCTGCTCAAAAACTTCAAAATAAGGCCATTTGACAACAACCACTTCATTCCTATTTCTCTTTTTAAGTAACCTTATGTATGTTTGTTTTAAATTTCGAAATTTCTTATCACAACAGTCTGGGCCTTTTCCAACCGCGTTGGCTATGTCAACCCAAACATTCTTTTTCTTCACTTTTGGACTTCGGAACTTTTCAACGTTCTGTAGATATAAGTTTAGCAGCATTTGGATACTGCTGTGTTCCCAGTGGTCGTCTACATCGTCGCCTGTGTCTGTTTCCATTATTTCACTTTGGTTTAGTTGCATGTATACCTCCTCAGTCTCCAGATACTCAACAGGTTCAGCTGAAAATAAACTCTATGGTGATAGCCTTCTTTATAAGAGACAAGTGTTTGATTGTACAAGCTGTTGGTTGTCAGATATCAATTGGAGTTAGTTGACCAATTTGTGACAAGCGGTCCATTCACACACATGTCCTGTTGAAGTGAATTCAATTTGCAGGAAGTTTCTTATCTACACAAATAGATTGAAATGTCACTTGTCTATGTTCAAAGAGAAAAGTAAAAAAATATTATTACCACTCATTTGCTGGATCTCTTCTTCAAAATCTATGTGATTAATATTATCCTTGATACAAATAACGTTTTTATAAATGCAAACAAACTTGTGTCTTGCATCATTCAGCGGACGAGAACAAAATGGCGCTGACTGCCGCGGCGAATAAAGCGCTTTATAACCCGACCGAAAGAAAGAGTCGCCTTGGTAAAACCAAATTAGGTCATAATGTAACTTATAATAAGTGCATAACCTTGTAGTTTATGGTTTTAACGTGTTAAAATAACTGTAAAATAATCTTAAAACAATAAAAACGATGGATAAGTAACAAAATGCTAAATGAAAAAATTAAATAGAGCACACGAGAAAGCTTTTCATTTTTGTCGGGTTGCATCCTTGCTTTGACGTTTGCTGTCGGCCTTGTTATCTTTGCCTTTCATTGATAACGTCATGAGTTCATGACAATAAAATTGATAACAGAGACAGGCCGAGGGCAGAGACCAATCAAGGCTCCTCATTTGAATACGATCTTGATGAAAATGACGTCACAATGAAATCGCAATCTTTAGGACGCAATAATTAGGACACTCGACAGTAAATTATAGGTATACCTAACATAAGAAAAACGGTCAAAATACACAAATAGTAGCATGTGATCTGATAAAACAATGGAAATACCTGTATCCGTCTCAGGGATGGGCTTGTAAGACGCGACGTGTTCGTCTTCTTTCACCTGCCCTCCATCTATGGAGAGATGGTTTTTCCGCGGCTCCGACATGATGAATTAGGGACACGCCCGACCGGTTTTGCAATACCAAGAAAGTAGGCCCTTTCCCTTCAATAAATTATAATTGAAATAATTAACTTTCACAAAGCACTTCTGCTGCTCCGCTCACTACTCAACAGCTGTCAGCGAAACGAATGAAGGAGAGAATGAGTTATTGTTAAAAGACCGATAATGCCACGCCCTCACTACAATATCAATCTTTAGTTCATTCGTATTTAGGGGTGCGTTCAATTTTATATCGAAGAGAACGGCTAAATCGGCTAAATCTCGGCTAGTCTTGGATTATACAAACTCACGCCTTTTTCCCATGGGGGTAGGTAGAAACTACAGAACGACACGTGCTTATTCTTCTTCAAATCGATGTTACCACATCAATGCTGTACGGATTGCTGTAGTTGAACAACTTCGTGACCTGGGTGTGATTCTTGATTCAAGGTTAAGTTTTGTTCCACATTGTGATGACATTGTTGAAAGAGCTACTAAAATGTTGGGTTTCATCAGATAACGCTCTGGTAAGTAGCGTACTCGAGTTCGGGAGTGCCATATGGAATCCGCATTATAATATATGGTTCATTCTAATTGAATCGAGTCAATTCAACGATCCTTTACGCGGCAACTTGCTTTCCTTGCCACTGGCTTCAGTGCGAGTTGCTCGTTTGACGAACGACTGCGTTTCTTCCATATGTCAAGCTTAAGCGCTTATTACACTATCCAATTTAAGCAATGCTAACAAAGAACACTCTAACAGAACAGTTCAGTTAGAACTGTTCTTACAGCGATTACATCTGCCGATTTCCTAGTTAGCATTGCTTAAAATTGGATAGTGTAATAAGCCCTTTACAGCTACGCCGACGCATGATAGACTTTGACTAGCTATGCTTGCGGAGTATTGTTAACGGTTCTTTTAAATCTGACGGACTTCTCGAGCGCATTGAAATAAACGTGCCTAAACTTAATGCTCGGAGAAAATGCACGTCCTTTTTCAATGTCCCTCGTCATAAAACCAGCTTAGGAATGAACGCTCCGATGGCTAGGCTAACGTCCACGCATGTACAGACGCCAGCACATCAAGCTACTATAACCTGTCAAATTTCTTTAATAGATTTTCAACTTTATAGCTAAATTATTAAGGTTCAAGGTTGATTGGGAAAGTTTGACAGTTTCGGATAGCTTGACCTGCTGGCGTCTGTACAACAATTTTTGCAATATTTATGATTTCTTCCACGACCATCCCACGCGTTTTAGATCTAAGATTATAAATGAGGGGAAGTCTGCAGACATTAAAACAAAATAATATTATTTTAATCAATGTTTTAGTCCATCAACCCATGTCATTTTGTGCGTAGAGTGGAACGCAAAACGTCAAAAATATTATAATAGTCATTCAGGTCCAGTCAACTGTCAAAAAGTTTTAAAATTGTCAAAACAATCAGCAGCAGCAGCCACCTGTGCTAGCCGATATATTACTTTACTCTATGGTGCTAGCTCAATAGTTTAAAATAAAAATATTATTTCAGTATACAAGTATTAAATAATAACATAGGAAAATGAATGAAAACAGTTACTCTAATAATTATCAATTATTTCAGTTTGTGTTAATATGTTGAATTTAATTTAACTCATTTTTTGTTAATTGTTATGTAAGTTGTAATATTTTAGATAATTTTATATCATATATAGTTAAAATCTTTTATAATGTGCACAATACCACCTCCTCCGCCGCCACCTACACTGCCCGATATCAGTTCGTCCACGAAAGAAGTAAAAAGCGACTATATTTACAAGCAGAGTTTATATCCTACAATATGTACTTGGACTTCTGAAGACGAGTTAAGGGAAGCGTGTATAAGAAACAAAATATGTTGTGAAAGACCACCTTTCAGATACAAGTATAGATATTTTAAATCTATAAAACAAATAGGTCCAACTTGTGGTTTAGTTGCTTTATCAATGTCAGTCAATGGAGCAATGTTGCCTGAAGAATTGTTAACTATTGCAAGATTAGAAGGTTTCACAAGCAATGGAGAGATGTTCAGCTGCAAACAAATGGTCAAACTGACTGAGAAAGTGCACAGCTTAGCCAAGATAGAGCATGTTAGCTGTATGTTGAAACGAGGGGGCCTATTTAGCTCGGAGACAATTGAAAGACTTATGAATGGTGCTGTTCTTTTAGTTCCGTATCCTTTTCAAATACTAGCAAACTACTAAGTATACACCAAGTACTGGTTTGCTAAATATTTGTTTTTTAAATGTTTGGTTTACCAAATATTTATTTTATCAAATGTTTAATTTTTTTTAATTTTAGGCATATTAACCATGCTTTGTTTTTCAAACAAACTTTATTTGTGATTATGAATCTGAACTTTAATAATCATTATTTCCAGCCATAAAATGAACACAAATAACCTTTAACTCTACAATCAGCTATGACGCAGACTGTGATCACTCACCATGTCTAAGGAATGGTCGCACGGCGCACTGGGCTATAGTCTGTGGAGTTATTGTGGTCAATGACCCTGGAGAACACTATGTCGATGACCCCAAAAATGTGTATGTTCTGTGCAAACATGGCAAGTCCAATTATTTAGCTGCCTGGAACTTGTATGATCTCGCACAGAGTAACAATAATCTGTATGAGTTCTCTCCTAAAAAAGGAACTGATGGCTTAGTTTATATTCTACCAGAAGGGGGATTAGGAGGGGAGAATGGACTGAGGGACCAATTTTTGATATTTGAAGGTTTTTGATTAGTATTAGGCACAAATGTTGAATCATATCAAAATAGATGATCAAATCAATAATGTTGGTACTTTTTATGAAAACTTTTAAATTATTGCACAAGAATTTATCATGTCAATAGTAAAATTTAAGATATGAATCTAAGTTAAAAATCGTGAATATCCTTTTCATTGTTTAAATACCTTATTTATTATTGTATGTTTTTAATCAAGATGTTTGGGGTATCCAAAGTACCTAGAAGATAGTTCATTGAATGAATTAATTAATATCATTGATATTACTAAGGAATGTTGTTAAGAAGAGCTTGTTTATAAAGTGTGGTCTTCAATTAAGTAATAATTATACTATGTAGAAGCCAAAGGGACAATATTATATTTTGTTGAATTTTTAATAAAAATAAAATAAATAAAAGACAAGTTTGTTTTAATGCAAAATGTTTATTTGTACAATAAATACAAATTATACTTGCAAATTATGATAAAATAATAAATCTCATCACATTACTTAAAAATATCGTAATGAAATCATATTTTTATTGACTTACAAGTCAAATTAAATGAACATTAAATCCTCAAGAAACATTCACATTATTGCACAGTCTATTTTGCATTTTTGCGAAGAATGCATTGAATTCAATTAATTGTTAATGAAACATAAAATGTAAGATATTTTTGTACTAATTTATTCAACTTAAATGAACTTTCCATAGCACTAATATAAGTTTGTTTGGCCATTTCACATGGACATAACAATTTGTGATGATTAATTTACAAATAATACATTATAAACGTCGATGACGATTCTGGCTTTTAAGCTCATTTGCAAAATAAATAAAATTTGAATTCCATTGTAATAAAGAAGTATGCCAAGTGAATCAATCAGTCAGCAGTAATGAGATCAAAATCATAGTTTCGAGGGCAGGGATCTATGACTACAGATGTTGAAGCCAATTTGAGGCAATGCACGGCTACAGATGGTCGCCTTCAGCTCAATTCCCGCCCTTATGATATAATTTAAATTATTAAAAATCTTTAACGTGCAAACTCTGCCTCTATGTATCCAATTTTAATACAGTTAAGATCGATTATGTGGGGAGATAGATGCAAGCTTTTTTCGACCTTTTTTAAACTGATTAAATCAAGAAACAAGGTAAGTATCATCTGATATATCAATCATGAAATTCAAGTTGAGACATTATTGCAATATATCTTAAAATCTCATTGAACATAATTCTTCCGCAATATTATCAAATTGTTACTTGTAATCGGCCAGAGTTGCACGTTAGATAAAAATAAAATAATGAATAATACTTAATATTAAAAGTTAATGTCATTATATGGATTCGTTTGGCTAAGCCAATAACGAAAGCTTGGGAGACTTATCACGATGTTTCCTTACTAAGATCAACATGGACTACAATTTGTTTCTGGTCTAAAAGAAGGCTATACTATTAAGGCTTTTTTTTCCCTCTGACACTGGCCACTTTGATATTTCTCAGCCGTGACTTCGAAAGGCAATTGAATAGCTTAATTAAAAACTAGCCTTTATTAGACCAGTAACAATTTTCAATGAGTGTTTGCCTGGCCGAAAATGGTGTAGAAAAACTAAAACTTGAAAAGAAGAAAAACTTGAATGGCAGTCATCAACATCCCAGTTATTTAAGGCCTTGTTTGTTTACAGGTCTTCACCAAAATGATGAGCAAAAAAAGGCCTGTGTAAAACTTTTATGCTACCACTTAATGATTTGCAGTTTTACAATCTCTACACCATGGTCTAACTCTTCGTCTACATGCTGATCTGAGCTTGCGCACATAATGTTTTCGTCATCATACAAAAGTTTTTATGATGGAATTTCAATGGTAGTTTGACGCAGAATTAACACTGAGGAAAATATCATATAATAGTTGAATTGTTTTTTTAATTTTGTTTAACCAATCATTTGACTGCATCAGGGAATTCATAGAGCTGATAGGACAAGGGGGCACGAGATACCGCAAAGTTTCCAGTAATTTATTGTATTTTTAGACATGTTATGCGGGTTCCGGTCAACACACAGGTTGCTCAAAAGCCGCATTACCTTCACGAATAGCTCGACAGAAAGCTCCATCAATATATGAATATTTCCAACAAATAAATGTATTTCATCAATGTTAATTCATAGTGTAGATAGAAGTAGGTAAAGCTAGATAATTCATTTTTGTACGAAGACATTCCTCAATATTTCATAAAAATACAATGACTAAACAGTTGGTACAATTTTAATCAAATTATAATCGTCTCCTTATAAAAAAAAGTTACAGACAAACCATTATACAGATCCTAATATATTATAATAATCGTATATTTTATTACGGATAAATATGAAATGTCTACTGGGCATTATCTTGCACCGCTTATTTGATGGAATATTAAAAATAAGGGTCGTTTACATTTGATAACAAGACCCTAACATTACCGACAAGTTATTCCGTAGCTTATTTTAGATATTACAACATACAAGCGATTTGATATGATACACAGTTATAATTTGTTATTCTATTTGTCAAAACATGATCAATCAATCATAATCAGATCAATATTAACAGTATTATAGATTTGTTCAAGCAATAGCTGGTATAAAAAGCAAATTACCTCTAAGGAAGGGACTACAAGACTTTAATAATGTTTAACTCAGTGCAGAGTTTTACCAAATCTAAATAAAGCGTTTTAAAGAATCATAGTGTTTTTACGAACAGACTCCTTTGACAGTGTCGTTGTATGTTGGGCCGTGATTATGATATCTTCTATTTTCAAATATTCGATCTTTACTCTGCAACTGTGCCCTCCTAAGTGACCAATGAAACGACATTAAGAATCACATCAACTTGCCGTTCGAACCAGCACTACAATGTTAACCAGCTAGGTTCATTAAGTTGGATGCACAGATGTCAGAGTCGGAGTAACGGCTATTGGCTGAGCTTGTCCCAAGTTGCTATACTGTAGCTTGGGACATAGTTTGCATTGTCGCCAAACCCCAACTATATCTAGATAGATTGTGCTAAAAGCGTGATCGAGTAAGTTCTAATTCATATAGAATGACATCATTAAATATTTTGACAAATAGAACAATAATTAACATTGCTGCGTATAATTAGAGTTAAACTGTTATCGACGCTATTTTACAACTGGTCTCCTGTTCTGACATGGTCCACATTCTCTTCTTTTTTAGTTCAAGGATAAAATTGTGTTTAAGCTTAGTTTAAGTTTGATATTAAATATAGGACGCTGCGTTAATGCATATTTGAAGAGTTAAAGCCCTGAAGTTTTTTAACAGTCAATCGGTAAAATCGTTTACTTAAAACTACACTGCAACCGTAATCCGTTACGAAAACCTTGGCTTTACTGACAAGCCGTTAATTGCGCGATTGAAGAAAGTTTTAAAGACGAGTTTATGCTGGGCGGCCGTGCCTTTACACAAATGCACATTCATTTAGCGAGGACTGAAACAATCAACATTTCATTCACTCCCCAACGATGATACGATTATCTACGAATGTAATAATAAATCGAAAACGAAAAATCGATTAGAATTAATCGATTACACAAGCCGTAGCACATCTAAAACAGGATCATGTCAGAACAAGACATGAATAAAATCGAATATAAGATACGGTTAGATTTAAAATGGTAAACAGGCCTAATACTATAATAACACGACTTACACTAGGAGCGTACATTTAAAAAAGTGTTATTACTCTGAAAAAGCGTACATTCAATAATACGCGAACTATTGTCACATTATTTGTGAGGTACATCCCGATGCATACAAACTGCCGTAACATAGTCTTCCCAATAGTTTGATCAAAAACAAGACTTCTTCTTCTTCGTCGTATCGATGATTCCATTTATATATTTTGACCTATTGACCGCCCTAGTCGGATTAATACGACAAAAATTTCAACATGAGTGATGTAGCCAATATTTTATAACAATGTTTTTGATTAGATTTGAAACCTTCCGACCCTGTTCGTCATATGTATTTATTTGTCGATTTATGAGCTGGGCACTGGGGGCACGGCAATTGATATAAAACCAAGCGGTCAATGGCCCTCATAGAGAGAAGGCTTGTGTCCCAGCAGTGGGAACATTATAGGCCGACTATGCTTGTGCAAGCGACCAATAGGTTAAACCAGAATTCTACAAAGACTGGTTCTACATTCTTACGCATTACCTACACATTCCATTAAAAAGCATACTTGTTAGCTAGTTAGTAGTATGGTCTTTTACAGCATGCTCTCCGTGTGTGAAAAATAATCATACACTTTTCGCATTGACACGGCAATTTTACGCTTCTTTAGAATAAGCATGCTCTCTTGCTACTAAACACAGCATGTGTATTCCAGGTTTTATGGGGGCGAAAAAGTACGTGTAATGTACTTTGGGTAGTCAGCCCTCAGACCAACTTTACTAGCTTATCTTTTCAGCACGGCATAGCCACAACTCGTGCCGAAAGAAGACTTTTGTCTCAGTAAAGCTAAACTTGTAATAATTATTTTGGCAATTGGCTTTACTTACTTTCAAAGCGCGTATGATGCTACTAGATATATTCATACTGCTTCGATTTTGAACCTACAAATTAGATTCCCGGTCATTTCTCATTTAACATTGTGAACCCACGTTAAAACTTTAGCATAGGAAATACTTTAACTTTTAACAGCTACATTTAACTATAGATTATGTAAATATCTAGCGTGACTTCGATATGTCAATATATTAAAAGGATAATTATGAAATCTAAGACCAAATTATTCGGAAGTCCTGTGTTACTGTGCCGCGGTTTTCGTTTCGATATTCAAATGTCTTTAAATATTAGCCTACAAGACTGATTAACATTTCTGTAATGTAGGCATCTCTACCAGCGTAACTAACATCGATAAAATGTTTATATTATAGAATATCGACACGAGAAGCCACTCATACAATGTCCAATACTTTTGATGAAATCTCGCATTGGAATACAGACTGTAAGCTCAAGCACTAAAGTCGAAATTTCCATGCCAGATTTCGTCAAACACGTTTTCAGTATACCTAACATACGTACACACAGCCACATATTATCTGAATTACACACATAGCTATATCTAAGTATTACACATAGTATATGTAAAGTTTGAGAATATAGTACTAACTCTATGATATCATGAGACAGTCGTTGGCCTGCAGGGGTACTACTAACGCCCTCTACTGATTATCGCTACAAATTAAACTAGCCGAAATAGAAAATAAGTTTCCAAATTGGCTCGGAATAAATTTCGAATTTCATTATTCAGGACTAAATTATCAAAAATTTTGGCTTGGTCACAAACTAAGGAAGTCGACAACTTTATTAAAGTATGCAAGGAAATCGATCAGGAAGAAATTAGTCGCAATCTCTGTAATATCTTTTAAAATTAAAAACGTTTATCGTTATGTAAAAATCTACATTTCATTCAAAACATCTATGACGTACAAAATTATAAATGTAAAACCGCACTTAGCTGCACTTATATAAAAATTACACACAAATATGACTGCAACATCGCGCTTCCACTGCGTTACGATATTTAAAAAAACTGCATTCACGAATCACAGATAAAAAATAAAATCGCGTACAACACTCGAGCCGAACCTATGCTGATATGTGTCGACGATACTCGTTTCAATAACATAACTATACTATCCATTGACTCGCTCACCGAACTAACTTTAGCCGAAACGAGCTTCTCTATAGAAAAGTTTCGCCGACTGCCTTCTGTCAAATAATCCACCGATATACGTACACCGAAACTCGGCGAAATTTTGGCTAAAACGTAAGCTAAGATTCGTTGAAAGTACATCATCACACGATCACCTCGGGAAAGCTCTCGCCACACGCATAACTTCGGTGGCTACACGCACCGACGCACTAACCTAAATAACATACACATATTGGAAATGTCACGAACCATTATTTCTCGATATATACTGAGTACACGGATAACAACTACATTATATATTAAATATGATAACTAATTTATGAATGACTATGACGATATAGTTAACGCGTTTGAGCCTTCATTATGTAGCTTGAATCACGACATTGAACCATACAGCATGCGAATATATGGCAGAGAACTACGCTAGAGAAATACATTAACAACTTTATAATAAACGCGAAATAAACTCAAGATACATAACAAAAGGCGTGTCCTACGCAATAATCATGGCAGCTCGACAGCTTAATAAATAAACGTTAAATTTTAAAATACATTTGTCAGTTTCGTAAGACAAAGTTTAGAGCCTCATTGCTTCGCTTCGTGTTTCCGAGTGTGTCCGGAGATAGCCGAGCGCGCTAGGGCGAGGGCGGAGGCCTGCGGGCCTGGCGATGCAGCCACAGCGAGTAATAGCGGAAGGGGGGCGCGGCCTAGGACTCCGCGGGCGCCAGCGGAGCCCCGCACGTGGCGATGGGGAAGGTCTTCACGTGCGTCTGCCACTGCGTTGATAGCTGGAAGAACTTCACGCCGTTCAGTTCCGTGCCGTCAATGTAAACTGTGGACAAACATGAAAAAGGATTGGTTAGGATTACGTGGCGCAACATCTTGAAGCAACTAAAATATCTGCCCAGAAAAAACGACTTCAAATCGTCACCAATACGTGCATTGAACAGGATGATTCAGATCTTGAATTTTATCAATCAGAAGATTCTGTGTATTCATGAACCGAAGTGTATGATGAGGCCAACCTTCAGCAATATTTAAATAAGAGAGCCTTCACATCTAGCGTTCGTCCAACGTACACGTAGCGTGGACTATACAACACCACACAACGCCATGCTGACCGTAAGCGTGCGACGGCGACGACACATCGAAGCCCGCTTGCAGCACAAATAACTAAATTCATTTAGCGCTGAACGCATTTAAAACATCGTTCTATCTCTGACAACAGTTTGAAGATGACAGAGACAGAACTATGTTTAGTTTAGCGTTATGCGCATTTAGGGCTAATTTTCCAATAATCAAATAACTTTTACCTGAAGAATATACATTGTGGTTTGACAGCATTCTTGTGGAAATCATAATTATGTCAAACTATCATATTTCATTTACAGATAAAATTTACCTAGCTATTTACTAACACTAGGGCCATGGGGTCCGAGTGCCCACTTGGTTTTTCGAGATATCGCCAAGCGGTTAGTCGACTCTTCACGTGACCAGAGGACTGGCCTGTTTCTTAGCCAAAGAATTAGCATCGCCATACAACGTGGCAATGCTGCCAGCCTTTTGGGCACTGTTCCTGTTGACAGCGATGCGGACGAATGTTTTGATGCTCTATGATTATTTTGCTTATTTTTTCACATGTACATATTATTATTTTAAATGTTAGCTTATACAACGTGTTTTTTTATATCCCGTAACTCTAGGGGGTCATTGTACTCATCATTATGAACAACTTTTACTATGGGTCCAAACCCGAAATTGCGAAACAAAAATCTGATGTTCCCTACATTTTGACAAGTTATACAAACATAAATGTAGGGAACAGCTGATTTCTTTTTGCGCTTTCAAGTTTGGTCCCATAGTAAAAGTTGTTCATAATGATGAGTACAATGACCCCCTAGAATTATGGGATATCAAAAAAAAAAACACGTTGTATAACCTAACTATTGAAAAAACAGCCCTTAGTGATTTGTGGTGCAAGCGGGCCTAATTGGAGATATGATTTAGATATTTCCTAAAGGCCGTCTTACCTTTGAGCGGCACGTTGTGCGAGCTCTTGGCGGAACATATGAGCCGCGCGACGCCGTCCACGGTCTGCGCGCGCCCCACCTCCGCCTCGCCGGGCTTCTCCTTCTTCTTACCCAGCCGCATTACTGCAATAAACAAAGTATATTATTGTAATGTCATGATACACTTCCGACACGAGACTGAGGTCAGAAATAGATTTGTAAGATGTCATGTCTTATGTCATTTAATGCTCAGGCTAGGTCAGTGTGTACGTGCCGTGGTTAAAATAATCTTGATAAAGTTAAACGGACGCGAACACCCGAAACCCTAAGTGCAGGAGCTCAAAAGGAATTTTCATCATCATGGGACACATTAAATCCACAAAAAAAATTAGAGCAGCCTTTTGCTCAATTCTTGCCTTCGTCAGTGTAGTCTAAATCACAAACAACGTCACCTTCAAATCAAACTTTAAATACTAACTCTTTTGCTTCTTCTCCTTGGTGAGGTACGTGATGCAGAGATGTGCGTTCTGTCGCGTCACGTGGAGAGCTCGGAAGGACGCCTTGACCGTCACTTTGCTGTCCGTACCGTCGGACTGACGACTTGGCACCTGAGGAAGTTCACAGTACATTGTAATTGACGGCACGGTTGGCGCAGTGGTTAAGCGATTGACTGCTGCGCTGCGTGTCGCGGGTTCGATTCCCGCACGGAACAAATATTTGTATGACCTACATGTATTTGTTCCGAGTCTGGGTGTTTTTCTATCTATAATATGTAAGTATTTACAAAAAAAAAAATTGTATATAAGTAGTTTATCAGCCATCTTGTTACCATAACACAAGCATTAGGTTGCTTAGCTTGGGACAAATGGTGCTGTGTGAAATGTCCAGGGATTTATTTATTTATTTATTGTAAATATTCAACAGCTTCAAAACAGATTTGATCAAGACTCGACAATGAATATCGTCATCTTGCTAATACTTAATGGATGATTATACATGAATGTTCAGAAGCTATTGTTGAAGTTACCAGCCAATAGTCCAGCTGCAGCTCGAGCGGCTCAGTCCTGGCCAGCAGCGGCAGCGCCAGCGAGGGCGCGGCCAGCTCGGCCACGTGCGGCGCGTGCGCGTGCGGCGCGGGCGTGGCGGGCGGCGACGCGCGCGCCGGCGGCGAGCCGCCCTCGTCCAGCTCCAGCGACGACACGCCGCCCTCGCTGCAGCCCACGCGGACCTCCTGCGTGGACGCACGCTAATTAATACCAGCATTTGACACCCTATGCCTATTCTACATTTATATCTGTAATGTTTATATTTCAAGGAGACCTACAACCGAAGGATGCCAACGAGAGCCTTTTACTAAGGCTCAGTCTGTCCGTCTGCCACAGGACTGTATCTTTTGAACCGTAACAAGATGGTCGTCATTTGAAATTTTTTCACAGAGTGTGTACTAGTATGGTTGCTATAACACATAAAACAAAATAAAGTTAATTTTATAACCTCAATTTTCGTTTCAACAATAATTGTTGGAAAAGTGGTGAGATATACAGTTGAACCCTTCTAAATACAGTAAAATTGTTACTAAATCCCTGTAGTAAGTGATTACGCGAGAATCTAAGCTGAACAGGGATTGTTTACACTTTCGTCGGAAACTTTTCGAACATGCCATACTTAAACACTTTGTACAGTTGTAATATAATTTAATTATGTATTCAAAGCGTGTGGTTACCTGTAATTGAGTGTGCATTACAGGTTAATATATATTAGACAAGTTCTATAATGGCTAAAAGATAATTGTAATGATCTCGTTGGTAATCCAGATAAAACTGAAAAGAATTTGATTCTTTTGTCTCACTTACCGCTACAAACGGCACAAACGTCTGACTGGAGTCCTCGTCGCCTGACTTATCTCTGTAGGCCACCATCGCCTCGCCGATCGGCACGTTGTTCACTGGACCGATGCTGTTCAGATACCTAAGAAGAACAGAACGATATTATGTGCATCTGACAGTTGTATTTTGGCTTTTATTATCATAGATATAAGACTCCTATTAAAATGAATTATGGAAACCTGAAAATGATCATGTAGGATGTAAATTTGAATCGAGACATATTCGCCAAAAATGTAAACAAATATGAGTTTATGGAAAAATAACTTTAATCCCTACACAATAAAGTTCAGTTTACGCTACAACTTCAAACATTTTTATAACTTTTTCAATGGTGCTAGACACTCTGAAATCAACTTAATAACCATTAAAAAAAGGTTGATATTTGTTTACCTTGAAATAACGTCAATTTGAAACATACCAATAAAATTTGAATATAGGTCATTTGCGTCGCTCAGAGAGGGTCGTGGAACATTAATTCGACTCGATTTTCTCAGTTTGCGAGGGCTCAGATATACAAAATCGAATGCGCCGTTTGAACAACTCATTTTGAGTGGCGTAATATTCTCCGACGGCGATTGTTTTTCGTGATGGAGACCCGTCAAATGGCTTTGTTTTGTGTTTGAACCAACCTGCCGATCCGCGAGGACATCTCGGCGACATCGGTCGTCGAGCCGTCGGCGGCACGCTCGCAGATGTTCTGCCACGAGTCGCTCGTGAACAGGGACGCGTAGCCGCCGTCCGACGCCGCGAGGTGGCGCGCTATCACGCTGGGGCCTGGTGGGGGGGGTTGTGGAGACATCAGTCACGTCGAAAAATTGAAATTAATCACCTCAAATCTTATTTATACAGTCAGAGCAGATCGACCGCAATGTAGTATCACCATACAAAATTGCAATATTGCAGGGTGGAGGAAATGACTGTCAACGGAAGGAAATAAATATTACTGTCAACAGATTTTAATCAAATGAAACATAACTTTGTTAAAAAAAGTTAAGTGCATGCCCTTCATTGTTTCTTACTCAAATAAAAAAAAGCAAAGGAACGGTATTATTCACCAACCCGCAGTGGGCCGGCTTGCTCTCACAGAGTAGGCCTGAGTCCTAAAAATAATAATGAAGTTATGTTTATGTCTAGTATGTATGTATTCTCTAGTATGTATCTATGTAAGTAAATCTTTTAAGGCACTTTTATACGTCAATTGTTTGGTAAATATTTTGAAACTAGATATTACTTAGCTAACTGACCTCTGAAAAGAAATGCCGAATCAAAGTTAGAGTGATACATATGTGTGCATACCTATCGGCACGTAGTAGAAGCGCACGGCGGGCGCGTCGTGCGGGCGGCGCGCGGCCAGCTCGGCGTGCGCGCGCAGGGCCGCGCTGGCCGCCGCGTCGCCGCCGCAGATGGCCACGCGGATGCACGAGCGGCGGGAGCTTCTGAGGACAATGCGCGATGTTACTACATTTGATTCAAAGTAGATTACAATAATTTAAGACACATACACACAAAAGAAAAAAAAGTTGAGGTTAAAAAATAAAACATGAATAATTCATCCTAAAACTAAGTTTTTTAATTTATAGTTTATTGCTAGATTTAAATCTTGCAGACTTAAGTTATTTTATCATCATAAATATAAGGGTTAAGCAGGTTTTTTCGCCCTCAGCCACAATTCCAGCGTAACAAATAAGCGGTTCATACAACATTTTTCTTGAAGACATACCTGGTGAATCCCGCATTCCGATCACGGTTGGCCACCAAGAGTCTAACCTATTCTTCAGTCAGTAGAAGAAATGAGGACCAAAAGTAGATGTATGCAAGAAAGAGCTCGGTTCTTACTGTTTAGCCCTGGAGTACAGCGCCTGCAGCAGGGGCCTGGGGTCGGGCGCGGGGTGCGGCGCGTGCAGCGCGGGCACGGCCAGCGCGGCCAGCGCGGCGGCGGCCGCGCCCGCCCCGCCGCCCGCGCCGCCGCACACGGCCACGCACTCGGGGCCCGCCGCCTCCTCGCCCAGCAGGCGGGACACTTGCTCCGCCCACGTGCGGCGCGGCTACGATACATAGAAAAACTTTTATTCGGCGCAAACCTACAAAAAGTAAAAAGGAAAGAAAACGTGTGCGGTCGGAGGACGAGTGTCAGGAACGAAGTTCCTTACGCGATACCAGCATTTTTCGCTATAACGATGTTGGTCCCATGGAGAAAGTGGTTCAGTCTGATAGTTCGTACCACACCCTTAAATTCGGCTATAGGCTTTGAAAATAAACCCAGTAAAGAGACTTTTATTATTTTTTTAATTGTTTATATTTCTGATTTCTTTTATCTTATTTGAAAGTGGCTCCACTCCCTCTCACAGAAAGAGGAGTCCTGAGTTTAGTGGGAACATTACAGGCCTGTTTTGCTACATTGAAAGTCACACGAAAAATACAGTTATAATTTTAAAACCATCCGTATAGAGAACGCATATAATCACGTGTCATACCTCTAACGTAGTAGGGCTCTGTGCCGGCAACTCATGCGCAGAAAGCGGTCTGTCAACCCCCACTACGAGCGAGTTCTTCTTACGCGTCACGCCACCCCCCGGTATAAGGTTCCCGCCGCTTGTCGCGCTACGGAATAACCTTGATCGCTTGTCCTCCTGAAACAATGGAGTATCTTAGATGGCTGCTCATAATTCATACATAAACCACGCCTTTTTCCTATGGGGGTAGGCAGAAACTACAGAACGCCACCTGCTACGATACTTACATAACCCTGATAGTAATTCGTCGTCTGTAAATTACATATAAAGGGACTTACAAAACAAAATATCACGCCCGTATTTCCTTGAAGGCTTAAGCAGAGGTGTACTTATAGAACAATTAAAGGTGACGAAAAAAGTCGGACGACGCATTTTTGTTAAGCAAGTTTATTGAACGGGATAACCAATTAGCGATCTAAAGGTCCCAATCTGCCGTATTGTAGTTTGGTACCGACACTTTTCGCGATTTTGCTATGGGGAAATAAAATTTCACCGATTGGCTTTACCTACTTGGGGCAGATTTCACGAATGAATCTGAACGTGATCAGCACATCTAAACCGCGTTCAAGAGCTGTCAGTGTCAATATTCCACAACACATTTGAGGATTTGGTTCATTGGTGAAATTGGCACTTGATTGCTTTGAAGAAAGAGTAACGGTGCAGTTTCTTGCCCGTTCTTCTCCACACGAAAACTACCTATTGGAAGGGGCGACTAGAATGAATTCTATTTTAATGTAATGTTTGACGTTCAAAAGTGCCTTTTATGTGCATATTTGAAATAAATTATTTGAATTTGACTTTTAAACCCACAAATAAAATAATTAAGTGATTGTTCAACTAACCCTGAGCTTGACCTCGTTAGGCGGGGAGCTGGACACGGAGGCGCCCGATACTGGTGCGTCGATGGTTGCGTCGCCATCGCTATTGCCGTCGCTGGCGCGTTCGTCGCCCGCTGAACTTCTGACCGCTTCTGATTCTGATGTCATAGTTAACGTTAGCAGGGAGTTTAGGGGTGTAGCGTAATTTTTTTTTTTTTTTCTATTGACGGATTTTTTAATGTTGTTATTTAAACAAACTGGAGAATATTTTATAAATTTTTATTTCAAGTACTGTACAGGGTGTTCATAGAGAAAAAATCAAAGTGAGGCGTTTTAGTTTTAGATAGATTTAAGAGGAGTTTTGATATTTTAATTTATTGTGGAAGTTCTCAAATTATCAAACAAATGACATAAATCAATTTTTATTAAGTTTCAAACTGGTTTAATAATAACATCATGTTTAACTTAAAAAAAATATTTTGTTGTAAAATGTTAAACTTCTGAAAAAGTGAAATATTAGGCACAGTATATTAAAATAGTCAGAAAGGATAATGAATTAAGTACAAGTAATAATTATAGTTGATCAAACCATGCAACCGTGACACTTGTATCGAGTGGACGGGTGAAGACGGAAAGCAGTGATAGTGATAATAATAATAACATAAAATAACAGACAGAAGCACGCTAATAGTCGTAATAATAACTAAGTATTATGGTAACTTGATAGAGATTGTGAAAAAACAAAGAAATAAAAGAGTGAAGTATTATCTACAGAACTTTACATTATTACGATTTTAATTTTTATGATAAGGTATATGTGTTATGTCACAATCTCGATCAAATATCTAAATAAACTTACTCTTTTATTAACCACAATAGACGGGGACGATGAAATATTTGACAATACTAAGGCAGTTGAGTTAAGGCACTTACTATGATCATAAACTTTTGTTTTCGAGAAGCCATTTTGAATTGAGTTCGCTTCTGCACATTTGTGTGGTAGAAGTATTAAATAAATAAATTTTGAGACAATTTATGCTGCTACTTCATAACTCATACCTCTGAGTAAGTTTACACTATAGGACCATGAAAAATATAAATACGAATGATACTATTTTCACTTATTTTTTCTCAACAAAAGCGCCTGCATCCTCTCTCCTATTAAAAATTAACTTTACTGTGCCCGACAGGGTCCATAATTGAATCGATGTTTTAACATACCTACCAGCTATCATATGTACTTAAGCACTATGGACCGCAATAAAGTATTGAGTATTGAAAAATAATAGACTTAGCATGTTAACAGCGTAGTTTACTAGGCCAGAACATTTGCACTCCCCAAAACCCCCAAGCCATTTCTCGTTTAGATAAACGAGAAGGTAAAGAGAAATAGGTCGATAGATGTCGACCTATTTCTCTTTAAGTTTACATCGTCAGTATTTATCGTCCCCCTATAGACTTATATACCCATAGACCGTCAAGGGCATATAGACCTATTGATCCATAAATAGGTCCACAGACCCGTAAGCCCATAGAGCAATCAATCCGTAGGTCCAAAAGAGCCTGCATTACCTGTGAGCGGCAGGGTGACGAGATGCTTCTCCCGCAGCGCGCTGAGCTCGGCGCCCGACGCCACACTGGCGTGCCGCGCCACTGCACATGCGCCGCCTTCAGTCACAGCGTGCAACGTGGAATACCGTGGTAGTGCGGAGAGTAGGCAGAATGCCATGAGGAGTGAATGAGTTTAGTGTCTGTTTTATTGGGTTAAGTTTACAACAGATAATGGTATGTATCGTGGCGGCCATTTTTAGTTACATATTATAAGGGTCTTGGAAAATGTATCTTGCTTTCATACACTTAGAGTCTTGTTTGGCTCGTCGCTGTATAATAATTTTTGACAAAGTTGCTTTGAGTTGCATTCTATCTTTTCTTTGTAGTACTTGCAGTTTAATTTATTGAAAAGTTGTGATATTTCCCCATTCAGGTATTATAAAACTTACAACTGAAAAATTATTCTTTCTACCCAATTCGTGAGTCACAGCAGTAGTATTCCACCTCGCACACAAACTAGTCTAATGCACACAGCGTTACAAAACAAAACATAAAAGATATCTCAATGTATATGTCTTCCATTAAAATGTATGTAAGCAAAAACAAAAGTGAAGCGATTACGTCACACAATGCATCTCCGAGTGTATGCTTCGATGCTCAGGCAATTAATTATTATGATACTGATTATATTGTTTACCATACACTAGTAGTGTTATAATTAATGAATGACTATGTGTTTGTTGTGTAGCTCTTGGCCTAGCTTTTAGAGATTGTGACCAAAAATATTGTAAGGTTTTAACTGTCTTGTTAATTTGCTTCTAAAGTTCGACTGGTTTTTTTTGGAGGATTTAAGAAATGAAAAACGGTTTCAAAATTAACATTACTTTATTGCAAAATAAAAAGAAAATTAACATAAACAATTATAAATAATACAATATCACAAAAAATGTAAACGTTTTTATCCAAAACATAAACAATCTTCAAAAATTAGACCGAGAGCTAGCAACATTATTTTTACAATATTTCTGACATTGTTCCATGAGTGGGTACGTACCATTGGAATGCCTGTGGTGTTCCTGGTTGGCCAGGCTCCTGGAGCTGCTGAAGAACGGCCTCAGCGAGGGTTTGGGAGTGGAGCCAATGCTGATGGTATCCATCTGATCCGGACCTGAGTCCTCGCCTTCGCCACATGATAAGGATTCTAGTTCCTGAAAAGATTATAAGCACAATGATGATGATTGATGATCTTCAAATGTTGGCAACATCAACCTTTTACGAGTATGGGAAATCGTCAAATGACCCCTCCCGCTCTGGGTGGAGCGGAAGGGTAGCCCTTTCTGTTCCAGGGCAGCGGTAACCCTTTCGGAAGATCCCGCCGCCCTGGCAGGAGACATGCGGCCTGTAACACTGTATCAGTTGCCAGTAACAAACTTTCAGCAACGCAACAACAATTACACGTTGCTGCAACAATACTATTAAACAGTTTATACCATAAATACAAGTCTTACTCTTGATTAAGGCGTTTGTGAGAGACGAAAATACAATGAATCTTTTCTCATAAATCCTAGGGAGTCTTCTTCTGTTGCAGCAACTCGACATGTAACACTCACCTGGAACAGTTCATCGATGTCATGTTGCGCGTGATGCGTGTCGCGTGTTGCGCCACGCTCCGACAGCTCCTCGGGCACGCGGAACCTCCGCAGCAACGCCGCGAACTTCTGCTTCAGGTTGCGTTGCTGTAACACGATGAGTAAAGTCAGTTGCATGTTGATATTATTTATGATAATGGTGAGAAGGTGACTGAGTTTGCTAAGTTTTGTACGTGATTTATTGTGCGAGAAATAAATGATTGAGTTGTATTCTTTCGCTTTCTAGGTGATTATGTAACTATGTATTTTCTGGTACTGTGAGAAAGTTGCAAAAAAGTGCTTTCTTTTAAAAACATTTTTCAATATATCTTTGCAAGCAGGATTTAATTTCACTTCTCGTTTCCGTACCTTATCTTTATGTTTGTTTATCACTGACGACGAGCTCAATTCCATATTCATTCATAGTTTCTAGCACTTCGGATAGCTATATAATTTCCATAGTACATTGTAAGTCTAACAGACCAGAGAGAGAGAGAGTCTTGTAGTCATTGTAAGTCGTCTAGTGTTGTTTTTTGTTATTTTATTAATTTTGTATTTTGTGTTTCACGAACTGTGTCCAAATAAACGTTTTTCTTTCTTTCCTTCTTTCTTTCTTTCTAACATCTAATCAGAACCAGATCAATAATGTGACTTGTTTGATTGTTACTTCTTACGAATTATCTTATCAAACCAAAAGTTCGATACCGGAGTACATTGACACAACAGTTCTATTGTTTTTTTTAATTGTTTCCCATATAAGAATAACATGGAACATTGGACGGCACGTGTTGATGTTAAAATATTGACCTTGAGCATTGTTTGGTGCATTTTAGGAGATAATAAATTAATTTTAAGATAAGTGACGACACGGCCCAAGTGTTGGTTTAGTAGTTTCAAGATTGTGTAAATCTCAGTGGCCGTGACCAAAATAGAATTTCACGAAGATTCTTTTTTTTTCGTTTGATTTTACACACAGATTTCTAAATCTTCATCAACTGCCTAGGCTTTTTCCATCTATGTTGAGCCGGCTTCCCGTCCAACCTTATACAGCTGAATACCAGTACTTTATATGGAACGACTGCCTATCTGATCTCCACAACCCAATTACTGGGCAACAAGATAAATATTTTTTCTAATTTTAAAATAATTTTTAAATCTTAAAATTATTACAAACACATATTTAGATACACACAACACAACACAAAAACACAGCACACAATTCTAAATCTCCACACCCCACTGAACAAAAACACAACGATGCGCAAGCGCATACGACAGATACATACAGTTTTCACCTCCATGGACCGAACGCTACTGAGCGGCTACGTCTTGGGTGCAGTTAATCTAATCTAGTTGTGATAAACTCACAAACAACGTGACATAATGTTTATACTACTTAAATGATATGACGCTATCTTGTTTGTAATCAGAGAAAGCCAGAGGTCGTGAGTTCGAGTTCCGCTTGTGTCTGCTGACATAGAATGACGTCACGTCTGTATTGCCCGAAGGAATGTTAGTACGCACACTTTTCGACAGTTATGTTATAAGTCCCATGTAATAGAGTATGCCATCTAATCTCTTCACCACCCTTGGTTGACTGGTAGAGAATGCCTAAGGCATTAAGTACGCCTTTGTACCTTTTTGTGCGAAAAGTTTAAATAAATAAATAAATAGAGGGCGAGCCTCTAGCGCCATCTAGCGGGCACACATTCAGACTAGCTGCTACTGAGAAATTACTGATAAAAACCCATTAAAAATTTTTACCGACGGGGTAATTGCGTAACACACTAACAGTAGGAATGGGTACCATTTTGACAGTTCAACAACATTCATTGCGTTATTTACATGATTGTGCGGACACATTTTTCGAACATGTGAAGCAATGGATTAGCAATATCCTTCAAAGTGATTCAGGTTATGGTTGATAGTGCATTGTCACGCAACAAGGGTGCTGAGGATTGAATCCAGGGCCGCATTAGCAAGCCGTCGCCTTTGCGACCACTAGACCAAGGATACATTGTTTCTCCTCAGTTTTTGTCCGCTTATTTTTTGTCGCTTCTACTGAATGGTTACTTTACATATTATGTATATCTATATAAATAAAAATGAATCACCGCAATGTATGTACGCGCATAACTTCCGATCAACTGGACCAAATTGGATAACTCTTTTTTTTTGTTTTTTTTTAATATACAAGTTTTGTATACACAATTGGACCCGGCAGATGGCGCTGCTTCTTCGGGCAGGACGACGTCTGCCAGGTCCGCTAGTTGAAAATACTAATTAAATGACAAAGAAATAGATAAAGAAACTACTTATGAAGGTTCGACGATACAAGTGTATATGTAGATACCTAATGTTACAGATGTGCTCTTTAAATTAAATACAAAAGTTTAACAGAAACACAACTAACTAAATACACGACGCATGCTATTCCAACCAAACTAGAAGACCAAATCTCTACGGTATGAGAATAGAAATTTTGAGCCTTGTAATTCGATTTATAAGGTTCAATTTTGATTGAGCACTCTGCAACACAATTTTACAAGTACCTACTATTCGTCGTTAGGCAATGAAAAGTGCGAAAAGTGCAGTACAGAAGATATTTCACAGGAAACAAAAATACCAATATCATGCAAACACGGTAGTAAGTAGGTACAGACAGCAACAAAAGTCAATTCTGAAAGTCAACTCTGTTACTTTAACTAATCATCTAAATTGATACAAAATTATGCGATACTTTGGTTTTTACCATTTCATGTATTTCAAAGAGTTAATTATTCTTAAATATTATATTACTACATGTTTTTTAAGAATATTTTGCTCAATAATTAAGATTTAAACAACTGAAGTGTTAACCGACTTTTGTTGCTGACCGTACAACATAAAACTCCTTAAAAAAATTAGTACTAAGTTATGGCTATGAGTTATACAAATATCCTCATGGATTCTGAAGTTTCTTTATCCATAAACTGCTCAATACATGTATTCTACATAGACTTTGGAAACGTTAGTAGAATGTTTTTTTTTTAATGAATTCAGCCAGCACAATTTCTATTCTCATACAAATGTATACTAAGCGTGCGTGCGCAAGCGCTCACCGCGAGCTTCCCGCGGCTGCCCTTGCGTTTCGCGGC
Organism: Apamea crenata; assembly: GCA_949629185.1. Classification (NCBI taxonomy): domain Eukaryota; kingdom Metazoa; phylum Arthropoda; class Insecta; order Lepidoptera; family Noctuidae; genus Apamea; species Apamea crenata. Next base: position 14,266,185 of record OX451371.1, read on the forward strand.
CGCGTTCTCTAGCTCACTGTCGCTGTCCCTGTCCCTGTCGTTCGCCTTAGAGTGCATATAGCTCTGTCTTTTTCGCTCGCGCTCCATGAAGCTCAAGTCGCGAGAACGGGACAACTGCGTGCAATGCAACGCCTATTACGCACAAGCTTTATCTTCTACTTAAATATTTATAAGCTATAAATAAAATATTATACAATTATTTCAGTATAAACGTTGGCCTGTAAATGATAAAAACATTGTAAATATGGAAAGCTTCCTGAAGCAAAAGCGTATTATCAAAACATGCGGTTTTTATTTTTTTTAAGAATTATTTTACAAAAATAAGCAAGCCTTTCCGCAATTTTTTTTACGCCAAGGAATTCACATTCCCCTAAAATATTTAACTAACTTAATAAAACTGCTAATTAGTAAAAATCTTATAACTGGCTCCTGTACTAAGTCTTCCTAGTTTGAGAGCTAGGGCTACATTTATATACAAGAAAAAAAACCTAATTATTTATTACGTAATTTAAAAAAAAAACTGTTAAATCGATTATAGTCCTAATTACCTTGGTATAAGAGAGATCAGTTTTGTTGAAGGCCAGTTGTCGATGCGCGCGCCGCCTGGCGGGCGCTCCGTACGTCATATCATCGGCTTCCTCTACTGAGCTGAATTCACCTTCTTCTTCTTCGTCCGAGTAGCCGCGTTCTGGAAAATTAAGAGTATAACGGTTTAGCACACAAATGGTTCACTTGGCCATAATCCTCGAGGTAAAACTATCGAGGTAGGTTGAAGGCTAAATACGGCGTTCCTTAAGGGTTTTGAAAGAACTAATTGTCCATCCAAGGAATAGAAGTTGGTCGAGACGTTGGTCGTCTGACGGTGTGATGCGTGGACGACATTGTTGCCATCTGGCGTCGTTCTTGGCAGAGACTGCCGCTGTAGCATGGAGACTGGCACGTCCTTCAAGGAGCCCACCAGTAAGTTTAATAGGTCTATGAATGATGATAATAAAATGTACATCAAAGGATAAACACTTACCAGTAATAAGCAAGGTATTGTTGTTCTTAGTGTCATGGTCTACCGGCGTGGAAGCAAGCCCGGTGATGGTGAGCTTGGCCACCGGCTGGCCAGCCGCGGCGCCAACCTTGCCGCCAACTCCTGTGAGTTCCAGTTCCATGTCCATTGAGCGTTGCAGCACCTGGTGAAGAAGAGGAAATTTAAAATAGTTTAAAAGAGTCCGATGCTATGAGGGCGAGCCTAATGTCGTTAACCGAGTACAAATCCTCCGGGCTGAGTCGGAGTGTCCTAGCTAATCCAGGCTCTAGAAGACGAACTTGACGCCTATATGAGGGATTGATCCATATTGGCACAGGATCGAGTAGAGTGGAAAAAGGCCAGGGAGGCCTTTACCGTGCATTAGGACAATACAGGCTGATTGTTATAAGCAGACTCTGTGTTGCTACTGAGAATGTCCTTATGGAAAAACCTTGCACAGAAGGGTTTACCCACGCTTAACAGTCGAGCTGACACTGCTGACAGCCATTAGCCAAACCGGCCGAGTATTCAAATAAACCATTTAAATCTGAAATTGTTTATTAAAATCCTCAGCCTGTGAGAAAACTATGCAGATACAGTGTTATGCCACAACTTGCCTATTTGAATGAATTCTACTTCTCTTTGACAGACGGCGCTTAACAGTTCTAGATTGCGTATTGAGCGTTCACTTGTATAGAGATAATTATTATCTCAACGATGCATGTACAGTCAACAAAAGAGATAAGTATGCAGGGTCGTCGGATATAGTTGAAGTTTAGTAAGAAACGGATTGATGTTTTCGGATAAAATTTTATTTAATGAATAGAAAACAAACAGTTCATTTATCAAACTAAATTTCATTCGAAAACATTCAGCGGTTTCTTACTAAACTTCAACTATATCCAACGGCCCTGGTTACTTATCTTTTGTTGACTGTACAGTCACGAGCACCAATATGTCAACACTTGTCAATTTTCAATTTCGATTTTTTCGTGATATAACAAATGCAACGTTGAAATACGACACATTACATAAACCTATGGGTTCGAAAATGTTATGTTCATAACAACATAAAATTGCATTAAAAAATAAAGGAGTAAATCGTTTTTTAATAAAGCCGAGTAGATACATACTAAACTTTTGCTCGTGACTGTAGCTAAACTATAGGGAAAATCATTTCTCATATAAATACCTCGTTTAAAGTTAAAGACAAGCAATTTGTGCAATCATTAGCCAGTGTAATTGCAAATAAATCGTCGAGTACTACATTGAATATCACAATGAATTTTGCGCAAATACCGCACAGTGGTACTAAGTATATAATGATAATAGTGTGGACATCAATTTGCGACGGAAACCACCCGAGGTTCGTAATTTACACACATTAGTGGCAAATTGTTGGCGGACTCAAAATTGTACATCGATTAACGGTCAGTGAACTACACTAGCCAACAGGATAATCAACGAGGGATATGTACAATTGTATATAGGTCAGAACAATGAGGAATCTATACACGTCAATGTTTTGAATTTATCAATTATATTTGCGTTTTGCCCCAATAATGATGACAAGTGACGATGCTTAGTTAAGTAAACAACTTCTCGGGTTGTCAGGACGTGTCACGTGACCTTTTGTCTTTTAAATCATGCTGACACGACAAGAAATAGATCATAATATAAATGAAATGAAAATAAAAAAAAGATAAAAAAATAAAAATAAATTAATGATAATAAATGATAGGTATTAGTTACTTAAGTAGTGGAACGGTACAAAGTATGATGATCACATGTAAAATATTCCCAACCACACCAAAGTTGGCAAACGGATTAGTGAAGACAAGTCTTCCGAAGTTCCGATTTTCTTGTCATTATTTCCTCTCTGATTTACCTTCTAGGTATAGAACCAAGGGGATGCGGCGAATGTAAAAGTATTTCTCGGGTCCTCGACTCATGGTACTGGAAGGAACAGTGGGGTTTTATTGGGTAGGAGCCCAACATAACCCTCCATTCTTCCCAGAAAGGTATTCATGAGGACGATTACCCCACGATAAAAAAAGTTAGACCCAAAATTTTAAGAAATGCACTCAAAATGTGTTTACACTTAACAAAATAAATAAAACCTGCGAGTACATCCGCGCTAAAAGGCTAGTATCGCCATAAAACGTTGCGCTAATAAGAGAAAACCATTTTAATCTCGCTGGACGGCGCATTTAGCAGTGACTCACTAATTAACGGCAAATGTCCTGCGAGCCTTGATAATGAGGGCGGTGCAATTAAGCGGCTAATTTTAGAATTATCTATGTACGTACTAGGTACTTTGTATGTACGGAATATATACGAGTTTTAGAGGACGCATCCGGTATGTCAACATGGAATATTGGGAACGTAGATTGCTAAGGAGAATTTACAAAAAGTTTTGCAGCATTGTTGAGGTGGTTTTTTCCACAGGCCGGGCGGGCTCTGGAAAAAAAAACCAATTCTACCCTGCCTTCACAAGCCGTTTATGTCAACTGCACTAGCATTTTCAGACGTTTAATCTGTACTTACATCATAATTGATCACCTGCTCGGGATAGCACAGATTACCATAAAAGTACCTAATGATGCTAAGCACTGTCTACTACCACAAATTAAGTCATTGTTTCGATAAACAAAACTTACGACATAACATTTAAGAATAGTCAAAAAATTTGTTTATGAAACTCATTCAATCGTAAGTCGGTTACTAGAATTAGGTTTCTTTTCAGCGAAAAAGCAAAGCCAGAGCATCGGTGACATTTAGTACCCAGCACCGTCTGAAAAATTCTGCGGACCTATAATTTTTAGGTACAAAATATTGCCGCAACACTGGATATTGGGTACAAATCCGTGAACAAGTAACACCGCCAAGATTTAACGCGGCCTTTGAAGAATCAATTGAAACGGTTTACGACTCCCAAAACACTGAGATGCATAACTTTATAGCTTTTGGAGATATTTGAAAGGGATACTATTTTCAGTCAAGACTATTGAGAGTAACCTTGCTTATTGCGACTCATCTGGCATTGAACTCGATCTGTGCTTGAGTTTTTCTATCTAGGCCAAACTCTTGACCAACAGAATTAAAACGAGATGTTTATTTCGGAGTGTAAAGGTAAAAGATTTAATCAAAGCAGTCTTAACCAATAGTGCACAGACTTGGTCTTTGACTAACATCCAGAAGTCCAAACTCATGGTTTACTAACGAGTAATAGAGCGCAGTGTACAATATTGCACACCAAAACAAATATAGCTAACGTGGCTTAAAAGGCTTCCCAACTCAAATAGGACTGGGCATGTCATGACTGTGGCATGCGGGACCAACTGCGGGCCATGTATCTCAGAACTGGTGCCCTGGGAAAGTAAGGGTCGCGGCAGGCCACGTAGGAGATGGCGGGACGAACTGTATAGGTTCCGTCCAGACCGGAAGGAGGACGTGTGGGCTAGCGAAATATGGCAGGAGTGAAGGAAGGCCTTTGCCCAGGAATTGGTCAGAGCAGGCTAAGAAAAATATTACATTCTCCCGTCTCCTTTGCACTAGGGCTAGAGTATATTGCATAAATAACCCAAACATTCTGCACAATCCAATCTAAATATGCTTATTCTCGGTTAGAAGCAACGACCCCCTCTGGCCTCGAGTATGTCAAGGCACAGTGCAATGGACTCGGCTTATAACTGAGGCGTGCTTATACGCTGTGTAGCTAAATCAATAGACTACATATAGGTACACTGTAGTTACATAACACGGGGTTGTCGAAGAGATTATAGGAAGACAAAGGACAGTAGTATCCACCTGTGCACTAATACGATGACACTCTCGGCCAAGCGTGACGATGCGACAATATCCGATCGGAATTGTGCATCGTAGCACGGTGTAGGGCAAGGACCAGACTATAGGGCAGGATCGGGAGATGTGGCGAGACTGTTACGGGAATTCGAACACGTGTCACGAGCATGCAAAGCATTGTCCCGAATTCTGCGTAACAATAACAAAACAGTATATAATACAGGGTGGTAGGGACATCGACGTGCAAACTGAAACCCTAAATTTAGCACATGATTCTGCACCCCATAGCGTACTGAATCCATGGTAACAGGTTGTGCGTCGTTGCTGCTTACAGATAAAACAAGTATTTTTATAACGATGAAACAATCTATCATTTTCGAATCTTAAAAATCAATGGGGATTTTTGCGAAGTACCGGCCTACTTGTCAATGGGTGAAGAGAAACGTTAGAAAAGATATGAACTGACCTGATCCATCCTGATAACACCTTCAGCCAATGTCTTGTACCCCAGAATTGTGCGGTTCTTGTATTTCTTGCGTCGCTGCAGCATTATCTGCAATCTGTAAGGCAGAGATATTTATATTTATAAACAGGGTATATTTCATCATTATTTAAGCAGAATTTTGGTTCCAAAATGTCTAAAGGCGGTAAGTAGCAGTCATGAACGTTCAGTTTTCATTGTAAATGAGGTTCAATCGGTGCAATTCCGATTACCTCCGCTTCAAAACCTACTAAAAGTAAAACCACTCATAAATTCAAACTACAACACATAATCATTTAAGCAAACCCAAAATCGATTGTACCATCGATAAACACACAAACAAATCGATTACTCGTATTGTAAAACCGTTTATAAAGTTTTGTTTGTACGTTAGATCTTCAAACTGAGTATAGTTTTATAGCCCATTTTACTGTCCAGAATGTTTACACCACGTTGTTTAGCTCGAGTGCTCGGATATATGGTAAAAAGACCAAAGTTGTATAAATAGATTCTGCTTTATAGCCGTTTCGGGAGCCGAGGAGCATTTGTGTCAGATATACAACCGCGTTTTGGTTTTACTAGAATGTGTTGTATTTAGGGAAAGGAATGCTGAAAATATGTTAACAGTGTTAAATGTATTGCTTGTGAAATTGCCCGTGTAAATTGAGATTATAAATATCTAAGAATTAAATGGAAGGAGCTGCATTTTTTTGTCGTATAAACAGTCCCTTAAATCAGTCAGAACTCAGAACTACATTAATTACAAGCTATAAAATAGCGTAGTGTGGGACGCCCGATCGACGATCCTAAGAAAGTGGCTGGGACGGACTGGATGCGGAAGGCGGAGGAGAGGGTGTTGTGGCGCACTCTGGGAGAGGCCTTTGTCCAGCATAAAATCACGTTGGGCTTTAAAAGCATGACAGTATTAAATCAATTAAAATAGACAAATCATATTGTCTGCAACTAGTAACTGGAAAAATGATCGAACAATACACACAGTGTTGTGCGATAAATTTTTAATATTGACTCTGTTATTGAAACCATCCAATATTTACTAGGTACGAAGTTTTATAGCCAATATTGCGCTCATACTTTTATTAAAAATACTTTATACGATCCCCGCTGAAGTGACTTGTTGTAATACATTTTGTTACTTATAATAGTGCAGACAGAACCAGTCCTCTTAATTAAAAGGGTCTGCGTCTGTCCCTTGTGGTCCTTAGGTGCCCATTAGGCTTAATTTTTTCGTGAGTGTTGTGAGAGCCAAAGCGCATAGAATATTAGAGGATAGCAAGATATGAATAGTATAATTATGTATTCAATTACTGCCACATTTAAAATATTTGAAGAACAGTTCAGTCTTTTACTTTTGGGACACAAAGGGCAGGATAGGAGGCGGAGCAAAGTTTATAACACAGCTCCACATCCACACCCTGCTGCCGTTCCGTCATCCACTTTATGAGGTGAAACAGTTCATTAAAAAACTTTTTTTTCAGCCCTCATGGGTTGTTTTCTACTGCCCCAAAATTACTAGTAACTTACAGCAGTCGCTCAAAACGTATGATAGATTGTGCAAAATCTACAAATTCTGCTAATGTAAATGTACATATCATTCACCAAACACATAAAAACCCTGACAATTAGCTAGAAACTGTAAGAGTACCGAAGATTAATAACACTATCAACCTTGACCGTATAGCATGAATACTTCAGAACATTCCTTCATTTAACGACTGCATTAAAAACTACTGAATTACCTAACTAAAAATAAACATACAGCGCAAAAACTAGATTAATGTGTTCAGAACGAGAGGAGACGGGAGACATGGTTTATAGTTTGCTCAACTTTTATTAGAATTTTCTTAATGCTAGTGGATTCGTTGAGACCATACGCGTGGCGATTGTATTGCTAGTATTCAGGACGATAAAGCTTATAACTTTAGTAGACCATTACGTCTATAATAATACTAGTAGGAATGTGGTTTAAGACTACATAACATAAGTTTTGGGCAAGGAGAATATGGTAAGTATTATGCTCAGCTGGCATATATTAAGAGAGATCCGGTAATAAAACGTCGACGAGAAAAAAAAGATGAGAGGTAAAATCCAAATTATTTTTTTTTAATTTATTTATAACCGCGACTGCCACAAGGCTTGGTTTTAAGTAGGTATACCTACTTACGTATTTTTTTTTTCATTGGTGATGGACATTTTTATAACATAATATACTCGTATATAGGTATATATATTGTATTTGGTGCTATGTGAAGAGAACTTTAAAATAGACAAATTACTAACCTGTTACCATCCCGCTTAACAAAATGCGGGTACTGCAGTGAGAAGCAAAGGTCGAGCTCGACATCAAGCGGGGGCACCGCGATGTCGTTGGAGCGCAGGGTCCGCTTGGAGCTGTGCATGCGCGCCGCAAGGATCACCGCACCTGCGCCCGCGCCGCTTGCTGCCCCGCCGCCGGTCTCGCCCAGCGCGCCGCATACACGGAGACGTGTTATCCGGAGGGTGCATAGCCTGGGGACAAGAAAAGTGGTGTGTTAAGAATGGGAGAACATTTTTCTCGTAAAAGGACAAGAACAGAAAATAAAGAGACAACTTAAAACATAGGCACTATAAAAACGGCGGCGGTCTTATTGCTAAGAGTATTAATTTTTCCAGACAAACCTGAATGGAAATAAGTTATAAAGACATTGAGTACCTGAATGGGGACTGCATAAAATATCCTCAATCGGGACTGTATAAAATAAACAAAAAATAAATAAACACTCGCTCATATGTATTACACTAATATAAATACAGTTTCAATTCATCAAGAGATAGTCACAAATAAAGTTTTTCATTGATGCTTCTAGTTCGTAGAAGCGCTACGACTGCTACGAGTGCTACGACGTAGCTCTCATTCATCAACATTTTGTTTTGGTTTTCTGTTTCGCACGGCTTGACAAATATATATATATATATATATATATATATACATAGAGATACTGTAATAAATGTAAGTTAAATTATATTAACCTATTATACACATACACCTTCCGAAATAAATTCGAATAGATAGACTGCATAATCAGGATATAGACCTTTGTTCATACGTTGCTTAAAGTTAAGTAGTGATTAGCGACTGTTTATTAACCATACATTTTTGACGTTTAAACGTTTTAGCTTTAATCATCGTTTATAAATAAACCCCATAATGTTCTCCATGCTGGGACATGAGCCTCCTCTCCGCGTGATGGATTATGGCAGACTCCCGCCATAATCCACCACGCGGGCACAGTGCGGGCTGATGGATGTCAGAATTCTCCGAATTTTTAATACACTGACTATGCCCAAATTCGACTACTATTACAAGATATTTTTGCATTTAGTGATCCATTTCTTTTTCCGATAACTGCAAAAGTCAGAAAAGCAATCCCGAAGATATCTCATGTCGATATAAATAAACGTAGACAGGTGAAAAATGTATGACATAGCAGAACCATGTCGACAGACTCGTTGCCGGCTCGCTACACCGAGAGATTACATGCTATATATATATATATAACTGGAACTACATGTCGTATCGTGTTTGTCGAGATTGGCAAATATTTGGACAACACTACGAACCTTTAGGAGGTTCCGTATGTAATGAACATGGGTTTTAGAATTTTTTGGGGTCCAGATCAAAGAATCTTCAGAAAAATTAAAAACTAAACAGAATTTACCAGAGCTTATGAAAAACGCCAGCCGTCAAAATATTATATTATACAGTAACAGCTAAGATAGAAAAGTAAGTAGATATTTTCAAGTTATAAATAATTAAATGAAATTATAGCCACGTTCCTTGGCAACTTTTAAATAAATAAAAATAATTTGATAAGTATTCGCGACGGTTTTTTGAAATCTAATATCCTGTGCGTAACATGTTAATAAAGCCTCCGAGACCCTGTAGAGTAAATACGCCGAAAAGACACTCATACATTATTATCTTACTCGTATTATTTGCAAAGGACGAAATATTATTTTACCAAACAACGGACACACACCAAGATACAACAGAAGTTAAACTGTTCTGAAAAAGAATCTATCGGTTGTAAATTCGAATCCGGAACTAAGCCGGATTTAGTAGTGCGCTCCGGAAAAGAAATAAGCTGATTCGATCGGCCAGTATAATCCGTTTCGGATTCAAAGATAAACCTTTTATATCGTTCACAGATTCGATGACTAATCTGCGTATCGAATGCGACCATTTATTTTCGTCTTGAGTGAGGAGACAATTTTATTACAATCTTAAATATATCTCTATCCAATTCCGAGGGAATTACGATATATCCGCGTTTAATCCTTTGAGATGAGCGTGGAATTGAGATCCGATTTAGAAATTCCGTGATAGGCTGATTTATTACCCTTAAAATTGCTTGGATAAAAGCTTGAAGATGGTTTTTTTTCTAAAAAAACGACGTGTCATTCACCAACTCGCAATGGGTCCGGCTAGTGGATTTCGGCCCACTCCCTCCCACAGAGAGGAGACCTGTGCTATGTCCCAGCAGTGGGAATATTAAAGGCTGATTATAATATGTAGATAATAATGAATAATTATTAGTAACCTCAAGAGGAAAAGTATGTAATGAGAACTCCTAAATCAAACTCAACATTCAAGATGAATATATTTACAGCGGCGTTTCAGACCTTATTTCAATATTAATTATTAAGATGTCAAGAAATACTCACGCAATAATTAATCTTAAAGAGCTTTACATACATACATCTGCAAAGCCATTAAGAATTTCTGCACGTTATAAATAACACGGCTTACACGACGCCGGCGCCGGGACCAGTCACATGCGCAGAGAAAACGTTTAAATATCCTTAAAAGTCATGTATAATACGTAATTCTTTCTTGTGATTTAAGACATTCTTTCACTTTCTTAGGGCTTTTGCAGACATGCCATTTTTAGTATCGGGCGGTCGACGATTTTGTGATGCCCTCAATAGCAAGCTTTTTCGCGACTTTGCATTTAGTAGCGATAGCAAAATCGCGCGTTATAGCGATTTGGTTGAGGCTACATCGCGTTTTGGGAACTCGTTGCTTTTGAGTACAGTATCAAAATTTTGAGTTTTCCACCTATTCGATGTCAAAAAGCCAGAATAGGCTAGTTTCCTACAAAAAATCTAATAAGTCCGTCAGATTATCAAAAAATGTTGAACCCGTATTTTTTATCTTGTCAATTACCTATATAAAAAATTATGAAGATATCGCCCGTTAAAGTTCCGCGTGACGTCACTTGCTTGAGACACTTTTGCAAACAAGTGACGCCCCACCCCCCACTCTCAAATGACGCGCTTTATCTTTTTCATTTTTTGTTTGATTGACAAAAGAAAAAATACGTGTCCATTATTTTTCGATAATCTAACTGACGGACTAAATATACTTAATTATTATTTTTATACCCAGGAAACTACCCTATTGTGTGGAAAAGGGGTAGGGAGGCCTTTTGCCCAGCAGTGGGACATTACAGGTTACTTGGATGGTTTAGAGCATTTATGGCAGTCGCTGTATCGAGTAACCGAAAGTCAACATATTGCTGATCGCCGATGCTGCTAAAAGTAGCACGTCTGCTGAGGCCCTAAGATATTTCTCTTACATAAAGAGATCGGCCTGGTTGGCGCCCCGAGCGAATTCTTCACACTGTGAGCAAGTGTTTATTATGTGTTAACAAAAACACCTTTTTGTACTGGCAATAATAAAGAAAATACTTTTCCTGTTTTTTTTTTTGTAATTATTTTCCGCGGTTTGTTTGTAGGCACTGTGATTTGATGATACAGGATATTAAATTAATAGATACAGTGAATAATAAAATATAAAAATGGTTAACCATTTAAATATATTGATATTACGTAGGTATTACTTTTGCCTGTTCATCATAAATACATGATAGGTTTTAATATTTCTAAACTTAACCACAAAATATAATTTGACTTTTCCTGTCACATTATTCATATTATCAGTTTGTGTGAATTGAATTGTATCACAAAGCTGAAGATGCGATATATGCTCCCCGTATACATTTACTTGCATCGTGAGAGAAGGTACAGTATGCACCTACATTAATAAATCATTGTTCAACAACAGAAACAGTATGCACTAGAGCAACATTGTCAAGAATAGTTCCGTCACATTATAACGGCTGTCATGAAAATCTGTCATTTTCACCAGTATTTGACATTAAAGTGTCATAAAACGCTCTGTATTTGGACTTTTTGGACAGCCGTCATTGTGTGACCGTTTCCCGCTTTCTTAGGTAAGCAGAGCTTAAGTAAATATTACGCCGAACAGGTGGTACTAAGTACCAACCTACGTTTATAAATTAATATGACAACTTCGTCGCCCACACAGCACAATCTCTGCAGAACGGGTTCCAACGTCCAATAGGCGAGCTATCGTTTCCTGAGAGTCGTGACAAGTCGCCCGGTTAGTTCTGAACACCGACTACACATACCTATCCACAACTATAAACGAAACAGACTCTATAACTGTCAACTAATCGTATATCGAACTATGCTCTGTTCCAAAAGTATCGGATTAAAATGTAAACAAATGGATCAGAAAAAATTTACTTGTGGATGTCAATTCGTAGCACTAGTTACAAATTGAGTGCATTATTTTGATTATTTGAATACCTTAACCAGAAATTATAATTTTAAATTGCCTTAAAGATGTTTTTCATTTCACAATTGAGGTTAATTTTGTAGCCTTAATTTTCGTCAATGATTTTTCAATGTTGTTCCAACAATAATTGTAGAAAACCTTCAATATTCAGATGAATGTGTCACTTACTTCCCTTTACTGAGTGATTGCGTAAAAAATTACCCTGTAAAGGGTTTGTATACACTTGCACCAGCTACTTTTTAAACTGTTTCTGTAGTACGTCTGCATGTACTGACTAGTACATGGAGACGTACTACAGATACAGTTATTAGTGTAAACAACAAACCCACGTGTTTTGAACTCAGGTCATGCTGACTAATTTAACTAATTGATATGCCCAATTCGCAGAATTGATTAATAAGTTTTTCTTCGAATCGTCGTGCATATTTGTTCATACATTAGGTGAATGTTTGCCGTGTATATGGAATGGTTTCGCTGAAATTAGCTTGACAGTGCCAATTTCACTTAAAAACATATTGTTAGTATGAAGGATTTATTAATTGTTAATTACATTATGGGGAAAATACAAAAGGGACATCAAATCAAGAGAGGGGACGATGACTTCCCAAAAGAATAGAGAAGATTATTAGCTCGTGACAGATATGAGTGGAGAAACTACGGGAGGCCTATGTCAAAGGATAGTCTGACCAACAAACTGGTTGCTGAAGAATATTTATTGTATCACCTAATCGAATTAAGTTTTTTTTTCCTTTATTTAACTAGATTTAAAATTACATTTGTATAAGTTAAAACTGTAAAGCGTTCAGCGAATAAAGGCTTTTTTATTATTATTAGTTATTACTAGCTGACGCGGCAAACGTTGTTTTGCCATACCTATACATTATTTCTAGGATTTTTTTTTAATTTTTTTTTTGTATGTAAATGTTGACCGATTCTCAGACTTACCCGATATGCACACAAAATTTCATACAAATCGGTGAGCCGTTTCGGAGGAGTTTGGTTACAAATATAGCAACACGAGAATTTTATATATTACGAGTAGATTGGTCCTAAATGGTAGGGGATGACCACACGTCTAAACCTTTCAAAAATACCACTACATTCTTTTTACAATTTCAAGCGTCTAAACAATATCGTGTAAACTGGTGTAGACAGTAGCAGGAGGAGTCCGTTTCATCGTGAAACTTTAACATAGTCGCTCGGTTGCAAGTCGTTGTCGCCAGTCTGAACCAGTCTTTATCTAGCCAGAGCTTTATGGCAACCATTACAGGGCTGCCGGCTAACTTTTCCCATGGCAAAACGTGGTTTAACTTTATGTTTCCTGTGTAAAACTTAGCGGTGTTCACGTGCAAACAGTAACGTGCATAATAAAGCAGTTATTGTTGGCAGTGTTTGTTAATGATTGTTTAGCTGTCGCAATACTGTTGTCGGTCGTAAATTTGCGTGGTTATGGTGAAAATACAACAAAGCTAATCAATAACTAATGAAAATAATGCTAGATTGTGAAAGTGTTTTGTTACCTTTAAAACACTAAAGGATTATGAAGTAATAGCAGCGCCACGCGGTTTCACCCGCATAAGTCTCGATCCCGTGGGAATATCGGGATAAAAAGTTGTAAAGGTATCTACAACGCCTCATGCGTACAACGCGTCATACTGACATCATGCGAATCCTGCATCTCGCAAGCAGAGTTTACCGCACAATTACCATAGATACAATTTCCCAACATCAATCGTTGGGCAAATGCCCGCCAGACACAACACACGTCTGGTTAGAGGATCCTCCCTTTTCTATGGAGGATGAGTGAACTTTACACCCTGTTCCTCATACCTCCAAAATGTATTCTAAGTGTTAATCCTGGTTATAAACTATATGTGTGCCAAATTTCATCCAAGTCCGTTCAGTCGTTTTGGCGTGAAAGAGTAACAAATATCCATCCATCCATCCATCCTCACAATCTTTCGCATTTAAAATATTAGTAGGAAGTAGGATTAATGGCCAACATGATTTTAGTCCGAAAAAGGGATGGTGCTATCGGTCATAGATAGCCTATGTCTTTGAGCACTGGAATCATGATGGCATTAAAACGTCATAATATGGCACCTGGACAGAACAGCCGAACGATTCTTTAAAAACCTCACCGTGAAAAGTTACGTGAAGCTGTCAATATTGTCAATCCCTAGCATTAGTTGGAATGACAGCTCACTCCACGGTCACTTCGCCTAAGTTTTCACGGTGAGATGGTTACAGAATCGCACTGCAGGATACTGGGCATACATATAGGGCTCTCGAAAAATGTATGCAGTATAAGTAGCAAAAGGTTATGTACGAATCCTAAAGTCTACGCAATCGAAGACGCGGAAACAGTTGATGTGTAAAATAATAATAATAATAATATCCCTGGACATTTCACACAGCACCATTTGTCCCAAGCAAATTAAAAAAAAATTAGCAAATAAATAATAAGACTTTTTAACATGCGACTAGGTTCAATAAAACATGTCAACATAATGCATGCCATTAGACCAGGCTGTTGTTGTAAACATAAAAAACTTAACGAGTGAAAGTGCTAAATTATTTCCATAAAAGAAGCGATTTCACTAATAGTTTAATGTTAATAGCCTCAATGTTAACGGCATTTGAAAGTCTTGAAAGAAAACTTTGGTTTTGATAGTCAGTTAAGCAAGTTCAGGGGTAATTAAGCAGGTAAAGAATTTACTAAGTTCGTCTTTGTATAGCTTCAAGCTCTACTTACCTTGTAGAAAGAAAATTAAGATCAAAAGCACCAGTGAAAAGTTTCATAGAATATAAATATTCAAATTCAATTAAAAGGTAGGTACCTACTGCAATACAAACGTCCCAACCTAATGACTGGTTAGCAAGATTGATGAATAGATTAATTAAGATGGAAATTTGGAGCTGTACTCATAAATTTATTACAGGTATGAAAAAAACTGAGAGCCTTTCATCGTACCTCCCCACAGCGATGATCAATCATTCTGACCGATAACATCCTTTCTTAACTCTTCTATACTAAAAGTAATGGTCACCTGTACATAATGTGGACTATATCTGGAAAAAGTTGCCATATGAGAGCAATATTACCAGCCGGTCGATTCTGTAAAAATCTCACCGTGAAAACTCAAGTGAAGTGAGCTTGATGTGAGTTTTCAGTAGTGTCAATCCCTGGCATTATTTGGAATGACAGTTCGACCGGCTGCTTTTCTCTGCCAGCCCTGCAAATGACAGTGGTTGGAGGAAGAGAAAGGCGACCGGAACGCGCATGTCCGTCGTTTATAGCATAATATGGCGGGCCCTGGACACCTGCAACTAGATCACGACGAACGCTATAGCCTTTCACCGATTTTAACACCACTGGACACGATTCTGAACACATAAAAGCTGAGCTAAGAAAGGCAGATGAAGATTGACTATTAAACCTTTGAAAGATAATGAAGATTTGCACTACAAAGTATATTCCATCAATTACATCATAGAATATTTTCATTCAGGTATATTTTCGATTCTCGATTCGGGCTTCTTCGAATTAGAAGCCCGGTTTTCTATTACCAAAGCTGTCAAATAAAAATAATGCTCAAGAATTTTATTCTTTCCTCTATTAATAAACGAACGTTAACCATAATTTTTTCGAGATTTAAGTTTAGCGTAACTTCACTCCGCATTTATGTATATATATTTTTTTTTTTTACTAGCCTGTGCTGTCCCACTCCTGGGCATGGGCCTCCCTCTACTCCACGCGGGCTCACGAAAGATAGAATATTTCGTGAGCCCGCGCGTCCTCCTTACTTAAGTAAATACTAAGCAAATAATTTAAATGCAAACCGGAAACCGCCATTCCATTGAATATTTCTCTCGACACTTGGCATCAAGTCATGTCACTCCACAACGCCATAACATTTGACTGACGATATTAATTAATTGATCTGCCATTAAGGCATGAATATTGAATATCAATCGCAAATTTGATGCAGATCAAATGCAAATCTAATAGTAATATAATAGATGCAACGCTTTGTAACAGACAGGCTCCATCATTGATGAATGCCTGTATTTGCGCACGGTTAAATGTTATGCGAATATAGTGGGCTCTTTGTGATATTATGTTGCAAATGAATCCAAGTAGATTAAAAAATAAACAGAAGATCAAACTAATATGCTCCTCCAGACCGAATTTCGGCCATGGCAGCCTATCTCAGCGGAGACTAGTCATTTACGCGGGAGATATTATAGTGCACAAGTGTGTGCGCAGACACAGGTGCACTCACTCTCATATTCCGAAGGGACGGCAATCCGACACGTCCGGAGAGAGTTCAGGCGCAGAACACCGGCTTAACGTTCTTTCGAAGGCACGGGGTTATCACACCGCCAACTTCCAAACTCCGGCCAAACTGAGAAACAGATACTAAACAAAACTAATACCAAATCCTAAAAAACACTAATACTAAACTTCACTAGAATGCTGAAACACGCAGAACCTGTAGAAAATCAAACTAAAATGAGATTCTCAGTAGTCTGAATAGACGATGACTGGGCAGTCTAGAGATACTCCTAAGCTCTTGTAGAAGTAGTTAATTCAATTTAGAAATATTGCAAACTATCAACGAGAACACACAACACAAAACTCTTGATTCGCCAATTTCATAGCAATCCAATCAATTCGATGGTCACAGATCAAAGACCAAATAAAATTTATGAAAGCCCTCGACGGCTCGCGAGCGAACAGATAACCACAAAACTAAATTATTGGTTAGCTGGACGCTCTAACAATAAATCTCGTTAAACCGCGATTAGCTACGTCAAACCTGGTTTAACGGTTCACGACAGAGTGCTTATCGAATGCGTCCATAATTAAACAAGTAATAAAGGCAGGAAGATGCGGAGTGGTACCCCAACGAAACATTTTTTTATTACTGGGGGCTGCTGTAAAGGGAATGGGGGTTTTATGTTTGTAGGTCAGCACGTGGTTTCGAGGGGTGATAAAAGTGCCATTTTTGTATTATTATTTTTTTTGAGTAAAAACCTCAAATAAACACATGGACTAGCCCAACCCAGAAGAGTTACTGGGTGGGGCGAATTTGATACAATAATGGGGTGAAGTTATTGGTTGATGTCATTACGAAAGGGTTCTGTATGGGTTAAAATGTATGATATAAAATGGTTACAGCTGCAAATTTTTCGCAATGTATTTTTAAAAGCTCAATACTTAAATAATCAGCCTATAATGTTCCCAGTACTGGGACACGAGGCTCCTCTCTTCGAGAGGGAGTGGGCTGTAATCTACAACGCGGGCCCAGTGCGGGTTGGTAGATGTCGCATGTCTTCAATATTTTTTCTACGACATGCTTTCCTCACGATGTTTTCCTTCACCGTTTTGAGAGCAGTGGTGGTGAAATAATTTACGCACAGTAAAGTGGGAAAATAATGTGAGAACCAATAAGCAGTTTAAAAGTAATGGCTTTCATTTTGTTTGTTCAATAGGTATCTAACGGTTAGCCATAATCGTTACGTAACGTTAATCTACGGATATTCAATTTGTTGGAACGGTATATTGTGAGAAAAAACACATTATGGGTTTCAGAATAAATGGCTCTCGCAAAATGTAGTGTAAAAAAACGCTTTTTCAGGATAACGGCGTTTCCCGGTGGATTTATGGCGACTTTCATAATGCGAGGCTGTATAATTTGGACTATGTTGTAACCGACTATGACTAAAATAGGGTGTTTTGAACAGGGTGTCAAAGACTATAGACATGTCATTTATTTATTGAATACTTTAAGCACACAAATGTAATGCGCGGATGAGGCAGAATTAATGCCATAAGCATTTTCTAACAGTCAATTTGTTTTTTACTTTAACACTAGCTACCCCGCGGCTTCACCCGCTTTGTTTGTCGATAAAAAGTAAATAAAATACCTACATTTTTCGGTTCAGATATCTTCATCATCATCAGTCAAGACTAAAGACATGAAAAAACTAAGTTTCCGCTAGGAAACTGAATATTTCCAAAATTCCAACAAGTTCAACATCACTGAAAGAAAATTAAAAGCACACCTAATAAATCAAACTAGTGCCACAAGAACTTTTTATAACCACCTAAATTCGGCAAAAAGTGTAGCAATGAACTCATAAAATGGCCGGTAATATATCTGAAAGAAAAGTGGCTTTCAAAAGGATTTCTAAAGGAAGGAGGAGGCTGTACACAATGAAAAACTTTTTAATAATATAACTTTTTGTGGAGAGAAAAAAGGATGCAAAGCCGCTGTGCGAGGTCCGGACATTCAAGTCGACGGTTTTGAAGCAGAACTGATTATAATGTAGTAGTTTGAATGATAAAGTGATACGAGGAATCCATATCTATTTTCCATTTCTTGTTACGTACTAAATGATAAATGATTTTATTTTGTAAGTAGGTTTGTAAAAACACTTTTACACGTCAATTATATTTTAAAACTAGATGAGGTCGGCGTTTCCTATCTGACTAGTCTGAGAAGAAAGGCCGAAACAAACTCAGAGGTCACAATCTCTTTTAAAGTCCAGACATAATCTTGGTCAGATCATATGAAGACCATCCAGGTCGATGTCTGAGATGGTCTTTTGAGGAAAGAAATATAATAAATACATCTTCAAATGTGATTTCAAATACGTTTGCATACGAAGACAATGTAATAATGATGAGATGAGAACAATATTGTGGCTCTCGCTCCATCTGTAATATTCCCTCTACCTGCTCCCCGAGGTAATATGTTACGTAACGTGTGTGCTCATGACTGCTCAATTTGACATACCTTTCGGACTCCTAACACTGTCACAATCTGTCATGGTATTCCAAATTCCGAACGCTTCCCGGAAGCATTCCCAAATACAAAAGCGAGTTTCCAAATAAAACACGGTTTCCGTCTTTATATCAATGCGACGTTTTTATGAACAAATAATTTGAGATGCAAAGAATATGTAATACGAATTTTTTTTTTCATTTACATAAGACGGAAGGAAATGAGTTCGGAATTTCGCGTTTCCAAATGAGATTTTCACGGCCGAGTCTGTCTTGAAGACAAAAGTATAAATAAACTGCCGAAAATTCTTTATGCGTTATTCATCACCTTTGACTTTTGAGATTTTTTTGTTTCTCATTGCTAATACGTATTATGATGACAAATCTTTTATCTTTCACCCAGAAATTTGCTTTATTTTAGTTTTCTAAACAACATTGCTCTTCCTCATTACTCACTTACCTTTTATTTTTGTATTACGACACCAGCACCCTAACTGCGTAACACAATCAATTTCAATCTGAATCATTTTGAAGGATATTGCTAATCCATTGCTTCATATGTTCAAAAAATGTGTCATTTGTGTCAGCTCAACAACGTAAAATAACGCAATGAATGTTGTTGAACTGTCAAAATGAAACCGATTCCGATTGATCGTGTCGTGTGTTACGCTATTAGGGTAGTATCATGTTATATCATGGGAGCTACGAACATTTATTAAATGTCTTATCCTCAACAGACACATTTCATTACAACACCATTGCATTTTACTAAACTCGTATTCATTTGACGAATATCTTTGAATGAGATCTCCATCCATTTCATTCACATATCACTCAATGAACATACCGACGACCGGCTAAGGAAGCCATTAGCTAGCCGCACATGCCTGGCCCAGTTCCCGCCATGCATCGCCACGTCATTGGAAAACCCCTCACCAGTCCGCCGCGGTAATTGCACCGACTGCAATCTATGTAGACCGGGCTTTAGGTCGACGACATTGCAGGCCTATCGTGTTAATGGGGGCGCCAAATACAGTGGTAGGCTTCTGGCGTGTTTAAAATGTGTAGTTTAAATTCAGTTTGGTAGTATTCGTGTGAGATTGTTGGATAATTGCGTTTAAGCGTCGTTTGTGGTAGCTAACTTATTTTTTAAGTGCAGTGTTTACTTTAGTAACTTAATAGTTTGTATGCATGCAGGAGCCACAAAACCGCTACCAGACTACCACACGTACTGCAGGGTTCTGTCCGCACTTGGTTAATATCCCGAGCAGTCGTACTTAGCGCTTTTCCTCCACATTTATTATGCGCACAGCCACTTTTAACCCGTCTGCCTTCATAGCAAGAGTGAACAGGCATCTTCTGAGCACACGTTCATAGACCTCATACATCGTTTCCATCAGGCGTGATCGAAAAAGCGTCCCAGTAACACCTGAAAATATGAGTCCCCGTTCACACAAATACCCCACTATACAACATACTTACCATCAAATACATGCACAGAACCTTTTTAAAGTGAACTATAACAACTTTCGAATTCAGAACGAACGCTTTCCCGTCAATGTGTCGGCTGTCAACTTGTCAAGTGCCTAAGCTACGAGCCGGCTGAACGGTTATCGAAATATTTTTTGACTAAATATTAGTTTGTTACAATCTAAGTATGTTACGTTTATATGGACACGCTTTCAGAGAAAATCTGTTAAGGTAACTATTGAACGTTGCAAATAAGTCTATGAGTGGGTCTTGGCAAAGAATTTGGTCACATCCACCTTGCGAGATCCCATATGTTTCAAAAGGCGATCAAGAATTCCACCAAGAAACGAGCAATAGCATCCTCCTGTGCTTGCTCAAATGATCAATCTTTTTGAACGGCACTGTGATTATCAGAACCATTTATTGCAGTTATTTATTTTGTTACCCTATACAGCTTCACCAGCTTCGTGTTTTATTTACATACGTGCATGTAAATATAACACGAACTCTATGAATTCAACGACAATTTTCCCGGAAAATAAAATTAATTTCAATTCAGTTATTAATTACACTCTCTGCGGTTGGACAATGAGCCACATGTTGATAAAGTGAAACCCAGGTCCACAGCGTTAAGCATGCAATTAAATGGCATATGAAACGTCAATTTTATGAATACGACAGAACGCGCTTCAAGTCACGTTCTGCACCTAACGAGGGCACAGCGAGTGCCAAGGATTCACGATCACTGACACTACATTAATTATCTAGAATACAAAGAGACTATACTAGAGAATAGAACTCAAAGAGTTGTTTTTTTTATTATAATCCGTAGGCTGACCTATAAAAGACAGGGCGACATACGAGCTGGATGAGACCGGTTATTCCGTTTATCCACCCCAAAAAATCCACCTTACGGTGAATTCGCGCAAATGCATGTCCGAGAATCCACCCTCCCTAAGCCTATCCATTCCGTTTATCCAACTATGCCTAGGGTGAATTCTCGGACATACTTTTCCACGTATCCCACCTTAGGGTAGATTTTTTGGGGTGGATAAACGGAATAATCTGATGAGACTTGCACAGACCAGGAAAACATGGTACTAAAAGGAGGAAGCCTAAACAGCAGCTGGGTGGAACAAGGCTGCAAATATCGTGGTGTTCCATACCTTGGCAGTACGCACAATTAACGTTTGCATAGCTGTATGTATACCATATACAACGTGTTTTTTTGATATCCCATAACTCTAGGGGATCATTGTACGATCACCATTATGAACAACTTTTACTATGGGACCAAACCAGAAAGCGCGAAAAAAAAAATCAGCTGTTCCCTACATTTTATGTTCGTATAACTCGTCAAAATATAAGGAACACCAGATTTTTCTTTCGCGATTTCGGGTTTGGTCCCATAGTAAAAGTTGTTCATAATGATGAGTACAATGATCCCCTAGAGTTATGGGATATAAAAAAAACACGTTGTATAATACACGACTATTTGTTGCAAAATGTGTGTTACTCCTAGCAAACTGTTGCGTTCCCTAGAGGGGCGTATAGTTTAACAGTGCAAGCAAACAGTGTCCAAAGGATGTGCTTAAACAACAAAGATGTTTTGCTGAAACTAAACTTCGGAGGCGAACTGGAGCTTCGTTATAAATACTAGTATTCCCTAAACGCATTTCCTATCTTGAGCTTGAATCCCTAAACGCACTTGAGTATGAAAGCCTTCCTGGAAAAGTAAACTGCCTCGAACAGTATTTTTCAAACAGCTAGCATGTTAAAGTTTCATTTTCATAGATTTTCAAACAGCTCAGACATTAATTAACTATTTAAATAACAAAATCAACACATCATATCATCACCTGTATCACAGATCACTAAGCTTATCCATAGTCTTACATATGATAAAATACTTTTCTGCGATTTTCAGTCAAAGCTACGTTGAACGATTTTGATTTCGTTGAACCGTGTATTTTTAGCATTCATTAGATAAAATAATCATCCATATAATTCACTCCAATTAACCCTAATTTTCCATCTAATAACACGACTCACTCACCATACAATTAAGTCTCACAGACGTCACCGTATTACACAAGTTGTTGATATCTCGAGAGTCAATCGAAACTAATTACACTTGAGTTACAAGTAAGGTGTTTATGTGTGAGCTTTCATGTTCACTAACAAGGTGGAATTATCTACTGATACGTCTAATGGACGTGATCATGACTGATTGTTGCTTCATTTGCTAGTAATGTAATTCAGAATTGAATTTGTGTTCTTGCATGTTTTGAAGAGCGTTGAATAAGTTGATAAGCCATTTAACATGTTATTTTATTGTAGATAGTACAGAGGATAATTAAGCTTTATATTTCTTTAAGATTTTTTCTAAACAAAATTTTAACACACTTGTTGCTTATTTAAAGACTTCTTTAAAAAACTTTAATTTTACCGTCTTTAGGGGAAGTCATTCCTCAATTTATTTCTGAATTAGAAAGTATAGTCGTTTTTGCTAATAATATTTAATGTATTCGAAGAACAAGTATTGGTTCATGTTAAGGTACCAAGTGTACCAGGGTCGTAGGACCCAGGGGTCAGGGTCAAGTATGTCACGTTCGCGTATACCACTAAATACCACGTTGAAAGTGTATCTACATAGTATAAGCAGTATCTATACAGGGTTATTGGAAAAACACCAACAACCTCTTAAGAGGTCATTGTACTTGTCATTATGAACAACTTTTAATAAGGGACCAAACCTGAAATCGCGAAAAAAAAATCTGTTGTTCCCTACATTTTGACGAGTTAACCGAACATAAATGTAGGGAACAGCTGATTTTTTTTTCGCGATTTCAGGTTTGGTCCCTTATTAAAAGTTGTTCATTCACAAGTACAATGACCTCTTAAGAGGTTGTTGGTGTTTTCCAATAACCCTGTATAAGTTCCATATTTAGAACCGGTTGCAGTAATTAGCTTGACTTATTACAGTGCAAACAGAGGTCATTGTATGTCAGTCACGTTTGCCTTAGCAACAGAACTTGTCAACTAAACTTCTGACCGCAAAGTCACCATTCCTGAGCAAATCAGGAACATTTTACCCTTTGCTAAACTCTGTTTACGAAAACCCCTTCCTTTTAAAACAGCCAGTTCTAAGAAGCTTATCTACATAATGATTAACTATGTCCAACATTCTTATTACAGACCTGAACACAGAAGTATCAAGACCCTCGTGGTTCCTATACTTCCTACTAAGGACAACTTATGGGGAGTCGTCACAACTCGCACGTTTCGTTACAACGTCGCCGGTCGGAAGCACGAGAAGGGTGACTGTACCCCTGATCCCCCAAAGCCCCCACCCCCAACCGTAACCAGGAAGGTTCCCCCCATCTTTCCCCATGCGAGCAAAGCGTACAAGACGGATGAAGTCCGAAGATATTCGCCGTTCCACTTCCCCGGACAGGTAATAGATTTAGAAATTTTTGGTGTTGCGCTAATTAAACAGATAATGTACTGATAATGGATTTTCTCTTTCTGTTATCTATATCTATACGTGAGACTCCCGGGCGTACCGTAACAATAGATTAATTGTGTCGCATTAGTCTTGACATGGCAGATTTAACGTCTAAAATAGAAAATGTTAACAAATATTTATAATCTACGTTATGATTATGAATGCCAGGATATCCGCTGCTCTCGTGATTTCAGGAAGCAATTGTAAGAGTTTCCAAACATTTTCGTATTCCTTTATGCTTTTATTCAAAATTCTGTGCTGAATTAAATCTGGGCGACCGTCGCTCGCGCTCAATTTTATATTCCCGCCGAACTAGGGCGGTGGGTGCTTACCAAGATAAACTTTACATTCAGAATTGAAAATATGAAAGAAAATGGAAAACTTTTCAGATGTGATGTAAGTTTCATTTGCATCCTTTTTTTTGGAAAACTTTCATTAAGCAGCATGGCAGCAATAGCATTTTCTAGCATTTCGCGAGCGCACGCTAGCATTGCATTTTAAACCTTATGTCAATGATATAATTTATTTGTTACGAGTATGACTATTTCTGGAAGTACCAAGTGTAGAACCTATCATTGCTGTCAACAGTTCCAATTTAGTCCCCAATATATGAATTTGGGAAAATGGGAAATGGAAGTGGCAAAGTTTTGGGAAAACAACATTTAAAACACAGTCGTGCCAGGGACACTAAGAAGAGAATGGGAATAACAACATAACATCACGCCTTTTATCTCCGAAAGGTTAGGCAGAGGTGTATCTGTAGTAGGTACCCACATTTCTCGCCAGTCATGTAAGTGTTTGAGAAAATAGATTGAATGGAGAGACTGACACATAGCACAATCCCAGAGAGATGGTGTACGATCAGTCTTATAAAACTGTGTGTTCATAAAACACTTATTTACAAAGCAAGCTCAACACTGCCAAAGAGATATTCCTGTCTCAAATAATGATGAATGGCCCCTGCAGAGCGTTACACAGTGTACTACATGGCCAGTACACCTAGGTTGTGCATAATTATTCAAAGTTGCTGTGTACCTATTAATTCATGAACGTGAGTTATGGCGTGGCAGCGGTGATATACGAGCCTGTTGAATATGCGACGAATTTTATATCGTAGTGGAGATAAAAATAGACCAGTGATTAGTATACCTACATTTCAAATGAGGATTAGTCGTTTTTAGGGTTCCGTTTTAGCCATTTGGCTACGGAGTTTACGACGTTATGGATTCGTCATGTCTGTCTGTCTGTCTGTCCGTCCGTCACAGCCAGTTTTTTCCGAAACTATAAAAACTATACTGTTGAAACTTGGTAAGTAGATGTATTCTGTGAACCACATTAGGATTTTCACACAAAGACAGACAACGATGAGGGGGGTTGGCGATCCACGCCGCAGTGTAGAGCGATTTGAAGTGGGGGCAATAATTCCCAGTCGCCACCCGGTGGCAACTGGAAATTTTGTTCCCCATTGCCACCTGGTGGCAATCCAGGTGGGGGCGACTGGGAATATACCGAATAAAACATGGATATCTTAGTGCGTCCGAGATTTTACATACGGTTTGGTCAAAGTCGTTCCAGCTGTTTTTAAAACCTCTTGGTACAAATCGCGGATTTCCTCTCCCTTTGTCTCCGCTTCAGAGCAGCAGAGCTATTCGGATTACCAATAACGCCTATCTGCACATCGTACTTTCTAAAGTCAGACTAACCCCTGTTTATTTCACATCGCCTGTCACAAAGCGTATAAAGTTCTTACATTATCACAGATATAGATTGTGAGATCATGTACCCTCCGACTTGTATACAGTTCGAAACAAAGGGATTTCTTGGAAGCCGGGATGAAACAGAAGTCGTAAATAGTCATAATTATAAACTGAAGGAACTAACTTTACACATCGGATATTATTTATTACATTTATATTAAACAATGCTTTGTTCGTGTTGCCCCAGGCCAGTGTTAGCATTAGCCAGACTTACGTCATGATTTTGTTAGATAGCACATTTAATAAACATTTCTATAATGAAACACATGTCTGTGTATTTCATTAGATATGTCAGCGTCTTAATAAAGCTGTATTTAATTTATGCGAGAGATAGAGAACTCGGAGGTCTTCTTCTTCATAAAATAGAGTGGCAGGTTGTAGGAAGCATCTCACTTAGTCTCTACAAGGCGAAGATTTCCTTAATAACCCTAAAATAGCACACAACATAGACCCATAATCATTATTTACGTATCCTATATCTTCCGAATATGACGGCAAAACAAAAACACACTAGTGTATGTGCGGGCGTAGTAACTATTTAGTAATCTGTGGTGCGGGTATAAACAGCGGTAATCACGGATTTACGGCGCCGGACTTAGAGAGAAATTAAACCAGGACCCGGTATCCGGGACGTAATACCTACCTACGTTTCTGGATCACACGCACCCGATAGTGGTGTTGTAGTGTGTTCGAAACAAGTATTGAACTTTACAGGGCTGCTAACAGACTTCAAGAAAGGAAGAGACTATGCATTCGTTCAGTTTTTTGGTTTAATTTTTTATGTTGGTGATTTGCTAGAAATTTTATTTAGTCCATGTTCAACGAGATATTGATAAAAATCTGGTGAGGTATATCTTCAGAATTTTGACGATGAAAAATACAGTGTAAAGTTTAAAAGTTTCTAGTGAGTACCTATTGATTTGAAAATTCTGTTCGAATTGGGGACTATTGTGTCGAAAAACATCACATTATATTTGGACCAATATCCAATTTTACAAAAGTCCTTTAACGTGAGAAAAAAATATATTTTGATGAAGCACTCTAGAAGGCCAATTCATATAGGTAATAAAAAGTTCAAAATCTAGTCACAATCTCATTCAGCGACAGTCAATGTCAAAAACAATCAGAAATGTAGGTAAATTAGAGGTAGGTACTTAATTTTGACAGATTGATACTGAGAACAGATTACAAACGTTCATAAATACGGGAATCGCTCCACTGGTTTTCCCGACGCGCCAACCCTACGGACATTCCAATTACAGTACAGGATTGAGCGTTATCCGGATCCGGATGTCCGGCAACGTGTCCGTCTCTGATCAGGACCCCGGATTGCAATACAGGAGTATGTTGACCGAAATAACTACATAATACGACACGTGCCCGAGATTCCACTGAGCCATATAAATAAAGTATTATGGACCTTATTGTAGAGACAAAATAATTTGTTCCTGTCTGACTGTGACATATACATATATATAAAACAACGAGATTTCTGTGCTATTGGCGTCGATTCCCTTGTTCACAAACTAAACTTAATTTAAGTTCAGTGCATCTTTTTCTTTCTATTTCATTAAGAAAAGGACAGAAGATAAATATTGGTTTAGTCCTGTCAAATTAAGATACTCCATAGACAGTTTAGACGTGATTAAAAACATGGCTACTAAAAATACGTCAAGCGCTGACTAATACTTACTTATTTTCTGTCCTTTTCTCAATGAAATACAAAGAAAAAGATGCACTAAACTTAAATTTAGTTTAGTTTCTGAGCAAGGAAATCGGCGCCATTGTCTAAGTTAAATATTAATGCAATATAAACATAAACCCTTCTGAATAAATGCTGTGAATACCGCATCAAAATCCATTGTGCAGTTTAGAACAGACGGACATGAAAAGCGACTTAGTTCTGAGGCTCCCGCAGACAGGCGCGACGCGATTCTGGTAAAACAATTTCCATAAAGTTTTCATAGAAATTGTTCTACTAGAGTCGCGTCTGAGCCTTTAGATTACGTACAGATATAGATGGTACCTATTTTTTTTATAGGTGTCTGGCAAACTCTTTCTCGCTAAAAGCTAAAAACGCACGGTGTTCCTGCAACAACCCACGGCCGGGCCTCGCAAACGCATTGATTCACACTCCCGCAGGATGTGTAGGCAGGCAACGTCACCCTAGATTCTCTGAACTTCCCTAGTTTAATGATAAAATATCTAAGTTTATATTAAACCTATAATTGGATCTAGCTTTGACTTCCTTTGCTAAACTTTAAATAGGAGAATTAATTGGTAATATTGGAACTTTTGGGTTTGACAAGCTTTTGACAGAATTAATTTCAGCTTCAATTTAGTTGACTTTAAAGGGAACATAAATGAGCCAAGGGATTTTGATTACACGTGTAGCAGAAATGCGAAGTTACTTAGAAAAGCAATTTTGTTGTTGATATCGTTTTAAACAGGAAAGTTATTTTCCATCCTGTTACTGTCAAACCCTGAAAGTTTCCCCTATTAAAGTTGGTCCTTTGTACCGCATCGTTGGGATCAGAACAAACTTATTGTAAATAATTTGAAATTCCTTCCAAATCCAATGCTACAAATCGGCCAGGAATCTGTTACGTCACTGGACTCTTGTTACTAATAGCAGATTACTCAGCATTCTCTTAGACATTCATTAGCATATTGGCCAAACATTGGCCCACAGTCAGAAGTAACAAATGTTGTCCCAATCTTGTTTCAGGAGTTACAAAAATACTATCCCAGTCTTGTGTCCAGGAATAGCAAACATTGGCCCAACGTATATAACTTCTTGTCCATTCATTAAACATTCCTGATGATACATTTAATACTCCAAAGTCGGAATGCCCGATATATTTATTGGATGACTCGTGGGGTTCAATTTCGGTCAAATTCGTCGTGATCACGCGCGGAGCAGAATGTCAATGTCAAATGATAATTCAGTGAAAATGTGTGACGTCAATGATGCAATAGTAATGTAATAAATGTGTAATGCTCTGGGCATACACGAACTGTGTTAATAAACTTTGATAATTAGGTATTATCGCTTTGATGGGAACGGCCGCGACCTACAAGTTGCAGGTCGTAAGAACGAACCCAGACAGGCGCTTTGCCTTGTTTAAATTCTTTCATCACCACTGCTCTCAAAACGGTGAAAAATTCAATGACATGTGACCTTTACCAACCCGCACTGGACCCGCGTGGTGGATTGCGGCCCAGTTCCTATCACCGAGAGGAAGTCAGTGTACCAGCAGTGGGAACACTGTAGGCTGATTATGCTTATGCTAATTATTATAGTGCTGTGGGGCTCGTGGGTAAATCATAACAGCTGCATGGATCCATCGAAGGGTCGCTTGCTGCAGTGAGTTCGCGGATTGCGAATTTCCAATCCATCCATGCCTCGAAAAGCACGTAAAGCCGTTGCTGCCTGGCTGCTATTCGTGGAAAAATCTGACAACCAGTTCTACCAAGGCGTATCGTGTTACCCAGTACGTAACTGGGTTGTGGAGGTCAGACAGGCAATTTCTCCATATAAAATACTGGTATTCAGCTACATTCGGCTAGACTGGAAGCCGACCCCAACATAGTTGGGAAAGGCTAGGCAGATAGATTGATTTTTAATTATTATTATATGCTTCGATAAATAAATAACACGACGTATAATAATGACGTTTCAACCAGAGTACAATAACTCTTTGATAGTTCTTATTTAATTTTGTTTAAAATAAATATTATTCACAGTCAATTCTCGGTCTTGATTGGGTTATAATTGGAAATTCAGTACGCAGATTTCAGAAATATTCATAATAAATTAATAATCAGTTTTCCAATGATTATATTGGCACGCCACAAGTAAATTGCATCTCAGTATGTTCAATATTTCTGATAACTATTTATTTTAATAAGTTGATGGATTAAAATATATGCATTTAATTTGACGTTACAAAGACTGATACTTTTTATCTTTTTTTTACACACTTAAATTGTATACAGGGCATGTCTATCCTTCAGATCAGGCTGTTTTCGATGTTCACTGTGTTTTAATAGCTATTGAATATTTTCCTAATAATTTCTGATTGCAGTCAACGGTCGAATGGACCTTAGCCCGTGCAGACGACATCCTCAACTGGGGCCGAAGGAACTCTTTGTGGCCCGTGACGTTCGGGCTGGCTTGCTGTGCCCTCGAGATGATGCATTATGCTGGGCCCAGGTAACTGTTAAACCTTTATTTTCTTATTTCTTACAATGGATAGTCGACTAATCCCCAAAAAATGCTGTGCAAAACTGAGACTTCTACATTTATAAGAACGAACACTAAAAATAGGAGGAAAACAAAAATAATTCGTTTAAAAAATCAACATCACTAACGGAAAACCGAAACAAAAAACGATTCTAAAACCCGTTTCAATAGTAAACAATTACAAACCCGTTCTAGGCCAACCGATCTAGTAATTAAACAAGACAACTGCAGCTGAGTATAAAACAATATCGCATCGTGACCGCGTAACCGATAGGAGATCGTTTCAGTAAGGGAGCCGAGGCGCGGTTATCGACTCGCTCCACTGCACCTCGTTATATGTACTTGTTGCATTATTGACGTACAACCTTTGACAAGTATAGCACTGGAAAATTTATACAACGTGCTCACTAACAAATTACAATTAATTTCTCATAGCGAGCTTGCCAGCGCAGCGGTTCTAATTTAAAGACACTTCAAGCTCAAAACATGAATTTGTTTTGACAAAAAGTATTAACACAAAGGCCACATTAAATAGGAGCAGGAAAAAGGAAGCGCAACAATTTATATCTCCCTTTCTTTATAAATTAAGGGAAAAGCTTAATACCTAATTCAAATGCTTTGTAAACTTCTCCGTGCCATTAAATTCTGAAGGTTTCCCATCACGAGTTCGCGCCAACAATACCATTGTTCTGGAACGAAGCTAAGATTCTCAATATCCACGACTCGACCCCTAAAGGTTGAGACATGACATTTGCCATCAAATGTCAATGTAAAGCAACGTCAATAGGTTCTGGTTCTGCCTATGATAAAGCCCTTGTTAAAGCTTGGGGTCGTTTGAAATTCTATTCAATTTCGTAAGTCAGTCGTGACAATGTACGTTGACCCTCAACTTTTAAGGTGAGTCCAGACAGTGCGAGGCATGTGCTTCGAATGGTAAGCTGCAAGCCTTAGGCTGAGACATCTGACATTAAAAAAATGAAATAATGGCACCGCACCTTTAGAGTCGCAGAATGCACCTTTAGAGTCCTTTTCTCTTCCAAATGTTTTGTAGTCAGTACGAGTATATATAGATAGATACTAAAAACTGAACGCTTTTTCCAGATACGATATGGACCGATTCGGCATGGTTTTCCGAGGCACACCCCGACAGACCGACGTGATCATAGTCGCCGGCACGGTCACCAACAAGATGGCGCCGATTCTTCGCAAGACCTACGACCTGATGCCGGAGCCTAAGTGGGTGCTGTCCATGGGAAGCTGCGCCAACGGGGGAGGCTATTACCATTACACTTATTCAACGTGTCGGGGCGCTGATAGAATTATACCGGTAATTATTTTTATATTTGTCTTGGAGTAAATTAACGATTTTTATCACTTCAGGACTTATTAGCAAGCAGTATGTAGCATGCAGGATGCAGCTTATGAGCATTAAATTTGTCTGGACTTAAAAATGATACTGAGACCTCTGAGTAGTCAGATAGAAAACACCGGCTTTATTTAGTTCCTATAATATATATGTATTTATTGACTTGAAAACATTTGTTGTTTTTCATTACAGAAACTAACATCATTTATCATTTAATAGAGCAAGAATGGACCAAGATTTTGATTTACATATATTATGTAGGTTAAAATGATGCGCGTCTACAGTATGTTTTAGTTGTATTCTGGAAAAATGTGTAAAATGTTTACTTTATTATTCCAGGTGGACATATACGTGCCGGGCTGTCCACCGACGGCCGAAGCCCTTCTGTACGCCATGCTGGTTCTGCAGAAGAAGGTCAAACGCATGAGGGTCTTGCAGGTTTGGTATCGCCATTAGCCGTTCCAACGTTGCATTTAGTTACTTGTATCTGATATTGGTTAAACCAAGTAAAGTTATTTGATTTTGGTTATTTTCGCCTTCTCATTTCTATCACAATATTAGTTTTAGTTCAGAATATTCCAGATGTTCTGTAGGAATATCTGGACTCATCTGGTTATAGTTTTTAACTGATTGCAAGATAAGAGAAAGATAACAAAAAAAAAGGTTTAAATATTATATTGTAAAACATTTACGCATCTATTATAATTATCGAAAACAAATGTACTATGGGAAATTGACAGAGTAATGTGTACTCAAACTCAAACAGAACTAAAGGCATCCGAAATAATCTTAGTTATTAATCAAGGTGCTGTCTTGACCCGAAATGTTACCAACAGAAGTTGGAGAACCGTGGGACGACGGTACTGTATTGAGGTCCTCTTTGTCAAAGGATAAATAACCCTATTCACCGTCTCCGGCGACAGCGACCCAGACTAATTTTCATTCCTTACGTGAGCTCTCTGATGACTTCCAAAACCAAGTTTGGTCTTGAAGACCCGGGTACAGATGAGCCGACCCGCATCATCCGTATATGTATGAGAAGGGCGACTTTTGCGAATTTAGCGCTTCTTGTCTAGGTCTGCAAGACTATTTGTCAAAGGATAAATAACAAAGATATTGTTCGAAAGCCTAGTACGCGTTAAAAAAAAAAACAAAATACTGGAAACGTGACCGACTATCTGACCATACAACGTTGCAGATAAAGACTCTAGAAATTGCAGGATATACTGAAATTAATTACACATACAATCATCACTTATTCCTATAATACTATTCTGTAAAAATCTCACCGTAAACATTCAGGTGAAGTAAGCTTGAAAGGAAGTGTCATCCCGTCTGCCGGTTTATTTTGTTAAAAAAAACTCACCGTGAGAACTTAGCTCTCCACCTGATGCTAGGGATTGATACTCACTTCGCCTAAGTTTCACGGTGAGTTTTTACAGAATAGCACGACTGTTATCGATTGTATGGACCCTAACTACAAATACAAGACACAACCCGTTGAAATATTTCCTGAACATGCAATGCAACGATATTGAAAGAGAGGTACTTGTTTACGTGTGTCTGAGGTGTCTGGTGGTCTTTACTCCGGGTCACGTTCAGACACGTGCCCCGGTTTACC
This sequence comes from Apamea crenata, assembly GCA_949629185.1. Taxonomy (NCBI): domain Eukaryota; kingdom Metazoa; phylum Arthropoda; class Insecta; order Lepidoptera; family Noctuidae; genus Apamea; species Apamea crenata. The sequence goes on from OX451371.1 coordinate 14,298,910, forward strand.
GACGCCTCTGTAGAGGGTATATAGTATATGTATATATTTATGTCAGGACACGCCAGGCTTTTTACGAGCTTTTTCGTTTTTAGGAGATAAGTAATGTTTGTTTCAGGGTTTTTGTCTGTTTTATGTTAGCGAAGAGAGGTAGAATGATAAGGCTTTGTTTATGGCAATATGTGTTTAAATTAAAGTATAAATAAGAATGCATAACAAGGTGAATACTCTTTTGTATGTTACGTGTAGTGTTATGATGAAGTACTAAGTAAGAACTGCATCGTTGGCAACAAGCAATCTTACCAAGCATATTGAACGCAGTACCTAACATATCGGTGGGAATCTGTATACAAAGTTATCAAAACAAATAGAACTCTTGCAGACACCCATAGCACATACTCCATATCCTCTACTGCTTAAATATTTAGATGACTGTACCATAAACTAAACTCGATAGCAGCTGTCATTAAGTCGTGAGGCTTAGGCATTTCACGAGACCCTCATGAATATCGGGCCGTGTGAAGCGAATTTATGGAGATAGACACACTCTCTCTCTCTCTCTCACACACATCTAATGGAATTTAAAGCTTAATGTTCTGGAAGAGAAATAACGTAGATACGTGTGAAAATAAAGGTACTGTTGCGGGATAAGAAGGCGAAAAACTACGCATGAATGGTGACACGTTTTTGGGAGTGTAAAGGAATGTAACCCGGGTAAAAGGACAAAGGAAAGATACAACTGAAAACCCGAGCTGTGACAAAGGACACGCCAGACAGAACAATGGAAAAATAGATTAGAATGTCCTCTCTTAAGGAATCTTGAGACTAATAGACGGCTTCTTCATTCAAACTTAAGTTACTTTAAACACGAATACACCAGTAATGCGGATATTCAAGGGCTATTCTTTGGGTAGCGGGATCGTCCGAAAGGGTTGCTGCCCTGGAACAGAAAGGGCTAAGGAAGGAACACGGATGGGTTTTAGTCAGTAAGAGTCTGACACTCCCTTCCGCTCCACCCAGACCGGGAGGGGTCATTTGATGATTTCCCATCCGCAAAAAAATAAAAAAATCCTTCTAACCGCATCGGTGAGTCCGAAACCACACTACGCATTATTCTTCCACATAAACCTTTTTGTGGCTAAAATGTTTATGGAAAACGGTATGGGCGGTACTTACTTTTTATTGTATTGGGTCCGACTTTCGATTGGTGCTCGGCTCACATACACTTATACATCTTGTATATCTAAACATAGTATAAAACAAAGTCCTCTGTGTGACCGCTTAGAATCTTACCATACCACAATTAAGAGAATTTATTCCGAAAGGTTTATGATAAATGATTTTGTTCATGTAAGTAGGTTTGTACAAGTAGTTTTACACGTCAATCACATTTTAAAATAAAAAAATATAAACATTCGAATTGAGAACCTCCGCCTTTTTTTGAAATCGGTTAAAAACTAGATGATATCATTCTTGTCTGCGACTTCGTACGCGTGGAACTCCGGATCTGACTGCGTGTCGCGGGTTTGATTCCCGCACGGAACAAATATTTGTATGACCTACAATTAGTTGTTCCGGGTCTGGCTGTTTGTGTATATGAGTTTATATGTCTGTAAACGCACCCACGGCACAGGAGAAATTCCTAGTATGGGGCAACGTTTTTGTTAAAATAACAGCCCAGCATCGCATCGCACCGCCCGCCCGTGCTCCTACTTCGAATTCTCTTTGCTCGGCTCCTAAGGGTCGTAGCGTGATGGTAAATAGCCTTCCTCAAGAATTTTTCAAATTTGACTGCAAGTTCCAGAGATGAGCGCGTTCAAACAATTAAAATAGTATATAAGTATAGATAACTATTTGATTTAGATATAGCACAGAAACCTCAATGCTTTGTCATGTCGCCATTGCATCCGTACGAAGCAGGGGCAGATCGCTTGTATATTTATAAGCAGTATAGCTATATAAGCTACTAGTTTACCGAAGCGTTCGCCAAAATCTTATCTTTTTGAGTGATAAAGTTACACAGAATTTTTACTCAAGTGTCGATTTCGGTTAAATGGGTCGTCAGGGCCTGAAGCTTTTTGTACTTTAAAAGGAAAAACTCGGCACCCTTATAACATCACTTACGGGCCTCGTCAACCTGTCTGATACAGGTTTTCATTTTGTACAAGAGAAACGACCGTACCAAAAGCCAGCAATATAAAGTACTTGATTGCTACATCAATAACATGTTCGAAATAATGATTTGTATCATAAGTCACGATTTCAGATAGTATCAGAAATATAGACAGTGTTTTGAATTGAGATTTATCGAACAATGAGAATTTGAATTGGAATTGAAGCTCGCCTTTCTTAACAATAATCCACAGATCAAAATTACATATTAGTACACATTCATCGTCAGAAATATGGCTAATTTCCAATGCAGCAATTTTATGATCTTAGAAATACAAGTAAGTACTATATAGATATAAGACGTAGAAATGGCTGTAAGAGTAGGGGAAGACCAAAGAAATGATAGAAGGATTGTGTGAATGACGACATGGTTAGAAACGCCGACCCCAAATAAATAGGGCTAAGGGCCGGAGAGGCAATCACTGCGCCCTCACGCCCCTAGTCGCCGCAGGAGACGCCCTGGACGGGAGTCAACAGCCGACTCCCGGCCACCGTAGGCGCGGGCTTGCGGGTGGCGAGCAATGGGCAGCTCGCCGCCCGGTAAAGACCAGGCCCGGGTCGACGGCGCGTTGTGTTCCACGCGTGCCTCAAAGAGATGTCAGCACGAACTGACGGGGTCCACTAGGGCCGTTGCCTGCCAGGGCCGCGGGTTGTTCGAAAGAGATACCGTGGCCACGGTACGGCTTGCACAGGCAACTGACGGAACACGGGTGGGTTTTAGTCAGTAAAAGTCTGACACACCCTTCCGCTCAGCCCAGAGCGGGAGAGGTAATTTGATGATTTCCCACCCAAAAAAAAAAAAGTGCCGGAGAATGATATAATACCATGCACTGACGCTGTTAAGGATGAAACGTTCAGAGATAATTTTCTCAATTTATAATGCTATCCAAAATTCACGTTCCCAGCCCACGCAAAAACCTTTTCTTAATTTTACGATAAACGAAAATATGGGGTGGAGAGATTACAGCTGTAATGTATCATTAAAATGAGGATCATTTTTATTCGTGGTATCGCTCCCGAACATTATAGCAGCCTTGTGAAGCATGTGAAGAGAATGCCACTATAAATATTATGTTCTAACATAAGAAACACCCATGTTTAAGGATTATGTTGATAAATGCTTCAAATAAAGTATATTTTATCTGCAAAATTACCTCGAATAAATATTAATATAACTACAGGGTAATATCAAATATGTATGAAGATATAGAAAAATAAAATAACAATTCTAGCTTCCATTTATTTATTCTAACTTCCCAAGAAAATATCCAACTGCGTACATCTGCATTATTCCCTTTTTCGAGATATTTGTGGAAGACTAGACCAATGAACAAAAGAACTGTTTTATATTCGATCTGAAATCAATAGCTGGCAGCATCTTAAAAGGAAGCTTCGAACGGTAAAATACATCTGTGGAGCGATATCGAGAATGGCGTGGGTAGAGAGAACTAACAAGTAGCGAATAGTTAGAAATATCAGTAGCAAGATGTTGTGGAAACTTGGGGAAGATCCTAGTGTGGGGCAACGTTTAATAAATATATATATATATATTATTGTAAGTTAAAAGAGCGGAAGAAGCGTAGGCAGATCAACAGCAGAACGGGGGTAGATGACCGACAAAGGACCGGCCGATATGACCAGCATTGCTATTCTGCACAAATCTCACCGTGAAAACTTAAGTGAAGTGAGCTGTCAATAGTGTCAATCCCTAGCATTAGAAATTAGAATGACAGCTCACTTCACCTAAGTTTTCACGGTGAGATTTGTACAGAATAGCCGGGCTGGATGAGGCTCGCACATACAAGGGAAACATGGCACTAAGAACAAAAAAGCAGTGCAGTTCTACTTCTGCCCTGCTATAGGAGCTGGTGGTAAGCCCCCTGGATGAGACTTGCACATACCAGGGAAGCATGGCACAAAAGGGAGGAAGCCTATACTCAGCAGTGGGTGGAATAACGCCAATGATTATGGTGATGATGACATTAACATTCATGTCATCTGTCAGGCAGAATGACACCTCAAAATTTTCCGTGTTTTTTAATTTTAATGTATTTGTATGGGAGGAGGCCTTTACTGAGCAGTCAGTAGAACGAGGCTGTTAATGGTGATGCTGATGAAGACAGGAGCCCACTTGAATTCAGGAGATAGACCCTAGCTCCCGTACCCATCGTAACTCCAAAATATATCTATCCGTATGGCAAGTGTGTTCATTGTGATTATGAGTTTCCCTTGCATGTACAATATCAATACGAGTACAAATAAAAAACACCTGTACAGTGTACACGCGCTTTAATATATAACGGCGCTTCGAGAGTGTCAAGAAACGTGAAGAATGACAGCGGACATTTTGACAACCGCAGGTTGACGTTTCTTCACTCTGACGCAACTCCTGGCTCTTTTGCTCATGGCCGTCGGATGGATCAGGGATCCGTTTGCATCGAGCCCAAGCAAAACGTGTTCGGTGGAGCGTCGTTGTACCTGTTCCAATTAATTAGATTCTGTTTGCTAAAATAATAATTGTGCATCGTTGTTCATCTTGGTTTTAATTCTCCTCGCCCGCCTACCCACGATAGCTCGGCAGCCGCGATGAACCCAGAATTGACTGATAATGGCCGTGTGCCGTTATCAGAAGTGGGAATGTGAAGGGCTTGCTTCAGAGGAGAATAGTCGCGCGAGATCTTCAGCTCCGGCATCAGAACCAAGCCTGTCTCAACAGATGGAGCGGTTTTTATCCCGATTGATGGCTATATCACAGCCGCAACCTTCGAGCAGCACGTCTACCCAGTTGATTGAGTTTGATCCGGATGACAACGAAGCGGACATCGACGGTTGGTGCAACGTGACAGAAATCGTAATCAACAACCGTAAGTTAGAAGGTGCAGAATTGCTTTTGTTATACTTACACGTGCACTCAAAGGCCGAGCTGCTACCTGTTTGACACGACTACAGGCATCGCAGCTGACATGGCCCCAAATAAGAGAAGTATTGCTCGCGAAGTTTGCTAAACCTATGCTGCCACAAGATTACTTTGATGAAATTCTACGTTTTCAAGTGGGTGTCAATGAAACCGCGAGCGAGGCGGCCTTGCATTTTGGAACATCATCGAACGCATCCCGCGGATGGAGATCTCCGAAGATGTCACAACGGGATTCGTATCTTCAGTTTTATGCCAAAAGGAAGCCGTGATTCGCCGTGAGCTCCACTCTCATAACCTGACCCAATCAACCTGATCTCAACTTCTGCGCGTTCTTAATGGCATTTCACTGAAACGAAGGCATGAGGGTGGCGATAACTATGACGCGGATGTGAAAAGGACCCGATTCAACGAATCACGCTTCATGGAAACATGTCACCGCTGCGGTACTTCGGGTCACAAAGCGATGGACTGCCGCAAGCGAAGAGAAGAGCCTGCTACTTCAGAGAAGATGCACGACCAAACATCCAGAGACGCTGATAAACCAAGAACAACCACCTGCTTCGCGTGTGGACGACCAGGAAACTTGGCGTCGGCGTGTCCACATCGAGCGGGAGGTGGCGGAGCAACGGGGGTCAAATCGGAGTCCATGTGTGTGAACGCAAGACATCGAGGAGTACCTTGACTATATCATCCGGTGGGCCAGTTTCCTTTCTTTTTGATAGTCGATCGGCTTGTTCATTAGTAACTAACAGCTACGCCGAGAAGTCCCCAGGTACCGCGCAGAATGATTTAGTTTATCTGACGGGCATTGGTAGGGGGGATGTACAATGTTTTTCCCAGGTAATTAGCCCCATCAATGTTCAAGGTGTCTCGCTCTCAGTGTTGTTTCACATAGTACCCGATGGCACCATTGATGAGCCAGTTATATTAGGTAGGGATATATGAGAGTGTAACATACACGTGCATATGGATAATGATCAAGTTACTTTTTCTCAGCGTAAAGAAGTTAATTTATCTGACAAATCTAGTGACATTGATTTCATGAATATTGATACGGAATTACAAGGTGATGACAAATTAGCATTGACTAGAATTTTAGAAAAATATAGTGAGTTCTTCACAGACGGTATGCCAACGCGACGGGTCACGACAGGCGTTCTCCGTATAGACCTTATTGATCCAAATAAGACGAGTTACATCTGGGTTGGCTAGCCGTAGGGCAAAAACGTGATAGCGAAATTTGTGACCTTATCAGCAAACATCAGAACAACGAGTTGCCAGAAGTGATTGAACACACATATAACGTGCAGAAGGGCATATTGTATAGGAAAATTGAACGCAATAAAACCAGCTCTTGGTTACCCGTTGTACCAAGATCCTGACTCGGACACTTATTAATCACGTTCACACAGAAATTATGCATCTTGGTGCTGATAAGACGCTTGACAAAATATAGGAACAGTATTGGTTCCCACAAATGTGCAAGCAGGTTCGTAAATTTGTAGATTCATGCATAGTATGCAAGGCTTCAAAGGGATGTTCGGGAGCGCAGCAGGTTCGATTACATCCAATACCAATAGTATCTACGCCTTGGCATACGATACATATAGACATCGCGGGCAAACTAAGTGATAAAAGTGATAGGAAAGAATATTATGCGGCCGTTATTATCGATTCGTTCACCAAATACGATCTTTTAGGATTACACACATTCTCTCGATGCTGCTAGCGCAATTCAATCCCTTAAAAGGGCAGTTTACCTATTTGGTGCAAATCAAGAACGCTGCTTCGTCAGAAGTAGAACGCTTAAACCGGGGTAGAGCAATAGTGAGACCATTCAGTGTGGGCGACTTTGTCTTTATCAAGGGTAGTGAGCGTAACCAAACCAAACTACAGCAAAAGTTCAAAGGTCCTTTTACGATCGTCAAGGTACAAGATCACGATAGATACGAGCTGAGAGACATTGATGGGTCTAACCGAACCTATAAGTACGCCCATGATAACTTACGCGCAGTACCCAGGGGCCACGGTGGATTGATTGAAGTAGCTACTTCGTTAGTCAACGAGGCAGAGGAGGCCGAGACGGCGGAGGTCCATAGTCATGAGAAAGGAATGGTAACATTATCGAGAATCGATCTAGAGAGTAGGGCTCTGGATGGGCAGTTGGGAGCGGCGTGTTTGAGAAATGGGGCTGGCCTAAACCGGGTCGATGCCTCTGATCAGACTACGTCTTCCTATGTGGTATATAGTGTAGTTGATCGACTGGGCTGGCCTAAACCGGGTCGACGCCCACGATCAGACTACGACTTCTCTGGTGTGAGCTGGCTGGCAGGGGATTGAGCCGGGACTGGCCTATGTGGGTCGACGTTCCGGACCAGTTTACTGCAGCAGCTGCGTGTGGCTTTCGTTACTGGTGGAAGGGGCGCTGACGGGTTGTCCGGTCCACCGCACCATGCGAGTTGGTGGGTGGTCGAAGGGGCGCCTGAGGTCAGTTGTCCGCCCAGTGTGTTTAATTCAGATGTGAGGGGTGAAGATCGAGATCTTTTCAAACAGGCAGCATAAATGGGTAGCTAGTCAGGGATGGGCGAGCGTGCCCAAACGTGGACTACAGATTGGTATTTGGTCTTTGCAGATAACTCGAGGCGTGAGCAGTCGCACGAGGACGTGCGAATGTCAGTCCGGCCGTAACGGCGCTTCGAGAGTGTCAAGAAACGTGAAGAATGACAGCGGACATTTTGACAACCGCAGGTTGACGTTTCTTCACTCTGACGCAACTCCTGGCTCTTTTGCTCATGGCCGTCGGATGGATCAGGGATCCGTTTGCATCGAGCCCAAGCAAAACGTGTTCGGTGGAGCGTCGTTGTACCTGTTCCAATTAATTAGATTCTGTTTGCTAAAATAATAATTGTGCATCGTTGTTCATCTTGGTTTTAATTCTCCTCGCCCGCCTACCCACGATAGCTCGGCAGCCGCGATGAACCCAGAATTGACTGATAATGGCCGTGTGCCGTTATATATAACCATTCATTACTACAACTACTAACCATTAAAGGTGTAAACACACAACTGATCTTGCCTAGTTTATTTATACACAGCTTATTGTAGTCTGATTACAGCGAAGTTTAATTGACGCACGCAATCGATACTGGTCGGCTCGGCTAAACGCTCGGGTAACGCACTCGGTTTATTGTGTAACATGTCAAGGAGATAGGGGCAGAAGATCCACTACACAAGAGTGAGGAGAATGGTCGCAAATCCATCTTTAAGGATAAGGTACGCCGATTAGGGAAAACTGATGAAGGGTCATATAATTTCCCCACACGCTGAAGCCCGGTGACTGATGGCAGAATCTTCGAAGGTTTGCTAGCTTCTTTCGTGAAGATGCTTCAAATAATTTTTGAATAGAATAGGATAGAAAATGTTTATTTGCATAAAATTTTGGTATGCAGGAGAGTTATAACAAAAGCATCATTTGAAGCATTTTCGCAAACCGCTTTGTCAACATTGAAGTTGAATTGAGAAGAATTAGTACGGAGACATGACTCTCTGCAATGCGGGATATGACATGATGATATACGTAGGTAGAAATATCATGTGATTCGATTTATACGTAACCCCTTTTTTGCGACTGGATCTTCTACCTTATCCCGTGCTAATATCCCGATTGATCGGGACGCTACAGTATCGATTATGTTGAACAATGGCGGTTGCCATGCGGGCCGGCTTCGCTTACGTAATTCACATAACACGATGTAGTCGATTCGCACGATGTCATTGTTATGTTTTTTTCTAATCGATTCGATTGAATAACTTGCGGCTGTCACGAACTGAAAGATGTTTGTAATGGAAGACTTTGCGGTGTCGTGCCGGTTTCTCGGAATGTTTCAGAGAAAGACGTCTACATTTCTGTGAGTGCGGAGTAGAATGATTGCGGTGTCACTTTCGACAGAATAAATATACGAGTAAATGTATTAATTTGTTGGCAGTTTGTCTCTGATGTATTGGATTTTTGCTATGAAATTCTTAGTGGCCGCTCGGGGGGTCTAGCTAGAGGAATTCGCACACATCATAATCGATTCTCAATCTTCTATCTATCTATACTAATAATAAAGCTGAATAGTTTGTTTGTTTGAACTCGCTAATCTCTGGAACGACCAGTCGAATTTGAATATTTTTTTTTGCATTCATTAGCCCAATTCTTGAGGAAGGCTATAGCCTATTAAACATAACGCTACATCCCTTAGGAGCTGAGCAAAAAGAAAGAAAGTCAGAACGAACGCTAAGCGAAAAAGAAGGAATGGGCAGGCGCTGCGATGTGACGGGGAACAAGTAATTTCACGCGGACAGAAGCTATCGTAACATAACTGGCGACTCTATCTACCCCTTCTTACACATTTGTGAATACAGGCGTGACATATGACATATTATTTGGGAATAAACTATACATCTAACGAAAAACTGCTGCTGAATATTGTTTTAAACGTTGTATCTACGAGTTATGTAAATATTAACATCTCCCTCGTCGCTACTTACTCGTATATTCCAGTTCAGACAATGAGACCGGAGAGTGTAATCCAGCTATATTATGATAGCAATAAAGACGAAGGTTCAACTCTAATGAGCTTTGTGCTATTAGCATTACCTACTATTGGCGGAGGCACCCGACTGGATAATTAGGAGCGGGTTTAGAGAAAATAAGCTTTAGTGCAATCAATTAATTAAAGTAACCAGGGTTGACAATAAAGGCATGCTTAGATTTTAATTGGAAAGGCACTTCTGAACATAATTATGCTAAATTGATGATATTGATGTAGCGTTGAAGGATGATAAAATTGATGATTGAAACATGCTTGTCATTTTTATTACACGACTCTGATTAAATAAACCGTAAAGGTAAAGAAGTTTTGGTGAATATTAATCTGCACTGATTGAGAAAGAAATTGGGGATGATTAGAAGTAGTTAGCTCAGGCTAGGTGGAGCGACGATCTTCGCAGGATGGCTGGTAGAAGCTGAATGAGAGTTGCCGAAAATCGAGTTGAATGGCGTGCAATAGGAGAGGCCTATGTCCAGCAGTGGACTGCTATAGGCTGATGGCAGTGGCGTGCATTGCATATAGGCATATAAGCAGTGCCTACCTCGATAAATCGATAAACCATAAGACTGACCATTACTGCCCCGGCAGGAACGATGTTCAAAATGAAAATCCAAGACGACAGCAAAAATTTTAAAATTTGTCATTGGTCACATAGCCGCCATTTTGAATTTTCATTTTCAACATCGTTCCTGCCGGCGGTGGCCCGACCACAGACATTTTTATTATACCAAGTAAATCATGAGTGCGTACGTATACGTACCTAACGGAAAAGTGTGCCTACCTATTCTGAAAACCAATGCACGACACTGGCTGATGATGATGAGAAGTAGTTAGTACTTGTCATATTTTTAGCTATATGAAAACAAGTGATATCTATAGTTAAAAATTGCAATCTAACAAACTCGTACCAGTGTCTTCTATCCACGGTCAAACCATTAACGTAATTACTGAAACATAATATCATGTTCCTACAGAATCAACAATCAGATAAAAAGCATTTCATTTTTATCAACCCTCACCTTCATTAAAACTAAAAATATACATTTCCATTGAAGACGAGTATCAGGTTCACATGAGTGGAAAGAATTGAAATGACGTCATCAGATGTCTTGTCGGAATTCCTGTGCTACCGGTCGGTAATTATCGACGCAACGAGGGGTGACGCCCCGTGGGTTCACTAAGGATGTCCATTAATTTGGTAATAAACAAGTTATTGTAATACTGGAGAACTTGGAAACAGATTTTCGAAGTTTTCGCTGGCTTCGATACAAACAATATTGTCTAGAGCTCTAGAGCAACTAAAGATCACTGAAACATTCAAACAGTTATACACAGCGCTAATAAAATATTTTTCTAGGAAAATTAAGGTTGAAAGCTGTAAAATACACTGCACCAAGAACCGTTATTAAAAGCCCTACCCGCTTTCCACTTGAATTAATACTCGGCCAGCCCCAAGACAGTTTCATTTTCTCAGGGAAATCTCAAGCGTTTCTCCTGCTGACTTTTCTTTAACTTGTAAATTCTTATTTGAAAATAACTGTAATTTGTTAAAGTGAGGTTTTCAAGTCCAATTTGATTTTCTATTTTATTTGTTCTCTCTTTCTACTACTCTACTAATTCAGTGAAGCAAAAGAATTCTTAGTAAAAAATCTTTGGAAACTCTGGTATTAAAAGTTTCTCTTACCGCGACGATGTTTAATTATTTAAGTAGCGCGCTGTTGCCTGGGGCAGTCAGCTCAGCTACCATTTAACTAACTGAATATCTTTCTAACACGATGTGCTGTCTGAATCATATCGAGCCAACACGATAAAAGAAGAACAAGAATCAGAACCGTCAATGCATCTACCGACGTCGATGCCATCATAAATTAGGGGGGGGCAGCCCTACCGACAAGTCGCACAGACGCGCAGGCAGACGAAGTAACAAAGTGACTCATACCGAAGGAGGCGCGGGCGCCGCCGCCGCCACGCTCTACCTGCTGTGGGAACTTCCCTAACAATCGTGTCTTTGTCATAATTATAAGTCCTAGTTTTTCTGTAAGACTTATTGGAGGTAATAACGGTGTAGATGTGCAGGATAATATTTAATTGGTGATACTGATAGGTAATCTACCAAGCTATGAAGGTTAGTCACCACTTCGTGTTCTAATTAGCGAATGGTCATACATAATTATGAACACATTCCCTGTCACCTTGGACAGGGAACGTGTCGTCATCGAAATGGAACTGAGTTACCCAGGAGTCCATATATTCAAGGATTAAATAATGCAATTAATATCCAAGTGTAGCGGACTTAGGAGTAAATTTTGTCTATTGTATGGGTGGGGGATAGGGAGTGTTACCATAATCCGCCTATAATTTCCCCACTGCTAGGACACAGACCTCCTCTCTTCGATAGGAAGTGGGCTGTAATCTACCTCGGGGGCCAGTGCAGGTGGGTAGATGTCACACGTCTTCGAATGTGAAGCTGATGTAATTTCTCCAGAAAGTTTCGAAAAGGACCGAAATAACTTTCGAGAGATTCATTTATATTCACTTATTGCATCTCTCTGTTATAAATCTCCCTTTATCGTTTTAAAGCCAACGTGTGATAAGTGAGAGTGATATCAGTGGTAAGTGGTAAGCTCCACAGGCGTACAGTCAGACGTTATGACGCGCGGTGACTCACGTCACGACTGCTGACGCTACCTGTGGGGGTTATTAGTTACACTATTTTTGGAAAGGCTATTTTAGCAGCGAAGGGTTGTCAAGAATTTACGTAATAGAATGACTCGGCGGAATAAAGTAGGGTTATTTTATTAGTGAATTTGAATGTTGAAAAGGTTAATGGGGGCAAATTACAGACTGCGTAGTTTCTTTATGAAAGTTTTTCTCGTAAAACAAACTTACATAAAGAAAATCGTATAAAAAATCGTGTCCACATAAAACCCAAAAATACAGAAAATACGAGTACGTTCAATATTCTTGTTTTTCATAAATATTGCACGAAGCACGAACACATTCGATTATTTATAAAAAAATATAAAAAGTCACGCACACTGTCTTTATTGATAGCAAGTGCTTTGCGATTAATCGGCTGCTCATCGATGTTGCCACTATCGAGTTTGATAAATCGATACATAATTCGAAAGCTTATTTTTTTTTGATCGGTGAAGCTTTGAACACCGATAGGTCATTCAGATTAAATTAATCTATCGTAAGTTGGGAAAACTTACTAAAACTGTATTTGTGTTTAAAAAGGGTAATAGAATAGTAATATTTATCATAGTAAAAGGTAATGTAAATGAACAGTTCATATTTGAATTCGTATGTTAACCCAACATCCCTACCTACCTCATTTAACGTTTAGCCTTTACAGCAAACAGAACCTTTAATTATACTATGATAATAATTTTAATTGGGAAACCCTTCTTCTAACAGATAATTTATTGTAGCTACTGACCCCATATCGACTTTTAATTACGAAAAAAAAACGTTAATTTTCGTAAAAGAAAACAGGATTTAATTAAAAGTAAGTATAACGAGGCCGATGTAAGCAAAAAGCGTTATTAATTGAACAATAGAACACCATAATATCAACCAACAAAGGGTAGAATTTTTAAGTCATAATAATTAGAAAAATTCGAGAAAATGTAACTCTTCTTCTTACCCCTCTGCAACTCAGTTGGGTAAAAATTACGTTGTCAGAGTTATCATTATCAATTCAGTCGAAAAACATCCACTGCCGGACATAGGCCTCCCCCTAGCACCGACACTAAGATCGGTTATGTGCATCTCGCATCCAGCTGATGCCTGTGGCCTTCACCAGGTCATCGGTCTACCTCGTGGGCGGCCTTCCAACGCAATTTTCTCATTCACGATCTGATTATGACACAAAACATAAGTTTTACCACCAAACCATTAACTGCTAGAATCCAAATACCATTTCCTAAATATACCTACGCACAAAATTCCTCCACCACGCATAAAGACTCCCGCAGACAGGCGCGAAACAACTCCGATAGAACAATTTCCATGAAGTTTTCATAGAAATTCTTCCACCAGAGTTGCGCCGCACCTGTCTGCAGGTGCCATACATTAAGAAAAATTGTAAACACGCACGAAAACTTTATACAATAACATCTACATAATACATACATAAGCAGAAAACGTAAAAATAACTATGTTTATAAATAACTAAAGCGGTTAACGTAAACGTATAGTGAAACAAAACATATGAGGTGTAATTTAAAATAATATTTGGATATTAGCATACCACGTTTTGACGTGGGCATGTGTGATAGGAGTGAGCCACACCGTGAGCCAAGCTAAGTTAGCTTAGTTGACGAAGCTACGCGCGAAGCTAACTTTGCTCAGTTTAGCTTAGCTTACGCTGCTACGTTTTCTTTTCTTTTCATACTTCGGTGTATACTACAAACTACAGTAAAGCTAAGCGAGCTTACTGAACTATATGTAGTAGCTAACCGGATGACCCCGGCTAAGCGAGCAAGGCTGATAGTGTACTCAGCTTCCCTTCGCACCCACACATCTCAAACATCATAGCGAAATCCTTGGTTATCGGTGAGTGCCCAGATATCGCAGCACCCATAGTTGGCAACTATGGGTGATGCGAGAGCAAAGCTAACTTTTACGTAAGCTAACGTAGCTTAGCTCGCGGTGTGGCTGCACCTAAGTTTGGGCATGTACTGTGCGTGTAGTTTCGGGCCAGAGGGTGAGTATGTGCGTGTTATAATTAGCCAAGATTGTATGTTTATGACGTATTAAAGAAAGTGTTAGAGTACCTTGCTTCTATAAAAAGAATTGGGTAAAGTACGAGTATGTTCGTTCAGGAAGTGTTGTAAATCAACGGTGAATAGAAAATTAGTTGAAATGGTTTCTTTAAGTTAATTAGGCGGACACCTTAAAGCCGGGATTACTGACGTCATGCGGAAGACAAAAGACGTTAAAAGATTAGTAAAGTAATTCTCAGCTGAAATAACTGATAATAATCGTTCTGTGGTTATTATTAGGCCGTGAGAAACAAAGAGTCTAGAGTCTCCAAAGATAGACAACAAAAACGTTACAAACTTATTTCAGTACTTATACATAAAATATATGCCCGAACCCGATACACCAAATTCTAGTCACATTCCATAATTTTCTCAGTCTGTATGAACAGCTGTTCCTAGCGACTGACAAGACACTTCGATAAGACACGTGCGTAAAGAATTCGGACGCGTACACTCGGCGATGATCCAATAATGAGAGTGTGTGAGTTGACAAACTATTTCTGTTATCACTAAACACACTCTACGGACAACTATACGTAGTGTACTTGTTCGTTGTGATTAATAACCGGGAAGTCTTTCAGATTTAAGTAAAATGGCGGAATGTGGCAGTAAACATAGACATCTAATGGCGTTTGTAATTATAGAAGTCGTTGATGAGAGAAATGAGAAGACCTTGGTGATAAGGAGTTCGTGATTCCACGTAACAAAGCATTGGGATATTCAATGCTATGATAGAAGTTTTCAAGAAGTGCTTAAGTACAGGCAGGAGCACCAATATGTCAACACTTGGCAACTTTCAATTGCGATTTTTTCGTGAAATAACAAATGCATCGTTGAAATACGACACATTAGATAAACCTATGGGTTCGAAAATGCTATGTTCGTAACAACATAAAATTTCATTCAAAAATAAAGGAGTAAATCGCTTTTGAATAAAGCCGAGTGACGAGTGTATACATACTTTTGTTCGTGACTGTACGTATAGCATAACTTGTATAAGTAAATTAACATACTCCGCTCAAATAGGCCTGAAATACACAAAAGCTGTAGTAAATTGCAGCGACAGATGTCATATGAGCGTGACAAAACAGGCCCTAATGTGTGCAGCGCTTTTCACTTTTCCTTTGAAACAGAAAAGCGCTTCACAATTAAGCTGCAAATCTGATGTCAAGACGCAGAGAGAGAGCCAAGTTTTGAAACGTTGCAAACAGCCATTAAGGCTGCCAGCAGCACTCGCTGCAAATTAACGAAGTTTGTGAACTGCCGCCAGCGACAGCCAAGTTCGCGACCTTCACCTCTGTTATAAATTATAATATACTGCAATGTTTCGCAAACGAATTAATTAAGCACCTATTACTCTGCTTGTTATAAGAAATTGTTGCACGGTACACGTGAAATATACTTAATGGTTTCTAATTAATTTTACGAGTCGTTATATTGCTGCAGTATAACGAGTAAAGAGATTTATGTATCCTAATAGAAGTTATCTATCCATTGTTGCTTTATCCAATGGCATTCGTGATGATAAGATAATGCAAGAATAATATACTAAACAATAAACGTAACTGATGTCCAGCTGAACCCTGCTAATAAGCCGTATGGAAATCAAAGTACCTCGCAAGGTCGCCACAAATTAGGTTGACATTACATGCACGGATGCGTCGACCGACCCCTGTGAGCTCCACTTATTTAAATGAATACAGCCAAAAGATATGATTCAAACCTGACAAAAATCTGTACGAAAATGTTTTTTGCAAATGTTTCTCTCTTTGAACTTAGTCGTAAATTACAACTGCCAAGACAAAATTCGGTAATCAATGAGTTACCTAATCCCTGAATTGAAGATGAAACGTTACTAACTACTCTATAAAATAGTAAAATTACATTTGATTAATATTCACAGATTTGGTAACAGCTGTTCAGAGAACATCAATCTTCCAAGTTCGCCTAGAGTTTCTACTAAGAAGCATTTAAGTAGAAAACTTGTATAAGAAAAAGTTTAGGGTTGCAAAGTTTGATACACGGTAAGCGTAAATAAGGACAGCTTCAGCTTTGCTGGGAGATTTACTTGTTTTATCCTCAAAGTGACATACTTTATTGTTTAATATTCCGTGCAGGATTTTATGTCTAGAAACATTAGCTGGGACGTTAGGCAGACCTGAAAATACATCAACCTTATTACCAAAATCGTCTCAAGTCTCGCCGTCTGAGTTAAGCTCAACGACTCGGTCCGGGCAACGCCCGTTGGCGACACCTAGTCTATTATTAGCGGCGCCATACTTATCACAAAATAAATTCGAGTACACGGTCTAGGTCAAATGATACTGTTTATAGGTGCAAGGTTGTCCACCGGGGACACCATAAAACAAACCTTTATGAGGCAACGTAATTCGTTCCAGAAGGTCATGTCTTTTCGGGTGACATAACTAGGGAAAGAAATGACATATTTTATGATCAAAATACTCGTTTTACTGCAGACGTTTATGATGACGATCCACGCCTAGATAGACACGGAAGGCTGAAAGAACGAAATAAAAATAATCCACTAATCCCGTCCGGTACACACGGACTCGATCCTCAAAATAAAATTCTGGTCATGTCTTCGGACGTGGGTAATAGAAAATTTCAGGGCTTTAAAATTTGATGGAGGGAAGTATGAAATTGTTTGTAGATTTCTCTCTCTGACTTTCCTCGTCGAATGATCTGGATTATCCTGATTCACATCTCTGACTACTATTAATAAAATTTTCTCTTGGAACTAACTGGTGACCAATTTGTAAATCAGTACGCGATGACTAACTTCACGACATTACTTTTCCTCGTAGCTCGTTTATGTACTATATTAAAATAGCTAATTATTCGTTACTTGATCATTTTTGCTATTGTTATGCCAAACAATTACACGGCAGCAATTTTAGCCGTGCGAAAATCATCGGTTTCCTAAATCCATATTATTTTGTTATTGTGGTACTAATTTACATTATAAGAAATTGTTATATTTTTATAAAAAGTCGTAATGACTCTAGAATAATTCATCTTGTGGATTATCTCTGTCTACTGCTACAAAATTCTGGGAAGAGAAAGCTTCTTGCTTGGCGTCAGTATTCTTTTTTTTTACCTCTCGACCTCAGTTTGACCTTTCGTCCTCACAGTCAACGTACTCAGATGTCCAACAGATATTTTTCTATCATAAATCTTCACTTTCTATTTTATTGTACTTTTTGCTAAAACGTCATTTAATGCTAACGAGGGTCCAATAAAAATAAATCAACCGAGAGAGTTTCTCTTTGGAAACTTGACATTGTATCTCCTTCTGGAACAAATATTACCAGATGTAGACCTACGTTAAGCCCCACGTCATAATACATTTATATCAAAACAGTTACTGGAGTGAAGCATGATAAAAATAATATCATCATCATCTGCCGCGCCTTTTCCCAACTATGTTGGGGTCGGCTTCCAGTCTAACCGGATGCAGCTGAATACCAGTATTTTACATGAAGCGACTGCCTATCTGACCTCCACAACCCAGTTACTGGGTAATACGATACCCCTTGGTAAGACTGGTTGTCAGACTTTCGGGCTACTGACGACCCGTAACGACTGTCAAAGATCCACGAATGACAGCCGGGACCAACGGCTTAACGTGCTTTCCGAGGCACGGAGGGGACTTGGTATGTGAAAATGGTCACCCATCCACGGACCAACCGCGGCAAGCGTAGCTTAACCTGATCGATCGACCCGTGCGGCTGTTATTACTTAGCCACAAGCCCCTCATGATAAAAATAATATATCAGAATTATATAATAGTCATGAACATAATCTTGGACTCGGTATAAGTATCCTAGAATGATTAGTGACGATTTATCCTTCAAATATGTAGAACTTTTCAACTATGAATGAAAAGTTAATCCTGCAACTTTAACTCTTAATATCAATTGACTACCAATTGACAAAAAGATTAATCAATTAAAACCGTACAGAATTCCGAACTACTTGGCGTGTCGAGCCTAGTTTTTTAAACCAATTAACACCCAGAAAATAGTTCCTATAAGAATGTTGTAACCACGCTATTTTTACACGAGTCGAATAAATGAATCGTGTTGGAGCCGTTAAGGGGATGTGAATGTCAGGGACGAGAAGCGGTCCCACGAATGTCGATTGGGGATCCGCAAGAGCTGCCGCAGAGGATAAAGTTGACCCAATTTCGTTCTAAGATAACATTTGTTAATAGGTTTCTGAAAGCTAATGCAGATCCGAGTATTTTTTTGGCTTTGGATCAAATGGAATAGTTATTACTTTTAGGAGCCGGACTGAATTCAAAACAATCTGGAGCATCGTTGATAACTGTAGTTTCACGGAAGACAATGTGTATGAGTACACTTTAGTGTTTCTACGCAAATTATGAGACTATTCTTATCGATATCTTGCCTGAACTCAGTTAGTTATTCTATTTGTTCTTGCTCCAAATTTTTATATCCCGTTCGCTGCATCCATAAATAATATTCGTCTTGTCCGTGACCGGAATGTCAGGGGCAAGGAGCCGCGTGATAGAACGAGGATACACGAGCGGCAACCCGGACTTAACCTAATTTGGTTTGGAGATATGTGTAACGGTGCCTGAGACTTTTAAGACCACATTTCAATATTAGGAGCTGGAAGTTTTATTTTTAGAGTTACATACATTATTGATGATACAGTTGCTACAAAATTTGATTCATATGCTGTTGTATTTCAAGGAGGTAACGGTTCATCCACTAGTGTTATAAATAACTTCGGTATACAGAATCAGGTAACAGTAATCAATTTAAACTGCACTCCATTTCTTGAAAATCAAGGACACGGCCTTAATCGATTCCTGAACATCATAATTTACGGTTATGAGGCTGTCACCATAATGTCACAGCTAATATAGCACTACAGACAGACAGTAACATCAATCATACAGCAACGTAGTGAATTAAATATCAAGTTAGAGGTGAAACAAAAGCAACGTCAGTACCAAGAACTATTAATGAAGCAACATTACGTGAAAGATTCTAAGATATTAATCATCCCTTTCTACCCTCGAGAGAATATGATTCGTAAGTCGCCATCAATCATGAAATAAGAACAATAGCTACATTATCGGTGTAATTAAAGTTTTGTGCTTCTGTAACTATTTGAAATAAATTTAAAACCCGCTGATCATTTATTTTCAAGTGCAATTTCATTTTACTATTGGGTATAACAAAAATTAATAGACGTCCTATCTAAGCGTGCCAAATATTCATTTTGTCTTCAGAGTAATTAAAATATAAGTACCAAAATGCGCTAAAAACCGAACATAATCCGCTTTATTCATAAACGTTGCTTAAAGTTAAGCAGTGATTAGCGACTGTTTAACCATACATTTTTGACGTTTAAGCGTTACTTAACTTTAGTCATCGTTTATGAATAAACCCCTATGTCTCGATGAAGTTATATCATTAGCACAAAATCCTTCCTAATAATTATGGTTATCTGGTGAAAACCTTTTGTTGAATCCAAATTCTGTTTACTCCAGATATCTTTCATTTCAACTAGTTTCCTAACTTGGAGTTTCATACGGATCCTGTGCCCTCGAGTCTCTCGCTGAGTTATCTAATTTAAAGTTCCTGTATGAAAACTTTGTAAGCAACCAAATGTTTGATATGATAACTAGATATTACAAGGATGAAACTTTTAAAAGTGGGTGTTAGGAACTCTGCTTTGGCAGTAAGTAAAAGCCGTGCTTTGAACATGAACATATTGGTAATACAACAATAAGAGCTTACGAGGGTGGCCAAGTCAATCTGTTACACGAGCTTAAATGGTGCTGAATGCACTAAAAAATGGAACATGTCTCCTATAATTTGGATGATATCCAGTCGTTTTATTACTACGCACGGATATATAGAGTTTGGCACAGCCTGCATGTTTGTATGCCCCGCTAGCCAATATATTTGAATACCGCAACACGACTTCTATTGCCAAAATGAACCATGACCTTTAACACGATCGGTTAAGGTTCAAATTCGAAGAAATGCGGAAGACATGCTGGCATTTTAAGTTCAAGAGCGTGCCAATTTTGCTGAATGGACTGAGCAGCTGTTGTCTTTCGATATAATATGTATCAACACTATTATATAAACATCGTTAGTTGTATTTTGGCAATGCGATAATATTATGTATATGTATTTAATATTTTAGCGCTGTTTTATATTTGGTTGCATGAGAAACCAGTTTCTTTCGGAAAAGAACTTTGTAACCTTGAACGTTGTGATGACACAATGTTCGTTTTGTTTTGTTTGATATTATGCGTTCAATGATATTGATTACGTCTGTTATTTAATACTCAAGATGTTTTCACCAACACATGTTTACATGTAAGTATTGATAAACTAATCAGAAGTTTTCCACTTAAGAGCTTGCGATCCAGACGAACTTTCGATTATTTCGATTAACGAAAGGTCAAGCGTGGCTGAGCTACAGGCTGATAGATTGATGATTAGCTGATATTACATACATTAAAGGTTACGTCAAAGTCTCCGGTATAGACAGATACATTGTTGGTATGCCTTGCTGTTTCTGTTATAATAAGGAAAGCTACGTATAAGCACGCATTTTGTTGACTTATGCGAAATGTACAGTCGGTGGAAAAGTGCTATAAACACTATGAAAAAGTTACAAAAAAAAAATGATTTTTTACATTTGAAGATTAACAAATTATTAACATTAGACATATTATTTATTAGGCATTTCTACAACACAGGATATTTGAAAAAATCTAGTTTAAGTATACTTTTTAAGAAACACGATAATAATATAGGTACGAACACAAAATTAACGGACTTTGCTATAAAATTCAAGGGCCAATTTATCAAAAAGTTTCAGCTGTCGAGCCTGAATTTGATAAAGCTGTATAAATTAATACGTTTACGTAAAAAGCTGCAGCACCTGACGACGAGGATGGTAACGATGTTATCACCGCAGTCGTCTGGTACACCTGCCACAGCTGAGAGTGGGCAGGTGGGGCCGTTTTATTGCGAGCGTGTGTGATTTATGTAATGTGCTAATTATACGGGAGCACCGTTTTAGGGACTATGCAAAAATTATATCATATCCCCTGGTAAGTTTGGAAGCCTTATCTGGTCAGTAACAATAGAAAATGTAATTGTGTCTCTTAAGTAACTGTAAGAGTAACAGATAAAAGATAGAATACTGTTTATTATGTACACCATCAAAATTACAGATATAAATGTAGACGTTAGTAATGTAATTAGTGTTTGGGAGTTAAAATGACGTACTCCTTTTGAATTTTGATTGTTTAATCGTTATTTTACAACGAGTAAATTATATTTTGCGAAATTGGTATCGCACGGTAACGAGTTCAAGTCAGTCTACGAACTTTCGGGAAAACACGCCGCACACGCACGCGGTTGCTTTGACGTTTTGATGACACTGACAGCGACAAATTGGCGATCCGCGGCACCAACAATTAGTGTTTATTTTCTTTTAGATAAGTTGGGGTTTCCTAATTTGTCACTTACAAGCATGACGATTTGGCAAATCTATCCTACTAATATTATAAATGCGAAAGTTTGTATGTATGGATGTATGGATGTTTGTTACTCTTTCACGCAAAAACTACTGAACAGATTTTGACGAAATTTAGCACACAGATAGTTTATAACCAGGATTAACATATAGGATACTTTTTATCCCGACATTCCCACGGGATCGAAACTTATGCGGGTGAAACCGCGGGGCGCAGCTAGTACTTAATAAATAAAAGCAATTACTTTTATTGGGAAACTTTACTAACGAACCAATTCGATCTAACTTTATCCCCAATTGGGATATAATTAGAAAGAATTGGATTGTTTTGGATTCCCTCATCTGGTACTCATTACTCAAAGCCTTCTAATTTTTCGTAACATATCTGAACATGATTAAAATTGTGCGACTACTAAGTGCAAAAATCTGTTTACAGTGCAGTGCTCATTAAATTCAAACAATCGAAATTCCGCTCACCACATTACGACAAAGCGAGTCGATACGATAGTAAATTGAAAATCAATTTATTTGTACGCGACTGTCCGCGTACAAGTTAACCGCACGAATGGTATGCGAACGTGGTGTAGGTACAGTGCGACACAGACGGTACGAAACACATAAATTACGAGGATTTGCATAATTATGCACTCGCATATACGGCGACGACGTCTGTCACACGAAGTATACGAAAGAAAAAGTGTGCATATGTTGATGAAAATTTGCAGATGACTAAACGAATACACGCATCGGTAAAATGCAATTTTTAGTAGGGGGTTCGTCCGGCGCCGAAATGGGCAAACGGCATTGTTACCATCTCGGGTAGAACTTGGATGACACTGGCACAGGAGCGTGGGGATTGGCACAAAAAAAAGAGCTCCATGCTCGGCAGTGGGTGAGTCGGGCTGTGGATGATGATGAGCGATTTGATAATGACGTAAGTATAATTTTTATTTGATTTGAAGTTTGAAGTATCTCTTAACTTTAAAGTTCAGTTAATAATAGGTCCATGTGGCCATAATTCCAACGTACATGTAATCAAATTAACACGTATTTATCTACCTTGTTAAATCCCGGACTTCTCGCTTTGCGCAATGGAAAAGATGTTTACCTGAAACAGAAAAAAGAAAAATAAATATGAGATACGAAAAAATCGTATATTCAGTCATAGAGCACTGAAGTAATATCCGTGTTAAATATTAAGCAGCTCTCAACTAATTTGGAACTCAGCAGCACGCTAAAGTTTTACTCAAACGCTCCATGTTACGGCGAATTCCTGAAACCATAATGAGAGCAAGCTAAAGGAGATAGCATATTAAACAGCATTTAAGGTACGCGAACGTATCGCAAGACTACACCCGTCTTGTTGGCACGTGGCAAAGACACTATGCTACCTGGTGTGTAGTCTTCCTAACACTTATGTAAGATTAGTTGAACGTTGCCTACTAACACTTGAGTTTCATCTCCCGAGAACTCGATAGCGTTAACACGCTACAAATACCAGTTCGTACAACAATGTAAACTTCAGCTATGCAGTATGACGTACTGCAAAGTTGAAACACGTAATTAAACCGAGTAAATATACAGGCTAGCAGGAACATTGACGCGCAACCAGTTACCATGGATTCTGATGGATGGTGATACATGGATTATGATATTTTTTTGATAACCGACGAAATATTTCTACGCTAGGGGGTTTAGAATCATGTGCTGAATTCATGGTTATAGTTTGTGCGTCGATGTCCCTGCCACCCTGATAATAGATAAGGTGTAATGCAAGCTATTATTTGAAACCGATCGTGTGTGAGCTCCTGGCATCAGTTCTACGATTGTTTGTTCAACAATACATAGTAATTTCCGCTTCGAATATTACTGACTTATTTTCATTGCATTTCTTTGTGATAGCTTCAGTGTAAGTAAGGTTATAAAGATCGTTTACTGATAATATCATAAGTTTAATCAGTTTTAGCACTGAACATTTGTATGAATAATCTATACTAATAATAAAGTTAAAGGATTGTTTGTTTGTTTGAACGCGCTAATATCTCTGAAACCATTAGAATATTATTATTTTTTTTATTTTAACATTCATACTCGGTTGGGTATGAGTAGGCATGCCTACTTTAGGATGATAAATTGCGAAGACCGAAAGTCATAGTATTACGCGTGATACGTACGTATTTTTAATTTCGTCGTATTAACTTGAACGAGTAAAGACCAATGACAATGTGCGAATAGTACGGGAGCCGAGTAGGCCATCTGGCGACTCCCTACTGTTGCGCGTATTTGTATGAAGATTTTGTTTTTTGTTAGGGTATGATAATTTGGAGAGGTTCACTAAAATGTCATTTTTGACAGGCTTATTGTGATTTATCGAGGTAGGCACTGCTTATATACCTTTATGCAATGCACGCCACTGAGGCTACTTAAATCACGCTAGGTCCCTTGCAAAAAAAAAATATGTCAGAAAGAACGATAAGCGAAAACGAAGTAATAGCGCGGGCAGGCGATGCGATGCGACGGAGTGGGTCGGGGGAACAAGAACTTTCACGCTGACGATTTCGCGGGCAGAAACTAGTATGAATATATTCGGGTCACCGCACCTGTACGAACGTAAAATCAATTTTAATGATCTAATAAGTACCCAAATTAACAATAAGTAAGGGTCCCTTTTAGTAAAGCTACATCTTCTTCGCGAGCATCTGAAATCAATTTCGGGTGTCCCTAGGCACATATTATACTATGGTTTTATCTACTCATTTAAGGGACTTATACGACCGGACAATTGGATTAACGCAATAACTGACAGGGAGAGTGACTTTATGGCAACATAACAATAATCTGAGTCATCCTAATACACAATCACAGGATATAGAAATATCGGAAGAAGAAATGTGTCGTCATCATACTTATCTTTATGGGCGAGAGTTTTATACCTTCTGAGCTGTAATAACATATTTTTGCTTCGAACAGAGGATTCGATGAAATTTTTATTGCAGGTTCGTAATTCGTATATGTCCGGTCCAGTGACGCTACCGTTTGAGTTAGAATTCTACAAACCGAAAATTAATTTTACATCCATGTAGAAAGTATGATTTTTGTAGAACAACTTTCCACCTGTACCTTAATCAAATTTTAATTATAATTAATTAATTATATTTTCAGATGAACCCTTTGGTCAACACCCTTCCGAAACTCGATGACCTAAAACCGTCAATCAAAATGATGGAAGGAGTTCCATTTAAATAAACGCACTCGGCGAATATGGAAAGCTTCCGATAGGCCGAACCGATATCCAGCCCTTAATAACAGCACCACATTAATCTACGTTGCCCTTTCTGTCAGAGCAGCAGTATTTCACGCGAACGAATTAATTCCTGTCTGTATTGTTTTGTTGCACGATTTAAAAAGTTACCGTTTCACTCGCGAGGTTTGTTGTATAAGGAATTTTATAGACTCAACCAGAAAATGTTGTGAACGTAGACAATTCATTACATCAACGAAATCCTTGTTCAGGTAAATAGAAATACCTTTTCGAGAATGGTAACTTTTTCTATTTATGATACATTGCTAAAGTTCAGTACACATCTCATTGAAGAAATTATATGTCAATATCATACGACACGACAGGATATGTTTCCGAACAAAAATAGCCTATTCAATCTTATCACAAACATATTAAGGAAAAAACACGAAAAAACGACGTGACAAAAGCCGTGTTTCAGCTCCGTATCAAATAACTAGAGGAGGTATTAATCTCTGAAAGTGCCGTCGCACCCTCTCACATCACTGCCTTCGAAGGGAGGAAACTCGTCATATTTTCTTACACTAATATGTCAGAAGCTACCCTCTTACGTTCATAATATTACGCTATCATTAAGGAGATTATGCATAGTCATGTTACAGATCTCTCTAACAATGTCAAAGTGTTGATGTTTTCGTTTTTGAAGTTGAGTATCCCACCCACTACAAAGTTGGGACTTGGCATCTTGTTTACCTAAATGAAGTCATTTGAGCATTAAAATTTGCGACGGCACACTAATTGTTTTGGCACCGCTCATAAGCATGTGTGTACTAGATGTTTATTACAGCGCTAAATTATAAGGCAGATTTGTAGTTTGGTATATTTCAGTGAATAGGAAAATAGTATCCTTGCTACCAATCAATTGCTGAATGGATTCAGCACACGATTATAGCGTAGATTTTTTTGTCGATATTTAAAGCAGCTGTTTCAAAGGAAAATGCAGTACGTACGCGGGTCAAAATGTATGGAATAGCCATTTCTTTTTTAAATAACCCACGAAAAATTTCAAGGGTTCAGAATCATGTACGGAATCCATGGTAACAGGTTGCACGTCGAAGTCCGTGCCACACTGTATAAAGCCTGAGACCTGTTTGAATGCATTTCAAATTCCATATGACACTTCTAGTGTCCAGATTTATGAGTCATTTCAAACCACCCATTTAGAAGAGAAGAGAAGGCGATGACGACACCTATACAGAATAAATCGACATAGTTATCGACTCACATAAACGGTCAACACATTACCCAAATAAGTCAACTTGCACGATCGAGATAAGATCGACGATTCGAAGCACCGACCAGCGAGTTCTTCAGAGCGTTCATATTATGTAAGAGCACTCGGCGAAGAAACCGTTTGTTAAGGATTTAGTATATCATGTGACAAAGTGGTCGTGTCGAAGGAATTTTATTTTCTTTGAGCGCCCCTTTCTTATTTATATCGTCGTAATAAGTTGTGACGTTATAAAATTTATTCTTTCAACGCTGTAGTTTCAAGTTACGTTCTTTTTTTATTAGCTGGATTCGCTTTTTAGTTTATGTTAGTAATATACCATAGAAGTGCTACGTTTGTAGGTTTTCTGACATTTTTATGGGACATATAGTCATATTATTTTACGGCATTCAAATTAAAGGTCAACCCTTTGACCCAAAGCTAATCATATTATGCGCGATAGTCACGAAACACGCATCTTCTAGGATTACGAAATATAAATTAGTTTCTTGTCAATTATTACAAAAGCAGTTTAACAGTAGCATATCTCACGAACACAAAGTAATAATAAGCTAAACAAACAAACTGTTTGTGACAGACACTGTTGCACCAAAGCAAACAAAGACGCCGAAATCTCCTTTCAAGAAGTTAAAAGCAATCAAAGGCGAAAACAGGACATTGTTCCAAATGAAATGAAGCCAAACACTTTTGAGAAATAATGAGAAGCCAGTGGGAGGGGGCGAGACCGAAACAGCTCCCAAACTTAGGCCAGCCAGGCAAACCAAAGGCCTTTAGGGGAAAGCTTTGGCTTGGCAACTCTGCCAAGTTGAATTAATTTATTCTTGGAGGGACGTATGTAACTTTGAAGCTTCACTGTTGCTACTAGGTAGTCATCTGAATTGAGATAACACTGACTTTGTTTCGTTGAAACCGCAACCAAAATTCGCAGTAGATGATTTATTATTTAATGCATGTTCGTTAGCAGATTTATCTGGGTTAATAACTAGTTCTCGGTAATTGTGAACATGTTTCATCCCGTGGACATAAGGTACACTAAAAGTGGAATTAAGTTAATCACGGCGTTCGATTGCTGGTTATAGGACTTGGTGCAGCTTTGAAATAGCTTTAACATTAGATTCTTTAGTACCACAAGATTTGAATCCCGTGGAATGATCCAAAAGAGTGACCAACTTGAACATTAAAATTGGTCCTACTATTCTTTAAGACGAGAAGTTTATCTCGCCAAAAGTTCTTCGTTCATCTCCAAGTCTACTAGACGAAGATTCATTATAATAATAATCATAATCAGCCTATAATGTTCCCACTGCTCAGGCCTCCTTTCTGCGAGAGGGAACGGGCCATAATCCATCACGCGAGCCTAGTGCGGGTTGGTGAACGAAGATACGCGCAGACAAAATCTCCAAGCAACTTCCAATTCCTAATAACAATTCTGTAGTAGGTATATTTACCAACGTACAAGAATTTTAAGTACAAATACCAGCAGACACGTAGGAGTTAAGCCAACACATAATAATCAAACAGGCGACATCATTAGAACCCCGAACATGCGCGTCCTCAGGTTGATTAAAACGTAAATACATATTTAAGCAGCACGTGGGTATGCGACCTTCGCAGGGCTACCGATGCCTAAAGGTTGCTTAAAGGATCGCCTTTGTCTTCACGCACGGTCGGATTCAATCCAATGATCCCTGCTGCCTTTATATGTTAAGATTTCTTGAGTTTCGGGCATTATTTGGTTAGTGTTTGGAGCTTTTGTGTTTTGTCAAATACTATTTTTGGAGCATCAGGAAGTGCTGTTAGTATTTTGTTCATTGGGCTGAATGTCCTCATCTTGCTAACACGTGTCGGCATTTAACCTTTGCAGGGCCACCGGTGCCCTTGAAGGTTTACCTTTGTCTTCACGCACTATCGGATTCAATCCTATGATTCTTGATTTCTTGAGCTTAAATTGAAAATTGATAATTTAGTTTGTGTTTTTAAAAGATCTGTGTGCACCAACTATTTAAGAAACCTCATTATCTTTCTAGCACGTGCCTTCATTTAACCTTGGCAGGGCTGGTGCCCTTAAAGGATAGCCTTTGTCTGTACGCACGATCGGATTTAATTCAATGATGTTTGCTACTTTTGTGTTTGTCAGAACAGTAATTGGAGCATTGGATATCGAAATTGAGGCTAAATTGGAATTTGATTTGTAACTATGAAGGATTTGTGTCTAATTAACATTCGTAGATAAAACGCACACATACTTAGCACGCATCTCATATTTGCAGATTTAATGCCATTTATATATACTTTACTGTACACTATGCCAATTTTATTGTACAAATGTCGCTATAGCTTGTGGCAGAGTAAGGTACCTTGAGTTTCTTAAACCCATGAACCTGTCGGAAACATTAAAGCCAAAATTCATAATTCTCATTCAACCATCACGTAAAATCTACTAGGGAAACCATAGCGCAATTGCAATAAAAAAAAAATGTTATATGACCCTCACACTCATAATTATTCGAGCACGCGTAAATTCGACCTTCATAGGGCTACCGGAGTACCTGTACCATTAAAAGACCGCTTTTGTCTTCATGCACGAATAAATCTGATCCCTGATTCCTTTGTGTTTATTCAGAATTCCGTAATTTGAGCATAGCCCATTGATATTGATGGTAAATTGGTATTCAATTAGAATTCTAATTCGAAGGATCTGTGTCCGTGTATTGGATTTATATTTAATTTAATTATATTTTGAGGTGAACATTGAATACAGAACCTGAAACGATGTATTTCTTTGATCTGTTACTAAGAAAAGGCTTTTCAGGATGTTACTGGCAACGTTTACACCCACACGCGCTCACCCAAATCAGGACAATATAAATTTTGGCAAAAATATCAACATGCCTTAATTTATTTATTACTTTAATTAAAACGGTTTAAAACCAATTACAGTAATTAAAGATACAATTTGGATATACACGAACACAAGATAAAATAAAAGATAAAAGTACACACATAAGATAAAATATAAAATCATCGAGTAAAACAACACTTTCATAAATCCCTCTCACAGTACTTCTGACATGCCGACAAAATCTTCGTCCATTCGTCCGCAAACAGATCGGAGCGTCTTACACATAATTATGGTGAGCTGGTCTTTTGCTCGCCTTACCTCTAACGAGTTATGTCCGAGGCATCCCAGTAGAAATTTAGTCGGATAGAGGTAAGGATAATAGCCATGTTTACGCTTATAGATAAACCTAAGAAACGCTTCTTGTACCTTTTCCAGTAAAAGCACGTAGGTAGGTACTTTCGTGCGGATTCCACACGCAGGAGCTAGATTCCAATTTGCTACGTACGAGTGCATTAAATATAATTTTGATGGCATGTGCGGAACGAAAATCGCGGCAATTACACAGAACAAAACCCAATCTTTGGTAGGATTCCTTAGCTACCGTGGCGATGTGGTCGTGGAAGGTGAGCTTTGGGTCGAATGTGACTCCCAGATCTTTCATGGCTTAAGATCTTTTAAAGTGTGAAACTGTGCCTAGTCCCATTTCTAGTCAAGCTAGCAAAAAACAGGAAACCTATAAACCCATCCTGTCGTAAACCCTAGACTATTTTACGACAAATAAAGCTCAAAGCAACCAGCCTAATGTACCGTAGGCACGTCAGACTGGATAACTGGGCTACGGTCACCGTATTAGCCGACGCGCATGATTGCCCAATACTTTGCCAGCCTCAATAGAGGCACTTCATCAATATGGAACCGAAGCTAGGTAAACTACGGGCCCTAATAACTCTGTATCGAAGATCTTCATGTCGTCGGTTTCGAGATAAATTTTAATTAGGATCAAAGGAATTCGGCCAGAGATGAAAATGAATATTGTACTGAATTAAACAAGCCTCTAGACGTAATAATTGGACAAAGCAAAACTAGAGCTAGATTTCGTTCGTAAAGTTGATTTATCTGGAGATTTTTCTCCCGTTGTGTATTCGGGACTTAATTCACATAGAAAAAAGAAGCCTAGTTCGGAGAAAATTAAAATTTATGGAGCCTCAGCGAGTAATGAAATAAAATAATCAAATAACTTCGCTATCATATTCGACGCTGTTAATTTCAGCTCGGCTGGGGAGGCCAGAAAAACTTTTACTGTCTTTGCATAATTCGCAAGCGATCAAATCGGTTTTTGTGAAATGGGAATTAAAATAATGGTGTTATGAAATCTGCTTGTTATTCTGAATTATTTATTATTAACGCTATCAACGTTAGCATCCTTTATATTAAACGAAAAATTATCAAAAGGACCTAGCTAATTAATAGACGGATAGAATCAGTACCTACGTTCCATTATTCTTTTAGTTCATACATTGAATACCTTTTAGCACCTTCTTCCAATCTTTCTTTCGTCTTCTACCAATTTCATCAAAATGCGTTCAGTATTCCGTAGTCTGTTCGCATAAATGTAAAGTAACCACACATATAGTATTAGCACCCATGTAGAGAGAAACATCACACTCTACTGCGTTCATATTAATTTCGTCGGTTATTACCGTCGAAGACGAGGCTCCCCGAACGTTAGCACCGCCAAATGTGAAGGCAACACCGTCATAAAAGTGCGGATGAAAGTTCACGTCCTATATGCACTTAGCTGATTAGATCATATATACAGGTCTGTTATAAGCTGTAAGGGCTTATGGAGGAATGGTACGCGTAAGATTAGTTTCTGGAACAGTGGAGGCTTTGTTTTCGCGTTGAATTGTAGTTCCGCTTGCTGGTGGATGTTTTGATACTCAAACTTAGCACTAAGTAACAATAAAGAATACTTTCACTATCAGGTATTTCACCCTTGATATATGAAGCTTAGGATTATCTTGCGGAAAACTATTACCTAGAGCTGGAAGATAATAATTATGTGAACACCGAACTGTCTTAAAAACGGTTAATTAGTTAAAACTAACTCGGCTCTGCTGATCGACTTAGAATTAATAACAACGGAAGACGCAAAATAAAATGCGGCGTGAGTTCCAAACTATCCAAACATTCACCAACAACAGAAACTAGAACGAAGTAAAAGAAAAACTTCCTCGTAGCATCAAAACGAACACTTATTACCAATGCTAACTTATTGACATACCCTAATTCTGTCACAAGACAGTCGTCTAAGTCGTGAATACATAATACAGTAATACAAACGATACTTCCTAGGAACAGAAATAGACCTGCGTACGAGTACGTCTGCTCTGAATATTTATTAGTTTCTCGACACTGCACTCCACGGTTAAACCAACCGGTTTCCTTAAAGATGTTGAATTATGCACTGAACTGTTGCGATATTGAAGTGGATGGAAGGAATATTTGCTTAAAGACTACGTTAGAATTGATGGTAATGAAAAACACGAGTTATAAAACGGAAAAATAAATGTACATTATTCTTCAATTTTGAAGAGATGAAAGAAAAATATTCGCCATCGTTTCTATTATCCTCGAGTTTAACTATTTATGGTATATCAACATAGGGTAGATCTGTAACAAGATTATTTGTACACCATATCTACTTTATCAATTATCTCATCGAGCTGAGTGGCGTGCAATTAAAGAGGCCTTTGCCCATCAGTGGACTGCTGTAGGCTGATGATCATGAATCTCTCTTTCCCAAAGACACTGTTCTCGCAAACGCTGGCTTTCTTTTCCTCGCTGATCTTCCATCCCTTGGTCCACCACACCTCAACAACGCAATGATAAACATTCTAGCCGAACACGTAAACATTCTATGTACGGAACTCGCGAGGAATGAAGATACGCATTTAGATTTTAATTACACGAGGCTTGTTTACGCTGAGACCGAAGCGGTGGGTGCCTAATTTGAATAAGAATTCCTATTTCCTTTACTTTAGGAAGAAGGTACATAGTATTGTTTGTTTGCGGTACTGTTATTTTATTTGGTTAGGATTTTGGGTAATGGTTGTGAATGATATTGCAAATTATTAAATTAAGAATTTCTTGATTGTGCAAATGAAACACCGAATTCAGGTAATATCTTAGAGTTCTTGCCTTGTTTGTCAAGGCGCTCATTGGCTAGTGCTGGCTACATTGCTTCAACTAAGCCATGAAATCTTACATAGCTTACAAGGTTGAAAAAAAACGTCCAAGTGCGAGTCGGACTCGCACACGAAGGGTTCCGTACCACAAGGCAAAAAACGCCGAAAAAAAACACGTTTCTTGTATGGAGATGGAGACCCCCTTTAATTTATTAACTTTATTATTTGTTAAAAATACACACTCTGTGAAAATTTAAACTACAGACAGACAGAGGGACGGACAGCGGAGGCTTAGTAGTAATAGGGTTCCGTTGGCACCCTTTGAGAACGAAACCCTAAAAAGTCCTAAGCTGCTCTATTTAACACAGATCTCCTAACTGTTATTAGCAATAAACACAAAACGGGAATGATCCATCGTCTCGAAATAATCCATGAATCATTGGAGACTAACCACTCACTCAAATTCCTCTACCTACCACAAAGCTGTACTCATCATGCTGCGCTACAGAACAACAAACAATACTACATTCTAGGAAGCTCATTGCGTATTAGTTCCCATCAATTAGAAGATAAGGCACACTTGATTGATTCATTGGCGCAACAAAGGGTGCGTTTACGCCGTCAAGACCGATAACCCCTGCATGTTCAACTTATCTCTTGTATAATTATAGTGACTTATGAGTTCGAGAGACTCCACTTATGTAAGTTTATCTCGAGAACATCACAGTTCAGTTATTTATGCTTGTTTTCGCTTTTAGGGTCAGAAGTATCTTAACACTTATTCAAAATGGACTATAACAAGGCTGCTCAACCCCAGGCTCGCGGGTGGCAGGCACCATGTGGCTCACAAACGCATTTGAATTGGCCCGCCAAAAGCTATCAGCTGGCGATAGTCTTTTGAATTGGCCCGCCAAAAGCTATCAGCTTTTGGCGGGCCTTCATAATTTAAGACTTCATAATTTTAACAGAATGCTGGCTATCTAAGACCATAAAATTGCCCAATATTCCTTCATATCAAGTGTTTGCAACAAGTAACCATTTGAATCAAAACGATGGTATAGCTGTTTTTTGTAAGGATAGTTTGAAGATAACTGTGACGGAAACAACAATAGTTAGTGATGAAGTAAATTGTTTAGTTACCACTCTAAAAAATGAACTAGCTATTATATCCCTATACAGGCCTCCCGCCTTTACAAATATCGATAATTTTCTAACAGCTTTAGATAATACAATACATAAATTTAAACACTATAAAAATATTATACTCATAGGGGATATAAATATCAATATCACAAATAACACTGACCCTAAGGTTTCCAGTTATATTAACTTGCTTGCCTCACACGGTCTCCTCGCATCACATTTGTTACCAACACGTGAAAAAAACTGCCTTGACCACTGTTTTGTCAAGACTAACTGTACTACAAATACTGTAGTCTGCAATTCGACAGTCACGGACCACTGCAGTGTGATGATATCACTATCAAAAAACTCAGTAGCAACTGAACAAAAACGAAGAACTATTACAAAAGTAGACTATTCCGCGATTCTTAACAATTTAAAACTTATAAATTGGACTGTATTGTTAGCATATGATGACCCGAATGAAATAACAAATAAGTTCCTATCTTTAATAAGTGATTGCATTAAAAAATATACTCATACCTATAAGCTTTCTAATAGAAAACGGAATATTAAACCATGGATAACACCCGGGCTACGTCGTTGCATGAGAAACAGAGATCGTTTACATCAAAATCTTCGTAAGGATCCAGACAATTTAACACTTCAAATAACTTATAAAAGATACCGTAATACATGTAACAAACTATTAAAGAACTTAAAAAACAAACATTTTCGATCACAAATAAATCTCCACAAAAATAATTTATATAAACAATGGTCCATCATCAAAGATATATGTCACTACAATACTAACCCTAATAATTATGACGACCTTCTTTCAACTAAAAGGAATCCACAAGAGTCCATAAACTACATAAATCACTATTTTGCAAACGTGGGTAGCCAACTGGCTCAAAGTATCCAAATAAGAACAAAAAAGAATGAAATTAAACTAGATAGAATATCAAACTCAAACAGTTCCTCACTGAAGTCATTCGTCCTACTATCCACGGATGAAAGTGAAGTTAAGAGTACCATATTGAATTTAAAATCGTCTAATTCCAGTGGTTGGGATGAAATTCCCTCCATTTTACTCAAACTGGCGGTCGACACTCTCGCCATACCTATTGCTAGGATCTGTAATTTGTGTTTTGCCAAAGGCGTCTTTCCCAACGCCCTGAAACAGTCAGTCATTATTCCCATTCACAAGTCTGGGGACAGAGATTGTGTCTCGAATTATAGACCGATCTCATTACTGCCATCACTTTCTAAAGTGATTGAACGGATACTGAACACGAGACTTAAGAAATTCCTTGAATCAAATCAGCTTCTCTCAGAAAACCAGTTTGGATTCAGAGAGAAAAAATCAACTGCTCAGGCCGTACACAAGCTAATATCATTTACCGTTGATGTTTTGGATAGAGGAGATAAGAGCCTAGGAATTTTCCTGGACTTGGCAAAGGCGTTCGACACAGTTTCTGTTCCCATACTCCTCAATAAGCTTGAACACCTTGGTATCCGCGGTATTGCATTGGACCTTATAAAAGACTACATGTCGAACAGAACTCAATGTGTTAGAATTGATGGCTACACCAGTCAACAGGAGACTGTCCAATTCGGCGTGCCACAGGGCAGTATTTTGGGCCCCACATTATTCCTCGCTTATATTAATGACTTGAGTAGTCTCAATCTGACACAAGGACAAATAATCTCCTTTGCTGACGACACGGTACTTTTGTTTCATGGGCGCACGTGGAATGAAGTGTTCAGCTTGGCTAATGAAGGATTTGCTTTAGTTACGTCTTGGCTCGATCACAACCTTCTCACATTAAATGTGCAGAAAACCAAATATTTAACCTTCAGCATTAGGAATAACACGCAACCTCCAAATAACTTGCAAATAAAGTTACATACTTGCAAAAGTGCTGTAGACTGTTCCTGCTATAGTCTCATAAAAGGATCCTCGATCAAATATCTGGGCTTGATAGTAGACCAAAACCTTAACTGGGGGGAACATATCGGTACCGTAATAACTCGGGCTAGGAAAATGATCTACGTATTTAAAAATCTTCGTAATATATGTGACCCCAAATTACTTAGAACAATTTATTTTTCTTTATGCCAATCAGTGTTGTCATATTGTATCACTGTTTGGGGAGGTGCCTCAAAAACAACCATGATAAGTCTCGAAAGAGCTCAACGAGCAATATTAAAAGTAATCAGCTTCAGGAAATTTAGATATCCCACGCATCAATTATATAAGAATTTATCTTTGCTCACAGTAAGACAAATATTTATAAACAATGCTGTATTACTTCAACACTCCAAGTTACCGATACCTAATGTCACTACAAGGCGAAGAAAAGATCTGGTGTTCCCCATACCTAAACGTAAGACGGTCTTTTCAGATAAATTTTTTGACCATCTCGGGCCACATTTATATAACCAGCTTTCGAAGACCATCAATTTACGCGATTCGACTCTCTCTGTTTGCAAAACAACTTTAAATAAATATCTCATCGAAATGAACTATAATGACACAGAAAAACTATTAATATCCATATCTTAAACACATTTAAAGAAATACATACACACTCTTATTCCATGCAAACACATCTACACACGAATTCACTACCCTACATTTCACACACATAGACAATTTTTTCTACATGTTTATAATTTACTTTTTTTTTTTTGGTTGTTTTTTGTAGTATTAGTCATTATTGATACAACTTTTATTTTTATCTTGATATTTTGATGTTATAAATAAGTTCATAACAGTAACTCATAAGATCCAAACTTTTTTTTTATTTTTATCTGGAATTTTTGCGTATACTTTTAATATTTTATAATTACCCTCGTTATTATTGTCATCAAACCATCAAAGGATCAAATAATACCCACTGTAGTGTCTGTATTCTTATAACCATACTCATAAATCAGTGTTATAATAAACAGTCAAATGTAGATTATCTGAAATAATGTGGAAGTGTGTGAGTGTTTGTGAACGAGGAAGACTGACCTGCCGTAATACAGTTTTCACTAGTACGGAGGTCAGTGTGAATTAAGCTCAAACAACCGCATAACGAACACAGGTATTTATAACTACATACGTAATTAAATCTGTAATAGTGTACGCAAATCACAGGTTGTTAGGATTTGTATGCAAGGTTGTTCTTTATTTATTGTCAATAAACTTTTTTACTTTTACTTTTACTTTTAGCTGGCGATAGTCTTTTGAGAACAGAGGGGCAATTCTCGTAATTTTAAGAACGTTCACAGTCTGATCTCAGTCTCAATCTGTCAAAAATACGTCTAATTTCCCGACATTTTGACAAGTTTTTGACATTTGTTTGTCGCCGAGATGAGACTGCGACTAGATTTTAAATTACGAGAATTGGCCTTCAGATTTCAGGACATCAAAAGGTCTAAAAAATATCTCAGTCTCGATGAGAGAGCAATAAAAAATATTTTAACACTTGATTTTACTATCGACCTCACATTTGTCGCCAAATATATACTTGTCGGAGTCATTCGTTTGACTATTCGGAACGCCAGCGCCATCTCGTGGCGTTAGACAGAGTCTGACCTGAGTTCGTGAGGGCGAGGGGGTCGAGAGCAACAGCTACAAAAGCGGTGTGAGCAGAGCTCTCGGGATGATTGAAACATTGGACATCGTACGAACAACATGTGCTCAGAAACTGTCAGCGTTCCGTATCGTTGAATGCAAAGAGTATAGTAAGCTGAATGTGTAGCTACAGTGTGTGATTCGCTAGTGTGACTAACTTGTTCGTAAATTATAATCTGATTAGCAAACCGTTTTTCTATTGTGCTATAACCAACACTACCCACAGTACGCCCACAGTAATTAAAATATGCCTGATGTTAACGAGAGACAGACATACCATCTCCGACATACTGATAAATTGTCAGCATACAAACCGCTTCAAAGGTTTCTTATGAGTATGTTGAAATTTTGTTTAATTTTGATAGCTAGGTATCCACTATAGCTTTAAGTTTTATTTACTAGATGGCCCGCCGGCTGACACGGAATCAAAATCATGGCCCACCTTCAAAATTGGGGGTCTACTCCGAAGTAGTATCGGCCGCCGTTTCCTGCTACGAATTTACTGTTTGGTTCGGTCTGTTCCGATCCTACACTCCTACACTCTTTCGAATATTGACTATGGTCCCGACCCAACTGAGCCGATCCGAAGTTTTTTCGCATTTTTCAATAATATTCGGTTCGGCCATGTGTCGGTCCGATCCGAAAATTCGCACTTTGCACTTCGGAGTTGACCCCTTGGTTCGGAAGCCTTGGACTATAAGAACATCGTGGGTCAAAAGACATCCTCTATCCTGAAAGTAGCGATAAAGGTTAATGTAGAAGAAGAAATATGGCTAACAGTATTACAAAATTTAATCATTGAAGCAGTAGTATCAGAAATGGAGGATGAACTACGGTAAGTCGGTACTAGCTGACATTTTCCAGTTGAAGGACAAATCTGTCCTGAAAGGCGGGTGAAAGAAAAAGGCTAGTTGACAAACGAACCAGGAATATGTTCATTTGATATGTCTCAAAAGGTGGTTGGTCAAGATAATAAGAAGCTTATGTCCCTTTCAGGAAAGGAAGCCCTTTGTGTGCCAAGGACCTACTTACTTACTACGAATAAAAGGCACCTACTTTATATGTATTTAGCCAGACCTTCTGGACTTATGTGATTATGACTAAGTACCTGCTGGACTTATAAAGATAAAATATCATCCTACTAATATTATAAACGTGAAAGTTTATATGGATGGATGGATGTTTGTTACTCTTTCACGCAAAAACTACTGAACGGATTTGGATAAAATTTGGCACACAGATGGTTAATAACCAGGATTAACATATAGGATATTTTTACCCCGATATTCCCACGGGATTGAAACTTATGCAGGTGACACCGCGGGGCGCAGCTAGTCTCACATAAATACTCGTTAGTATATCAGATAAACCCAGCATTTCAATTTCATTAAAACGTCGAAGAGAAACTGTGAAATACGAAAAAAATACAGTATTTTTTTTTCAGTCAGACGTAGCTGGAATCGATACGACCGAATCTGATTAACGGGTGTCGGCTCAATATTTATTGCGATACCAAATCGAATAAATCTCGGTTTGAAAAATAATACTAAACAACACATTCATCATCATATCCGCATATGTTCTAAAAAAAGAACAAATCTATGGTCAGTAGGAATTTATTACTTGGATATCAAGTCTGTTCACCAAGTTTTGATATCGGGTTTCAGGTACCTAAACAATCTCTACTTACACCTACTGGGTATACAAGCGTGAATATGTTATGTCATGGAAAAGAAATACAATACTTACGAAGTACCTCAAGTAAAAACCAATACGATTTTCACTTATTTTATAACAATCAAACATATTTTGTACTACAGTAAGTTGTACCCTTAAATTTCCTTTTACTTTTGACGGTCGTCGCGATAGTAAAGAATGATCAGTAAGCCAAGACCTTTTAAATAAGATATGTCTCAAGTCTGTTGACTAAGTTTCAATTTTGGGGCCGTTAGTCCCATCGTCCTTTGGACAGGAAAA
Source organism: Apamea crenata (assembly GCA_949629185.1). NCBI lineage: Eukaryota > Metazoa > Arthropoda > Insecta > Lepidoptera > Noctuidae > Apamea > Apamea crenata. Next base: position 14,338,200 of record OX451371.1, read on the forward strand.
GTCTATCAGCACCCTAATTGCAATGGAGGGGCCCGATAGGAATGTAGGGGCCCGATAGGGCCGAAGCCTGCCAGGGTAGCGGGATCGTCCGAAAGGGTTACCGTTGCCCTGGAACAGAAAGGGCTAAGGAAGGAACACAGGTGGGTTTTAGTCAGTAAGAGTCTGACACTCCCTTCCGCTCCACCCAGAGCGGGAGGGGGTCATTTGATGATTTCCCATCCTAAAAAAAAAAAAATGCAGGTCAGCTAGTAGTATAAATTACTCTTGACATAATCAATGATTCACATTAAGGCGTCAATACCCATAGGTATAAATAAAAGAAGTATCCCATTAATTTCCGAATACCACACGGAAACGACATTTGGTTTACTACAATGAAACAATGTATTGATAGTATAAATGACCAATGAACATCAATCAAATGAAATCGTTAAACGAAAGCAAACTCGATTACCGAGCCACTGAAACTTTTCATAGTCATGGTCTATATTAGTTTTTCAAACAATGAGTAAGCTTAATGACGTTGAATCGATATTCGATACCCCAGTTTTAGTTTAACGCCTTAACCTACAAAAATGTGGGTTTAATTCATTGATTGTTTGTTTTTATTGTCATGGTGTTTGGTTTGCATGGTAAACATAATTTTAAAGGGGTATATAGGGATGTTATTTATGTTGACATCCATTCTAAGCCATGTGCTGGGTGGGTTATTCATCATAACATTCTGTCACGCCCACGATTCTTCAAAGGAAAGGGTGGGTTTTGTAGTAAACAAAGATCGCAAGAGGAACGAGGTAACGATATAATTATACGAAGGGATGATATTCTATTCCAATACTTGCCAACGAAAAGCATGGTAGGTAAAGAAAAATAAAACATTCAAATTTTAAAAAAGAACGGGTAAACGCGCCTCCGAACTCCTTAGAAAAGAAGTACTTATTTGTAAGGAACCAGAAGCCCCGTGACTGAATCCACGAGGCAGTACTTTAAAACACTTGCGCAATAAACAAGTCGAAGTTTTTCTAACAATTCCAAATAAAAAGTCGAAAGTGTGGAGAAATGTGCTAAATAAATTAAAGAGAAAGTCACGCGATCCAGAATCTATTAGAATGTTGGACTGCCTCCAACCCACCCTGTAGTTAGTGACAGCTTATTGTATACCGTTCAGAATACAAAACTGGTTCAGGGTTACTGGAACACGAGTAAGATAAATTGGAATGGCACAAAACATCTTTTAGTTTCAAGGTATGTCTTCGTAAAACAACAATTGGATTCGATGAAAAACGTTTCGGAAGGAGCATTTGGCTTTCATCCTTAGTCCTTGGCGAGACAAATATAGGTAAATAGATTCTGCCAGCGGGTTCGCCCGCGTGGATGTCGGGAGTTATCCCAAGGGAACGTTCCGCCGAAACAAAAACCCTTCCCCAAGATGCCATCTATCTCCTACCCAAATTTTACCGAAATCCGTTCAGAAATTTAGGCGTCAAAAGGTAACATACAGAGTGACATTCGAATTTATAATATTAGTATGGATTGATTTAGGTATTCCACTTTTATTATACTCTGATTAGAAACGATATTTTTAATGGTGATTAAAGACGAATTCATAAAACTATTATAGAGCATTTCAATCTGCAATTACAAACTCAAGACAGTTCTAAAGGCCATGGTAAACCTGAGTTATAAAACAAACTTGAGAGGCCACCAGCTGAGAGTTTCAATATGCGGGTTATTCAATATACAACACTATAAACTGTTCGGGAACTTCGCATCAAAGTAATGGCACCCGCACACTGCCAAAGCTCTTCGGATGCACTTGAAACAAACATTAAATGCAAGACCAGAGCTACTAAGAATGCAAAAGTCATTTGGACTTCACTTAAACGATTATTGCGAGCCGTTTGCGTCCCGTAGAGTAACTAAGTGTCCATTATGTGTTTTTTTGCTTGCATAGTAAGGCTTTACAGTGGGCTAATCCGAAGTGGAGCTTGGACTTTATAGTGATAAGCCAATAGGTTGAAAGAGTGCAATGGTGTATAAAGGCAGTATAAACGCTGTAGTGTCCTTAGTTGATTTGAATAAAAGTGCTAGTTTAGATAGTAGGCGTGGTGCTCAATTTATTTAAGTTACAAGCAAAAACGTACGGGAGTTGTTTTTACAATAAAAAATGATGACTAGATACGATATCTTCCTTAGGTGTTGTAAGGTGTAATTAGGAAACGTGAAGCGGTGCAAGAACAGAAATAAGGAATTTGTTAACACAGGCATAACATTACAGTGCAAAAATCTGGTTTCCCTTAGCAACCGCGCAGACCGACGGCAATTACTTCATGTAAAAGCACAAGCTAAGAAATAATGGCTCGCTTTACAACGCATGCAAAACCAGCTCTTAAAACAATGCAGGCTCTGAATTTATAATCAGAAAGATGTTACAAATTCTACCAACTTTGAATAAAGGAGATATTTCCTTTAATAATATTTTAAACTAGTACCACTTAGAGCACAGAAATGTTTGATTTGGCAGAAAACCAAGGCAACATGAATAGATAATAAATCTAAGCCAAGTTGAACGTCATTTTATGACGCAAATATAACTTAATATCTCCATTTCCAAACCGAAGTGTGATAAGTTACGATGGTTCAGAGCATTTTAACTATAGTAACTGTAAAAATATATAATATTTCATAGAATTTATTTCACGTTGGTCTGATTAAATAACTTACAACTAGGGTAATGTTTTCTTTAATGTCGTGCTTTGGTTATGTTTTTAATAATTAGGTTTCTTGTAGTTTATGTAGGCTTCTTGTAGAATGTTTCGTTAGCTACATTGTTCCGTACGCAAAATACGCGCATTGTCGTGGAGTTGCGGACACCAGCCCGTATTACCTATTAGCTACATTGTTCGCATGTTTAAGGTATAATAATAATTTAAACTTTTTACAGTCTTTGAATGTATCGTGTTTATTTCACTTTGGCCAATGAAGACTTTCCCAACATATTTAAATTCGTTAAACTTACTAAATGGTTTAAACAATAATTGTGCGACACAGCTAAAACCTAGTTATATTTTTTTCTCAGTTATTCAATTTTCTTTATTCAGAAAATAAGCTGTTCTCAAATTGAAGGTTATGTTAAACTATAAACCAATGATTGCTTTCCCAGTTTGAACTATATCTAGGAATTGCGCTGTCCTGAAAATGAAAGCATATCTAATAGCTGCTCAGAAAACCACAAACGTATAACTGTGTTTAAGTACGAAAGGTTTCTCTTATAGTGAAATTCTGTGGCACTGCGAACTTGTCTTTTAGGGCTGCCTTCAGTATCGAGCTTAGTTTTTAAGACTTATTTTTGACGGAGTCGAATCTTCCACGAAATTTTCATTCGTTTATTGACACTTTACTGTAATCATTTTTGTACCAGGCATGGCTAAATAAGCACAAATAAGATTCCTGTAAGCACAACAACTGGATTATGACAACTTAAAATGAAGCAAATTCTGCAAGTTTTATAAAATGTTCGGAATTTTCATCTTGTTTTTGTTAGGTATGTCAACCCTAATCTCTCGACGCTTTCCCAGCCTTTTATTTTATACAGCTTTTAGATCTAGCTCTGTCTCGTGCCTCTTTGAAGTCTGTGCGAATGTCGATGTTTTTTTAACTGCTGCAGAATGGATTGCTAAATGGTTACCTTTTCGGCATTTAAACTCATATTTTGATAGACCGCTGTTTGTTGGTACTTTGGGGTCTTACAAAAATGTGCGGTAACATACACTTCGAAAGACAAGCAAAACAATGGCGGAAGACAAGATTAAGTAAGAACTTAGAGAAGCCTTCTAAAAAGTAAAGCCAAAGAAATTATGCGGCGCTGCAAAGAGATCGCACTAATTACAATCTAGTTCGCTAGAGTAGAGAGCTTAGACTAAGTAAATGAACTCAAAGTTACGTAGCAACTGTTAAGTAATATATGCTCAACGTGCTAACAGCAACAATGTAACATAGTAATGTAATATTCACTTGTTCACACCATACAGTAGAAGCACCCGATGATTATGAGTATGACATAATACACATCATTAACACACCTCTTTTAAACTAATTTAATAACGATACTAAAGCCAATGAAGCCACACAACACAATGAAGCAGTAACCAAACCATTCACACGTTGGTCACCTACGCCAACCGCCAAATGGACGCATTTAAACATAATAGCAGATAAAAGGGTTTAATGCGATCGTTTCAAACGTGAAAAATCGTCGCTTACTGAGAATAAGATTGACAGTGAGAAATAAATAGACGTAATTGGGTGTGATGAAACGGATGGCAGATGTTCTGGTAAACGTTTATTTGTATTTGCTGACTAGGATTTTTACCTGAAACAAAAGAATTCCTTTGTTAATAAAAAATGTAAGACGGCTGACTAATGTGTGGTGGGATGAGACATTTATAAAAATTGGAGCGGGACTTAAAGAAACTGTCATTCGTTTGGTTTTTTCAGCAAACATATGTGGTGAGTCATGTAAGAAAGGAAGAAGAATGTAATGTAAGAAAGGATGATCATAAAATGTTTTATTGCTGCTACCATTTCAAACCCAACATCAGCCTCAAGACACAATAAACATCGGTTCTAAGAATTAAGTTGACAAGAAATAACAAGACCGTACTAAGAGGTTAACCCAACAATGTCGATTAATCCCTGGAGCAGCTTGCGTTTAATTGCTTTAAGCAATTAAAACAACTATAACCCTTAATTGCTACAGACCGCAAACTGGCTCACAATCTGTGTAAACTCAGTTTAAGAAAACAGGCCCTCTCTATCACACTTGACGTTGGCACACGTGAAATGCAAATATTATTGCTGGCATCGCCCCGATTTGTAATCGACTCTATAATCGCACTTATCGAGTGATATCGATGTTTACTCGCGAAGCATCAATTAAATCAGCGCTCTGCAAGATATACATTATTGCGATTCAAAATTCAATTCAGTTTGTTTTGTTATGTCTCTGAAAAACTTGTTTGCGTATTTATAGTTTCGAACTTTTCGTATTGCATTCTTTCCTCTAGAACGTTCGTCGAAGACAATGTTCGTGAATCAATTTCATAGCTTGGAATAATTTTCAATAGTCGTCGCTTTTCAAACATCGCGGTACTATAAACTACATAAAATTCAATATGGAACCACACGCATAAAAGCTCGCTCCAACGTTCATAGCAACATAGGTAAATTTGTTTACTACGATAGTTCCAGAGAGCACATAAAATTCTCCAAACAGAATAATAAAAAAGAGATCATAAAAAAGAATACTTTGTGTTATATAATCCAGAGTAAAATGCCGAAATAAAGCTTAAAATAGACGAAATAGCTTTGTTTAAAATGCTTCCACAGAAACAATGAATTTTGGAAAGGATGAAATGCTTAAAGCCAAAATTCCGCAGAGGGTAGTGACATGTGAGATCATTTCTGGCTCGATTACGCGAATTCCTTACATATAATATTGTTAGTAAAAGCTCTCTAGTATGATACTCGTGCGGAATAACAATGAGAAGATCTTAGTAATAGTTACACTCCAGCAGTACGCAAAATTATATTATGAGGTATATTTTGCTATAAGATATCTTGTTACGAAGGCAATTGTGATAGCCGAAGTATATATAAAATTCTGTTTAACTATAGTTTCAGGCAAGAGATATTCGAGATAGCGTTCTTCAGAGGTATTGTGATAGGTTTCGTTTTGGAGAATGGAGCATAAGTCATGTTTCTTAACTAAAAAGGCTTTAATCAATATTAGTATGAATGAAAATGTTTTCAGGCGACATTACAATGTTCATTCAGGTATTTAATGTAAAAAAATCATCCCACACAGCGGTTCTCGTTTACGTGGGTGTAACAGTGAATGTCGTTTCGCATTATAACAATTCCAATTTAGAGTTTGTGTACCTTTTTACTTCTACTATGTAACATGAAAGGGCAATGCGAGGTTTGGCGGATGGGATTAGGACATATCCAAGGGATGAGGAAAAAGTAAATGGAGGTATTAGTAGTGAATAAATCCAAGTTGTATGAGATAATGATGATGAAAATGATTACGAAGAGAAGACCAAGATACTATATTAGATTTCTTTATTTCTAGACTCAAGTAGTGAATAAAGATAAAATAAATTGCTACGGTTTTCCGCTTCGCACAAAATAAATAACGCTATAGTCAACATCCAATACCTCTTGAAACCCTCAATTAAGTCCCGCAGATTGCAAGCCTCACGACGGATCACGACCAAGCGAACAGCCGCTTGCGAACACAATGTCGTGATAATTGATTTTATAATAAGCCTTTGTTCTTCACTTACAATATGTTAACAAGTATTGTTCCATTTCGGGATGGTTTCATTGTAGGCCGAAATCGATGAACGTGTCGGAACGTCTATTTATATGCAAAATTTTATACATGTATGTAAATATAAAAGCTGTTACAATGTCTTTATCATTATTATCATTCGCAGTGGGTAAAAAAATACTGAGAACTAAACTCTTCAGTTGATTTGGTTCTGTAATTCTGTTTTCCAAAACATCCTTTACACATGGCTTTGCATTGACCCTAGTGTCAATTTGTTCACATTAAATGTTTCGACCAGCACATGCATTCCACACGTGTATAACTTCCAACCATGATAATGAACTTGGAACTGAATTCACCCGACTGAGGCGAAAACATATAAATCAACGCTAATGTTCCCGAACCAGAACAATTTTCCAAATGTAAACCATTTTAATATATTCTGAGTGTGTCATCAGATGCACGGAGCGGTGGTAAAACCTGGAAAAAGTTTCAAGAGTCTCATTCCTCTTAATGAAGGTAATAAATATTTTATGGGTTCGAATGAAACTGCCTTTTCACTTTTATAGCAGAAAAATGCGTGGAGATTTTCAAAGCAGTTAAATATCCAACTGGGGAGGACGCGCAGGTTCCCGAACGTTGGAAGGAGTGGAGAGAGCCCCCGGAGTGGGACAGCGCAGGCTAACAAAACAAAAACATCTAAGCGATGTTTAGGAGGATGTTGAAATTAACCACGGTATTCCCGGTAAATTTTTTCAAAGCAAACTTGTTTTAACAAACTGTAGCAAAGCTATTTGTGTCCAAGAAGAAAGCGCTGCGTGAAAAACTAACAAGAATTTAAATTACCTCTACTACTTTGACGGCAAAAGCGTGAACGGTTTGAAATGCGTAACGTATGCATCTTTAGTATTTTCACTAATTAGTCAGGGTGTTTTGAAGGTTGGACTAATTTGCTCAAGCCACCCATAAAAGATTTTTTATGTGTGTAGCTGAAACAACTTCGCGCCATATGCGTGTGACCGTTAATTTTACTACGTGAACAAATTCTTTATATACAGAAAGTGTTTTTGTGTTTATTTTTACACACGACTTCTATTTCGGAATTTATGTAGCTTTCAGGTATATTTTTAATATGGAAGTACAATTTCAAGCTTAATAGAATGTGAGATTGATTTTAATAAATAATATAAAAGGAAGCATTCACACAGGGTTCTCGGTACTCGGCCCAACTATTAAAGATTAAAGATAATTGAAATCTTCAAAAATTTTAAGCAATATTATTCTCTTCGTCTTTGTGTGTCGCCTTACGTGAAGGTCGAGACGCCCAAGTCCCAATGCTTGAGCCTGGCCGTGAACTTGTAAGAAGACGCGGCCGGGTTTTACAAGCCTTATGTGGTAAACCTCAAATAATCGCACGCAACCCTGCTTGGGCGGAGCCCCGCCGTGTCCTCGTAGAGGCAATCGGCAACGGCGGCGACCTCTCGCGCCCGGCCCTGGTGCAAGCCATGGTCCGGGGCGAGAGAGAATGGGAGGCAGTCACCTCCTTTTGCGAAGCAGTCATGCTAGCGAAGGAGGTGGCGGGGAGGCTGAGGGAGAACACCTCACGCCTCAGCCGCCGCGGGAGACGCTCCGGGCGTCGGGAGCCGCGTGACGACTCCCGGCCACCGTAGGCGCGGGCCTGCGGGCGGTGAGTAATGGGTAGCTCACCGTCCGATCAGGACCAGGCCCGTGCCGGACGGCGCGTTGTGTTCCACGCGCGCCTCAAAGAGATGTCAGCAGAGGACGGGGCCCCACAGGGCCGAAGCCTGCCGGGGCGGTGGGATTTTCCGAAAGGTTAACCGCTGCCCTGGAACAGAAAGGGCTAAGGAAGGAACACGGGTGGGTTTTAGTCAGTAAAAGTCTGACACTCCCTTCCGCTCCACCCAGAGCGGGAGGGGTCATTTGATGATTTCCCATCCACAAAAAAAAAAAAAAAAAAACACTCACTACATGTGTACCTATGCAAACTAAGCGAATTACTGATCCCTAACGAGTTGGTTGAAATTCGCTGTGTACTCGTATAAATCCCGGGAAAAGTCACGTTTGAAGCCTTATAGAAAATTGAGACCGAAATCATAAAGCCTTGCGTATAAAAGAAAATCTTGAGAAAACGGCAAACACGCCATTTCTAAAGAATAAGGAAAAACTGCGAACGCTCCAAGAATAATGCGCAGTACGTACCTACGTACGTAACAGGAGGTAGTGTAGGTACTCGCATCGTTAAAAGTTTACAAATTAGCCTCCGACCTTTAAAGAAGCAAACAATTACTTTAGTTACAAAAGGGAGTATTTTACTTGAACTTGACAGAATGGACGCAGCATTGAGTTAACGCGCAGCTGGCACGCTAGGGGACGCGACGGAAAAGGGGACTACTCGAGAAATTGACACAATATAGTGCCCACTAGACTCTCTTGGCCCAGTTTAAGTTGCATACGTACTGAGACAATGGACTCACCTATTGTCTCTGATTTCCATATTAGCACTTAGCGTTTGATTGTTACGAATTAATTAAGTAACTAAGTAATGAATGAAAACATTATAGAAACTAAAATAGAAGTAACGAGATTTGGACAATAACCATTATCGTTCATTTTCTAATACAATCAAGTAAACCTTTTATCGATAATCCAATATGTTTCCAAGTTGAACTTTAGGGCACTTGAACAATTCTAAAACCAATTCACTACAATATACTTAATTCGACCTAATTACAATTTAAGTAAACAAAGCTATTGGGTTCCAACAACAAAGCCAACTTCTAGACTCAGTCACAGTCTAAGCAAATCACTGAAACTTTTAAGTAATTGGACTAGCTGTCTCAAAATTTTAGTATATTTACAGTTAAACTGGTCTCTGGGTCCTTTTAATTATTTACAGCAGTGGTCCTTTTCGTAAAGATATGCAAATAACTTAAATGTTTGTCATGACCCTTGGCATTCCCGCCAAAACAATTAAATGTTTTAATTAATAATATTAATATCTTAATTTCAAAGATGACAGCTGTTCAGACAACCTTAGATGATGAAACATCTAAAGAAAGAAATAACAGTTACGACTCCTTTATCAATTTCAGTGAAGAAAAAGAAAACAACAATGCAATCGTCTGCAACTTTCAACGTTTCATTCCGGTTGGATTCAGAGATAACGTTAAAGTAATTGTCAATATCATTACTGTAATCTGTGAACATAATGCAGCATCCCATTGTGTACACATGAATGCCTTCAATGCTTATTGCTTTATAGAAAATGCGATAAAAGGATTGGGATTAAATTAAGCTTAACAAGATCGATGATACTCGTATGTTTCTGTATATATAGGTATGTATTTATTTCTTCTTCAATCTACATAATTTTAACTTAGAAGCGATTTATGGGGTTGGGTTTGGTGATTTCGTATCTTATGTAACCGACCGTCGCCATTACTTAAATTTTGATCTTGAGTTTTCTGAATTCTGATACGTCTGTTCAACTCTAGCAAAAACAACTAAAAATCCATTACTATTTTAGATAGGTGCTTCAACTTTGTAAAATCTTTTCTCTTTTGTCATCTAATCTATTCCAATAATATTAGATTACTTACAGACGTGACTATTGTCACCACTGCGACATTCTCCTCGGGGACCAGCTGAGAAATATTATGACTCGAACAGTTTACAAATTGTTACAAGAACTTTGTCAGTAAAATTGTTAAAAACTTTTCTGTTCAGACGAGATTTTATAACATCTATGTTTTTTTATTAAATAGATTACTTAGAAGTAACGGCTGCTTATTATTAATTATGTTTATGTCGTTTTTTACGAGATTTATGGTTGGTATTAGTATTATAACCTGAAAATAAAATACGATACGGGATACCACGAAACTCCACAACGATTTTTGGTATCTACGTTAATTCTAACAATATCTCGTAAAGACTAAAGAAACTTCAAAATTATCTCAGAGATAACGTTTCACAATCTCGTTACAGACCCCATTTCATTTTATTTTACAAAGACGTCTTTGTCTTTTGCAATTTCCTTCAACCAACAGTTGTTCATGTTAATGACAATGCAACCATATTTTAAATTAAAACAACATTCTTTTTTTCATTCACTCTTTCGACGTTTGTCAGCTAACGAATGCATTCATCATCATCATCATCATTATATCGTGGGCAGTCTTGTTCCACCCACTGCTGAGTACAGCCCTCCTTCCTTTTGTTCCATGCTTCCCTGGTCTATGCGAGTCTCATCCAGCGGGGTAATTGCGTAAAAAACTAACAGTACGAATGGGTTTAATTTTGACAGTTCAACAACATTCATTGCGCTATTTACGTTGTTGGGTAGACATAATTTTGCAAGCATGAAGCAATGGATTAGCAATATCCTTCAAAATTATTCAGATTGTGATTGATAGTATGTTTCGCAATTAGGGTGCAGATCTTAGAAAGCATTGTTCTCTTATAAATGCAAAATAGTTAGATTTGCAAAAAGGAAGAAGAAGTCTGCATCATTTGTCAAATACGAGTTTTCTAAGTAATGTAATGCCAAATGAGTTGGCATGACTACGTGGAATCTTATGTTTTACTGCATTGCTTTATCTTGGCTTTAGTGCCAAATGTCAGTGACCATGTCCTTGACGGTAATGAGAAGCTTTTCTTTGAGTCACAAACTTTTCTAAAAAAAATTGATGTATCATAGAAACTGCTTCGCAAAAATTCTCTTTTTTCGCTTCATTTTTCTGTAGAAAAAATAAATGAAAGTAACGAATACGTCGTTACTTTAATTTAGAAAACGGTACAATTAACTTTCAATAACTACCGGATTTTTTTATAGATTTACAGAACACAAACCGGTAACGTGTAATTTGTTTCAAAATTAACTACCATTCCATCAGGTGTCCTTGTAAAGGCGTCGCAATACCGCATATTAGTTCCCGGCTGAAATAACACCCTGAAATATAAATTGCATACTTTCCATATTTGTTTTGGAAAACTAGCCTGTTTTTATTTTAATAAGTGGTAATGACCATGGCATTCTCAGGACGGCTACAAAGGTTATATTAACAGCAGCCTTGGTTCCGGCAGCAGTGTCCTTGTCGTGTCGGGTCGCATTTTATCCAGCAGTGCATCGTAGTCGTAAACCATGGTGTACTTTAATTTCGTCACTATTTACTGCAGTGTCTACGTCACTGACTATAAATTAGCTTGATATTGGAGTCACTGCAAATTCCATCTGACACTAACTAGCCGTTTAATTTATTAGAGACACGTTACTCGTTTGAAATTAGAACTTCACAGTGACAGCTATCGGAAGTAACGAATGCAGCATTAACATATTCATCTTAACAAGCGCTTGGTGTTCGGGAAATTAAAATAGATGTCAGTCAAGTGGGAAGTTTGAGAATTTCTTGCTAAAGCACATACATAAGACATTGAGTTTGAGTGTAAATATAACATTAATCTTGAAATGCTCGAATGTAAGTTATAAGACATAATTTATAATACGGAAACGTCACACGAAACAATTTTACTCGCACTTATTGAGTCCTTACGACATTTCTACTACGCCTGAAGGCCAATTCCCGTAATCAAAAACTAGTCGCAATCTCATCTCAGCGACAACAAATGTCAAAAACTTAGGTAAATTAGAGGTATTTTTGACAGACTAAGACTGAGATCAGACTGTGAGCGATCTGAAAATTACGAATTAAATTGCCCCTCATATTGTTTATGACTTCAGACAAATTACGTCCCCTCGTGTTTTTTATGAGCAGCGTAGGACGAAAGACAACTGACAGCACTACACGTACCACACCAACCGTAACATTTTTAGTACAGGCAACAATTTGTAACCACGTGCTCCATTCATAACAGACTAAACGGATCCGATTATCGGCAAGAGAATAGACGGGCGGCCTGCACAATTGTGCGGTCAAGTGTACTCAGCCACGATATTAGTACAATGTGAGGAATTTTAATGAGCTGAAAACTGAGAGAAACCACGTCACATGGACGCTCGGAACCGTTGAATGGAGAGCTAAATAAACGCATCTATGTTGCAAAAGGGCGGGAGACTGCGAAGTTCTGGTAAAATGTTCGTGCTTTGTTGATGTTGGATGTGTTTTGTGTGTATGCAAATTGGGTTTCTTTGATAAAATGCTGCTGGTTGTGAGGCTAGTGGACTGGGGAATCAATTATTCAGCAGTCTTTGCTTCTCTGTGAAATAGTTCTGAGTAAGGAATTATTTAATGAACAGCAGTTTTAATCTGTTCTTTGCTAAACCTAGACCTAGATATGAAAGTGGTCGAATGTGAAGGCCTAAGCTTAGGAGGTTAGTTATGTAAAGCCCTTATCCTTATAGTTCTTTTTTTTTAATTCCAGACTTTCATTCCGATTCACGAGGCTGGATAAACTAGGAATAAAGGCTATGATTAATTCAGCTGAACTAATAAGTGTGAATTTCTGTATTTATTTAGTCATTGGTAATGAATAATGTAGGTTTATTCCCTGGAAAAGGCCTCTCCATGACTTCCAGAGCTTCCGAGTTCCAGGGCTAAGCCGGATTTGCAAATATGTTCTATTATTTTTTTATTTCGTTGAACGTACTATTGGCATCTACGTTAAACTGGCCACTATCGAGATTTGCTAAGACAAATAAGCAGCCACACTACAATTTGTGTCTTGATTTTCTTATAAACAAACTACAATGCTAAGTCAAACAGCAAAAAGAATCCAGTAACGAAGTCGAAGAGCTAACATTAAAATAACTAGCACCATTTTTTCAATAAAACAATAGACAAACGAAATGTCGCAATGACTCATGCTTCGAATAAAAAAAGGAACGCCGCCATTCTAATCAATTCAAATTTATTCGAATTTGGAACGGAATCAAACCGTTCGGGAAGGCTCGTCTGTGTTTTTCACATTAAAAAGATTTTTCTTTGTCATTCAAAGTCGAGTAGGCTAATGTATTACCCGCAAGCGAATATCTCCTTATCCATTACATAGCCTGATGCAATTTATTAGGTATACAGTCAATATGATTACGTCACAAATGCTTTTTTATCGACAAGCCCCTTGGTTTTGAATTGCAAAAAGCTTTTATAACGTTTTTAATCAACTTTTGTTTGTCTACATCCGGAAAGCATTACTTCTGTGATTGATTTTAATGGACGTCTTGTCAAATAAGATAGTAGATTGGATCGCAAATACATTGTTTATTTGTTGGATAAAACTTTTATTTTAAAATAACAAAAAGCGTGCATGCCTTTGCGTGTTAACTTTGGGTAAAATGATCGTGCAGCGGTGATCATTAGCACACGATACCGCTTGTTAAACGATACCTTAAAACAACGATACCATCTGATTCTATAGGAATCGGTTATTGTGTAAAAAAAACTATATTCTTTTACACACTAGACGTACTCTAATAAAGATGCCGTTTTCGCTCTACAAATAGTGTAATCATATCTCGAAATGATAAGACAAAAAGCGTGCATAAAACACGCATATTTAAAAGAAGTTTACGATGTAGAAAAAGCTTTACAGCTACATAAACAACGTGTTATCGTGTTAAGATCGTATAATTTAAACATAAGTGACCGCAGCACTAATCACGCTAATCTACCTTATTTCTTTTCACGAGGCATAAGTTTAATGTTTTAAAGCTACGAAGTTCTAAAATTCGTTGCTAAAATTTAGTCAGTTACATAAATCTTTTTATTTAATTTAATATTGGTATAGTATTTATAGCATACTGTCATTCGTGGGTCTTTGCAGTCGTTACGGATAGTCAGAAGCCCGAAAATCTGACAACCAGGCTTACCAAGGAGTATCGTATTACCTAGTAACTGGGTTGTGGAGGTCAGATAGTCAGTCGCTCCATGTAACATACTGGTATTCAGCTGCATCCAGTTAGACTGGAAGCCGACCACAACATAGTTGGGACAAGACTAAGCAGATTGATTGAATATTTGTATAGTATTAATATTTGACTTCCTGGTTGCTTCGATCTAGTCAAACTCAAACTCAAATAATTTATTTCAATTAAATCATATATAGGCACTTTTGAATTGTCAAAATTAAATAGTCGGTCCGTTAGTCAGAAAGTTCAAGCTAGTTGCCCATTGCCAAACGTAGATCTCTATGGAGAAGAACGGGCAAGAAACTCCAAGGACACTCTTTTAAATCAAGATATTATTACAAAGTCCTGGGTAAATTATTCTTATAGCTTCTATACTGTGAGAACAATGTAAAAAAGAAACAATTAAAAATAAGCCCTGGCAGTTAAGAGATGACCAGTCTCAACCGACGGCGCCCGTTCACGAACATGACGCGTGGATCAGCACCACCCAGCTCAACCATCAACCAACCCCTATTACATCACATGGGACTCAAACATGACTGGAGAAACGTGGGTGTACTAATAGGTACACCTCTGCCCAACCCTTCGGGGAATACAGGTGGTACGTATTGTTATGTCATGTGTTTCTAATGTTTTTAGTGAAAAAAGTAATTTAGGACAACTATTTTCACAATGAAATAAGAACTTTCAGGGACGTTCATTAAATTGCCCTCGTAATTTTGATAAAAACCGCTTTCTTTACAATTTTAGCAGGAACGACACATTTATTTAGCGAAAATGTTTGAAATAAAAGAAAAGAAATGGCGGCCTGTTTTACGAAAGCAAATAGAATTGTTCAGGCTAAAGAATTTCATTTTGTTGGAAGCTATTTCTAAATATTATTACAAAAAAGTAAAGCCTATTAGATCATAGTTTATTTCTGTATCCATTTAGTATTACTAGTGCTTTTAACTTAACGCACTTTCTACTGAATAGATATTCAATTGAATACTAAAACAGCTTTTGTACTAAGTTTAAATGCTACGTCTACAAATATTTAATCAATATACGCCGTTGTCGATGATTTAAATTTTAATAAAGCTGGTTGTTTTAAAATAAATATTTCAACTATTTTCATAACAGAATAAAAAAACTAAAAGCAAGATGACAGATAGAATTAAAAACGACGCCAATATTTGAAATAATGATTAAAGTTGAGACGGCACGGTTGGCGCAGTGGTTAAGCGATTGACTGCTGCGCTGCGTGTCGCGGGTTCGATTCCCGCACGGAACAAATATTTGTATGACCTACATGTATTTGTTCCGAGTCTGGGTGTTTTTCTATCTATAATATGTATGTATTTACAAAAAAAAATTGTATATAAGTAGTTTATCAGCCATCTTGTTACCATAACACAAGCATTAGGTTGCTTAGCTTGGGACAAATGGTGCTGTGTGAAATGTCCAGGGATATTATTATTATTATTATTATTAAGTATGTTAATGCTACTCGAAAATTACATCAACATTCACTATTTTTTAATCTGGCAATCTGCCTCATGTGGTGTGGGTTAATAATAAAGTACACGAGCCTTTACGATGCGATGATAAATTACTGTGAGCCTCTCCATTACCTACTGTTAGTACATTACCGCGGCTATAATTCAATTTGGCTCCCGGCCTATAAGAAATTGCACATTTTCAAACTATTCGCCGTAAGTTTAATATTATCTAAATAATTTTGTGTATAGATTATAATGGATCTATTGCAAGATATTGATATTGAAAAACATTGAAAAGAGTAACGGTAGAATTTCTTGCCCATTCTTCTCCATACGAAACTATCTTTTGGAGTGGGCGACCAGAATCAATTCTATTTTTTGTAAATTTTGACGTTCTAGAGTACCTGTTTGAAATAAATGATTTGATTTTGAGAGCATTGTAATCAATGTTGTCTTGGTGGACTCCAGGATGATACATCATCATCTTCCTGCCCTCGTCCCATGTTACTTGGGGTCGGCGCAACACGATTTCTTCTTCCCTTCTCCCCTGTCAACCGTCACGCCATCATTACTCCCTTATCTTTCAATTTCATATAGTTTCTGTGGCCTTCCTCTCCCTCTCCATCCATCAAAGATGGATTTACCTTCTGTACCAAGGCCTTAGATGCCCTCGGCTACGATGAGGTCTTTTTAGCATACATTTTTACTAGGCAACCTCCGTCGTATATTATCTTAGACGTAACCTCGAGGGAAATCTAACTATTATCGTCTTAGACCTCTCGAGTCCCTGGTACTTTCTATAGACATTTTTTCCTAATATAACATTCTTTTGCTCTATAACATGCAGTGTTCGCTATCGCATTTTCTCTTATCGACAGACTAGCGAATAATTCTTAAATTTAACAATAGTGTTGCGAACCCATTCACAGTCGATGGATTATCGATAGAAGACGATGACTCACTAATGACTGGGTTTTATTTCTCCGTATATCGTTAACTTGCATTTCATTAACATTAATTAGCTAGCTTTGTAATTGGCGCATAACCTTAAAAGGATTATTTCGTTGTTGTGCTGCGTAAATATGGTGATATAGATGTCATCGCAAAAACAAGCTTATAAGAATAAGTTTTAAAAAGAGATAGTGTTTGCGAAAGTGAAAGAAACTTGATAAATGATTTCAGAGTGGTTATGTACGTCAAGGATTCGCTAAACAAACAAAAACCAACTTTCGCTAAGTGCTTTGCTTTACCTGC
This sequence comes from Apamea crenata, assembly GCA_949629185.1. Classification (NCBI taxonomy): domain Eukaryota; kingdom Metazoa; phylum Arthropoda; class Insecta; order Lepidoptera; family Noctuidae; genus Apamea; species Apamea crenata. The sequence goes on from OX451371.1 coordinate 14,355,154, forward strand.
TCATATTTCTTCCTTCAACGGCCTCTATTTATAGTCAGACCCGTTTCAAGCCCAAATATTGTTTTAAAATTCATTAATATTCATAGAACATCGGAAATTCTTTAGGCCAATTTAACTTGCTAAACAAGAATAAGAATCGATTCTTAAGAACTCTCACTCGATTAACAATAACATCGATGTTACAAAGGAATGCGAGTTAGGGTCAATCAATCATAAGTCGCTATCAATAGAATATATGAATCAATTGCCTCCAATTGACATAGCCCTAAGTTCACCGACACCTTACCTCATTCACATTCAATCGAGCAGTTTGAAGCTATTGAATGCGATGTGTACAATTGTCAGATATGCGATAAGGAGCCAGCGACTTCAAACGCATGAGTTCTGACTCACGGATGGGCAGATAATGCATAATGCCAAAGGTGGTCTATTGCATGTCAATTTTTACGCAATAGCTGCTGGAAGAGTTAACACTGGGATGACTCAGACGACTACCGATCATGTAATGGAAGACACCCGAATAAAGAAAAGGATAAAACTAAAACACCAATAGAACTTGAACAATAAAACTAACTTTGTAAAAAGGAACCATACAATAAATTCAATAACTTATTCAAGACAAATATGGATTTACATAGAGTGCATGCGGCGCAGATGTCAGGTCAATAAACTACGTAGGTTTGCGAGAGGAACACGTCTGGGCTCTCTATTCAAATGAAGAAAAATAAGCGACTCGCCCACTTACAGCAAAATGGACATTTGAAATGCGTAGGCGGAGGACTGCAGACATTATCAAATGGACATGACTGTGGGGATTGCAAAAGTAATCACATTAGAGTCAGGGCTAGTACAAATGACGATGCTTTAAAGCTAACATATGACCAAATTAATGGACACTAAACTTTGTGTAATGTGAAGTTTAAACTAAAATGAAACCTTGACCAGTAAACAGCAATATTATGGCTCCTTTGAAGCAATCATTACCTGAAACAACACATACGATTAAATCAACAAATTCATTAAACATTAACAATTCGAATCAATCATTAATATCGAAGCCGACTCTAACAACAGCAACCCACTGAACTGCACCAGTTCAATTCCCACGGCAGTCGTCACATAGGAAATCAAATAATCTGGGGCAAGCGAACTATTCCGGTATCTGTAATGTCTTTGATATCACAAGTGGCTGTGACGGCCGGGAGTGCTGCATGTAGGATGGGAGCTCTCTGATAAGAACCTTATGGATCACTAGTTTAATGTCAAGGATTACGTGGATTAAGTTAATGCATTTCATTACATTTTGGTACTACACGGATAGCAAAAGAGAAAATTAGGCGTAATTTGATTTCAGCACAGCCTAGCGAAAATAAATACTTTTTGATTAAACTATTGACCCGTTCCTGCTTCCCACTGATTTTACGACTAGACAAAACATCGAGATTTCTTTATTATAATGTAAGATTTATGTTAATATATTCAACGCATAAACCTTCCGGAATACATTCTCAAAATGATGGTAAAATCTGCATCAAAATCCGATGCGTAGGTAAGAAGCAACGAGGTCACACATATACACACAAAACGCGACTTTAAGGTATAATGTGTATAGGTAGATATGGATAACTAACAGTTACATCGTTCACTCCATTGGAGTTGATTTAATTTAATCTAGCGAATGAACTCGCTAAACTGCTAACAGGTTACAGTAGGTAAGTTACATTGAACAAACTTAGCGAATCTATAAATTTTTTGCCATTTTCCAAGCGTTTAATAACAATAGCGAAAGATAGCGAACTTCAAGCAAGAAAAATATTTTAGAGAATTTATGATGACTATAGAGTTCTAGATATGGTTATGGTCTGCTTTTTATAGGTGCAAAGTTTTCAGAATGACTCTGTAGGTTGTCTGGCTGGAGTCCAGCACCCTAATGGCGTAACACACGATCAATTGGAATCGGTTTCATTTTGACAGTTCAACAACATTCATTGCGTTATTTACGTGTTGAGCAGACAAATTTTTCGAACTTGTGAAGCAATGGATTAGCAATTTGCTTCAAAATGATTCAGATTCCGATTGATTGTGTGTTACGCAATAAGGGTGCTGGTTGGATTACTGTCAGCCAAAATTGGATAATATGTAATATGTGTCAACGCGCCGGTTATAATATAACACTGAAACATGATTTTCACGACAGCTCGCATACGGAATTGACTGAACGGATGCAGCGCCAAAGAATATTAAACTCTTCATGATATATCTTATTGGCAATACCGAGGCAATATCGCTGTCTATAAAATATACTTATAGCTGTATATGATTTAAAATTCCAATTGCCTCTCGGAACCATATCACACGCCGAACGAACGATGCAATAAGTCACAGTCCTATCGCTATACCACAGTATTTATTATACTGTGGCTAAACTTATTCAACCCGCCTAGGCTTTTCGAAAAAATATCGATAAATCGATATATAGATGTCGATATCTCGATATTAAATTTCTAGTATCGAAAATCAAATCAAATTGTTTATTCGTCATAAAAGCATTGTAGTACATGGTAATTTACAGGGTTAACAAATTAGTGTACTACAACTACAACTTGAATGGTGGTGAGGTGCTGCACTCCCAGCTATGTTATACAATAACCTGAATAAGGGAGTACAGTGCCAGAAAATGTATCAAAAACGATATAAATTACGACTCGAGTCAACTTTGTACTTGATAGGCATAGTGGTGAATAAAAAACTTCTTTAGAAGTCTGTAAAAACTACAATATTCTTACAAATATATATTCCATAATATATCGATATTATGGAATATATCGAAGGCAAAATATCGATATTTTTCACACTTCCGACATCCCTAGACCAGCCTGGAAACACCCATGTATATGCAAAGGACGTGTTCTAACAATAAAAAAGCTAGCAAATAGGCGGTTGGGATGCCGAGCCGGTTACTCACGACCCCTCGCAATTGTGCCGCTATTTTAGGGCTAGGAGTAGTGCGCGTGAGTCACCCACTATACTAGGTACATACTACCGACCGGACACTACCAACTAGCGCATCGTTATGCAATTTATGGATGCGTCGGCAATTTGTTGTTCGGTTTTCACACGGTGTGATGACAGGGGTGATAGTGGATATGATTGTGGGTGATTAATAATAATGAATAATTGAAAGTATTACCAACCCGCACTGGGCACGCGTGGTGGATTACGGCCGACTCCCTCTTACAGACTGGCATGTGTCCCAACAGTGGGAACGTTATAGACTGATTATGCCAAGGTCTGGTGTCTAGGTAGAGGTTTTATTGCACAAAATGAAGGTCATTATCAAGCTTTCAACAATATTATAAAATATGACTGATGAAGCAAGTCAAAAAATCTATTTGTTAATCCATTCCTATATGACCTCAACTCGGAAATCATTAAATTTTGATTCCCATCATAATAACAACATCGTGACAAAACCGGCATGTCCTTGAATCAAAAATTCGAAGACATGTGATATCTACCAGCCGGCGCTGGGCCGTTGTGGTAGATTATAGCCTACTCCCTCTCGTAGAGAGGAGGCCTGTGTCCCAGCAGTGCGAACACTATAGCCTGATTATGTATACTAACAACTCAATCACAAGAACCCATCACACTAAATCACATCATCCAACAAATAAAACCGAACCCAACCCGATTAAAACCGAACATAAATCGAATCAAAATAAACTGAATGAATTGCTTTCCATTTCCACCATAGCACCGTTTAATTACAATAAAAACCCATAAAACATGGTGAATAATAAAAAGCACGGCGGTCGCCACGTGCCAGAGATAACGGACCAGACTGCAAACCGACACTGTTGCACAATCAAATTAACCTAATTGATTTTATTGATTATGTTCTGAGAGCTTACTTTTATATGGCGATTAAATGAGAAGTTGATTAAAACTTGTTGATTGGATAATTACGAGATATGGAGTCATGTTTCCTACATGCGCGGCCATGTGAACTTTTTACCGATCGATTTTGCTTGTCTCTACACTCTCTACAGGCAAAATTCGTTCCATATTAAGAACGAATTTATCTGGGAATTTCTTAGTTTACCTTGGACATTACTGACGTCGGTGAAGTCTGCCAGTTGACGAACAAGTCAAGCAAAAACATCGTGCAAAAACCTGGACAGAAATCGCCAACCCGTCTTGAGCAAACATGGTGATTAACGCTCGTGTCTTCTATATTTGAGAAGAGGCCTTTGCCCTCCAGTGGGGCTGGTGTTATTATGGAAACGAATTTTGTCAGTCGTCTGAAAACACGTCAAAATCGCTAGCCAAATTAGATGCATATAGTTTTCGCCTTTAATTTTGATATGGTTCAAAGAATAACAGTGACATAAAACTAACAGATTACATCGAGGTAATCAGCCACGCTCATACATCTTCGTTATAACAGCAAGTCATAAATCATAATTTTAATTAGATTAATTGGAGCCCTTGTAGGTAAACAAAGGTATTGTGGTGACAAATCGAATAATCACCTACGTCCAATTAGCTCGAACTCGAAAACACACAGGAAATACCTCTTCTGTGACTAGTAATTAGGCAGAGTCGGACAAACGTAAAACAAAAGTAAAATAAATCAGCGGGACTATTCAGTAAAAATCTCACCGTGGAAACTTAGGAGAAGTGAGCTATCTAATAGTGTCAATTCTTAGCATCAGGTGGAATGACAACTTACTTCACTTAAGTTTTCCCGGTGTTATTTCTACAGAATAAATCGGTTGATATTTCTTTCTTATGTACATTATATCTAATAATGAAATAGTATAAAACAAAGTCACTTTTCATGCCTGGCTGTATGACCGCGTACTACTAAACTTTACCATCATTTAGAGAATTTAATAATAAATACACTCATATTTAACTTACACATAATAAAGAAATCTCGGTCTTTTATCAAGTCGTAAACACCGTGCGAGGCAGGGGTGGGTCGCTAATATATTATACATTAATGTATAATATAGTCCCAAACAGCAGCAAACGACAACGCGGCAGGCCCAGAATGAGATGGCGGGACGAGCTCGACTCTTTCCACAAGAATTGGCGTTTAACAGCACTGGATAGGGATAAGTGGAAGGAGGGAAGGGAGGCCTTTGCCCTGCAGTGGGACAAAAATGGCTGAATAAATAAATAAATAAATAGTATTAGTAGACTAGCCAACAAGCCAAATAAAAATATTATCCTCTTCGGTAATTTGAATTCGAGTTCGAAACATGATTTAAATCCCTCTTGTTCAAATTATGTTTCGAACTCGAATTCAATTTGGTAAAACTTTTTCCGAATCGTCTACCAGGTATTGATGTTATAACCAAATCGGAAGTTGAAGTTATTTTTGGGGGAAGTTCTGAGTTAGAACCGAAAAATTCAATAAATACTTTGCAAGGAATTAACGAAACTTTTCTTCGGAATATTTTGTTCGATGAGGCAAGTAAAACTCCAACGAAGTACTTCTTAATAAGTTTTTATTGGAACATCATTAGGAACATAAGGAAGATGGCTAAAGACATGACAGTGTTATATTAACATACAACAGAATACATATATTTTTGGACTGCTTTACTACTCTGTCTTGTTTATGTTATGCTATTCACAGTTGGTGCCAAACTATGAACAGCTGAAACAATCTGTATTCCAGAGCCATACATTAATATGAATATTCATTAACACCGTAGTAAACAACATGTGCATACAACGATCATACCGTAACTGATTCATGTCTGTTTACGGAATGTTTCTACACCTCTCGTCAATCAATCAAGCTGACAATCCACCACTGTTATGTAATAAGAGGCTATAACTGCGCAGTTTCACTCAAATATATGCATACAATACTGATTTGGTTCATGCCCATTCATAATAAAACATGATACAATCCGTGGGTAGATAAGCCGGGCTTAAAAGTTGACTACTTGAGACAGATGGGAAACAAAACAAAAACCAGTCTTATAAACTTCAAATGTATACATATAGATCGGCTCGGTGCAAAAAATATTTTCTATGAAAGCTCTTCAAAATCAGATCAATTTTCGAAAGAGTTACGACCATCTATAAGTGACAAACGCGAAGTGCACTCGTGCCTGAACGAAAATCTAGCATTTCAGGAATTATATATTGGGTGCAGAGCTTGTGGACGGAAAATATTAACGGCTTGGTAGAGCGAGGGAAGAAATAAAATTTGGAATATCGTCCAGTTGTTGTTGTGTTGTAAGAGGACGTATTTGGTGGTGATGCTGAGAATGGAGTGTTTTACACCCACTTAGAGGTCAATGATCGGCAAGAAGAAGAAGCAAGTAGTTTCTTCACGTGACACACAAGAGCCAAAACAGCTATAAACTACAAACATACTGCAACAACAAAAGATGATATAGAAAGCGACGCTGATGTACCACACAAAAATCCAAATGACATTAACGAAACATGTCGGAACAAAACACTTAACTCCGAAGAGGGGAAAATAACGAAATTGAAATGAAGTGACATTGTTGTTCACAAAGTAACGTAACCGGGAACCGGGCCGGGTCCCGCTCTGTTAATCCAAGTAACCGATCGACGTTCCAAGGGCAGAGCACAAAGGAACCGTGGGTTACTTTGAATACCCAATGTTACGTTAGAAATTGTGTCGACAATGAGCAGTGAGCATTGTGGTATGCTTAATGAGAATTCGTGCATCTTGAGAGGCGGCGAAGGGTTAGTAGTTGCTCAAGTTGGAAGCTACCAGAAGGCAAATTCCCGTAATTAAAAACGTTCAAAATCTAGTCGCAATCTCATCTCAGCGACAATCAATGTAAAAATTTGGCAAAAATGTAGGGAAATTAGCGGTATTTTTAACAGATTGATCATGATATCAGACTGTGAACGTTCTGGAAATTACGAGAATTGCCCCTCTGTATTAGAATTACACTGGAATTTTATCAATCATGAAATAATGTAAAGCTGTTTCTCATATACATAGTTCGCGCCGATTCTAGAGAAGAAGTAGAGAGAGCAGATCTATACTTATATAATAAAGTTGAAGAGGCTGTTTGTTTGTTTGAACGCGCCAATCTCTAGAACTGCCAGTCGGATTTGCATTTGAGAATTCTATTTGCATTTGTTAGTCCCCTTCTTGAGAAAGGTTATAGGTTACCTATTTAACAACACGCTACGAAAAAAATCAGATAAAACGCTAAGCGAAAACGAAGTAATGTGCGGGCAGGAAATGTGGTTGTTATTTTAGTATATTCTGGTGTCTTACGACTTCCATGCGCACGAAGTGACGAGCAGAAGCTAGTACTCAAATAAAATGGCAATATAATTCTTGGTAAGGATAATAAATGTATTGCACAAATCATAGTGGAAACTATCCAAGCGAGAAAAGTAAAACTTATTACGTCAATTACTTATCGCGCGGCAAACGTTGCATCCCTTGGCAGAGAGAAATTAGTGAATTAATAATACTCGTGTGGGAAGACCACTCTATAATAATTACGAGGTTAGACATTGCTGTGTTGGATACTCTTTCCCGTAACACTTGTTTTATGGCCTCTTAAGGGATTCAATGTGGTTTATATTCAAGAACCTTTGTCACTGTCGAAAACCAACCAGTTTCGATTTGGGAAGGTTCTGGTTTACCGAAAAGGGGCTGTCAAAATCCTTTCAATCGATCTTGACTAAATTGGGACATCCTTGTGTTATAATTTAGCTGATAACAGAAAACGAAATACATATGTTTAATAGCACAACTCTTGAGAGCAGTGGTGGCCCAGTGGTAACGACCGCGACTTACGAGTTGTAGGTCGTAGGTTCGAACCCGGACAGACGCTTTACTTTGTGTAAATTATTTCATCACCACTGCTCTCAAAACGGTGAAGGAAAACATCGTGAGGAAACCGACATGTCCTAGAACCAAAAATGCGAAGACATGTAACATATACCAACCCGCACCACCTCGTGGGCCCGGTTGCGTAATCCCACCACTTTCACAGTGAGGAGGCCTGTGTCCCAGCAGTGGGAACGTTATAGGCTGATTATGTTATAGCACAACTCTGGGCTAATGTTTAAAATAGTCAAATATGAAGACATCAGAATCAGATAAGTTAAACCATATTATTATGAGCTAAATAAAGTGAAAAACCACCGGACGACATTAATAAACCAATAAATCATCAAATTAAAATAATTGTTCGATTCCTCACTTATAAATATTCATGTTTACCATCTAGACAAAGCGATGTAATAAGGAAACAATATTGAATAGTTATTGTTTTAGGAAATGAGAATGAAATCACAGGTGTTGTTATAAAAGCTATTATAATTTGTAAAAAGGTAGACAAGATGGCGCAGGTGGTGTCTGGCACCGAAATGTATAATGTTACGTACAATTTTCGCTAAAAGCTTAAACACTTTGTTTTAGAGGACACGGCAGGTCAGGCAGAAGTAATAATTCATCATATTCTCATTCGTTAACATATAAAGCACCTATGCATTATTGAATCGTAAACGTGCAGGATGTCAAAACAATGACATTTGGATGCATGACACGTCTTTGCGTCAAGACCCTTGCAGAATTCCGGATTCGCTAAAAGAATTGCGACTTTCAATAGCTATTGCCAAATGGAGTGATCACTCACCATGCAGCATGACTAGATATTACCACTACTTCCTCAACTTTCATAGTTATAGCACGTTCATGTAAATTCTAGTTATTCCACGACTAATTTGCACCATTCTATTAGCATAACAACAGAAGTATACGTTCACAATGATCTAAATCCAGAAATACTAACAGGTTTTTAAATCTTATCACTTTGTTGCTATGGAGAGGACAAAAACCTACAGTTTGGAACAACGAACGGTTCACAAAGAAATCGATATAGCCCTTATGGGCAAAAAAGATCTGGGTCTCCCAAACATTTTTCAGAACCAAAAGAGATGAATTATTAAATTAAATAAACGTAGGAATAAAAAATCGTTCGTAGCGTTTTATCTGAAAACGGTGGAATAAAAGACGAAATGTTTTCAATAATAATAAAGTTACGGTAAAAGCGAACGACCTCTGAAATAAAATTCAGTATTTTGTCGCTAAACATCAATTAGAGCTTTCTTTGTACGTACCTAAATACAAATTACTTTTGAATTTGGTGAAAATTCAAACGTTCAGATTTGCTTTTGGCTCAAACGACATTTTTTTCAAAGAGACGAAGTAAGGTTTCTTTGTTACGAAGACTGACTTTCGAGAAGAATTCAACTTTGGATCTAGATAATAAAGCTCAAAATATCATGCCTAGTCGATCAAGCCGACCGACGGGTAAAATCAAATTTCCATAGTCTGTAGCTCCACCAATCAGCAGATAGACAGTTCGCTAATTTTGCCGGTTACGGCTGAAACATTCGAAAGCGCTCTCTGCAATTGAATTTTGCTTAGCCCGATGATTTTGTGAGGAGATATCGTTTACCTCGATGATTAACTGCTACTCCAAATGTACTGACAAGTTTAGAAAATGTTCTTAATTTTTTACAAAACCAAGTACCTAATATGCGCAATTGCGTAGATATTGAAGTAATCAATTTGTGTTATCAATGTTATCATGCACTGGGTAAGTACGTCTGCGTAACATTTAACTGTATTTGTTTTGATATATTATATGTTAAAGGATGTTGACATGCAGTAATTGATTAAACAGTCGTTCTAATTATAAGTTGTTATCTCTATATTTGTTCCTATTCCAGTTTGTTACAAGCCATTGAACGAATCATAGCAACCGACTGCGACATTGTTAAACTAACAGATAGCCGACAATTTAATAAAAAAAACTCACAATAATATAGACGATATGACTGACATAGTTGATAAATGATATCAAATTCTAACAAACGATATTGGGAGCCATAAAGTTATAGTCATACCAAGGCCTAAACCACTTAAGTATAATGAGAACCAAACACCAACAACAACTAAACAAAAAAATAGCATTGCCAAAAACTCTACAACTGAACCCCAACACGAGAACCATGAATGGTGCCCAAACATACCAACAGCTACCTAACCGTACGGTGCGTAACTGAACTATGTACCGAGCAGCATGCCAAACTTCGGACACGCTCACCTCAAAGTGTGCCACAAGTTCAAGGATCAAGATGACGAATGTGTCCTAAAACACCGACCGGTATTCGGCGCTGCCGGTAAACGACCTGCAGCTGCAGTACTAACGGTGAGGTTGCTTGTAATTATATTTTAGAAAGATTTAGTGATTACGCTCGGGGGTCTGACTGAGTGCAAAAAAAAAAATTGAAGAATGTAGGTCTCACTTGCAAATTCTAAGTGGATGAATCCAAAAGGCTTTTACTGGTTTCGTTTTCACCGCTGATTCGTGACCTTCGACTTTAAAAAAAAAAAAAAATTAAACCATTGTATGCAGTACAACAGACAGCTTTAGCATTACTCCCGCATTATTCCTATTTTTAGATATTTCCTGAATCGTTATACCTTCTCCAGCCTTCTAACTTTCTGATATTTATCAAAGTCAGTTCCGGTTCAGTCCCGGTATAATAACTTAATTAAATTTCTATTGTATCGGCATTCTGTTTCCTAATATCCATTATTTGATATTTTCGAAAGAGCAGATATGCCAGATAAAGGAAACCCTTGTAACTTGATAATGTGGGTTAATGATATTCAATTTTAGGGGTAACGTTCATTGACATGGTTCGTTACTTCACTTTATCAGAGATTTCAATTTAATTTGAAGGGAGAATGATCTGCTACACTAGGATAATCTTGAAGGAAATTGCTTATACAGTTTTACAATGTAACCTAAATCGTTTTCAAGTAGGTTCATTGGCACCCGGAAGAAAAAGCTTAGTGAAATTTGTTTTTTCTATATCAAAGTTTTCCGGATTATGCGCCCCATTTTCGGATCAAACGAACAACACCTCGACGAATAATAAATGGTAAAAACGATGTGTGTCTATCACGCACTTACCCGATATTTCTTCAACGTAACCCATTAATTTATCATAGCCGCTCAAAAATGTATATTCACTTCTTGTGTTTAAACGACCTCGATAGCCTATATTTTCGACTTGATATGGCTATAGGAGAAACTTTATAATTTTGTTAGTAATCACCGATTACTTAGGTTTTCTGTTTTATCTATGTACAGTCACGAGCACCAATATACACGTGGCAACTTTCAATTGCGATTTTTTCGTGAAATAACGAATGCAACGTAGAAATACGACACATTACATAAGCCTATAGGTTCGAAAATGATATGTTCGTAACAACATAAAATTTCATTAAAAAATAAAGGAGTAAATCGCTTTTGAATAAACCCGAGTGTATACATACTTTTGCTCGTGACTGTACTGGCTACTTGCCCGCGACTTTTTGCGCGTGAAATTTCTTGTTCCCCGTACCACCCTCTTGCGCTTTTCCTTCGTTTTCGCTTAGCGTTATTTCAGTTTTTTTTTTTTTGTTATTACTCAGCTCTTGAGGGTCGTGGCGTGGTGTTAAAAAGCGTAACTTCCTCAAGAATTGGGCTATCAAATGCAAAAAGAATTTTTCAAATCCTACTGGTAGCTTCAGAGATTAGCGAGCTCAAACAATTCTTTATTATGAGTTTAGATATAGATATTAAGAAAACCTTGAGGTCTACTCCGAAGTACTATCGGCCGAATGTTCGGCCGTTTCCTGCTACGAAGTTACTATTTGGTTCGGTCGGTCCCGATCCTACACTCCTACACTCTTTCGAATATTGACTATGGTCCCGACCCAACTGAGCCGATCCGAACTTTTTTCGCATTTTTCAATAATATTCCGTTCGGCCATGTGTCGGTCCGATCCGAACATTCGCACTTTGCACTTCGGATTAGACCCCCTGTTCAGGTGTAACTATATTGGGAACTCTATTTTAAACCTACTGGTCTATCTATAATGGCCAAATATCATCAAGAGCATCGAAAGGCTCTATTCAAAACTTAAATCTAGTTTGCATGTGCCTCAACATTAGGTAATAAAACTGTCTGAACAATTGCAGCAAAAAGAAGCACGACTCGCTAAAAACGCTCCGAAACATAAAATTTGCAACATCTTACTGGGTGAAGGTCAGTGTGGTAATTATTTGTTTTTAAATACATGAATATACTGACTGAATTAGAATTCTTCATTGTCTAACGTATTCAAATCAGTTTCTTTTTCCACTTTCCTTGCTGTGCCAGCATGTATGATTTGAATATTGAAATCATGGCATCGATTTCTAGTTTCAAGTTCATCAGATCATGTTATTATTTTGTTTTTATTTGTAACTTCTATGTTGTATCGTGTCTATGTATGTTACATGAACGTTGGCCGACCAGATTGATTTCTGATTGACTTCGGATCCCTGATGGGTTTTTCTGCTTCACAGGGCTTGTTTCAAATTGCTAATAAACGCGTTTCTGGGCTATTCTCAGTCCTTTGCAAAATGTACCTGTTCGTATTTACGGCAAGCTCCATCATAATCATCTATTATGGTAGACACAAGCACACTTTTTATCATAAAAAGTGTATCATTAAGTACAAAAGACATTTACGTATTTTTCCACGCTATAGGTCCTTTTTTGTCTTTTGAGTTGTAACTTAATTACTTAAAGCGTATATTAAATTAAATCTTAAAGTAATTACGTGATGGATTACCACAAACAAGTTTTAAAAAATTAGAAAAATGTTTTTGGCAGAAACTGTGAGACCAGTGATAGAGAGCAGTGTGGCGCAGTGGTAACGGACGCGACTTACGAGTTGTAGGTCATAGGTTCGAATCGAACCCAGCCAGGGTTCGTTACTTTGTGTAAATTATGTCATCACCACTGCTCTCAATACGGTGAAGGAAAACATCGTGAGGAAACCAGCATGTCCTAGAACCAAAAATTCGAAGACATCTGACATCTACCGACCCGCACTGATCCCGCGTGGTGGATTACAGCCCACTCCCTCTCACCGAGAGGAGGCCTGTGTCCCAGGTCCCAGCAGACCATGATGGAGAAATTGGAGAGTTGAAGAAAAAATAATGATGGACTAAAAAATGTTCATAATGATAGACTAACTTCAGAATAGGTTAGGTTAGGTAGGTTAATAGGTTACCAACACCTTATTGATGAACGTGCTAGCTAGACCAAGCCTTAGCCTTCAATCAGATTAGACTAAATAGGCGCTTTAATAGTCTAGAAAAACAACTAACTGCTTTAACGAAGCTGACCTAAATCTATCAAAAGCCTTTGTTAAAAATTAATTTAAATATTAAACGAAAACTGTAGCTATGTGAGAAATTTAGTAAAAAGTCCTAGTTAATTAACGAAAACAAGTCGAAACAATAGTTATAATTTTTCCAGTTACATAAAAGAAATAAACAGTTGTTCACACATGACGTATGATAAAGCAATTAATATAAAGGAACGGTCAACAAATGCGTAATAATTATTATATTAGTGTAATAAACTGACTCTGAACACGATTTAATACCTAAAACAGTTAAAAATGTAATCTTGAATACAAAAACAGAAATAATGTTTTGGTGCCGAACGTTGTTCATCACCTTGTGTTGAACAATAAAGATCAAGTAACGTACCGAGCAAGTTGAGAACGACAATAGATTCAATGAGATGGTCAGAACTCAGAAGTAGCAAGTTTGAAACCGCTTGGCAAACTCGATTGGTTTTGGGAGTTAAGATATGGAGGTTTCGCAGTGAAGTGTGAAGATAGGCTACCATTTACGTTAGTGAAGGTGATACTTCTGGGTAATATTTTTTTATAAGTGAGTGCTAAGTTCATGCACGCACACGTGCATGTACGTGTACACGTAACTTCAATATTACACTTAGATAAGACTCGGACAACGAATATATCGTCACGACAAATGGATTATTATGACAACCAAGTGACAAAAAACATACAGCTTTATAAATTCTCGAAATGGATAAAACATGAAACTGTGCATAAGTATGCGAAAGATGAATCATATAAAGCCAAGATAATATTGAGAATGAGGTTGAACTACTTGAATTACTAATTTTTTTCAAAAGACCCATTAAGCTCAGATACAAATTGAAATGTTCAAAAGATTACAAATTACTTCTTAATCAGACTGACAACAAAGTATTCATAAATTAAAGAAAAGTGCTTCTCAACATTTATAAAAACACTTACAATGTCATATCGACTGAATGTCGATATGTATAGTTAAATAACGAAAAACAAATACATGCCCTTGGGGGGTGAAAAGCGAAAAAATCTCAGAAAACAGTCAACAATTTCAGGTTGGTTAATTCGTAAACATCGGCGGAGACAACCATTAACGTTAAAAGCTTTATTGATTTGGCGAACGAGCTGGTAGCGGGAGTCGAGTGGACAAAAGGGGCACTAAGAGAAATATAACAATAACGTGGGAAGTCTCCCGGGACACCAAAATTGTTTCCTGAGTAGCGAATTTACTGTCCACTCAGCCGATGTTTCCTCGATAAATTACCGATCTTTCTAAAGACAAAGGTAACTTTTCTTGTTGGTTCTAAAAAACAATATAGATCTATTTGTTGCGATAATGACATAAAAGAAAACTTGTTTTCTGTGATAACCGAAATAATAATGTAGATTCATCATCTGCCTAGCCTTTTCCCAACTATGTTGGGGTTGGCTTCCAGTCTAACCGGATGCAGCTGAATACCAGTATTTTACATGAAGCGACTGCCTATCTGACCTCCACAACCCAGTTACTGGGTAATACGATACCCCTTGGTAAGACTGGTTGTCAGACTTTCGGGCTACTGACGACCCGTAACGACTGTCAAAGATCCACGAATGACAGCCGGGACCAACGGCTTAACGTGCTTTCCGAGGCACGGAGGGGACTTGGTATGTGAAAATGGTCACCCATCCACGGACCAACCGCGGCAAGCGTAGCTTAACCTGATCGATCGACCCGTGCGGCTGTTATTACTTAGCCACAAATAATAATGTAGATTGCTCAACTGAATAATTTTGTTGTTCAGTAGAATTGGTTATAGAGTATTTTAGCAATAACCTGAATAAATGTATTCATGAAACTGATAGGTACTTGCAAACATTTTCTAACTAACGACTTCATTGACTAATACTAGATTATTACTGCTATTAGCATAAAATAGTAGGTCGCCTGAAAGTCCAACCCTAACAATACTATCATCTACGACCATTCCACTATCAGTTCGCTTACGTGATTAGGTAAATTGCTGGACGGTGGCCTTCTACCAGCATTAGTAATGCTCTTACATAAACAAAAGCACGTTAATTCTGGATCGTATACCTTTGTAATAGAGGCCACAACATTTTTTGCTTGACATTTTAGCAAGCAATTAACTTTGGTTTTCCAAGCCGGTAGGGCAAACATAGCCAGTTCACTGACCCCAGCAAACGCGAAAGTGAAATCCGTCACTTGTTGCTACGATACGAACTGGACGGAAACGTGTTATGGGTGAGAATAAGTGGTTCTGCACGAAATCAGGTCGGGATTTGTATGCCAGTGTTGCTTTTTGAACCTAATTTAGAATTTGATTAGCTATGCTAATAGGAATTTAGATTGGAAATTTAAATGAGCAGCGCAAGAAATCACGCATCGCAAAATCCGGAAGCAGACAAAGGTTCGATTGTTATTTAAATAAGATATACCATCCGGTGTCCCCCAAGTAACCTCACTAGGTTTATTACTGTTTTTAAACCAAACTGTTCTTCCGCATACAAACAATGATTACCTGAAACAAAACGAATACAAAATAAGTATAATGTCATAATATTTACAAACCCGACGATATCTGAATGCGATAAGATGTTATTTAGACCTTGTTGGCTTAATATTACATGACGAGTGCATGCATCAACAAAGAAGGACAATGAACTGATTTCAACCAGACGGTTGAGATTAAAAATACTTTCCCAGTGAAAGGAAAATACCAAACTATATTGTCAAACAACTGCGTATGTCAGTAGTGAACAACACATAAACAGATGTATCAAATTCTCTGGAAACCATTGTTAAATACAAAAGTAGATATGAAGTTACAGTTATTACATTACAATAACGACTACTAATTACGACTCAAAACCCGTTATTACACCTACATCGATTACCGCGAGAACTAACCACAAATATGTAAATCGTGAACTTTATACCCGCACCGAAGCCCAAAGGACTAGAGCGTCACAAGTTATAATAGGAATGATACAAAATGCTCCAAATTCCAAGAATTGTGAACAATAGCTGGAACCAAACAATGAGGGCGACGTCCATGTGCGATATGTAACCAACGCGTTATTCTAATTCGCACAGCGCTAATTATTTGATATCAAACCGTAATTAAGTACAGCTGGATAACGGCACTTATGGGACAAGCGATCAAGAAGATGAGATATAAATAGATTTAGAGTTGCAGAAACGTATGGCGATGGATATACAGAGATTAAGATTTGAAATCTCTTGGCTGTAGGTTCATCCAGATGACTTATTGGATCTTTAAACGGATAAAAGGATCATGATAAAAAACATTTATAGCCTTTATCGATGCAGATTGAGGCTTTATTTGTCAACACTGTAATCATTTTCAAAGTCCGAAATTGATTTCGGTACTACGAAATAATATTTACAACGCTTATCTTGTTTACTTAAGAAAATCCGTTACGATTGTTATTAAAGCATCTGTATAACAACAAATCGCAATCGAAATAGACGGGGTCACTATTATAAGTTCAAGACATCTTAATATCGCAACTAGGGCGCAACGATATTAACGGTTTAACCAATATTTAGTAATAAATATATTATTTTTATAAATGAAGATTAAAGTTAAGTAAGGTTACACGTTAAAAATGTTTGGTTGAACAGTCGCTAATAACCACATAACTTTAATAACGTTTATGAATAAAGGGATGTGTGTTAGTGTGTAAGCAAGGCAGCACCTGACGCTTAGAGGAGGCCTATGTCCAGTAGTGGACTTCTTTGAGCTGAAATGATGATGACGATGGTGAAGGCAGCACATTATTGACACAGACAGTATTCATTTTTTTCCATTAGTTTCTTCTCATGATATTCTTCCTCTACCGACCCAGGTTTGTTCTTACTCTCAGATAGAATACATGTAACATAATGTTGTAGCAAAATTGTTTACAAACACACAAGTACAATTTCACATTTTCGCGGACGGGTTCTAGCGGTATGTGCCATGTCCTCCATCAACATTCTCAGACAGTTTCGGGAGAGGATAATATTTCAAAGCGATTGTCGCGTCTACATAATTTATAACGTTGGTCTTTGAAGCGTCGCAGCACCACATGGCGTGTTTGAATTAATGGCACTTGTTTAATATGAAAACAAATATTTTGCGCCGCGAATGCGAGCCGTCCAATCTTTGAACACGTGTACCGGTTCAATGCAAGCAAAATATTTACGACTGTTGATTGCTCTGTACAATTTTTGCTGGCAACCTCGGAAGCAAAATAACCCGAGGCGAATAGTTGGACCAAACAAATGGAGGGTCATAAGTAACATACGATTACGCTACGCAAAAAAGGAATGAGGATTCCAGAACAAAAGGAATTTATTATATCACAAACAAAGCCCTGTTAGCCCCAACATAAAAGGTCCTTATTGTACAATAAAGTTTACCCTACTTACAGACATACTGGGTTAGATAGCAGAGGTCAGGACGTCGCTGACTGATAAAACTGCGGGGGGTGGCGAATGCCAGATAGCAGAAATGGTCTGATGTGGCATATCGCGAGACCTACATGCGTCGGAGAATATAAATGGATGCTCTAAACGTACAAGATAGAGCTAACACTAAACCCCCATAAATTAAACTTAGAAATTGCTGTATAAAGTCAAATAGATTTCACTCCAATATTAAGTCTTACGCATCAATTTCGAATCAAAAAGCAATTTATATTTATTGCTCAATTCAGAATTTCAGATACGAAAACAAATAAGATGGATTCCGAATCTTCATTCAGAAATCGCTTTAAATGCCACAATGTTTCAATTTCAATGAATATTCTTTGATCCTATATTTACCGAAGAAGAAACACATGATAATGTATTGAAATAACAGTAAAGAGTACGGAAGTCATTACAAAGCTATGAATAATCCTGATGGCGTAACTTAACAAATTGCACAATTGAAAACAATTTGGCATGTTGAACAGCGAAAAAAATACCCGCGAGGATTTTCCTCCCGCGCTTGTGAAGATCATGACTAGTTTCAAATGATAGGTCACGATTGGATTCTATAATGGTACTTGTGTTGCCACGTATTATGTAGATAGAATGTTCGGTTTCAGATCAGACAAGCGTCCATTTTTAAACTAGGAAATTTTGTAGATTGTCAATCATGGAATGTCAAACTGCTAATCAGCATTCACACATCTAGTAGTGGATTGTTTCAGGCCGACACATGATTAAAGCTACTTTTTGTTCAGCAGTTTTAACACTCTTTCAAACAAACAGACAGATACCATTGATATTCCACTGGTTTTAAACAAGCAACACTGTTTAGACAGAGATCATTCTGTCAGCCTCATGGATTAGTTTGTTAGTGTAGTCCTAACCGAAGTATTTTTTCTTCTTATGAATCGTGATATATATCGTATGTTTCTAAGTTCGCTCGAATAATACCAGAATACTGCACTATTCTCGCCAAGGAGACTACTTAGGTTACGTCTTCCAAATATTAATTCTATCATTTCTAAAACAGCACAGTCATCAATATAATCATAAGCGTTGCCATTAGCTTTAATAAAGTGCAAGAAATTTGTTATATCACGAAGTATTAATTCATCTCAGACCATTTCCATTTAAGTCTCGATCGTATCTCCATATCCAACCGGCTCAGCTCTCAAAGCAATCTGATAGAACTAGAACACTTTACCGACAGCTTACACCATCCAATATAGGTTTTCTGTGCTTTGCGATTATACTACATAACAGCATGGAGTTTCCGCTGAATGCTATATTAAAATCGATCGTTCCAATTTCGAGGCAGTATAATTTCGCAGTAAATAATAATATGATAATTGGTGCAATAAATTAAAAAATACCTACAAATCACTGCAGTGAGGTAAACCTAGTTTTCATGATAGGTTTAATAGGTGTAATCAGAGGCACGCATTGTGCAACAGTATTAGATATCCAAACAAATCTCGTTACTAGTAGGCTTGTAGTCACGCCACATACCACGCACAATATCAGCTCACGTGCTTCTGAATCGCTAATTGAATAAACTGAACTAATCCAAGTATAAATGGCCATGCGTCACATCGACGCAAACAATGAAAATTGCACGCATTTTACACAAACAACAATGTTCATGCGTACTTTTTTAATGGAACTGCCGAGTTTATTAATTAGAGTAATTAAAAATTACAAGTCTGCTATGCTCGTCACGTCGGAAAAGTTAATTGATGGAACGTCATTTTCGCGCGCAGGAGTGGTAGGACACCGAGATAAGGAAACATGCAAGCTCATAAAAATAATGATATAATGACAGAGAAGAAAAAACCAAGGGAAAATAATGATTTTCGTAGGAAGAAGAACATAATTCATACTATGATAAGATTCCATCTTTCAGTAGATTTTGTTAAAGCCCGCTCCAATAACAGTGACAACGTAACGAGTGCTAAATCTTACACCAATACTTTAAACTATCTAACAGTGAAATGTTAAACAAATATCACAGCAGCATATCATTTGGGAGACGTGATACGTGAATCAGTTAAACTAGAAAATATTGACAGACGCCCATAGAAATAATTCTTGCTAATGGAATATTACATAGGTACATTTATGTATCAGATACTGGGAATCTAACCTGACACGACCACACGAGTTGTATTAAAGTAACAAACATAAGTACATAGAAGAGCTATGTTCAGCATTTACAATCTGTTGCGATGAATAGAGACAAAACAGTTTAAAACAATTTTCCTACATAACTCGTTGTCAAGAGATTTAATATAGCTCTAAAGAATGAAAAACTATCTCACTGAACAGAAGAAGCTGCATTATTGTTTCTATTCTCCCACGATATTCGATAAGGTGAATTAAATTAATGGCCATAAGCCGACTGCTTTATTGTTCAAAAGAGGTTGAATACAGAAATATGGAGATTGAATTATCTCACCCATAATTCAACCGCGTTGTTGGAATAATTGGTTAATGGTTTCAAAGATACTAATCTTTCTGAAATTGTTTCTAAAGAAGCTTAGGATAACCTGATGGTAAGTTACGACTTGTTCGATAACTTTTGACAATCATCATTGTTTCGTATTATATGCAAGCAGCCATATCAACATTCTTAAAAAAATCTGCAACTAAATCATTATCCAACATCTACACTGCGGTTTTCTAGAATATTTACGAAGTGTATTATTAATTATCGCATGCCTGCTGCATAATATCCAATTAACAGGACTCCATCCCTCATTTCGAAAATTCTGGACTCGAAAGGCAATTACGCAAACTGTCCATCATCCAAGAAATAAATCTCTGTGGAACAGTGAACAATGGCCAGAAGCTGGCGGTAGCGGTCGTCCGAATGACCCGATATAACTGGAGTAATGAACGATGACAGAAACATAATAGAGAAAGTGACTGCTAATACCAATGTGCGCTACCGTGTGTTTATAAACTGCTTTGCACGCGAGTTCGATGATCGGAATCGATTGATCGGTTTTCAAGATAATATCGATTGAATTGTACATGCGATACTGAATGGAATATCTGCAAAAGTGACTGTAAGTCTGATTAGAATTGTATATCATTATGTGAATCTTGATTAGTTATCATTTGATTGTGTTCAAGTAACATAATATAACAAACCATGAGGTGTCTCCTTCGCGTCGAAATTCGTGGAAGCTACCTACTTTCCACTACCTACTACTACTTTCCTACTTTGCGAAAGAAAATTCTAAACAAGCATCTAACCACAATCTAATTTTTGTTATAATGAGTGGTTTCTAGCCAAGCTTTATTATATTAGACGAGGTATTCTTGAGAGAGTTTTAAGCTTTGTAGGCCCCGAAATGAGCAGAAGGATCCACATCACCCTAAGGTTTGGAACGTTGAAAGGATTTGAAGAAACAGTGAAAATCTGTTTAATTTCGTGATGAATTAGCAGTATTTTGTACTTCTTCTACATGTTCATCTTGTAATGATTAATTACATGTCGCTATAAATAGAATAATCGAAAGCGTATGGGAGATAAATTAATCCGTGACACAAAATCGTGTTCAAAATCACTTTTACTAGAATTCGATCCGTGCTAATATTTTAACGATAAATCGAGAGGCATAGATGACAATTTAATGTCCATAGATAATCTTATATTTATAGCAGGTGTATCTGAAGAGTGTAACTAAAACAGATCGTAAATCGATTACACCACGGTAATTTTACGTCTGCTTAGTTTTCTTTGAAATCTAATGTACCCAAGTCACGTCGTATCCTAGACCATAGATTTGCTCAACAACCCATCATTTTCGATTTTATACACCTCATAAACACTTTCAACGTTGCAGCCTCTTATTACGGAGAAATTGTTATTCCCAACGCGCGCAACCATATTATTCTTGGTTCCCCACGGATTTCATCATGACGATGTTCCGTAAGCAAATCTAATTTTCTATAATAGACGCGTAGCGAAAGCTTGGTAAAGAAATTCATAAATAAATCTCTAGGCATATTTCCTTGGCCAGCTCGGTAGGCTTTAATCTTGCGGTGGTAGTAACAATACTGCTTTGTAGCTATTTCTAACAAAATATGAGGCAATATATTTTGTCAATGGCATATTCATGGACTAAATATTTTTCGCAGTTATAACTCAACTACAAACAATGTAGTCCATATATCTGTAGAAGCACAGTTTCCGCATACCGTAAGCTGTCTCGGTGCTGGAGTTAGTATCCATGACATACGATAGTCCATATTGTTTTGCCATTGGTTCACATGAAGGGGCAAGTTTGCGATTGCAGCCAGTCACCCGCTCGATTGAGCAACGGACTTTGTCGAGCGTATCGGAGAAAGTGTCGTGCTCAGTGCTCGATTTTATTACTGCCATCCTACGTTCAGAGAAACTCAGGATGTGAACGGTACCGAAAGGTGACTCGAATATACAAACGAATGACATTTAAATTGCAGAGGTAAAATTTATCTCGGGTACTCTTTGAATTTTGTATTTCTAGGGAGAAGCTTTTGCGCTTTTATTTATGGTAACACTTGGTTTAGTGGTAAATACTTTAGTGCTTCAAAGTGAAGCACTAAAGCATTCACTCACGATGACATTGCAGATGATGGCTGTGAGGAAGCTTGTTGAAAGTTGTTAGCTACTTATTCATGCAGTAACAATAAATATATCTACAAGGCAAAGTAAGGATATCTTGCAAGTAAAGACTAATCAACACGATATCATTGTGGTAATGAAGGGCTCACAGTTTTAATCCAAGAAAACGAAATGCTTCGCCCCAGAGCATACCGACTATAATATTATCGAAAGGTTTGCATGTTTAGATGCTAGTGTACTTATTGTATACCTATCAGTACACACACAATCAGACCGATAACCACACAAGTGTGTCGCCGCCTTAAGACACAATTTTAGATCTAATACAGTATGAATCACTTTTACAACAACAGAAGATAAGGCACTAAAGAACAAAGTTTACAACAATGATATCGTTTAGGAAATATAAATATTAGCTATGGTATACAAGAACAATATTATCAGACAGAGAGATAAGAGAGCAAGCGTAGAATGTGCATTGTATTGAAGTCGATAAGGCTTTAGCATTCACGACGATTGATAACGCAGTCGATAACGCCGTTTGTTGGGAAAGGCAAGAGGAAAATCATGAGATGATCTCTCAACAGATATTGACATTTCAAAGTGAAGATCTGATAAACTGTAAAGTTTAGTGAATGTACCTTGTAGCGATAGTGACATATCTTAAGTGCTTTGACACATATACAAAAATTAGAGGAAATGTGTGGTGTATAGATAGGAATGTTTTCTGGGCTTTATAGACTCATCAGCGCTTCTCCTCCACGTTTATTATGTGCACAGCAAAATCGGGAACTGTCTGCCAGCGTCTGTGTTCCCTTCCACATTTAACCTGTCTACTTTCAAAGCAAAGTGAACAGGCACTTTCTGGGCACGCTCGTTCCATCTAAACCTCATCCATCGCTTTCCATCAAGCGTGATCAAGGTTAAGAGCAAGCCCATTTAGCATTTAAATAAAAACAATATTTTAAAAGTGTTAATTTGTTGACATATACTACTCCTTCATCGCTTTTCTCCATCGTCTCGCATTTAATTGCAAACATAAATAAAAAATCAAACACGTTTTAGAAGAAGCTATAACTCATGTCACCCAGTACTCCACCGGTAATCTGATGCACATTTATTTATTTACGACAAACTCTCACGAAAGCTGTAATGTTGGTTTATATGTTACTTTCTAAAGCGCACATATACTCCTTATAAGCACACATGGCTTGGCTATAAGCGTAACTCCTACGATATCTGCAAACTTGGTGTATTTGCAGATTGATGATTGGGTAGCTAAACTCACCCAAATTTATGATAAGGCTCTACTCCAAGGTCATAAGACGACCCAATTTTCGGAAACCTAATCAGATTGGTTGACTATATTGGGTGTGAAACTGTTACCCCATTAAACACTCTCGCTGATCCCTTTAATATCTTAATGGAAACTGAAAGGTAACGTCGCGGTAATAAAGGTATAGAGAGGACAAGCTTTAAAGCATCTAATATCCAATATAATACTCATGAATGAGTATTCTATCATTTCAAAGCACCATCTAACAATATCGAGAAACGAATTAGCTTCGTCTATCATCGACACATAACAAGACATTTCAACCTTCCACTAACCACGGTCATTGTCCGAACTAGCGTTACGTAAACCAAACGCACGCGGTTACGTAAATGTTAACGTACGTTTGCTAGTGCGTTTGCTCAAAGAGTTAACAGGCTCGAGTCCCTTAACGTTTGGAGAGCATTTAATAGACTTGAAGGTTTGCGTTTTCTAGATTGACAGCAAAGGTTGAAGTCTCGGTTTGGCTGCGAAGACGATATTGATGCCAAGGTTAAGTAAAAAGGGGAGTGCTCTAAATATGAAAAGACTTCACTTGAATAAATCATGAATTAAAGTAGAAAATCCTTTGGCACAAAATTTGTCAAAGCCTTAGCGAGTTCGAAACTTTTTACATCAGCTTGAAAACTTGAGTTCCATCCGATTAACTTTTCAAGGTTCATTTCTCTTGATCTTCGATAAAAAAAAGATTACCAATATTAATTCGGTAGAACACTTTGAATTGGAAATCTTACAACGTAGTTTGAACAAGAATATTGTGTTCTACCTAACAAACTAAACTAAACTTACCTAAACCAAAACTAACCTAAACTCTTCAAGCCAACAGAATGCAAAATGCCCACAAAAAGATTAGATAAACGATTACCATTAGATAGTAGCGTTATCTATCATACAATTGTTAAAACCGCCAAGATATTATTGCTTGATTAGAATGAATGAACTGGAAAGAACGAATAAATGCTAAAATTAATACTATTCAAAATCCTGAGGGCCTTACAAACGTAATTAATTTTCTACAAAAGAAATCCCGGGACTTTGAGAATTATCCAGGGGCCTTCAGAACGTGACTGGCATAATTTTTACTTCAGAATACATAATGCTGGGCTTGGTCCTATAAAGATAGTATAATATTATCATATTGTGTTATTTCCTGTCCTACTTAAATATATTTAAGTTAATCGTTATTTAATGAAACTACGCATAACGCACAACTACGCGTGAATTATAAAATACGCACAGTTTAAGGAAAAGTCTTTATAAACTAGTGTTAACTGCAGATATCCTTAACAAGAATCAACTGTATATAAATCATTGTTTGTGTCCAAACACAAGTTGCACGTAGAACAACAAAGCTCGCAAGGAAACATAATTACAATAAATAACATCATGAAACTAAGGATAATACAGCTACATGCGAGTGTCGAGACCAGACACACGTAAGTCGAATGTTTATCTATAACTAAGAGCGTGTGCATCACAACAGGAAAGCCGCTTTCCGGCTGTTTAAATAATACAACTAATGTTTAGAATAATAACATGGGTGTTTACACAGGTTGCGTTCCAGCGCTTCATCGATCCTCTCTGACTTTGAACTTTAAAGTAAAATGTATCATCCTGAAGTTGGAAATCAACACCACTTGTTAAATCGAAGATTGCTTTTCGAAATACAATACATATATTTTGTTTCCCAAATTAGCTCTCTACTGAAAATAAACAAGGAGATAGTCCCAATCCAAATCTGTGATAGTCAGAAAACACCAGACCCCAATTTGTTCTATCAACTAGAATTCAGTTCCAGCGCTATTTTCGTTCCATCTGTACAAGGAAATAAAGCTGAAGATAAGCAAATACAATTATGCGATCCTATTGGCACAGCCAAACTGGTGGAAATCTAATCCGGATCGTTCAAATCTCTAAATAGCTTGCTTGTTGTTCTTGTTATGCTGTGACTTGTGCCACAGTAAGTACTGGAGCATCGAAAATCGATAAGTTATGAGCACAAGTTAGTTAACTATTTAATTAAAATTTTATTGATCACTGTGATGGTTGAATGTACTTATAATATTATGCATATTCTTTCATTACTTAATAAATTGGACTTTGTCACCATCTAATAACTTCAAAAGCGGTCAGAAAGTGACTGAACTCTTCAAAGTCACCCCAATACTTTCGCCTGCACAGTAGTCCGAAAAGTGGAAGCTGGAAAATTTTCATCTGTTACTAAAAAGGACAAGTTCGTTCCAAAGGAATATTAAATGGCAATTTGCTATCAACGAAACTTTATTTACATGAAACCGTGAACGACAAATAATCAAGCGAGTTTGTAAAAGTCCAGACAGCCCTTCGACAGAATTACTAATGAAGCCTTTCACTTTTGGAGTTACTTTGGGAGTTACGCTTCAGGTGTCAGGATTAATCAGTACAGTTCCAAATGGAATTTGATTAAAGGTAAAGGATCTACAACGTATGTACATACAAATCAGTCAGTGAGAAAACTTGCCAAATTGAGCCCAAAGAGCCCAAAAATACAGCCTAAAATGCTTTCATATGCATGGCTGCCTCTTCACTCACAGTCCCCAGAAGATTCTACTTGTTGGGCAAGAGACAAAAGGTTGTCCAATCGTTCTAATAACACATACCATAAAAGACAATTTCCAATTTACTGTCGGTTAATTCCAAGACATAACTTTCTTTATATGTATTATACCTTATAAGAACTGAACACTGATTGAGAGGGAAAGCGACGCCTTCAAAAACTGCATAATAGACGTACAATGAATTAAATCTTCTATTGTGTTGTCATTTATATTTGGATGGAAGCTTTCGATACGTAATTATGCTACTCGGTTATTAAGTTCGATCGTGTGATGACGACTGTCGAAGGCTTTAGCACTTTCACCCGCAGTGATCTTGACTCCCTTGATAAAACCAGTCACATTGGTAAGATACTTCCTTATTTAGATGCAGTAGCATTCCTTTTTAAGTCATGAACGTAAAAAGTTGGTGTGATATTGGTAGATAGAGCAAAAATGCTGTTTATTGTTTGTTTACATTAAAGTAACGGTTTTTTTTTTCAGAGAATTCTAGAGTTTTAATCGAAATAAACGAGGCTTGTCGCCGTAAGGCACAGTTAATGAAACTTTAGCTTTTCCTTTCCTTCTTTACGTGCCTTGAATTGACCTAGATACAAGTTCCTTTCAATATTCTTCAGAGAAAAGTACTTAAAAGATTCAAGTAAAAGTACATGTTCCGGATTTAGAGTTTCTAGAAAGAACTAACATAAAATTGCAATGCAATCAAGTTTAGAAACGTGCAACTCAAGATCTAGTCAGTACGGAGTAGTACGAAGATAGTCATCTTCGTAGATTTCACCTAATGCACCGTTCGGAACACGAAGTTTTCCAATCTTTGCTTCGCTACAAGTTTAAACTTTATAACAAGTTTATTTCCGTGTCATACGGAAAGATATTCTCTTTCCGTATGGCGGCAATATGGGGCAATCCAAATCAGTTTTACTACTCCTGGTAAAGTTAGCTGTTTTTAATGTTTATGCCATATTGACTGCATGGCACGTAGGCAATGTAAATGAACATTAAGTGCGGTTTTCACCAATGAAACGGACGCGATCAACATATTTAAACCGCGTTTAAGAACTGTCAGTGTCATAATTGTGGTGGAATATTGAAGCTCACAGCTCATGAACGCAGTTTAGATGTGTAATTCGCGTTCAGTTACATTGGTGAAACTGGCACTAAGTCAAGCTCAAGATGTACCGGGTGAAATTATACAAGCTCTCTACATTGTTTTCAAAACTAACTTTAAAAACAGTTGGAGGTACAGAATAAGTTCTTTGTTATACTTGAAAATATGGTTTGAAGCTCAAAGAAAAGCTTTAAGAGAAAATACCATAGTTGAAACAAGTTCGCTGAAGGAAACACTTTTCTGTTTTTTTTGTTAAAAATAACACAAAGTACGGGCTGTAGGAAATATTACGTAAACTATAAAACATTCTGACTGGACGACTAGCACATCATGGATCTGATAATCATCATTCATAATGATCATTGCTGAGATTTAGAACTGTTCTCTCGTTAGAAATTAAAAAAAACAGAAGTGGCAAGGGGGCGTGTCTGGCTCCACGCGTCGTCGTGATCAAAATGTTCATGTCATTAGAAAATGGACATCTCGGCTAACTAGTGCGCTATCGACCGCGATCGCAAACTGGAGACACCGCGATACATTTTCAACTATCTCCTTCCTTCTTATATCTATGGTCCTTACATTGGTCTCAATCCAAATATACCAAGAAATTGAGAATTCCCGACTGGCCATGTGTTAACATTACCACAAGTGCACATATGCAAATATGCACTTAATATTTGAAATGATGTTATTAACACAAACATGCATCAAGGGAGGTGATAAAACTGACATCTTTACAACTAGGAAATTCACCAATGACGTCATATGTCACGAAGAGGCTTACATTGCTATTGTTTAAACTTCCACGTCTGTTCAATGTTATTTCGTAATTGTTATGTTGTTATGACTCCGGTAGAACAATGACTCGAATAGTAAAATAATGATAGTAATTAGGACGTACGTACACACGGCTACACATCAAGCTATACATTTCCAGTTTTAGCTGACCTCGCAATGTATACGTTTTTCGTACAATCACTAGTCAGCTTATACTGGTTTTGTATAGCTTGATCTGTAGCCGTGCGTACATAGCGTTTAATGTTTGAACGATAAAGGGGAAGTTATGGTTGCAAGTGGTTCCGTCTTGAGTAATAAGAAGTACTGGTTTATTCCCACTGGTAAATTATTTAACGTAATATTATGATAGAAATTAGATTAAGTATCTTCTCAAGACTCATGTACGGTTTCAGACGTTTTCGAAAATAGTTTTATTCGATTCCCAGGTCGGGCAAAGTGTTATTGGGTTTTATCTATCAGGCATTTCTCAGTAGCAGTAGCAGCCTGGAGCCAGTCTACTCCAAAGTGCAAAGTGCGAATGTTCGGATCGGACCGACACATGGCCGAACCGAATAATATGATTGATTTGAAAAACGTTCGGATCGGCTCAGTTGGGTCGGGACCATAGTCAATATTCGAAAGAGTGTAGGATCGGAACCGCCCGAACCAAACAGTAACTTCGTAGCAGGAAACGGCCGAACATTCGGCCGATACTACTTCGGAGTTGACCCCCTGGATTCGTGCCGGGTTGATGGGAATAGGCTCCCTATTACACGAGACTTAAACATAACTGGCGAAATGTAGTGTACTATTATAGTACACCTATGCCTTACCCTTCGGGTATTACAAGCGTGATGTTATGTTATGAGATTCTTGTAATTTCTCGGACCAAAATACCGATTGAGCACATCTGTTAGAAAATACTAACATTATAAATCCTTATGATTTTTAAATAGAAACTAATGAAATACCAAAGAAACTCATTGTCACTGTCTTCTATTTAGAAAACTTAGGAAAACATACAAGGAAGTTATTATTATATTAGAATTTGTTGAGTAGGTACACAAGACGTCACTTTCATGAGAATTTTTATAAAATAAACTAGCTGTTGCTCGCAACTTCGTCTGCGATCCAGGATAAAAAGTAAGCATATGTCCTTCTCTAGGTCATGGACTACTCATGTGCTAAATTTCATACAAATCCGTTCAGCCGTATTGGCGCGAAAGCGTTAGAAACAAACATACTTACTTTCGCATTTATAAGATTAGTTAGGATTAGAGTAAAAGTATAATATATGGAGTAAGTATCTACAGTAACATACACTACAAAAAAGAAGATATAATTATGTCCATATAGGAAACTTAATACGTGATCATACCATTAACTAAATCTGACACAACATACATTACAAAATTATTAAAACATGAACCG
Source organism: Apamea crenata (assembly GCA_949629185.1). Classification (NCBI taxonomy): domain Eukaryota; kingdom Metazoa; phylum Arthropoda; class Insecta; order Lepidoptera; family Noctuidae; genus Apamea; species Apamea crenata. The sequence goes on from OX451371.1 coordinate 14,384,762, forward strand.
TTGAAATATAAAACACTTACTATTATGTTAATGATATGAAAACAATGTGTTAACAGGAAATATGGCGTCGTCCACAAATAACAAGTGACAATACGCACGAATTGTTGGAATCGTCCATTGTTCGCGCATTAAGGTGGGTGTCCAATAGACGCGACAGTACGACTTTTATGTCGCGCACCCGCGCCATTTGTCAAACCGGTAGCTCCAATCGGCACTTTGAAATGTCTCTTCCATATTTATTACCTCTAACCTCAGTTGGGTTAAGATATTTGCGACTGCAGTATCATTAGAGCCAATAAGAACCCTATTGGTCATAATAAGATTAAGTACAATAGGTTTCAAGCACTTTTAATTAAATTAGACATAGAAGACGGGGCTAATGCAGTGGCTTTAGTCATTTCTATCTATAATGGAAATATGATTAACGTTAATGTGATGAAACAAAGTAATAAAGAAAATATCAATAAAGCACTTAATAACTTTTTGATTAAACAAAGCCTCAAAGCGAGTAATCGCACGTTTATCGCATTACATGCACGACAATCACATAAAACATCGGAGCCCACAATGTCAGAGTTGAATAAACTATCACTTTGAGTCATGGTCATTAGCAGGCACTGACAATTAACACGATGTATTGACCTGTACATGATTTATAAAACATACTTGAATTAATTAAAACTTGCTGATGGACGAAGCAGAAGTTAAATTGGCAGTGACGAATTTATTAAAACTGCAGTTGCAAATGATACTGTTGCCGGGGGCTTAAAGGATGTCAACAATTTACTGGGTGGTTGCCAGTCTATACTTTCTCTTAGATGCGATTTATGACTTGCATTGACAAGGAGTTTGTAGCACACTTTTACTTTTAGATCTAAATTAATGTATGACTTACAAATTCAAAATATTTGACCTAACGCTAGACTAATCGAAGGACCCATATCTCCAACTCTAACAGAAATCACAACTTGTGAAATCACTGTTGCTTTTGAGCTTTGAAATGAAGAAATGCTGTGCATTAGAGCCGTTTCCAAACAACCATTAATCAAAATAACAGTAAATACAAGGGAACAGTTCATGACAAAGCCATGGAACAGAACACTAATTGCAGTATTGCAGTATCGCAGCCGGGTATACAAAAAGCGGTTTCACAATGTTTTCGGATGTGTCACGTAGAGAAAATTACCTGAAGTAAATAATAGTAGAGTATGCATCGCCGTGATTGTGACATCAACAAATTGCGCGACAATGTTTATCGTGACGAGGACACGATGGTTGTGAAAAATTAAATTATGGTGTGCTGTGGTCTTGAAACTGGTAAGAACTGGAACACGAAGCGCACGATTGGCCAAAATGTAGCTATATGAGATTGAAATGCACTTGAATGGGAAGGAAAACTAAATAACTATACAATTTTGGATAAGGAAGCGGTTAATTCATCAGAGAGTTTGTAAACGTTTGTTTGTATATAGATGTAACGGAAGTAGAGAATAAAAGCATAAAATCACTACAAGAAAATTCAAAATAATTGTAATCTCCAAACAGCAGGATACGATGGAGTATTATTAAACAAAGAATAACTTAAAAATGCATCTGATTGGCGGTTGCTTAAACGATTCGCGGCATAAGAAGATGCAAGTGCACTCAACATAATCATCGCAATCTGTTCATGCTATATTTGTATTAGGTATGATTTCGAGAGTTAGTCTTGGTCATTTTATTCCAGTCTGCGGACAAAGGAGCTAACCAAGCAATGATGATTTGCGCATTAAAATACACACAACTCATACATCCTCATCCTGTATGCATGTATTAAAATCACAACAAATAAGATCATTCAGAACCATTACCCGGTCATTGATGAATCATTAAACTTAAGGAAACAGTCACCCACGCATTAATAAAATATAACACAGTGTAACACCTTTGTTGGATCCCAAGTTTTTTTTACAATGAAGTCGTGTTTCCATTCCGCCGACGATTGCGCTGTGATTTGGTTAAAATTTCAAAATCCATCAGCCCGCAGCCGTAAACTGTCACCACCAAGTAGCAAGCTCAAACATCAACCGTCAAGCCATCAACACTGACTGACTCCGACATTCGATTAACTCCGCGTAATTACATGAGATCTATTCCGGCCACGATGGCACTTTTTTTCCTAATATCCCGAAAATTGATTACTTCCGTGCGTTTAAAATTACTAGCTGTCAGAACAGAACCAAACTGACATCAATCTAACTGTTCAATAATGAACACGCTAATAAATGAACCGAAAACCGTTGTAATAAAATCGTAATAGCATGTAAACACACGTAGACTACAGAATTCTTAACAAATGAGTCAATCGTCAGTCGAAATAGTAGGAACCAAATGTACGAAAAACATTAAAAGTAACCTAACAACTACCAGAGCTAAAATTACTCAAGATTAGGAAAACTGTTACGCTACAAACAATTTTTATTTCAAAGCCTTTTCAAGTCCTATTCAAGCAAAAAATACTGCAATAAGTAACGAAAAAGTATCGCCTATTGTTGGCCGAAAAAGCCTTGATTTCAGACCTGTATTATACCCAAGACTAGACTGAAACGAGGAAATAAATCACGTAGAGTCGGTGTTTTCTTCTATTTATTGATGAAATCTATTCAGCAGCGTCCATTCTGACTGAATAAAAAAGTTCGCAACTTTGAAGCAACTACTCTTTGGACAAAATTCCAGGTACATTTTAAGACTTTCTCGGCGGACAGAATAAAAACAGATATTTTCGCAAACAATGGACTTTTGAGATAAAAACGGTACAGCCTGATTAAAGTTTTTGTAATAATTGTAGGATGATTTGCGCAGTTCTCAGAAAAAACTGGAAATAAGAATAGACATTACACTTCGTCTGGGAATCTTCAGATATCTCGGTTCTTAAGCACGACGCAGTACAGTGATCTAGAGCATGATTTTTAATAAACGAAAAATGAATTTGGTTAAACTGACTTAGTTTTATTTCAAAAAGGTAGAAAGAGGCGAGCTTAGTGTTCTTTCTTTCCGCTCCCTAAATTCTGATCAAAGTGGTCGTAAAAAATAATAAGCCAAATATTAAGTAGGTACCTCACGATTAGATGGAGCGTGAGGTAGACGGGTCATCGACCAGTTCACAAAAAGTGTACCGATCTGACTGGGCTGTTCACACTCATTGCAGTTAACGGTATCGAGATATGGGGCCGAAGCAAAATTACTGTTCAGATTTACCGAGCCAATTGTAAGTGTAGAGTAATTGTGTTTTACAAGCATTGTATCCAATTAATGTTGGTAATGTGAGCTCTGGTAGTTAGGAAGTGGGACAGCGATGTATGACAGGTACGCAATATACTCGCTAGCGCAGGTTTGTAATTCTATCGCTCAACAAATTGCTATCACGACAAAGGGTCCTGATTTGCACGTGTTTTCGTGTGACGGTTGTGTTGAAAATACTGACTATCAGAATACAGAAGAAACACTTGAACTAAACATTACTGAAAGTTAAATAGGATTCATGCTGATGTTGCTAAGAATCAAAACCCAATGAAGCATGAAATAATATGCTGTATAATACCTACATCTATCCATAGAATAATAATCACGAAAACATATAGATATATCGTCTAATTTAATATTACCATGTAATACAATATTGTCAATCAAACATCAATCGAGCAATAATACGAGTTCAGTGTTCGACATGTAACATAGTTGAAATACCACAACTTTAGAACTAATTACAGATAGAACGGGTCCTATTGGATAACTTGTCTATTGATCTTCAAGACAATGCTCAAAGGACCGGCTGTGTCAAAGTTTCGGGGCTAAGCCTCACTACTGTGTCCACAAATTCGTCAATGGAGCCTTTCAATAAATATTGTACGTAAACCGATACAAAACATGTGGTCGACATCTGGGGAATATAACGTTTTACTACAAAGTATTGGGAAATGTTTGAAGTATCAAATATTGGATGATGGATCGTCGATAAGCAAATTCTTCTAGATTTTTCGAATACTTCAACTCCCTTTAACAGTTTTCAGCTCCCGGCAACGATTATAGCTCTCGAAGATGTGGTACGGTAATACATAAAATATCCTGCTACGTTAATATTGTTAACGTAGGCTATTTTATTAGGAAACCTCGTTTCAGAATTTCCGAGAAAGGTTATTAGATGAGGAAAATTCAACATTACAATATTTTATTACGACGCACAATAATAATAAAATTACGCTTTTCCTCAATATCTTTACAACATTCAACAATTATCCTAATATTGCTTTTCCTTAACAAAAAGTAAATACATTTCACTGATTCTATTCAAGGGTCGTTAGAATTTGCTTATAGAAACTTTTGGCAGCATTTGTTATCGTCGAAAGAGATATAATAGGTGTCGCGTTGAATGATTGACTCTCGAGCACACTCGGTGACTCGGTCACGGATGAGCGGTTACTATGGCTCGGAATTTGGGACATGCATTGTACCGAGGAACAAGGTCGAATTGTAGCATATTTAAGATTTTCGTTTAAAACTATGCTCAAAATGGATAATATAGAATCTATAAATGAAAATGGAAATCAATTTATAGAAAACGAAGAACAGAATCAACTAGAAGATGAATGGCAGAGATAGTTTCCCCGTTTGCTAATGAGAATATACTACGACTAGCTTCTGCCCGCGGCTTCGCCCGCGTGGATGTCGGAAGTTATCCCACAGGAACGTGCTACCAGGATAAAAAGTATGCGCTTCCCCAGGATGCCATCTATCTCTTTGCCAAATCAAAAGTTCAGTGGTTTAGGCGTGAAAATGTAACATACAGTTTCAAGTTCAAATCCTCCCCTAAGAACCGAATTACCCCTTTTGCCCCGCCAGGGGTCAATTTTCGACAACTTTACATACTTATTATTAATTATTTTCTGTCGAATTTCTTCAATTTCATTCACACATTTCATTTCAAATTCAATTTCTTCCACACAAACTTCAACACACCTGAATCCCCCTTTGAGGGTACTTTGAAAAACTTATAATGATAAACTTTATTACTTACTAAGGCAAGTATTGTTGCCAAGTTTCAAGTTTATTAACTAAATTAATAAGATTTTTCATATAAACTGTATCCCCGCTTTTGAACCCCACAGGGGTGGAATTTTAAAAAAATCATAAAAATTCATAACTTGACTCAAAGATTATTTATACCAATTTTCTAATTAATCAAGCCACTTATTATAATCCTCCCCTGTAAAATTAACTACCCCTTTTCACCCCGTTAGGGGTAGATTTTCGAAAAACCCTCATACTTGTTATTATTTATTTTTAGTCTTAAGTACACACACAGTACACTGAGTTTCGAGTTAATCGGACCGCGCGTTCAAATTCTTCCACACAAACTTTAACACCCCTATATCCCTTTTGAGGTGTAGTTTTGAAAAACTAATAATGATAAACTTTATTGCTCACTTAGGCGAGTATTCATGCCAATTTTCAAGATTATTAACCTAACGAATAAGATTTTTCATATAAATTGTATCCCCACTTTACACCCCCACAGGGGTGAAATTTTGAAACATCATTTGGGATGTATTCATAACTTGACTCAAAGATTATTTATACCAATTTTCGAGTTAATCAAGCCACGCTGTAAAATCCTCCCCTGTAAAATTGACTACCCCTTTTCAGGCCGTCAGGGGTAGATTTTCGAAAAACCCTGATACCCATTATTCTTTCCTTTCAATTTTAGGTATAAATACTGAGTTTCGATCAAATCGGACCGCGCGCTAAAGTTCTTCCATACAAGCTTTGAAACCCCCCAATCCCCTTTTAGGGGGTAGTTTATAAAAACAAAAAATGCCCAACTTCATAATTTACTTAGATAAGTATTCGTGCAAAGTTTCAAGTTTATTAACTCAAGGAATAAGGTTTTTCATACAAACATAATCCCCCCATTTCACCCTCTTAGGGGTGGAATTTAGAAAAACCCTTTCTTAGTGGATACCTACTCTTCACGAAGAACACACCCTCCAAATTTCATGTCTCTAGGACCAGTGGTTTAGGCTGTGCGTTGATGTCTCAGTCAGTCAGTCAGTCAGTCAGTCAGTCAGTCAGGACTTTGAATTTTATATATATAGATGAATGTGATTTAAAAATAGATACATTCTAAAGTCCAGTTGCTTAGTGACGTGTATCTTGGAATAGTAAATAAAACCGTTTTTAGTTTCTTAGCGTTATCGATCTGTTTATCTGAACCAATACACCTAAACTAGATCGATGGTTGTTCTGCTAATTTTAACTCAGTTTCTTTTTATATCGACCTTATTTTTACAAATCGATTTTAACTCTGTTCGGATGTTTACGGACAGCAACTTAGAGACTATATTTCTTCAAGATATTAACAGTAATATCTTGAAGAAATATAGTCTCTAGACTGACGTGTTGAAGACTACAGAGTCTTCAACACGACAGTTTTCTATATGAAAGAGGAGCTATGAATAATGAACAAAACAATAGGTATTCTTATTATATTTGCACGGCTGATTTCCACCTTTGAGTTGACATTGACAATCACTTAGGTAACGCGTAGTTTGGCCAGTTTAGTCAAGCTTCTTTAACTTAATTGTATGGACATGCCATGGTCATAAACTTTACATATTTATTATTTATGGATGATTCATTTTATAAATTTATGGGCAAATACGTAAACAGCATTTACGTGGTTCGTGGACATCATGGGCTGTTCGTTAGTTTCATTCCTTCGTTAAATTCTCCATGTATGATGCTTCTACTGCAGTTCTTTTACATTGTTCACAGATTTACAATTCTACCACATTATGAATGGCATAATTACATAACTTATGTAAATTAATTTTGTATCATGCATTAAATGAGGTTGTATAATCTTGTTTGTTACTAAGAGATACGTTACATAACTAGGAAGGTCACAGCTTGATATTAATAAGCATAATATAACACTTTTCCATGGTCTTGTTTGTCTGAGATCGTAGTTTAAGATTTCCCTCCATCTATTGTCATCTGCTTTTCAGTACAGACCGCTTCCGGTTTTAAATATGCATACAAAGTTGATCGCATATTATTTCCTATTTTTAGACGTTCGGCAAAGACTTCATGCACTTTCTAGTATCTTTCTCAATATCTAAATATTCTTGGGTCCTTGGCAGCGTAGCGATGTTCACTTGTTTTTTTTTTGCTATTCTTATACAAGGAGCCCCACATTACTGTTTTTAATGCATAAGGACCACATCTTCTATTACTTCGTCACATTCGTGACTAAATATACCCTAGCCTTGTATTTGGACTACGGAAATACTTCCTAGATGTTTAGGCGAATCTAATCCTTATTCATTACATATTCTGCTTTCAAGGGCAGACGACCAAATCATACAATTCAGCAAAAAAATATTCAAACTTAAGACTACTTTGTTATTTTTTGTTGAGTATAATTAACAGACATTAATAACACACATAACACTAGTTATAAACAATACGTCTACAATGCAACATGCACTGTTTAATAAGGCGTTGCACTTGCTACTAAAACTAACGACCTTGCCAGACCAGCAATAACGTGCTAATTAGTTATTATGTAGATTAGATTGAGACAACCATGACCTCGATGCTTTCGTTAATTACCGTTTTCCTTTATTTTTGTAATAAAGTATTCGTAATCCATTACCGATGCATTTCGGGGTCTTGACTTCGTTTCTTCTTCGTCACTATTGTTACACTTTTGGTAGATTGGCCTGTTCATCATTTTAGACTCTGGTTTTACTTCACAATTGTCAAATAAATTAAAACCACGTATACTCGTAAAAAAGGTACTTACACCTGGCATTTTTTTTACGAGTATCTGCTATTGTTGTAGCATCTGTATAGGGGTTACGGCATTTTTTTTCTGTTTAGTTTTTGCCCGCCTAGGCTCTGTCTTTCCGGCTATGAGCAATAATTTTCTTAGAAAAGCTACGAGACTACATTATGTAGGACAACAATAGAAAAGAAACTCTTGAATCTCATCTCAAGTTCAATTAACTGTTTCATACAACGGGACAGTCTATGAAAACACGACACTCCAAATCGACATCCATCACGAAAAACGGCATCCGTGCGAAACCAGGGACCGCTAATTGTTAATAAAAACACTAAACAAAAGAGTACCGTAGCGTCTTTAGCCTGTAATACAGTACTAGGGCGTAAGTATGACAGCCATCGAGCTTTAGAAGGAGGCTGTCACGCAGAGTGAGTGGCAGAGATGACGTTCTACAACCCCAAACTTGTTCCAAAACTAGATGATCCAATATTTATGGCCAGCGGGGTAATTGAGTAACACACTAACAGTAGAAATGAATTACATTTTGACAGTTCAACAACATTCATTGCGTTATTCAACAACGTAAACAACGCAATGAATGTTGTTGAACTGAGAGCACCTAGCAGACTCATTTTTCAAACATAATTATGAAGCAATGTATTAGCTTTAGCAATGTCCAATGATTCAAATTGTGATTGATAGTGTGTTACGCAATTAGGGTGCAGGTACTGTATTACGACCTCTCCTCTCATACACGAGGTTCTGGGTTCAAGTGGGACAAGTGCCAAGTACTTTTTCAATTTATATGTACGTTCATGTAAACATCGTGGGAAAACCTGGGGGTCTACTCCGAGGTAGTATCGGCCTAATGTTCGGCCGTTTCCTGCTACGAAGTTACTATTTGGTTCGGGCGGTTCCGATCCTACACTCCTACACTCTTTCGGATATTGACTATGGTCCCGACCCAACTGAGCGATCCGAACTTTTTTCGCATTTGTCAATAATATTCGATTCGGCCATGTGTCGGTCCGATCCGAACATTCGCACTTTGCACTTCGGAGTAGACCCCCTGAACTTATAGTTAATGTAAGTTTGACATCGCCAACCCGTCTTGAGCAAACTTGGTGATCAATGCTAGTGCCTTCTTATTCTGTATATGAGAAGAGGCATTTGCCCTCCAGTGAGACAATACTAGGCTGGTATTATTATTATGTCGTTTATTTATTTCGTTTTCTTATTTTAATACATTTTTAAATATTAGTTTAAAAAAAACTTTAAAAATATAAAAAAAATAGTGATCCACCGGTGTCGGGAGCAGGGTCCAAGCTACCGGTGGTTAGGGCTCCAGAGACAAAAACATTATTATTATAGTGTATTACTAGTTCACATAACCCTCATAACTCGTAAGTGGGCACCGACCACAGTGACTCAATCGATCACCCACTCGGTGTGTCACCCCCCGGTAACGGCGACCTTGCGGTCACCCTCGGCGGCGCAAGCGCATCAATTACGAGCGCGTGGACATGGCAGCGGCGACAAGCGTTGTTTCATGTTCTTTATTTAAATTTGAAAATGGATTGCCATATTGGTCACAATATGTGTAAACACACTAGTTATCGTACGTCGTGTTATCGTTATCGTTTATTTCCGTATTTTGATGCAAAAATCTCAGAAAATATAACAAAGTTATTATTTTTTTTGAATGGTACATTGACGTAACGTTTCATGATTTAAAATTAATTAAGTATATGTATAGTTCGTCAACAATTATGTAGTATTTAAGATGTGAATAACGTCGTAAGCTACACATTATGCAATCTATTTTTTACCTGTTTATTAAGATGTTTGTGTAACTGTTTGTTTTCCAAAATTAAATAAATAAATACAGGGAATTCCGTGAACAGCCAATACTTAAACCACACTTTGTTATGGTTTGTTTACACATGTAAAAGAGGAGGGAGGCCTATGTCCAGCAGTGGACATCTTTCGGCTGAAATGATGATGATGACACATGTAAAGCTAAGTAAAAATGATGATGATGACACATGTAAAGCTAAGTATAAATGATGTTGATGACACATGTAATGCTAAGTATAAATGATGATGATGACACATGTAAAGCTAAGTATAAATGATGATGATGACACATGTAAAGCTAAGTATAAATGATGATGATGACACATGTAAAGCTAAGTATAAATGATGATGATGACACATGTAAAGCTAAGTATCAATGATGATGATGACACATGTAAAGCTAAGTATAAATGATGATGATGACACATGTAAAGCTAAGTATAAATGATGATGATGACACATGTAAAGCTAAGTATAAATTATGATAATGGCACATGTAAAGCTAAGTATAAATGATGATGATGACACATGTAAAGCTAAGTATAAATGATGATGATGACACATGTAAAGCTAAGTATAAATGATGATGATGACACATGTAAAGCTAAGTATAAATGATGATGATGACACATGTAAAGCTAAGTATAAATGATGATGATGACACATGTAGAGCTAAGTATCAATGATGATGATGACACATGTAAAGCTAAGTGTAAATGATGACGATGACACATGTAAAGCTAAGTATAAATGATGATGATGACACTTGTAAACCTAAGTCTAAAAGGGAAATAACACCACATCCACCATTGACACACGGGTTTTTCATAATTTACCCCATGATAACATCGACATGTCATTTATTATACATACTATTATTATTTTTTATTATATTACAGCTTCTCAAATAAAATTCCTGTAATAACTAGCACGATTACCGCCCACACGCACAAGGAATGTTGTTGACTTGTCGCTTACTTTTAACCTCTGACATAGAAATATGGGAAGGTCGTCAACCGCTAAAGATATCTCTGAAGTTCGATCTTTGTTTTTTTTTTTTGGATTAAGTACGCACACTGCTTCGACTATTTACTGAAGTTTGTTGCGGACAAATCATAGGATTTGAGAAGTGATAACATATTTATTACCAGTTTGCGCCCGCGTGGATGTCGGAAATTATCCCACGGGCAACCGGGATAAAAGCATAATGTTACTCCTTATAACATCAGCTATCTGCCAGTGAAAGTCCAGTCAAAATCGATTTAGCCCTTCTGAAGATTAGCTGAAACAAACAGACAGACACAAAAAGAAAAGTTTTTTTTTGTTATGAGTACGTACCTTATAATGTACTTTCATATGCATTTAGTAGAAAGCTGTTATTTTGAAATAAAATTGATAATTATAATTAAATTCATAAGTGATAAATGACTTTAATTCTGTAAGTAGGTTTGTATAAACATTTTTAAACGTAAAAGTTTGTATGTATGGATGGATGTTTGTTACTCTTTGGACGGACGGATTTGGATGAAATTTGGCACACAGCTGGTTTATAACCAGGATTAACATATAGGATACTTTTTATCCCGATAATCCCACGGGATCGAAACTTATGCGGGTGAAACCGCGGGGCGCAACTAGTCAATCATATTTTAAAACTAGATGAGGTCGGCATTTCCTATCTGACTACTCTGAGAAGAAAGGCCGAAAAAACTCACAGGTCAGTCTCTTTTAGAATCCAGACATAATCTTGGTCAGATCATTTCAGTTTGGGACATGACCTGTGGCCCTTCACCTTCCTCACACACATTTACTTAGGTACACACTAGACTGAGGTAAATAATGCTGAGTTTACTTGTACCCAATGTAACATGCTGTGAAGAGGAGCTTATATCACACTGTGTGTGCCAATACTGGCATTTGCATAACTTGTATTTGCACATAGAATGACTCATCGCTCTCACTCTTTGCGACTACATTTTAGTTCCTAGTAAATATGTATCTTTTCATCCAGTTTGTTTCAGATTGAGAAATTATTCGCAAGCCTTTCCCGAAGTTTTACGCGTGGACACTTCTGGGTATCCCATGATTTCGCAACATCAGCACCCTAATTGCGTAACACACGATCAATCGGAATTGGTTTCATTTTGACAGTTCAACAACATTCATTGCGTTATTTACGTTGTTGAGCGGACACACATGACACATTTTTTGAACATATGTATGAAGCAATGGATTAGCAATATCCTTCAAAATGATTCAGATTGAGATTGATTGTGTGTTACGCAATTAGGGTGCTGGTCTGCTCCTTAAGCACGAAATCCGTATTTTCGTCCGGAGTTATGTCTCCGTATCACCTACGAACATAAGATTAACTTAGGGCTCTACCTAAGAATGAATAATTAACACCACGATTTGACCGCCGTGTCTACCCCCGATATGTTTTTGTCAGTCCGAAAAAATGTTCTACCCTTCCGAAAAAACTTATTAATCAGGTGTAGTGTTCACTCCGAAGTATAGAACAACTTTCGACGGGCCCGTATCTTCGTTGACGGACTTGGAGAGTAGACCCTCAGGTTCTTCTATACTAATATTATAAAGAGGTAAAATTTGTTTGTTTGTATGTGTGTAGGGGGTAATCTCCGGAACTAACAGTCAGATTTAAAAAAATCTTAAAGCATTCGATTGCCCAATTTTTGAGGAAGGTTTTAGGCTATCCAACATCATGCTACGGCCCCTGGGAACCGAGCAAAATGAAAAAAATCCAGAAATAACACTAAACGAAAACGAAGTAGTAGCACGGGGGAGCGATGGGATGCGACGCGATGGGTCGGGGGCCGAAATTCACGCGGACGAAGTCGCGGGCAGAAGCTAGTATCAGATTTATAGAGGAGCATATTATTATTTCAGCTATATTGTTAGTTCTATTAAACAATTAAAAGGAATTATGTTCTTAAACGAACAATAGATAAGTATGAGAAAATAGATAAAAATGAATCGCATCTGGTTCTGGATTCCTTAATATTTTTCGTATATAATCTAGTTATTTGACATTCAAGACACAAACAAATTCTCCTATAACAAAGTAACGGTCTTCGATAGGCATTCCACGTATTTCTGAATCAAATTCTTTATATTGGTCCTTTGATACGAAAGATGGAGGACAAACGGCAAAACCTTTATTAAATTAATGCAATGAAACTCAAAGAAAAAAATGGAATGAAACGAAATACTAACGAATATTTGATATACAAAAGTAATATCTTGTGGAATCCTAGAGAAAAAATCACTCAAAGCAACGTTTACTGACGAACGAGTATCTAGGCAACTGGTTAATTACTCTATGGTATGTAAGCATGTACCCGACTCCCCAGCAGCTGTGCACTCAATAAAATTGTTGTATAACAATTATTAATTCATACACGCTATTGTTTACTATAACACGCCAAACAAAAATGGGTGGCTTACTTAACGAAGCATTTTCCCCGCCAAACTTTTATTTCGTGAAAAAGGTTTCATCTTGGCTGAACATTTCTTAATACCTTTGCCTGACAAAGACAGTTTCTTACAGACGATAATAATCTCCCCAAAGGTTCGGATAAGCGGCTCTTTGGTAAACATTGTATTCAGGCTGAAAAACATTTTAGATAATAGAAGTTGGGCAAAGTAAATTGAGTGAAAGCGAAGGTACGAATTAGATTTCTCGTGAAAAAACCAGTTGTCTATGTGGAAAGTTTGTTTACTCGTTATTACGTAAGTTGTTGTACTTGATACCACTTATTTATATAATAAGTGTGTATTAGTTACATATATTTATTGTTATCTAACTCATGTCTTTGGCTCTGATTTAAATAACATACTAGAGCGGGAAAGTGTCGACACTCGATATAATTGCGATGCAAAAACTTGGTAGAAACGGTTCACGCAGAGAAAAGTATTTATAGTTACATTACCCTAGTGTTAAGGCGTTATTTTTTTTTCTCCAATTAGAGTCGGTCCGCGAGGCGTGCTCACGACCTTAGAAACGGGTTCGTGCTACACTTCCTTGATCAACACACGAACTTAGACTTAACTATTCAAATGTAAATAGTTAACTAATGCAGCTTGCTTCAATTAAACTGTGTAAATGAATGAGGGGAAATAGCCGTTAATGTATTTTGTTTAATATAGACACCGTCAATTATCTGCGTCGTTGGATTGTGTCGTGAGGTTCCGGTATCGATTCCCTGGTTGGGCAGTGTTATTGGATTAGGCTCGTCCTCTTTTTAACCGGCTTCAAAAAGGAGAAGGGTATCAATTCAACTGAATGTTATTTTTAGGGTTTCGTACCCAAAGGGTAAAAACGGGGCTCTATTACTAAGACTCCACTGTCCGTCTGTCTGTCTGTCTGTCACCAGGCTGTATCTCATGAACCGTGACAGCCAGGCAGTTGAAATTTTCACAGATGATGTATTTCTGCTGCCGCTATAACAACAAATACTAAAAATAGAATAAAATAAATATTTAATTTTTTCCCATGCAACCGACATGATTTTTTTGCCGTTTTTATGTTTTTATCTGATGTACAAACATGTATCTGGTGTACTGTGTGTCTTTTAGTCTGTGCTAAATAAATGTATTTTCTTTCTTTCTTTTTTACGGAGATTTTTGCCTTGTGGTACGGAATCCTTCGTGTGCGAGTCCGACTCGCACTTGGGCGGTTTTTTATTCCGTGGGACTAATTTAGCCAAAACTTCATTGGTCTGAGTAACACACTCTCGTCAACCTTTTTGGCAGGAAAAGGTGTAATGCTAGTAAATGAACTATCTATAATATTAGAGTACGAAAGGACGCGAACCCCAGAGGGGCCAAAAACTAGAAGAAATGAAAAATTACCTTTTAACGCTGCCGCGAGGCACACAACACTAGGTATTTTTTTTTTTTTTTTTGAGAATATTGTGTGCGTTACAAGTAACCTGGGTCAAATAAACTTACAAAAAAAAAATGTATTACTTCTCAAACATTGTGTCATACATAAACTGAGGCAGCCCCAGTAAGTTACAATAGTACTTGTGTCGGAGCTATAAAAAGAACAAAAAAAAACTTATCAACTTAAACTTATTTTCTTTCTTCCAAGCCATGTCCCAACCAATACGAAGCCGTTGTTGCCTTGCCAATTTCCTAAGTCAGCTCTTGCGACATCGAAAAATCGACCGTTTCCTAACAAACATCGCAAACAGGCTAGGAATAAAAATTTCAATTGAATAATACCGTCGGCCTTGTGTTAAAAACGTAATCAAACAGTGACAATTTATTGTGAATCAACGGCATCCTGAGGTCGACACTCGACACCCACATGCCTATCGTATCGGGACTGTTTCCTACGGGCTCCGGTGGTGTCCTGTGAATGGAGGGGCCCTTCTACTGTAGGTACTCTACTTGGTATCTCTGGCAATAACGGCTCCTGCAGACAGCCGCGACGCGGTTCTGTTAGAACAATTTTCATGAACTTTTCATAAAAATTGTCCTAGATTAGAGTTGCGTCGTGCCTGTCTGCGGGAGCCATAATAATGGCACCATGCTAGCAGAGGACAGTGCGTGCAAGCGCAAGCAGAAGCAGCAGAAGCCTAAACTCTGATTTTTAATTGGCTATACTAAATTGACAGCTGCGAATGCTGCGATCGACCTTTTTGTCAACGTGACTTTGTTTAGTATGATATAATATTAGCTGCAATTTTGTTCTGTTTTATCAGAATAAAAATCAGAGTTTAGATAAGCTGAATTGACGTAGGTTTTAACGACATGTGCGTCATTAAGTACAGTATCCAGAAGTCGACACACACGCCAATCATTCGTAACAGAACTGTTTCCTATGGGCATGTCGTGTGAATGGAGCCGGCTGGTTATTGGGGCGGCAGATCGTGCGTGCACTCGCAACTTTGGAGGGGCTTAGATAAGCTGAATTGGCATATTAATATGTAGTACTTAGAATATAGCAGAAATACTGGATGGCCATGTTAAAAAAGAAAAAAGGATTTATTACTATTATTCAGCTCCAGATTTTAACTAGAATAATAGGCTGGCACAGGAGTATGGGGATTGGCACAAGAAAAGAGGAGCAAGCAGTGGGTGATGGTGATGAAGATTATTATTTGAACACTAACATTAGCTTTAAGTTTTCTTTATACTAATATAACACTACTGTATGGATTTAGTATGGTCTGACAATCAAGGTTTATTATTGTTACAAACTTCCCCTTTAATTTACAACCAACGGTTTTATGGATATGAGAAATAGGTTAATACCTACATTACAATGTAATACTTGATGCAACAATTATTTTTTCAATTCAGTAATAGGTTGTCTGCGGTTAAATCGCACTGTACTCCATACTAGTAATACAGTGTATTACACAGTAGTACTGAGACACTCCTCGTCTTCTTTGATAACAACATAAAATATTTACTGTTTTTTTTTTTGTTTATTTATTTAATACTACACAAGCAGTGGCAGGTTGCATTCATGAGGAATAAATATTTTATATATAAAGATATGCATAAAGATAGATTTATGTAGATATGTTCTTCTGCAATCGGTTGATGAGCAGCTTTGTTGCTGGATAAATATGATTCTTTTTCATATTATTCATATAACTATTGACTAAAAATCATGTATATATTGTGGCAGTCATTCAATGCCCGTCATTGTGATAACAATTTGATCTGTGTTAAATATTGTTTAAAAAAAAAAAGATTGACAACATTACAACACTACCAAAATTTAAGAGATAATGAGACATTTGTTACTGTGTAGTGTTAAATAATATTTAATTTTAACTAATTACTTGACAAATCTAATTAGTTAATGTAACTGTCTTGTTACTCAGACTCCCTACTCACAATTCCTTTTTTTTTGGGGTTGAATACCACATGGGATGCCAGACTGCCTTATGTACTACCATTTTGAATGGCGTGCCATTGGAGAGGCCTATGTACAGCAGTGGACTTCCATAGGCTGATGATGAAGTATCATTATTGAACATGAAGTACAAAATAAACAAGTAATAATCCTCTTTCATACTTTTGTAGTTTATATTAGTTACAAGCAAATAATCCATTATTTCCCAGCTCATTAAATTTGGTATAAATAGTAATTAAAGTAATTACTTTACTTAAGGCCTACAGTATTCAAGTAGGATGTTATCTAACCAATTCTTAAAATAGATTTAAAGTTTATTTGTTTAAGTTTTTAACGTGTTTGTTGATGTTTAATTTTTTGGGTACGTAATGTTTTGGTTGCAGTTAGGACAAATGAAATGAAACACCTGGATGAAGGAAGCATGGAATTGGAAAGTATGGCAGAATAAAAAGGGAGGCCCATACCCAGCAGTAGATGATTCCAGGCTGAAATGATGATGTAAATGATAGTGATAAAATAATTATGTTTCATTTCTTCTTGTTTTTTTTCTTTCTTTACTTAATTACAGGAATACAAAAGATATTATATTGGTTGATTTCAAAAACTTGGTAAGTACTGCAAATAGTGAACACTAGAATCTGACAACTGAGCAATGAGAATTACCTATAGATTTGACTATAATATAACAACATACCTATGAGAGAACAATGATAGGTTTGACTATTAGGCACTAGCCATTTTATAAACTGTATTGGAAACACACAGGGCAGGAGATTTATTGTAATCCAGTTAGATTACAAAAAATACTGAAATAACCTTGAATGATGCTTCAATTTCTTATCTCTTACATACTGAACTCAGCTAATAATTATGTATTTATTTCTACAAAAAGTGTCCAATAAAAAAGCGAAATTAAGGTGATTATTCTAATAAGTATGCTAATCGGACTTAGGCCGTTTTAATTCCTTAAACCAAGTATAAACAAATAATTAAGCGTAAAAGGACCTATCAATGCACTAACTCCTACAGTTTTAGGCAAACCAAACGATGTGGCATCGCACCGATAAGCCGGCGAGCCGATTACGAGCGAGTAGCGACGCCCCACGAAAACATCATTACAAACAACATAACACTACAGACACGCACTGAACGTTACAATCTCCGACCAATACAAAGGCATGCAGATCGTAATATTCGACGGAATGTGAAACTCAAAACTTAACATAAACATCATACTTTTTTAACTTTTACAACAACAACATTACCTGGGAATGCAGTTGGAAGGCGTCCTGTCCACTTCCCAGGCCGCAAAAAGTTTCATGGGAACAGGTTTCGATGCATTAGTCATCTTTTCCGATTTATTTTTCTCGGTCATCTTAAACAGCACCAAACAACGGTTTCACAGCACAACACTAATGTACATTACAATTGGCATTGTTATTTAATCACTAAACACGACACTGTATTCATTTTTATAACACAGTTCATACACGAAGCCGATGCCGACGCAATCACAACAATACTCAGTAATTTTATAGCACGGTCGACTGGAGAATCGCAGCGCAGCGGGCCAACCGAGGGCGTTCGATACGTTTGACAGCCAGCTGCCCAGTGTTGCCGCACTTCAAGCACACACTCCACAGCTCCGTATAAAAAGTGGACTTGTGGAGTGTGTATTCAAAGGGAAACTGAAATAATAACATTATAAATTCGTTATATAAAAAAATTCGATATGTTATGTTTGTTATTGCGATGTTATAACTTTCTGTCTCTGGTATTTACTTACCAAGTAGTGGTTAGTGGTAAGTCTAAGAATTTATTTACAACATAGGATCATCTTAAGATAGATAGATACTATCGCCAAAATCTGAACATCGGCACCGTAAGGACTATTCCTGCTTGCAGTGCATGTTATTAGTCGACCTAAAAGGGATCCTCTTTTGTTTTACTTACAGACGCAGCTGTGGTCATTGGTCATCATGAGCACGAGATTTTGTTTTCAAAATGGTCAGAGATAGGTTTTGGCGATAGTACCAAACTAACTTTTTACCACAACTAAAAAGTTAAAAAAAATACTGTTTCACAAATAAAACAACCGTCTTGTAAAAAAAAAAAATTTAGGAATGATTTCATGTTTCATAAAAAAATAATTCTCTTTTCGCTAAGATCGATTTAATTTGTTTGGCGGTTATTAAATTTTCCACTAAACTGGGCAGTTTCTATTAGTCTTGCTGCACCATAAGTTATCAAAAATAAACGACAGATGACACTTTATGGATGCGTTCTAAAATAAACAAATTCGATACATTATAATAAAATGTTTTCCATTTCTTCTAGAGACTGATTAACATAATATTGTAGCTAATAAAATGTGAGTTAATTCTTGGAGAGCCTTACCCAGCCTATGTTGCAAAGTGACAACCAACAAACAGTGAGATGAGCCTGCTAAATCCTTCCATTTAGTTATTATTTTTTTCCTTTTTAGGGTGCCGTAGCCAAATGGCTAAAACGGAACCCTTATGGATTCATCATGTCTGTCTGTCTGTCCGTACGTCACAGCCACTTTTTTCCGAAACTAAAAGAACTATACTGTTGAAACTTGGTAAGTAGATGTATTCTGTGAACCGCATTAAGATTTACACTCAAAAATAGAAAAAAAAACAATAAATTTTGGGGGTTCCCCATACTTAGAACTGAAGGTAAAAAAAAAAAATTCATCAAACCCATACATATGGGGTATCTATGGATAGGTCTTCAAAAATGATATTGAGGTTTCTAATATCATTTTACTACTAAACTGAATAGTTTGCGCGAGAAACACATCCAAAATGGTAATATGTGTCCCCCTCCCCCTGTTACTTCTAAAATAAGGGAATGATAAAACTAAAAAAATATATATATTATGTACAGACACCAGCAGGTCAAGCTACCCGAAACTGTCAAATTTTCCCAATCAACCTTGAACCTTAATGCTTGAGAGATAAAGTTGAAAATATATTAAAGAAATTTGACAGATTGTAGTAGCTTGATGTGTTCGCGTCTGTACATTACCATGTAAACTTCCACCGAAAATTGGTTTGAACGAGATCTAGTAAGTACTTTTTTTTAATAAGTATAAATCGTAAATTGTAATTGTACGGAACCCTCGGTATGCGAGTCCGACTCGCACTTGGCCGGTTTTTAATTTTATAATTATTTCTCTCTTACGTCTATCATTAAAGGGTAACCTATTACGATAGTTAACATATACAGTTATACTCATATCCTAACTTGCCAACTCGCAAGGCCCGTTAGACATTCGTTAATTTCTTTGAAGGACTATTGCAGGGTACCTATGGAAAAAAAGATATTGGTTTATGGGTTTGTGTGGCCCTGCCCCTACCTGACCAAAGTTTTATATAAATTACACAGATATTTATTATTTATCCTAACTTTTAACTGTCGACTCCAAATAAATTGGGATAAGTAAGGCAGGAGAATGATGATGATGGTTATTTTGTCCCAACTTATTATTCTAATGATTAAATTTTAATCATTAGAAAAATACAAACAGTGCACTGTTGGTGAATTCACTCAGAGAGCAGAATAGGTCATAAAACAACCACGCATTCAAAGTCTCCAGGGTATGGTAATGAATTTCAATCATTGAATCCTATCTGGACTTCGGGAAGTTGAAACAAATAATGGAGTTAAAACTGAAAGCTTACGCGTGTGATGGCAGCACTATTTTGAGTTGAGTGTTGTCACCTTGTCACTGCCATACATTGTGCGTTTCGAAACGATAGAAATGACCGACTCTCAAAGAAACACTTTATTAGATGAGTTAATAAAAGAAAAGTGTTTACCACTGGTAAAAGAGTAGCATAAAGTGTCTTGCAAACGCTGTTCGCAAGTCCAAAACTACCCTCCTTATCCAAAACCCGAAAATGTTGTCAGTTTAAAAGTAAAATGAAATAGACGGCCGCTATTCTTCCGTCAACTGTTTGCTGTCGATTTTGAACGTTTTAAATTACGAGAATTGCCCTTCTGGTAGCTGTGAAATTCATAAAACCTTGACAATTGTGACATCTGAAAGTGAACAAGCAGCAGTTTTTTTTAAACCCCCAATTGGGTAATAATTTACCTTTTTTTTTTCTTTTTTGCCAGAATCAATCAAAGGGTTTTGAACAAAAAATATTTTATTTAAATATAATAAAAATATAAAACATAAACAGTAAAGTCACTGAACAATAATTAATTAATAATAATTTCAATTGATGGACAAAATAATTTTGAGATAAAAAACATATTCATACATGTTATATTTATCTAATACCCAAAACCTTATAAAATGGCTTAAAATTAGTTATCAGACTAGATTAGAATCAAAATCTTATGACTATGTTCAGTAAAGTAAAAGAGCGACTTCTGTATAAAATTGCAAAAATCTTGAGAAAAGAAAGTAACTAAAGTTGTCAAAAAATAAAAGGCCCGTTTTGAACTTGACAGTTCTAGGAGTTAATAAAGATCAAATTCGCAAAACACGTATTCGTTTGTATGAAACTGACAGGAGTCCAGAACGCATTCTCAAATGTCAAACAGGGCCTTTTATTTTTTGTCAACTTTACTCAAGTTACTCCTACCATGTCCACAAATTGGTTATACACATAATTTATGATATTTTAGATACAGAAGCAGTATTTATTTTAAGCCTAATATTATTTTCCATTATATATTTTAACAATATTTTTATAAGATCAATTTATAATGGCACTGACATTTACTAAAATTCGTTCCTGCTTCTTTGTTCTAATTTTCCAATATATAATCGGCAACACCTTTTTTTTTCCGAGGCCAAAATTCGTTAAGTTCCAAATTCAGACATAGCGCTGTAAAAGCGAAGTCGAAGATGTGTACGGCCAGTATGTGGACGTGGCATCATTTCGGGTTCATTTGGCGACTTCCGGCGGGCAGTCAGGCTGGGAGGAGGGATGAGCCGCGCGGAATGCTGGATGGTTTTCAAGCTCGCGGTCGATGCGAAGAATGATGGGGAACGGGCGAAGGTCCACGTGAAATCTGGGAAAACAATAAAAGATATTATCGTTTATGAAGGTTTTGAATAGGAATTAACATCACAAAAAAAAGTTTTTTTTTTTGTGCTATCTGCTTTGCTTCATTCAGCAGTTTTTCTATGGTCAAAGCTACTAAAAGATAACCCCCATAAAATACTTATTTTTCAGTCACCCTTCACTACCACTTTCTCATATTTCAGTAGTCATTCAAGGGCCACCAGTGGAACAAAACAAAATGTTGCAGGTATATCAAAAATATTCTCCGAAGCCACATACCTTCTAGCATTAAAAACTTGAGGCACCAGGCAGCAGTCAGCCAGCGTGATCTCATCACCCACACAGTACTTCCCAGCACACCCTGAGAGTAGCTTCTCCACAGCTCTGAACCCTCGGGTAATCCAGTGCTGCGCCCATTCCTTCTTCTTCTCCTCTCCTACATGGATGAGGACTATCAGGTTCTGGAGAGGCTGGATACCTGAGGATATCACCTGAAATATTGAACATAACATACATTATTAAAAATATACAGTATTTTGATATTTTCTGATTAGGTACTGAGATTCTTATATGAAAATCTGGTTTTGCCATATTTTCTATTAAAAAACTATCTCAAAAAAATTTTACATACTTCACATATTTCACGAACTTTCGCCCGTTTGAAACAATCCTGAGGCATAAGAGGCCTCTGATTTGGTCTTGTCTCTTCCAGGTAATGCATGATGTTTAGTGACTCTACTATAGTGTGCCCGTCTGCAAAAATAAAAATTGGTGAAGAATACTTTCGAAATACAAAAATATTTAAATTACGAATTTTCTATATTTTATCTTTTATATGAATATGGATGGGAAAATGAAAAATAATATTTACCTATACACAGAGATGGGACTTGTTCCATAGGGTTGACTTCCCGGTACTCATTGCAGTGTTGTTCCCCGCCACCCTTGATCAGGCTGACTGCCTTGATGTCATATGGGATCTCCTTCAAGTTGAGCGCAATTCTCACCCGCCAGGAACATGAGCTTCGCCAGTATGAATATAATACTGGCTGTAAAAGAAACATTAAAAAAAAATTGGAATTAGAACACTTTCATTTGTTTAAATGTTTAGTGCAAAGTTAGTATGCGATTATTATAACAATACCTACAGTAATTTTTTTGCGCGTTAAATACCTACTTATAATTTAAAAGAAATTTATTGGAAGCATGGTTTGGTGTCACAATATTACTTGTATGAAGATTGTTAAATAATACCATTATTTATCTAATACTTGTTGCGGACTTCTTTGCATTACAGTAAAGTAATCAACAGGTTTGTATTTCATGATTCTGTGATAATTACCTCAGTTTCAATGATATCGCCCATTGTAGGAATAATATTAAAACTCGACTTTAGTTCAAATGCACAGTCTCAATACTTTTTGATTTTAAATCGTAGTAACACAGTAGGTCTGTATTCAACAAGTTAAACCAGATATTTATAACATGTTTACATAGCAAGATTGTCCAGTATGCAAATATTCTCGCTTAAATAAAAATAAAACAGATCGCAGGTAGTGAACAGGTGTGCAAAATTCATACCTTAGCCATGGCGGAAATATTCCCGTTGTACTTGGAGTAGTAAGTAATTTTGACGGCGTTTATGTACTTCTTCACAAATAAAAGCAGTTAATTGTTGTTGTAGTGTGTAAAAACAAATAATCAGCCCCTTTATCACTAAAATAGCAAAGTGTTGCACAGAGCTCATTCGCTATATATTAGTTTTACGTTCGGATACACTTTTGATGCAGGTTACTCGGAAGTAAAATTAACGAAATAATTATGAAATGAGATTATGAAAATTAATTTTAATTTGAATCTACGTAAAACAATCTACGTAAAAATAAAAATAAAAATATCTTGTGAAAATTTAGTGATTTTTGTTTCAAAACGTTTGATTTGTAAACAGGTTTGTGATGGTTTGTGATGACATGTTATTTTGTTTGACAATTTGATTTGACATTGGCGTTTGGTGGCGTTGGCGTGTTTTCAATTCAATATTGTTGTGCTGCGCAGTGCCCACGTGAGCTACAGAAATTAAGGAAAAAAATCAATTTTCTCAATATAAAAATGGGTAAAAACAAAAAGGGGTCTAAAGCCAACGTCTTTAAAGTTGCTGGAGCTAAGAGCCTCAAGAAAACGAAAGCCAAAGCCGTCAACTTAGGATTGAAAAATGTAAGGTTAACTTTTCACCAATTTTAGTGTAATTCCTCCTTTAATTTTACAGTAATATCAATTTAAATATCTATTATTTAAAAGTAAAACAGAAGTTTCTAAATCTCCCATCATCTCTTGCTGGGCCTCTTTGGGTGCTCCTTGTCAACTTTGCAGTACTGATTATATTAATAAAAAAATAACTTATGAACCGCATGTCCTCCAGTTATCTTTTTGTATACCCTTTTAATATTGACCCAAGTCTTAAGAAAAAAGACTCCACCCCTCCTACGACCCACTGACCAGAAATTTAGATTTTTGTTATTTCATCCAAGATTGGTATAAAATTTTTAGGCAGTTCATAGAAAGGGCTGGTTCGAGATGGCGCTGTAAAGGAGTTCCTGGAAGGACTTGGGGGAGGCCTTTGCCCAGCAGTGGGACAGTACAGACTAAATTAAAAAAAAACAGTTTTTTTTTCAACTTATTTAAATGTTTTTGCATTAACTATTTTGTTTATTGTTCCAGATCAAACAAAAAGTACAAGACATAGATAAAGAATTTGTAGAAATTAGCAAGAAACCAAAAGCAAGCCAGGTGAAAAATGCACCAGCTATCATCAAAGTTCCAGCGAAAGTGAAGAAGTTACAGAAACCAGTTTCAAAAGAAGAAGTCGCAAAAACCGCTGAAGGAATGGTGAAAATGGATTTATAATTATTTTTTATTGTAGCAAAATTAGATTATAACCTTACATAAGTTATATTGTTATAAGTATTATAATTATATTTTTTAACTTTATATCTGTTTTATAATATATTTTAAACTAACCCTGGTAGTTATAAACAGTAGATGAAGAATATCTTTAGAAAGAAAACAGTGTAAGTTACAGTAGGATCCAGATAATATGACCGTCAAACATAATATAAAGTAGATACTATAAAGAAACTAGGCTGAGGGTGTATAAATCCATCATGCCATCATGAATTTGTGACATTGTGGTAAAAAGGACTCGGCTCTCTCTCGTATAATCTGATCAAATGAATGAAAACCAACATGTTAATATGTCTTTTATTGTTAAAATTTAACAAAATATAACATTATCAAAACACTTAAACTAGTAACATTTAAGTTTTAGTTTAAAAAATTCATTGGTTAACGGTGGTAGATTTCCTAAACATACATATACACAAGGAAGGATGACTTTCATTGATGCGTAATTTGATTACGCAGAAGAAAGGGCGGTGACAAACTGAACCACCTTGGTGCTATCACATCATTCATGTCTACTCTAAAAGAAATGCGCATGAATGATGTTTAGCATTTACATACATATATTTAATAACAGAAAATGCTTAACTATTAAAATATTTATTAGTGCCTATAGTTGTTTATTCTTCATCAGTTAGGTCGGGTTCAGCTTTCTCGTCTTCGCTGACATCTCCAGCCTGGTCGGCTTCAACCTCGGGCTCAGCGGGTGTTTCAGAGACGATTTCAGGAGATTCGGGCTCTTCTACGATGGGCTCTGGTTCATCTGCAGCAGGTTCACTAGAAAGTAACATTAGAGATTTTAATTGAAGATTTTTTTTGTTTCCTTCGCGTCGCTTTTCGTTCCAACATCTTGGAAGTTGACTGACAAGAGATGATGATCAACAATAATTTCTTAGTAATTATACTGTCAATATCCTCACCTGGCATCAGCCTCAGGAACTTCAGCAGTAGAACCACTGTGTGAAAGCTCCTCAAGGCGCGCGGCCGCAAGTTCGGACTCTTGTCTCGCGATCTCGGCTAGTTCAGCAGCCTGAAATGGCGAGAAAACCAGAAATTAGTAAACTTTTTGTTCATGAGTTCTATTCTTTCATGGATAAATTAGGATTTTTTTAGAAAAGCATTTTTACCTGACTTGCAAGTTCGGCTTCGCGTTCGTCCTGTGCTTGTTTCTCTAACTCTTCTAACCGTGCGAGTTCCTCTTGTCTCCTCTGTTCCGCCTGCCTTTCCTCCTCGAGCTGGGCCTCTTCCTCGGCTAACTTCGCTTCTTCAGCCAAGCGGGCTTCTTCTGCGAGTCTTGCCTCTTCGGCTAAGCGTGCTTCTTCGGCCAGACGGGCAGCCTCTGCCTTCTTAGCTTCCTCGGCTAGTCTTGCTTCTTCCGCCTTGCGGGATGCCTCTGCAAGCTTGGCCTCTTCAGCCAAACGGGCTTCCTCAACTAGACGAGCTTCCTCAGCTTTGCGAGCTTTTTCCTCGGCTTTCCTAGCATCTTCGTCAGCCTTGCGTTTGGACTCTTCTGCTTTACGGGCTTCGTCTTCTGCTCTCTTCTTTTCTGCTACTTCACGATCGGCCTGAAAGCGGTAAAAGGTTTTATTTAGATAATGTTGAATAACAATTATAAGAAAACCTAAGAGTAGGTACTCATTGATACGTACTTGAGCCTTACGTTCAGCTTCACGTTTTGCTTCCTCCTTCAATGCCCTGTAACATAAATGGAGCCACAGTTGAATTACACAACATAAAATCAACGTTATCGGTTTACCTAAACGTAATACATTAAAGGATACGTACTTTTCTTCGGCAGCACGGGCTTCTTCCTGCCTCTTCCTTTTGATTTCTGCCAAATCAGCCGCTGGAGTCATTACTGGCTCAACGGTATTCGCACGGAAATGGGCTGCACGCTCGGCCTTGTACGCCTTCAGTTCCAGAGCAGGGTCTTCCATCATTTGCGGGACCTGGAACTTGCGGCTCGGCCTCCATGGGAGCAGCTTGACTGCACCGAGGCTAATGTTACGCGCGTCCCGTAAACCAATGACCATTGGTGAAACAATTAGCTCTCTTTGAAACAACTGCTAATCATCCCACAGCGTGAAAGATGAATGCCAATGGTCATTGTTACAAGAACGATGACGGACAGTAAGCGACGCAGTACAACGCTCATGATCATGATGCTGTCTAATCGAAGCTGTTAGACCCCAGCACCAAGCTCGATGACAAACCCTGATGGCATGGTATTCGCTATGACTTCGTATAAGTACTTTTGTTCAGTGCTGCTTCATGCTGTAATGCGAATGATAGTGCAGTTGTCCAGTGTGGCGTCTACATTGGGTCCATTTTTTACTCAAACATGCTTAAATTCAGTATAGGTAATATGCATGAGACATGAGCATGTTCCAGAAAAAAAAGGCATTTGAAGTGTATTCTAAATGTGGATTCAGTGTTTATTTTACCTTTAACGCTAAAGATCTTATGGGGATATAATAATTTATATTGTAATTTTATCATATTTATTTACGTGTGTTATACGAATAGTTAAAACAATTTTAGTCAGAAAGCTAAGCGTTACTAAAGCTTGGATTTATAAGCGTGACATTGGGAACAATGAACGTGCAAATGATTAAAACAACTACATTTTCAGTAAAAATTCTTTATTGTTAAGTAAAATCAGTCCAGTTAAGTGAAAACGAGCTCGGTCACCGACAAAATTTCGGCGCAACACCGCGCTATCACAACGATGACTAGTAAATAAATAAATTCGTTCGTCGCAACTCGTAAACAGAAGTAACAAAAATAGGTAATCTGTAATATGAATAAAAAAATAGATGATCTTGGTTAGTTTTAGTTCTAGCGTGTTATACCGAGATCAGAGAGCGCGAAGGGCGAACACGGCGCGAGCGCGGGGCTGCCCCGACCGGAGGCAGCCCCGACGCCCGCGCCGCGTCGCGGGGAGCTACGCGCACTGCGCCGCCGATGGCTGTTCCGGCGCGCCGCCCGCTGCAAGAGACACCACACGCAGGGTTAGACACGAACTTTATATCTCGGTTTAATATTCGTTTAGTGCTATCAATGCGTAGCTTTTCACTTTTAGACCGGTTTAAAGACTCATTTTAAAGAATTAAGCGAGGGGTTGTAAGCGAGCGCTAGCGTTGCGACGGTGGCGAGGTACCTGTGGCACTCTCGACGGCCAGACCGGCGGCCGCGAGCCTGTTCTTGGCATAGAAAGAGAGGAGGTTCACGTCGTCCCTGATGCTAAGCTCGTGGTAGAGAGGCCTACGCTTGGAGAAGGCCTTGTTACCGGTGTATTGCAGACATGAGAGGTGACCGCGTCCTGGCGAGAACACCTCACGGTTACCACAGGGTCACACTGGAATTTAACTGTTAGTCGGTGGTCAAACTGAAGGACAACGGACGATACAGTTATGGACAATTATAAAATTATCAGGCTTTTTAATTCGTTTAGTTGGAGAACATCGAGTATAGTATTCACTGTGCGATGTAGGACTTTGCTATTATTCTCACCAGTAAACTTCTCAGCGGGTTTGTTGTAGTAGGAAATGTTGCGGATGTGGTCAGCCACGCTGCGCAGGGGCAGCACGAGCTTAGCGAGGTAAGCCTCATTGCTGAAACGATACGGAACTGGTTCCCCGTACGAATATCTGTTGATGAAGTTGTAAGAAAAATAAAATAACCGCAGTTTATGACTGTATAAACGGATGTTATAATCTTTTTCGCGCCACGATAAACATGCCAAGATCTAAATGAAAATAAATCGTGAGCTGTTTTATTAGTGGACACAAGACAACAAACGCTGACATTTAACTGGATTATAAATAAAACGGCTGTGCAACTGTCCAGCAGTTGGACACGTACGTCACACTCAAAACATGCGCTGACGCAAGAAATAAGCTATGAAACGTACACCCACACGGTACGGACATCCTTCCTTTTGAAGGTCACATTTTTTTCGCTTCCGAACCCCAGAAGTTCATTGGATTTTGGCATCAAGACAGGTTTTTCATTATTGCATCGTGTACACTACATGATTGCCAAATGACATGCGACAGGTAGTTGTGTCGTCAATGTCACTGCCAGGGCGGTCTTTTGATAGACGCATCAATGGACCGGCTATTTTAGTACTACAGGCCAAGAAAAACTTGACTTAGCCTTGGAACTGGTACATGTGCAAGGTCATCTAGACGTTCTTGAGTCCAAGGATGTCAATTAAGACACTTATTTTTGTCTCTTTGGAAATAATAATAAGATCGGACGGAACGGTCGGAGTACCTAATAAGATTATTCTTGTGCTGGAATAGTAGTCTATTCCAGCACAAGAATAATCTTATTACTCCATCTCAAAGATGCTGCTAGAGGAGTGTAGTCAACTCACGAAAAAATCGTATCGAGGGGTGCTACAGTCTTAGCGCGGGGCACTACGGAACGTGCGCGCGTGAGTAGCGCAGCGGTGTCAGCGCGGATGCGGCTGGTCTCATCTTCGAAGGCCTGGAAACATTAATTAAGCATGATTTTTAAAAACCCCAACTAATTGCACTGTTGCAGACAAAACTGATAAGTGATTGTAAAGGCTTACACAATCAGATTGATCTTTTGTGGAGTTTTTTGGACTGTTAATTTTGAAAATGATTCACTTCTGCGCTTAGAAAATGCATTACATTAAGTCGAAAGTTTCAATGAGCTTAAAATGAAACGTTTAGACAAACCTTGGTGGACTCAGAGCGGAAAAAGTCGTCAACGGCTGAGATGGAAAATTCGGGGCGACGGCGGTACGCAATGCGGTCCAACTCCCGCAGGATTACTGAGGGTCGCACGCGCACACGGACGACGTGGTGGGGTGCCTCCGGGTATGTGACGAGTCGAGTGACGGTGCGAGGAGGAGACGGTCTGTATATCAGCTGAGCCTGGAATTTTTGTAATACCCAAGGTCAATCGGAATCTAGCAGATGCTTTATGGTGGCTAAAACAATGAATTTACGAGCGAGCATATGGCTGTTTATTACCGCCATACGCGGTTATTAATAAAGTTTCCATTGTGTTGGCAAACAACGTGTCAGTAACGTTTGAAACAGTACCTACAATTTGACGAGGCATTCAAGATGAGGCAGGCCATATGCTTACTCTGGAATGAGCTACAGGTATGCGAAAGCTTGTAGATATCGAGATAATAAATGTACCACGCATTACGCATTCGTGAACTCACTATAAAACTTCAGCTATGCTAGATAAACAAACCAAACGTTTTGTGAAATCTGTTATTCTACAGAATTTGCATTTTCTGCAGTAAAAGTACTGCGGAAAGCATGTCATGAAATGTATTGTCATGAAAATCGTGCGCATGCAAGAGAATGTATGTATGAAGAACTTAAAACATGCAATATTATTAAAAAGCTCGTGACGAAAATAATCGTACAATAATAACTCTGTTTATCGAAGCTTTGCTTGTGAAACATTATGTGGGTGCAAATGTAACAAGATACCTATGTAGGTAGGTATGAGTGCAGGTTGCAACATTGACAATGACGCATTTCCCTGAGATGGAATTCTGCTCAAAACATGGAATTCTACACAGTTCTGTAAATTTATGTTTGTTTATAATACGTTAAATCATAGGGCTATTTCGGTGGTGGACCTTACTGTGCGTCTCAATGGCGGCGTGAATCATCGGCCGAGTGTTGTAAAATTAGATTATTTCGCTGCGCACACGCCGCAACGGAGATGGCGAGAGTGATTGCAACTTTTATTACCATAGCGACTTTCCTACGTTCTATTTATATAGTAGAAACATGATCTAGCTGTTAGCAGCCATAACCTTGCTCTAAGCGTTAATGAGCAGCTGCCACATTGTTTTTCGAACTGTCCAATTCTTTCTCATCTACTTCGTGGTACCAGACATTTTCGAAAGTAATTTAATTTGTGTACTCAGTTGTTTAATTGCCAAGTTTCAATCAACAGGAAGGCATGAATCAGTTATGGAAGAGTGCCGGGGCTATGCTATCAAGTTACTATGTCCATCTCTGCCAGCAACTTACCTATCATCCGATCTTTAAATAATTTGGTGCGACGTTTGTGCTATCTCATCTTATAGCTTAGAGGAAATACTAAGGATAGTTGGAATTTTTGAAGAGTAGAATGTTCTATGGGTTTCTTATAATAACATGGGCGTTAACAGTATTCTTGGCTTCTGTCCGGTTGCCAAAAATGCTTCTCCCTTGATCCGGCTCCAGCTTTTGTTTTCATACTGTTTGTCTAGGGAGTGATACATCCGGCCAGTGTTTTGGATAAACATCTTTAATTAAAGACTTTCAAGGTTCTTCGTTAATGAAGTATTAAGGAATGTTTGAATTTAAATGTTTTTCAATGCCAGGGCAGTTGAATAGATAACCCTAACATGTATTTTTCTTTGCTCTGAAGATATTTGATCATTAATTAATACTTATTATTTATGTGCATGCTGTGGTCCCCTATAAGTGAAGGACTGCACCTACTTATTACCTAATATTGCCCTTTATTTTATGTGTCGTGTATTGTGTAGGTACCTACATCTTTTGTTGGAGATCCTAAATTAATAAATAAATGATTTCATTTCAACCTAATGGGCAATAAGACTAACTGCTGTTTATGCTCCTGTGTGATTTCAATAGTGGTTTGCATTTGCTTTGGTCTTTTATGTTGAAATATGTTTCCTTTGTTTAATTTACTGCTGCCTGGATTGGGCTGTGAATCATCTTCATCATCAAATAAATCTGCACTCAGATGTTTTTCTGTGAGTATGTCTGATCTCTAATGTTAAACATCCTTCGGAATAGTAAGCTACGTCGACTAGAAACGTTGGTACTAAATCTTGTATAATTGTAAACGACTTGTTTTTTTTAAACACACATTTTATTACGTCGAAGAATGTTTTTAGCGTTCGTTTTGATTACAGTAAGTTGTACATTGGCATGCTGCCAGTGCCACGCATTACGTGTATTACTGTAAGCTGTAATTAGTGTATCGAATTGTGTAAACCACAATAAATAACGTGAAGAACTGCCGATCGATTCTGTAAAAATATCACCGTGAAAAGTTAGGTGAAGTGAGCTTAGAGTGAGCTGTCAATAGTGTCAATCCCTAGCATTAGTTGGAATAACAGCTCATTCCACGCTCACTTCACCTAAGTTTTCACGATGAGATGGTTACAGAATCGCACTGCCGCCGGTGCGTTCGAATAGCAGCACTGAGAGATAAACTGTGTCTAGAAAATAAATTAAACTAGAAACGCACTTCAAATAAATAATTTAAAAAATACGCACAAGTCACAACTATCCTGAATCGAATATTGTTCAAGGACTTAGTTTGCTGCACGTGTAACCTTGGGAACAAAACTGTGATTTCCACACCTGCTATTCAGACAAGTTGCATTGCCTGATTTTGATTAGTTTTAGTTGCATTCCACAATGGCTGCTGGGGCTCCAAGTTCGGGTTTAGCACATTATCTCCTAACTCCTTGTAGTTTATTACTGTACATAGGTTTCTTTAGAAACCGATTACAAATCACCCCAGAATAAACTTAGATGCGGTAACGAGTTGCCATTTGCTGTACTATTCATGAGCATAATCGCCGTAACCGCTGCAGACGCGTGCGCGTGTTTGCTCCGTTTCTAGATGACATTGTGAATGTATGACTACCTTTCCTACATTCCTTCTGGACAGTTTTGAATCATCTCCAATATCCGATCTAACTGTATTATTTATGGATTTCTCTGTAGCATAAGGTCTCAACGTGGGCGATAACGCGTGGGCGTTTGAGACTTTCAGGGGGACAGTAGAAGACCCAGACAAAATTATATATCAAATCTTACGACTTTAAGTATAATATTACACGTTTAAATATAATCGTGGCAGTAACTGTTTCAGATTCAGGTAAGTAAAAAAAATGGGGGGCTCTAGTAAAAAATAAATTATACTCAATACTTTATTGCATTGCATTGCAGATATTCTGAAAGCAATATATATGGGCACAAAAAATAAAGTTGAGAACCTATGCTCTGTAGTCAAAAAAGACACTACATTAAAAAATCGAAATGTAAATTTTGGAATGTAGGTATACTTAGCTATTTAGTTTGAAACCAAAAGTTGTTTAACAAGTGTTGATATTTTCGTAGGTCTCAATCATTCCTGAAATATTTTGCTTGTCATGAATTTTGGCAGTCTACATGACCACCATTTTATTCACCGGTTGTGAAAACAATGGTTCGGTAAAATGAATGTTCTTCGAGACTTCTTTATTAAACCTGGATGAAGTCCATTTGTTCAGAATTATGAAGTATTTTTAACGAATACGTTATTTTAGAATACCTATTTATTATCATAATAGATATTTTCATATCTATTATAGCATAGTGAATAATTCAAGGGCAACTTTCCTAGAGTCATTGATCGCACTTGAAATGCCAAATTGCCCTACGCTGCACTTGAGATATAAAACTATCATCTAGCTAAATATCTAGCCGTTTAGATAATGATTGAGATCGTTATGCGAGTTATGCCAGACCAACAAAACACTTGCGTTTCGAGACGTCTGATTCAACATTTTGGCTGGCTACCACAGCTCGCCCCAGGTGGTTTTGGAACAGTTATGAATACCAACTGCCAAAAGTAGGTACTAAAACTTTGATTTTTTTTTAATTGTTTTGGAACGAGTTTTTAGTAGATTTCCAAATTGACTCACGTCGAAATTTTCATGGAAACATAGAAAGTTATTGCTCATTTGGTACCTACATACTTTCTGGCAATCAACTCTTAAAGATTCTTTCTATCCTTCAGATTCCAATGGGAGCCCGAAAGAAAAGTTTTGAATAGATACTTAAAAAGCGATTGTGTCTATACCTACCTAATTGATACTTTCATAGACAGATTTCATTAGCTGATAAACACCCTGTTAGGCAAAGGTAGAGCATTATTTTTGGTGTGCGTACCTACTTCTTCCTTTGTAGGTATCAGTCATGATATTACGAAATAAGAAAACTACGCTATGAGTGCTATGACGTCCAACAGTTACACATAAGTGAATACATTTAATAGAGAAAGCAAAACAATAGCTGGATTCATTAATATTCCTTTGAAACCCAGCTGAGTATGTCTGGAGGTTTCGGGAGGTTCCTGCACATCATCAGGCGGGAGGAGACGCCCGGGTGTCACCACTGCCAGGATCGCCCAGAGGACACGGTGGAGCACACGGTGGAGGTCTGCCCTGCTTGGGCGGAGCCCCGCCGTGTCCTCGTAGAGGCGATCGGCAACGGCGGCGACCTCTCGCGCCCGGCCCTGGTGCAAGCCATGGTCCGGGGCGAGAGAGAATGGGAGGCAGTCACCTCCTTCTGCGAAGCAGTCATGCTAGCGAAGGAGGTGGCTGGGAGGCTGAGGGAAAGAACCTCACGCCTCAGCCGCCGCGGGAGACGCTCCGGGCGTCGGGAGCCGCGTGACGACTCCCGGCCACCGTAGGCGCGGGCCTGCGGGCGGTGAGTAATGGGTAGCTCACCGTCCGATCAGGACCAGGCCCGTGCCGGACGGCGCGTTGTGTTCCACGCGCGCCTCAAAGAGATGTCAGCAGAGGACGGGGCCCCACAGGGCCGAAGCCTGCCGGGGCGGTGGGATTTTCCGAAAGGTTAACCGCTGCCCTGGAACAGAAAGGGCTAAGGAAGGAACACGGGTGGGTTTTAGTCAGTAAAAGTCTGACACTCCCTTCCGCTCCACCCAGAGCGGGAGGGGTCATTTGATGATTTCCCATCCACAAAAAAAAAAAAAAAAAAAAAAAGTATGTCTGGAGAATAACAGTCTCTTTTGCCACGGTGAAAAGGTGGAAATACTTTGATATTCCAAAAAAATTGTATTTCGCAAAGAGCATCGCGTTGAATTTTATTATAGATAGCCCTTCAGTTCCAATATGCTGGCACAAGATGTTTGGAAATAAACAATACAAGAGCATTTAATTTTACAAGGTGTTGAACGCAACGTAATTAGGTCGAGGTAAACTAAAACAGATTTGATTGATTGAGAAGTTTTACTTTTTATTTGACTTGTTTACTCATCTCTTTAAAAAATTACGTTTCCTTTTGTAGTTAGGTCTTTGATGTGTTCTTGGAATCATCTATTCATAAAATAGCTAAATATTTAATGCTTTTAGAAATTTTTAATTTACGAATTTGAAAATCTTGAATGCAAGATTTTAGCCAATGGTTTGTTATTGTACCAATAATGTGATTAGTTGAAGGCTTTTGATTGTGTTCATCTCAGGGAAGTTACTTATATCACATTGGGATTACCAAAGTAGCTCTAAAGTTTGTTATTTAGTTTTACTTGAGTTATTACATCAAACTAATTTCAGCCATGAGGCTGAAAGATATTCAACGATAAAGATCACATTAATTTGGGGTCCCACAAGGTTTGATTCTTGGCCCGAATTTGACCTTATGGATTATTTTACTCATATTAAATGTAAAGCTTAATCTTAATACCTATCTCAGAGAGATACCTACCTAGGCTAGATTTCTTGTGTTTATTAACACTCATAAATATATGCTAAAAATGGTCAACCACTAGTAAATGTGGAAGAACCCTTATAATTTAGGTAACCAATAACAAAAACATCCTTCATACGTAGCGAATAAACCTAAAATCAAACCAAAACTTTCCGCAAAATATCTACATGTTATGATAAACACGAAAATCAAATATTTACATTTATATACAACTGCTGGCATGTATGCTATTTCTATAATCATGCACATTGGTTGCCATCTTAAAATAATTATGCATCTTGCTTACGTATGCTGGAAGCCGTGTTACTTACTTAGCTGTGTAAGTCAGTGCATATGTCCATGGGCGGTGTGTGTATGAATAGCGACGTATGCCCGGCAGCCAAGGATGATCTACTTACAGTGCACTATCTACAGAAGTTTCGAACTTACCTGTGAGAGCTTGGGTACGTACGAAATGTACGGGTCGTAATAGTAGGGAAGGTATGACGAGTAGTAGGGTAGGTAGTACACTGACGACCACGGCTGTCAGGGAAATTATCACCAGTTAAACTTATTCATTATAAAATATCATAATAGTTTTATTTATTTGTTCTTGGTTGTCGTAATTAAAGTAAGGATACAGAAAAGTTAGTTTTCTGCTCTGTTAGAGTGCTGCAAGTTGTCGAAACTTAGCACCAAACTGATAAGACTATGTCTAAGCTAAGTTCATGTTATTATTGGGATTGTGTGTGTTTGGTATTTTTCTGGAAAAGTTTGTGTACCTACGTAAATACGTCTTATAATTTAAAAAAAAATGTTGATGTTCTAGGATGTGGAAAGATACTGTGATGTCATGTTCGGGTTTCAATGTGTGTACTCTGTCTATTTTGATACTTTGTTTATTTTGATTAGACGCTATTGCAATATTTCATTTTAACTCAATAGCTGCTATGCTAATACAACATGTAAGTAATTTTATTTATTCCTGTCTGTTCGAATTTTCCTGCACGTAAAAACAGTTAAATAATTCAATAGTTATAAAAACTAAGGACATACAGAACAAACCAACATAGAGTGGGTAACATGGAAGTAATCTGTTAGTAAACAAGGATCGAGCTCATCATCGACCCAGTTCTTTAGGTTGTTGTGTGAACACGACACAAAGAAAATATAAATATATTAGAAAACGCAAGCTTTATTAAAAATTCAGTCTAAATCACATTTTAAATAATTTAAAGTAACATTAAAACAAGCTCTAGTACGATCAACTTCCACTTATGAACAAAATAAAGTAGAGCGATCACATTACGTTACAGCGAATACTGATTAGGTAGTTACATGTTGGGGAAGCTGGGGGGTCAGGGAGTTAGGGAGCAGGGGACATCAAGGTGGGGCCGGGGCGGGAGCCGGGGCGCTACACGCGGTACGAGTAGTGGCGGTAGGTGGTGCCGTAGGGCAGGCGGCCGCTCGATGTGGACGAGTATGAGTAGCCGCCGGGGCCGCCCAGGTTGCTGCTGCGCTCGCTGCTGTACGAGTAGCCGCCGGGCCCGCTGCCGGCGCGCCGCTCCACCGTGTTGCTGTACGAGCTGCGCTGTGGCAGGCCGGAGCCCGCCGAGCGCTCGCTCGTGCTCTTGTAAGAGTACGAGTACTGCTCCTCGGCGCGGCGTGGAAGCACCGGGTCGCGGTCCACCACCACGTAGTGACGCGGCGTCTGCAACAACCCTGCCCTATAGCCACCGCCGATCACACCTCACCGCCCGCCCTCGCACCGACCCGACCCGACCGACTAGCTTACTATAGCGAAAGCGACACACGACAAAGACACTACGCCCGTCAGTACGACGCGTAGTTGCTGTAAAAGACATGGCGATGCGGCGCGTGCTCAGGCCGGCCGTGCGACTGTGCCAGCAGCACGTCCATGTGGTCGCGCGGAGTGCCTAGCGGGTCCGCCTCCAGGTTGCGCTCGCGCAGGCCCACGGCCGCCAGCACGCGCGCTCGCGTCTTGTCGCGCGGCGACACGTACGGCGCTAGCGGCGCCAGCTTTGACTCCGGCTTGGG
This sequence comes from Apamea crenata, assembly GCA_949629185.1. Taxonomy (NCBI): domain Eukaryota; kingdom Metazoa; phylum Arthropoda; class Insecta; order Lepidoptera; family Noctuidae; genus Apamea; species Apamea crenata. Next base: position 14,421,908 of record OX451371.1, read on the forward strand.
CGCGATGTTCTGCCGCGTAACCGGGTCGAGGATGGACGGGCGCGCGCCGGGACGCGAGCGTCGGCCGAACGCCGTCACCGGATCCGGTACGAGACTCGGCCGCGGCACGAACGGCACCTTCTCCCAGTCGCCGAGCGGCATCCGCTGCAAGCGGAGAAGTCGCCGTTAGTCGGACGGGCGCGGCTCCAGCCGCGGCTATATTTGGCGCGCCCGGTAGCTCCGCTTTCCGACTCCGATTCTCGATTCGAAATGACCCACTTGCGGAACGCTACCACGAACGACGCCTATCCAAACCTATGTCTTTTCAGATAGAAGCGGCGACGTGGATCTAGCTTATCATTAGCAATGATGTTTACAAGCGAACTAACGAAAACGGGAATAAGTCAACCCTTGGGAAGACAGCGAGAAATCATAGTATCACGTTATCATAGTTGTGGATTCCAGTCACTGAACAAGAACACTATATACATAATCGATAAGGCGGGAATGGCGTCGATAGCCGTTTATTGAGGGACGCGAGTGGCGAAGGTCGAGCTGGTGCGAGGGGCGTCCGGCTCCCGGGAGAGAGTGGAGCGAGGTGCGAGGCACGCTCAGTAGAAGGTGTTAGAAGGGCGGCGGCGGCACTCACCGTCACGCTGCTGTAGCTGCTGCCGGGCCTGTAGGGGCGGCGGGTTGTATAGAAGTCACTCTCGTACACCATGGCTGCTGATTTATGATCGTTCGACTGTAACTCGCGACGGTTGGTCCTCGACTGAAGAGAGCGCGCACGCAGCGGCGCGACGCTGTCGACCTTATTTTTAGATCACTGTCATTGCAATTTTCACGTCATTCCCCAACCCCGCACGGATTTCTCACATAAATTATAAAATGCTTGTTGTTTTGCTTGTGATGTCACAAGTGGGTTAAGGATAATCAGAATGTCGGCGAAGAACGCTTGGTGCAACGAAAGACACGCAGAAGTTAATAAAAACAATTTATGAACTGAAACAACCCAGAATAGTCCATTTGAATCATGAAATTATATTTTGTATATTTACAAATTCCAATGTCGGACGAACTTGTGTAGGACGAGGACACAAAAGGGCATTTGTGTTGTATTTTCATTTACTTTTTCACGTAGGTTGTTTTGAATCATAGTTATTTTATTTCAGCTATATGAGTCTGCGCATAAAAATAATACGTCTATGTAGGTAGGTAGTTACTTAATACGTATTTAGAGGATAGGATTCTTAGTTAGAAGATGAAGATATGGGTAGGCTAAAGGTTACTAAAGTTCTGACGTACCTACCTAATTAAATGCAAACTCATCATTATTATGAAGGGTTTGCATTTGTTTAGCAGTCAGTACCTACGTTTTTCGTGGCGCCACATATTCTGCAAGGTTACGAAATTTTCGACATTCCGGAGTTAAGCCATCAAGCGTTGATTAGTGGCTTTTCACCAAGGCATGAACTATTTTAGTTTATACTGACATAACAGATAGAAGGTCGAAGACTTAAATCCAGATGAATTAAGTAGACATTCAAATAAAATCGTTGTGACTGGTTCATCCTAAGTTCATTATTATATTATAATTATTGTTTCTGAGTATCTCCTGTATTAGGTGCTTTACACAGTCGCAGTATACCAGGGCCGTCCAAAAGTGCGTTGGGTTGATGATATCGTCAAAGCCGGGGAACGCCTGGATAAGGGACGCACTCCGGTAGGAGTATATATGTGTTCTGTGGGGACGCACGGAACCGGAAAGTATGGAAGAAAAACTAAATAAGCCCCCACTTATACCCAGCAGTGGGATGTGCATTTGGATTGAGTGATCTTTTTTATTTCGTGACAAAATGTGATTGTAAATTTAGTCAAAAATAGTCGAAATTCATAGCCCAAAGTAAAAAAATTGTCACTCTCAGGGGTCTTCAGTTATTGCCCAAAGTAGGTATGGATCACTCAATTCAGACATTTTGTAAAATCGGCTATGAGTCAAATCTCAACAAAAACTTACTCTGCTAACTAAATGTAAGTATATTATCTCAAAAATTTGTTAATAAATTGTCACAATATTTTTTAAGACCATCAAGGCATTTAAAGCTAATTCCAGGTATCTATGCATCAGTATCATTGGATCACTCAGTACAGACACCGTCATGAAGACCCTTGAGAGTGACAATTTTTTTACTTTGGGCTATGAGTTTTGACTATTTTTAACAGACTTCAATAAAGGAGGAGGTTCTCGGTATGTTTTTTTTTTTGTGTTTGTTACGCGATTACTCCGCCAATTGTGGACCGATTTTCAAAATCCTTTTTTTGTTCGAAAGGAGATACTTCTGAAGTGGTCCCATAAAATTTTTATCAAAATCGGACAAGCAGTTTTTGAATACTAAAAAAAAAAAATCACAACAAAAAAGGGAAAAAAAAAAACTTTTCTACAAAAAAAAAAAACAACCGACTTCCATAAAAACACTACAAAGTGAAAAATAACTTTAATTTCGGAAGTCGGTGGCGAAAAACGAAATACAAAAACCAAAGACACCGACTTCCGAAATTAAAGTTATTCTTCACTTTGTAGTGTTTTTATGGAAGTCGGTTGTTTTTTTTTCTAAAAAAGTTTTTTCAACTAAATGTAGGTAACAATCAGATTTTGTCACGAAATAAAAAAAGATCACTCAATCCAAATGCACATAGCAGTGGGAGATTCCGGGCTGATAAGATGATGATGACTCATACTCCCAATCTCACATGGGTCACACCTATTCAAATAGCCAGACTCAGAACTAATCGTAGACTATGAATGTCATGACACAATTATTATTTGTTGCGTGCGGGAATCGAACCCGCGGCCCACGTAGGTAGAGCATAGAGCATTGCTGCTCTCAAACCGTTTATTTCAATTAAACCAATATCAGGCACTTTTGAATTGTAAAGAAGTTGGTCAGTCAGAAAGATGGAGCTAGTTGCGAATCCAAAGTGTAGTAGGTTCCAGCTACTCAGCTGCGCCAACTGTTCCGTCTTAGTTTTGACGACCCTTTTGTTTCGATTCCTACTGGACTACAGTACCGTAAAACGGGGTGAATAGGGACAAAACTTTAAAATGGATTTTAACGTTGAAATAATATAAGGTCCCATTAAAATAGGTGGACAAACTTTTAGAAATCATTAAGACCACCACCAAAATAAGGACAATGGTAAAAAAATATCTATATAAGAAAAACGCATTAGATACTTACAATTAAAATAATCAGCTAACAAAAATACACTTATAAATGTTGGTTACCCAATGCTTAAACCCTTTGTTAAATACAGAATGATGTAAGGATATGTAACAGAACTGACTATGTACCTACTTACGAGCATGCGCGCAGCGGGGCGCGAGTGCAAGAAGGTATCTACCCATTATTTTAGGTCATAGTCATTTTAATCAGTGTTTTTTTTTGCTTGGATATCTTTGATTAGACGTACTGAGCGCTGTGGTAAAATTTGTCCATCTATTTTAATTGGACCCTGTATAGTTTGTTGCCAGAAAAGACTCCAATGTGTTTACTGTTTTTTAATTAAAGATTAATTAGTATCCTTGTTAACAACAAACTATATTATTTTAAAGTTCAAATCCATTTTAAAGTTTCGTCCCGATTCACCCCTGCATCCCTATTCACCCCGTTTTACCGATATATCACTCCACCCCGATTCACTTTATCCTTTACAAAATTGAGAAAAATCATGTCATGTCATGACCCCCCCCTCCAACCGCGCATGTATCCAGCTTATCGATATTAAAATGTATATGTATGTACATGTACGTATTCATTCACTAGCTCCTACTCATAGGGAAATAGCAAGATCATTATTGACAGTAACTGAAAGTAAAGTGTTTGCCAACAGGCGCTTTGGCAACTTTAGCCTGAGGCCCTTCGTACACGGCAGGGTTCATTGTGGTACGGCGTACAAACCGAGCCGTATAAATAACACGTGTCTGTCAACAAGATTCCATACAACACTAACGACCGTGCAAACACACACGGCAAAAAACCTTACCTTCGCGTGCATAGGGCCTAACGGTGTTACTCTATACAATCCACTTCTTCGTTTGTTATGCAATGACTGCCAAGTAATTTGTTTCAGCAATTAACGTCTAGTAACCAATCGACGTGCCCCCATCACACTGCATTTTGTTTTTTAATTTGTTTTGTCACGTGTTTTTTTAGTTTTTCACTGTGGCGCGGCCAGGAAGTATCACAATTTTTTTGGGAATAGCAGGTCGCAGGTCAGCCTATGAGGTTGTTGACGTCTGCTTAACCAGGCTTGCCTGTGGATGCCTCAATAAATTAAGCCCTCCAGCCAGGGCTTAATGTTTTGTTTATATTTCTTCGTTTAAGTTATTTGAGTAACAATCACAGATGCCAATATAAGTCTGTGGTAACAATTTTATTATACTTTGACTTTACGAATATGAATTATAACTGTGTAACAAATAACGTTCATTTTCGTATGAAACGCTACCATACTTTTCTTGAGTAAAAGGGCTTCAGTGTATATATGGGTGCTTTTATCTAAAATTTCTTAAATATTGATATGAAATATTTTTTTAATGTTCTTTATTTCAATTTGGGTAAATAAAATATCACTTTTTATTGTAACAGTATTAGTAATATTCGTTGATTTCGAAATGTATTGTCTCAAATAGGTGTATGTAAATCAACTCATGTTTTGTAATGAAATTGTATATTTTCTGCACACTTTTGTTGCAATATTTCTCTAATATGCTAAGATAAGCCGTACACTACAAAAGCATTCAGCATGAAGGCAACAACATTCAGAATGAAGGCACCAACTGCTTTTAGGTAAGACCAATATACGTGAGCTTTTATGGTGTAAGGCCTATCTAATTCTGTGATAACAGTAATAACAAATCATTTCAAGTGTCCCGAATTATAAAATATTACTTCAGAACAAGGCTGCATGCCTCCCTTATCTGTGTGATATATATATTTGAATCTGATAGTTCTGGCATTTCACAAAAAGGGTACATCGTAACAGAGATCGACGCCACTAATAATACAACAACAATCAAAAGTAATTGTAAACTTAAACTATTTATTTATCCTTTTACAAAATTTTACCTTTTTCATTATGAATTTACAATAATTTTTAATCATTCACGTCATCCGAACGTATGCTGTATTCGATCACAGATGGACCTAGCAGTCGACTCATATAAAAAAATTTGGACCCAGAAACATAATACAGTTTGTAGTACTTATATTATAATCTAGACGGCAAATCAAACACCCGTTGTCCCAGACCCACAGCTTTATTGACTCACCAGTGTTTCCATACAATAAATCATAACAATTCAGGTCAAACAAAACAACATGTGCCCAACTTAATATAAATAGGTCAAAACTGTCTGGCGCGTCGTGTGAGGAGTCTCGGGGAACATAGTTCAGTCTGCCAGCGCAGGGCGCCAATAAATATCAACGTATGTACACGAGGCCACTCGCGACACTACTCCCCCCTATATATTTATAACTTTTCATTAAAAATTTATAATTTATTTCGTTATGTCCTATCTATGTAGGTCGACTAACACCGTTGCGCCGTGAATCCGAAACTGTACGGTGCTGCGAACATAGCGTCATTTAGTTGTGTCTATAGAAACTAGATGGCGCCGGACAACACTCAGATAATTTTGTGGGTACGGTCGGTCAATAGCAGCGAAGGGAGTCAGCGGCGGGCGCCGGACGTCTGCTGGCGTCGCACATCAAACCTCTATGAAATTCAACAGTTGGCACTCGAGATACCGTCCAGAGCCGGCCACAGACTCCCGTCACTAACCACCTGTAACATAAGCTGAACGGTATTGCTATTTTCCAACATTTTTGTACACTGTTTGACTCTGCTCTGCCAATGTCAACATCTCGAGATATGTACGATAGCTCGATTGCTTATATATTTCGGCACACCACCCGCACTTACTGACGATGTTAGGTCCCTCGACTAACAGTGTGCAATGCTATGAAAATATACATTTGCGACGTGAACACCTTCGCCGTCATATTATACAGTAACAAGAACAATTTTATACAAATGTAGTTGCAAGCACGCAACGCGACTTATCGGAGTCTACACGGAAAACCGTTTGGACTTGTACAAAAATAAAATCTAAACCAAAACTTATCTGTCCAGGGACAGTTTTACAAAATTGACGCAGAGTTCGTATTGTATTACGTCGGGTCCAGTGAGGACCGCGTGAGGCACAGAATGAGGCGACATTGCACGGCGTCGCGGGGGGTGCGCGGGCGTCTACTGCGACGGGTACTGCGCGGACGGCATGGGCGACGCGTACATGAGCGGGGCGGGCCCGCCGCCCCAGCCGCCGCCCGCGCCCGCCGACCCGCCGCCCGGCATGCTCATGCGGTACCCCGCTGGAACAAAACAAACACATTACTACTCATACTAACAATAACAACAAACGTTTTATTATAACTGGTAATATCTTACCATGAAAACTTAGGTGAAGAGAGCTATCATTCCACCTGATGCTAGGGGATTGACACTATTGACAGCTCAATTCAAGCTGAATTCACTTAAGTTTTCATGGTAAGATTTTTACAGAATAGATCAGCGACTTTGGAAGTGAAAGGCCAACTACGTCAATCACGTTAATTATTTTTTTTTGTCGTCAAAAAGAATTTCTTGTATCTATCACTGGTCACAAAAAATACTGCCTAAAGCATTATATTTACGAGTTCTCTGTAAATCTCAGTGAAGTTGGGTGGGAGAAACCGCAGGATTAACGATAAGTATTAATACTGGATTTAAATTTTATTTTTATTTATTGGCCAACCAACAAATTGTTTGCACTGTAAATATTTAAAGTGCTATCTACCATAATCTAGGGTTAGTGTTACAATTTCTTACAGGTTTGCACCGCATGCCCCATAAACATTAGGTGTGCCACAAGCACTATACTATAAAATTAAAATTGATATCTTATTAACTAAAATTAACAAGTTAAAAATGATATTACATGATGGGATATATACCTATATATATTTAAAGGTCAAAGCCATCAAAATGATGGCTCACTGAACTTCTATATATAGGAATTCCCACAGGGAAAATGTTATGCAAACTATTGGTCATTTTAGATAAATCGTTTTCCATAGCCTTTCAATTTCGGTTCAGAATATTGGATCAAGCTATCGCTCACTAGATGGATTAGCAGACTTAAATCAGAAAACAAATTCAGAGCGAACCTGACAAACCTACTTTCTTACTACGGAAAAATGAAAGTCACCGAGCATAAAGCCATCACATTATAACTTTATGCATTATCAATTTGGCATCCTACCAATAGTGAATTGTTCCTAACAAACAGAAAATAGTGCAACTTTACTGCTTATTAATACTTCCCCGCAAAAATAAATAGGTCGCATTAGTGACCAGTTTAATGACCGCCACGGTAATTACTATTAACTGTTATAAAATCGTCACGCTATGAAGAAATATTTCCACAGTCAAGTATCAAAATTGAGAAAGGTAAGCAAAATAATGATATTACGAGCCAAATCACATCAATATTGACTGTTTTAATTTTAAGGGAATAACAGGATCTTAACTCAGATGTTTACTCAGGAGTACTTGCTTCTGCCCATGTGGGTGTCGGAAATTATCCCACGGGAACGTGCTACCGGGACAAAAAGTAGTCTATGTCCTTTACTAGGATCACGTCTATCCAGGCGCGGTTACAGCCCAAGATTGGGGGGGGGGGGGGGCACCAAGTAGTAAGTTAGTAAGGCAAGTAAATTATGCAGACTCGACAGCCTGAATGATTGGGGGGGGGGGGTCATACTAGAGTTACGTTCGTATTTATAATGTTAGTAAAAATAAAGCTGATTGCCCAGAACAAAATCTGATCTCTCGATAGAGAAACATATACTTTGAAATTGACATTACGTCAAACCACAGTCACTTAGCTATAAAAACGTTCGCAGTAAGTCGTTAGTTAACACGCCAGTTGATAACAATAGAATCGAGGTGGCAGATAGCAATGCTGATAGCGACAAGTATGTTTGACAACATAGCTTACTTTTATTTTAAATAGTCATCTGGGTGAAAGGCGCGCACTTGACTGTCAGGTTAAACTGATAGTAGTAAAGGCAACTAGGCATCCATATTCAATTCGATCAAAACATCGTGTATATATGCGCTAGCACACTTTGAAATAGCGCTGCGGTCCTATTCTAATATGCGCGGAACAATAAGCAATAAAACTGTTTTAGGATCATTGGTATAGTCCCAAATAAGCCTGACTAACAATAACACTGAAAAATGCTATGTATACCCGGGACTCCAGAGCAATAGGTATAAAAACCCAAATTCGAAAGAATAGGTTATACTTATAGGCATTCAAAAAATAATATAATAGTAAAAATAGCTTTTTTGAGATCAGCCAGCGGCGGAAAAACTTTTGTTTCCTACTGATAATACAGTAAGTACTCGAAGCTAAGTTCTGGGCTCACACAATTTCGTTTGCCTGTTAAGAAGAATAATCGGGGAAAAAGTTGAATGATAACCCAATCTGTCGCATTAAGCGCTTCTTCTCAACCTTCATTATGCACACACCACGTTTGGAACTCACTGGAAAGGTGTGTTCAGTACTGCCTATAATAAATTGAGATCCAAAAGCCAACAGGCGAGATCAAGGTCCAAAGCGAACTTTACTGGTTTCCATTATCCTGCATCATCCCATTCCTTGACAAAGGCCTCTCGTATAGCTTCCAGATATTTCGTTCCAGGAATGTGAACCTATTGCACCCATTAATAATATTTTAAATGTCATACCTGCTGCAGCGGCCTGCGGGTTGCTGTAGGCGGTGGCGTACTGCTGGTAGTACCCCGGCGCCATATACCCTTGTAACGCCGGGTAGCCCTGAAATATCACGGGCGCTCATTAACACTGGGCATAAAGATTATCAGTCGATCGACACGCAACATTACTTTCAAGTGAGAAATTATACGTGTCAGTTTTTTTTTCTTTCTTGTAATGAGGATTTATTGAAGCAATATTTGTCTTGAATTCTTGTTTATTACTATGATGACGAGTATTTTTCAATTATAATTTTAGTAATTATAAAGTGTCAGGAAATGTCATTTTACATAATGATTGAATGATATAAAATGAGTGCGTGATATCATTCATTTATAGCTACTTCCTGTAGTTTTTCCTTGTATGTGAATTTCTATGAATAGGATAATATATATTTTTTAGAATCAATATAACATGAAGAAGGATAGTTTCTAAGTAAATAAGAATTAATTCAAAGCGACTCATTCGGGCGAGTTTTCATGCATTACTGTAAACATACTTTAGCATTCCAATGTTGACGTTAATCATGCCAAAACTCCCAAAAATATAACATAAATTCAAACAAAACTACATACCTACTGACTAAATTAAACAACTAAAGAATACATAAAATCTCATGCCGCATCATTTTTTGCGCGCACAGTCGAATGTCATGCACACAATGTAGCTGTAGCTACAAGACCACGCATAACTCTCACAAAAACAACGCGTGTTTAAAATTCAATAGTCTGCTGAACGTGAAACTTTCAATGGACGCATTTGCATATTTCACGACGTATGTATCGTGGCTTACTATAATTCAGATCTATTACACTTAAGTATAATTTTCACGCTGTTGTTTGGACGAATAAAATGTTCCTTAGCTTGGCTACAACCACCTCTAGGCCGAGTCTAGGATTTTTATAGTTAGACTGGTTTTGGCAAATTAAAAATGTCCGTAACATTTACGTACTTTTTCCTGTTTTTTAGTATCAACGTGTTAGATGGCTTATTAGAGCTAAACTGCGGCAGCTAATCCAATGTACCGTTAGCAACTAGAATTTTGCTATCGACCATCTGATTGGCTAACAGGTATAGCACCTTGTGTGTATCTGGCTAGTATATTGGCACCATTTAAAGTCATAAATTATTATTAGTTGACTTTAATAGCTTTCGCAGATGACTGTTGTGGAAAATATGTTAGGAAGGTGTGAAGTGAAGTTTCGATCATAGATTAGAATGTTGAGAATTCAGCAGCTCATTAATTTTGGTGAAAGTATTCACGTAAAAGCATGGCTTCGAACTATAAGCTTCAAGTATAGAGAAATTGATTTGCAGTTTCATGGGATTTATGGAAATTAGCTATCTAGTAGTTAGATGCAACTTAGAGTAACACAAATCGATTTGTTAGATTAGTAAACGAAGTGTTAACAAACTCTTATCAGTCTAGATACACGTTACTTAGGCGACGAGAATTTAAACACGTTGATTTGTTAGAACTAATAAGCAAATCTGAACCTTGGAATGAATGTAGGAAGATACATGCAAGTTTTGTAAAATCAAAAGTCATTTATTCAAGCACATTTCGGTTTTCGAATGTCAAAATTACAAAAGACAGTCCCCCAAAACCGCCCGCCCGTCAACACGTCCTAGTGCTATCGCTGGGAAGAAGAAGTGGCGCAACAAACTCCCCAGCAGCACAGCTATCTGTTCTGTATAACATTAAGAGTATGGCAATTTTGCCATAGGGCCAACAATGAGGATCGAATAATTAATTACTCGTAGGTACACACCACAGGCAATAAATATGTAGACATTATGACAGTACATACATACTCGACAGGAAGAGGATGTTTAGATCATTTTTTTTTAAGTCAAACAAACTGTCATTTACCATAAGTTGACTGTACACTACTATCGGCTGTGCTTATGAACTTTTTGTATTTTGATCCATAAGTTTAGTATTTAGTAAAGCCCACGTCAGGATTACTTTAAACTTCTTGCTTGTTAATAACATCTATTTTCCTTAGGTTTAACTGAAAGGCATATTGATTTTTCACTTTTTCACGATATGCTATCGGTCTTCCAAACACATTCGAATTTGAGAATTTTTATGATTGATTAAATATTCATGTTTTTTATTCGACTATAAAATGCAAATACAAAACACGTTTACCTGTTGTTATCTGCAACTACAAAGTTAGTTTTAAGTTTACTAGGCAAGGAACTACGACACATAGATAGAATAAAATGTAATAGAGATGATTTACTAACTAACTACATATGCACCATTGAAAAACTACTCCACAATTTTGTAAAAAAAAAGGTTTGTTAAAATAAAAAATCCCAAACAAATCTATCTACCACACATTAACAAAAGAAAATTAGATTAATTCAGAAGTACTACCTGATTCTGTATGCAAACAATAAAAACAATCGTTTTATTACAATGTTAGATATATCAGCATAATAATATATAAATATTGGTCAAGGTTACAAGCTTTTTCGAGAATAGAATTTGTTTTATTACACAAACAATATGTCATTATATTTTGGGTACTTATTTCATGAGACTTGCGCTTGCGCCGCTTCTGCTTTAGCCAGCGAAGCATACGCAGCTTTCTAACCTTGACCCAAAATACGATAAAGTAATCATACTGTATACTGTACAGCGATCACTAATCCTTTTGTAGCAAAAATAATTAGTATTTTCTACTTCCGCGTAGATAACAATTTTTACTTGGTTTATAGAGTTGTTATCATAGAGTTGTAAGAAATGGAGTGATAAAGTGTAGAAACGGTGTGATGCACACGCGGCGCGGATAGCAACCAATCAAAACAACGCTGTATTACGCGACGCAGGCAATCAGCCAATGAGAAACATTTTCATGGGAATCAGAAACGTGCGTCTGATCACCCCAATTTTTACTTCTCCATGGTTGTTTTAATAAAGAACAAGATTAAATCAAGTATGTAATGTGCCTGATATTTACCTGAGCGTACCAGTAGCCCATTCCTTGTTGATAGGGGTATGGGTACTGCGTTTGTGCACCCATCGCGGGCGGCGCCGCTGTCGCATTGTTCGTACTCTGGAATCACAAATTATACACATGTTATTGGGATACATACAAAGCGATTATCTGTACAATGAACATAATAGGTAAACAAAGTATGCAATTAGGAATATCAGTGAAGTTCATTGACTGAAACAATAGAAATTATGATAAGAACATTGCTTTGAAAATTTGTCATTATTGAATACGCAGCCACATTTAACATTTTACTTTTTGACTTGACTCATTATTTTAGTAAATAATTAAAATAGGTTAATAACTTTACTCTATTTTGATCATGTAACAAGTCATTATAATATAATTAATTTTAGTTACCAAGGGAAAAGTGACCTCATTACATTAACAAATTAAAAATTTTTCATGCATAGTGTGAATTTTATGGCAAATGTTTGGCATACAAATTGATTATTTCTACTTTTATTTGCAGTTGATGTTTGCAGGGTTAAATTGCATTTCCTCATGCCTAGTTATTGATTCAAGCAATTTTTGGAACGTTATGATCGTATATCTTCAAGCAGCAATAAGTAGTGTATTCTTTTACACCAGAAGGCCAATTCTCGTAATTTAAATTGTTCAAAATCTAGTCGCAGTCTCATCTCGGCGACCAACAAATGTCAAAAACTTGTCAAAATGTAGGGAAATTAGAAGTATTTTTGACAGATTGAGATCAGAGATCAGGAATTGCCCCTCAGAGCCAAAATGAAAGTTTGTAATGACACTTGGTCAGATGGCAAGTTTAAAACAGAATTATAGATAAAGGATAATTCAACAACAATAAATACTATTCCAACTATGGTACTGTTTTTAGAATTCACACAACTTACATACACAAACTGTCTGCTGGCAAGAATTAATCGAGTGCTCAAAAAGTGTAATTGAAACAAAGTTGTGTCTCAACTCAACCACAGCTGTTGTTTTGTTTGCATGAGTAAATGCCAATTAATTGTTTTTAGTGTGTGAGAAAGTATGCAAAAGCAACCAAAACAGTAACAGAATAAGGCCAATTTTACAACAACAGTAATATGGTGACTTTGCATTTTTGTATAAGTTGCATACTTGAGTTTTGGGCTTACTAAGTATTGATAACAATATTCTTACAATGCAATTGATAAGTATGAAGAAATAAGATCTTAATTATTCAAATAAAGATAACCTTAAACATTTATGACTGTTTTAAAAATCTTGCAGGTAATCAACAGATTCATTTAAATTGGGAAACAGGTCTTAAATGTTCTGATTTACATATTACGCAGATTGGAATTATATGCAAAAATATGTATGACTAAAAAAATTGTCTGGTATGATAATAATTACAAATGACTAACAAAAGTTTGAATGAGGAAGCCATATATATTGCCATATATCTGGAAAATTGGGAATTTTGATAGGGTAAACATATATTTTGGTAACTCCAATTCAGTAATATTACTTTTATTATTTTTCCAGCATAATAACTAACTAGTCATTTCAACAATAATTTATCAAACTTTGATGTAATACAAATTGTATCAGAGTCGATTTTGAAAAGAGGTGGTTTATATCCAATATTTGATCAATAATACTTGTCACTAACATGTTTTATTTACCAAACAATGTTTCCTGGACAAAATATGCTATGATAGATTTCCAATTGTTTCCCTACAATATTAGAGATAGTAATAATGCTTTGGGACTTATAATTTTGCAGAAACAAGCCTCAATTGGCATTTAGACCTTTTCAGAATTGACAGCGGTCTATGTTCTGCAGTTGACTGCAACAAAGCATGTTCTTAGTTCGCCAAAAGCTAGTCTACTTTCCAAATTAGGAACTGCCTATGACTGTATGGGGTCATGTACTCACTAGTTTACGCCTAGCGTATAACTATGGTTGTGTATATTGGGCATTAACCCGTTGACTGCCGTAATTACAGACACAATTAAAAAGCCATTGTGTCTCGCGTGGATCTACGTTCCGGCACATGAAGGGTTAAACAAATATTTCATGTTATGTCATAGAATTTATCACTACAGTCTACAGTACAGTCTACAGTAATATATTAGTCCAATGTGTATCTTCTTGAAACTTGAACCATTAAATAAGCTGGTTTCTTTGAAAAGCTTAATTAAGGTTTATAGTAATTACAAAATATACTAGATGTAGACTTACCGCTGCCATAGTGTTTCATAACCATAGTATGTTTTGGTACAATAAAAGTAAACTTTCATGACATATTTTTGGCCAGTTTTATGAATCTTACTTGTTTTTGACAATTGTTACACTGATGCATATGGTTTCTTCATTGTCAAATTGTTAGGTTTACCAACTTAGTCACGGAATATTTGCTGTAACATGCAAGTCTGTGCAATCTGCAAAGAAATATTAGTTACCTGCAGATTAAGTATACAAACCTGGTTATCTCCTCCTCCATTCTCTTTGCCCCAGAAACATTTAACTATATGCCCACTAATTTCTGTGTTGTGTGTTGCTTCAATGGCATGTGCCGCAGCTTCTTTAGTTGTAAACCTAATGAAGGCATAACCTTTATCCCTGAACACTCGTATGTCCTGTATCTGGCCAAACTGTGAGAATGTGTTCTGCATCAACTCCTCAGTTATAACATTGCTAGTGAATCCACCGCAGTATACCGTCGTGTTTGTCGGTGAGCTCTGATTGTAGACCTCGTCGAAAGTTGGCTGCTTTGCTCGCTTGCTGCTCGGTGCACCTTCATTTGGCTTGGACGGCGGCTTGCGCGTCGACCAGTTCGTACGTATGGAGCGGGATCCTAACCACTGCCCGTTCATTGCCTGAATAGCGGCCTCTGCATCAGCCTTCTTAACGAAAGAAACGAAAGCGTACCCTTTAGATTTGAGCGTTTGTGGGTCGCGAACTATCCGACAATTCGAAATTTCACCGAATGGCGCAAATGCCTCTCGCAATATGTGCGTTTCAATCTCTGGTGATAAATCTCCTACGAATATGTGATGATGGTTGCTGGTATCAGTCTTCGGCTGATTGCCAGGACTCGTAGCCCAGTTAACCTTCATTTCCTTGTCGAGGACCACTCGCTTGTTCATGGCGGCCAGAGCTGTAGCTGCCGCCGTGTGACTTGTAAACTCGAGAAAGGCATAGGGATCGTTGCCGGGCTCGCGGATTATCTTACAACCTTTTACTTCGCCTATTTGTCCGAACAACGTACATATGAATACTTCTGTAACACTCGCGTCCAAATTACCGACGTAGAGAGTTTTAGGATGGCTTTCGTCGCCCATATTAGCTTAAATCGTAATCTAGCGATTACTTAATTACGACTATGAACACTAATATTGAAAATAAGCGTTAATCAACGTGTTATTTCATCACATAAAACATTGGATGACGGATAAAAGAAGGAAAAATGTCGCAAACAGCGCCTAGAACTTCTCGAAAGACGTTGCTGTTGACTCGTGAAACGTTCACTTTTCGGAAACAAACGCATCTATAAACGAATTTCCGGTGGAATTGATTTGAAAAGTTGGCGGGAAGAAACTTTAATCTTATAAAGAGAACACAAAACCACACGAAAATAAATTCGGGTGTAAAAATTGTTTACTTTACAATAATAGCGAGGTTTATTTTAATTTTATAAATTAAATAAATCCTAAAATGTAATGTGCAATTCGAAGACATAGACAATGTAAACTTATGTTCATAGACTTTATGCAAAACTTTTCCGGAAACGAGTGTCAGTTGAAAGTCTATGACTCATCATAAAGTGCGCTTTCGATTACACACAATTTTGAGTATTTCTTTGTTCCTATTGGTCGTAATATGCAAGTTGTCATATTTAACCAATAGCGGAATGTTCAGTGTTTTTAAATTGTGAAGGCATTTCATCATAGACAAACCAGTAAGAAAAAGTATACAAACATTTTGTTACGGTATAAAAATAATTGTACTTTCAATTAAAAGCACACTTTCAATTAAATTGACACGCATTACATTCAATTCTATATAATATTTATTTAATGATATATTACATTTATGAAACTTACCTTTTCAAAGGAAACTAATCCATCTATCTATAATTTAATCATTCTATAAATACTTGTTCCATTAACTGTATTTGTAGTGTCAGAGTGTGTTTTGAAATTATATAAAATTGGTTTTTAAAAATGTATGTGTAATTATTATGAAATATAGGAAATAAATAAACCCATGATATTTATAATTGGTAACATTGTCTTTTTTTTGACAGATCACGAACGACAAGTTGGGTTGTCGCACGATGTAAAGTTTTTTTATTATTAAAAAATCACAAATTAAAGTTTGTGTAAATGAATTAAGTAACGATACTAGACACCAAAGTGTTTAAAATATCGTTGTTTTTCTATAAAATCTCATACCCAAAGTTGTAATCGTGCGAGGTTAGAACCGCTTGTCAAGTACACGTATGCAGCTATGTTACTAATGTTCAGTTATTGTGATTTTTGAGTGAAATGACGTGAAAAAAGCCCGCAGACAACATAAGAGAAACAATGTTGCCCCTTACGCAAAAGGACACGCGGCTTCCGCGCGGAACTGTTGGTGGAATACGTGAAAAGGTTGCAAATTGGATGAGACTAATTTATTCTGATAAAAATTCGAGGAATTTATTCATGTTCCTTATTCTAAATTTGTCTTTTGCGTTTGTTGAGTTATTTTATGGTGTTTGGACGAATAGTTTAGGTAAGTTCGCAAAAAAACATTTTCATCAATAATTTTATCATGTTTTTTCCTTTAAGAATTTCGTAGCATATTGTGTACTCTTATGATACTGATTTGTGTTTATTTTGTTTGTAGGTTTAATTTCTGATGCATTCCACATGTTCTTTGATTGTACGGGGCTGGTGGCAGGTCTGGCGGCATCCTTAGTGTCGAAATGGCGCGCAAATGAACGATTTTCTTATGGCTATGCACGTGCTGAAGTGCTGGCTGGTTTTGTAAATGGATTGTTCCTGTTATTTATAGCATTTTTCATCATGAGCGAGGCTGTGGAAAGAGCTATCGAGCCACCCGAGGTAAATACTCAGTTTTGCTTACTTTCTTCTGTAATTGGCCTTATAAGTATACCTCAACTACCACACAACTAACTTTTTATTCATATATTGCTTGGAATATTGTATTGTGTTCTTATCCAGTATGATTCTGTTTTTTTTTTTTACTAACTAGGTATTTGAGTTGTATATAATCAATAAATACTGACCTATTACAATATTATAAAAACAACGTTACAATACACAATACAATACATATACACACACACAATACAATTACAATATATTATTAAAACAACGTTTTTCTTTCGATCAGGTTTAAACCACTGACCCAGTTATTGAATTAAGAACCCAACTGATAGAGAAATGCAGTTCTTTATACAAAAATGACAGCTTAGTTCGGTGCTAAGTTGTTATTTAAGAACTTTGCCTAAATCGAAATAAAGTTCAAAATTCAAGTACTGGCTCAATAGTTTAGGCTAGAACTAAAGTTAGGTTTTGTTTTGTAATAAGGCAGTATAGGTTCAAAAGATACAAAATCAAACAAAGTTAGTTATTTTCTATTCCCTTAATTTCTGTCAAGCCATTTTAAAATTACATTAATTAAGTGAAAAAAAGAAATTTCAAAACTTAACTAAAACTCCACCTAAATTGGTATAAACAAAACATTCATATTGATTCCTTTCAGTTTTTGTATGGCCGGAGTCACACATCATTACTAAGGCATAAATTGTACGGATTATGTGTTTCTCCAGCTCCTGTGATTCCTTTTGGCTTTACTGTAATTGGCTAAAAAGAGCCATTGTTATGGAATCAGTTATGCAACCAATTTTATCTTTCAATGATAATATTTTATTAAAAGTTAAACTTATCTTTTATGATTTATCTACATTATTGCTTGGCATGATAAGTTCATAACTTTACAACATCTACTGTTTTATATTGTGTAACTTACATTTACTTAGCTTCCTTATCTTAAATCAATATAACTTTTTCATGTAGGTTTATGTATATTTATTTAACCCGTTGATTGCCGTAATGACAGACACAATTAAAAAGCCATTGTGTCTCATGTGAAGGGTTAAAAGTCATTAAAATAGTCATACTCAGGTGGTCAACTCCGAAGTGCAAAGTGCGAATGTTCGGATCGGACCGACACATGGCCGAACCGAAAAGTAACTTCGTAGCAGGAAACGGCTGAACATTCGGGCGATACTACTACTGAGTAGACCCCCAGGTTTGGCACAGTTTAACCTTAAAAAATACCTGCATATTGAATTGAAGATTGAATTCTTCAATCAACTCAGCCTATTGCAGTCCACTACTGGACATAGGCCTCTCCCAGGCTGCGCCACAACACCCTGGCGTCCGCCTCCTGCATCCATGCTGCTGCATTATGCTTCTGTCCCAGCCACTTTCTTACCTAACCTTTTATTTATTCACCTGGTGACTTGGAGTTTGGATTTGCATCGTCTAGTTGATGTTTAGGGCAATGCTCTCGACCGTTGTTAACTGGGGAAATGTGAGTGGTCTATTGGTGCACCTCTGCCTAACTCTTTGCGGAACACAGGTGTGATGTTGTTTATGTTATGTTTATGTCTTATAACATTTTGTGATTCTTAGGGCTGATTTTTCCAACCCCAGACAAATTTATCGGAGGAATGATTTTGAACTTTTGACAGTTCTTCCGTTCAAAAACTGTCAGACGTCAATTTTATTCCATGAATAAAAGTTATCTGTTGATTGAACAATCAGCCCTTAATTCTATAAAACACAGCCCCTAAATCCCTTCATTGCTTTCCTGTTTAAAATGGGGAGAAGTGGCGCAAAAAACTTCCAAGCAACACATTTCATGTTTTGATATAATAAAATATATCATAGGTACATTCGCCATTACTGTAGCTTCCCTTTATTGAAAGCATTTTCGTAATTGGATCAGTAGTTCAGAAGATTACCCCCTATTAATCAAAATGTACAAGAAAGTATAAAATAAAGGTCAAGGTCAAGGGAAATAATGGTTTATGTAGTAGTGAGCCAGTCTTAAGTTCACAAGGTAACTAAGCGAGAAAAGTAGAAATTACTTTGTATAAATGCATAACATTTCAATTGTTTTACATACTTCCTTGTGATATTGATAAGATCAATCACAAGTCACACAATACACAACCTTAATACAATCACAATAAGATCTAAAGTAGATTTTATAGTAAAATGTCTTTTATAATATCAGCAGAACTAATCAGCTTTATGGTCCCATTGACTTAAGCAAAACAATAAATCTTTGAAACTATGTGTTATTGAAGAAAAACTTTATTTTTCAATTATTACATAACGCTTATAAAATACCTAAGGCTTTGAGAACCTAGTAATGTACCACCTAAATATAGAAAACTTATTTCAGCAAGGCCTTTTATGTATTAACTAGTTTCTGCCAGCGACTTAATTTTCGTGGAAGTCGTGAGATACTCTATTATACTAATTAACAGCTACATTTTCCACACGCGCTATTTATTAGATACCTGCTACATTTTCCCTAGGCGCTCCTTAGTGACTTTTTTTTTTACTTGGCTCATAAGGGTCCAGACCCTTAGAAGAAGAAGAAGAAAGATGATGAAGAGTTTGTTTGTTTGAATGCGCTTATCTCTGGAGATTAGCGCATTCAAACAAACAAACTCTTCAGCTTTATTCTGATGTAGATTACTAAGGTGCATTATCGGTCGAGTGTACCTACTATAATAATTGCACCTCTGCCTAACCCTTCGCGGAATACAGGCGTGATGTTTTGTTACTTATGTTATTTTTTAATAATTAACTTACTCATATTATTTTAAATTTTGAAATTAATTAACAGTCTAGAAATAAAACTAAAATAAATAGACACTATTATTTATTGAAATTATTTTGATAGTCATTACTACCATATAATAGTCCAAAAATCATTTATAAAAAGTAAATTCATGAACGAAGGTATTTGACCTCAATATGTGATCTGAAATGCAACCATTCAGCCAACAAAATCAATACATAATCACCGAAAAATATACTACTGTAAACCAACTTTCACCCTACCTCGTCACACGATTTTCAACACAGCATCATTTTAATAGTGTTGACATTCAGTTGGCAAACAATTCTGACGAGAAGGCACGTATTTTATAAGTGTTACCAACAGTTTATTGTCATAAATAACCGTATCGTTGCAGCATCGTAACAGGGCTTATTGTATGGTGTGGTCTTGACTTTATATATATGTGAAAATAAAACAACATGGAACCACTTGGGAATGTCGTAGTATATGTATTTAATTTGTCAACTCGGGCTGTTACGGTCCATTGCTCAATACGGTAAAGGCTCTTTCCCAAGTTAGGCCTCAACACCCAGTTCTCTGCTTTAAAAAATCTCCCGTTCGGTCGAAGCACGTCGTTCCATCTTCCCATCTGGCCGTTCGCCGGTCTCGCAGTTTTTTCTGTAGGTCTTACAAATAATATTTATTTCGTGCGGGAACCAACCCGAGGCACTTAGCTCAGCAGGTAATCGCTCAGCCACTGCACCAACCATGCGACAAAATGAGCAATTCACACAATGAAACCTCATATTTATTGTTTCTCTTTGGCACGTTCTGAATGCATGAAATGCCCTTGAGCTAATATCATCATTCATTCTCTCGACCTTATTGCCAATTTCTTTGGGGTCAGAATCGAATACTCTTTATTATGTAAACCATAAAAAGAAGGGTCGGTCGTGTCGCATCACGGTAGTCACCTCGTTTCTACCCATATAATCTTTCACACAGCCCGTCCACCGTTTCTTTGGCCTTCCCCTACTCTAACAATACCGGACCAGTATTAACTCACCTGTTTCCTGGTGTTTTATACTTTCGTCCTCTACTCCGCTCCTTCGCTAAATGCAATTGCGTGCGAAACCAAAGGTCAAGGTTGTAATCTTACTTATATTAATAAAAACAGTGACGTGACGAGACAAACTTACTGAACTCCAAATCTAGGGTCAGTCAAGGCAGGGTAATCCCTGGTCGATATATATGTTATTATTATTAATATGGTCCCGGCCCCCGGGGATTACCGATTACCTACTTTATTACGTCAAAATTTAGGTCGAAAACTGATTGCCATCGCAATGCAGTCTATCTAGATAGTAGGATGCACATTGCAGTGGATCAGTACCTATAGGGTGATCTAATGCCCAATCAGCTAACTGCACAAAGTTAGATGCGCTTGAACATGCATAGTTACCAAATTATTTCGAACGTCACGGATAGAAAAACGGACATCTTGATTGGTTGTTTTTAACAGACTTCAAAAAGGAGGTTCTCAATTAGACTGTATTTTTTTTTTTATATGAGTAGTTATATGTTACGCGATATCTCCGACAATTTGTGGATCGATTTCGAACATTCTTTTTTTAATGGATAGTGTTATACGAATTTGAGTGTAGGGTAGGTACAACTAGAAAGAGAAAATACTTTTTTACAAAAAAAAAAAACGTCTTCAAAAAATACATGACAAAGTGAAAATTAACTTTACATTCAGAAGTCGGTGTCGTTGCTTCCACGTTTTCATTTTTTGCCACCGACTTCTGACTATTTTTCACTTTGTCGTGTTTTTTTTGCGTAATAATAATTATATTATTTAAAACTAAGTACATACACGTGAATGCCAATCAGAAAAGGTTAAAAACAACAATGCATGATAACACCTCACGTATTGTTTACTTAAGTAAGCGTTCTGTTCAGGAAATACCTATCTTCGATAAAATATGTCTGTTGACTTGCAGCAGTTGCAGCTGATACAACACTTTTAATTACGGATAGGTACCTATTTTTATTTGTAACTTAGTCATTAAATGAATCTTCGCCAATTTTACACATGTCTACCTCATGCCCCATTATCTACCTCTACATTATTATACAGGACTAGCTGCGCCCCGCGGTTTCACCCGCATAAGCTTCGATCCCGTGGGAATATCGGGATATAAAGTATCCTATGTGTTAATCCTGGTTATATCTGCGTGTCAAATTTCATCCAAATCCGTTCAGTCGTTTTTGCGTGAAAGAGTAACAAACATCCATCCATCCATACAAACTTTCGCGTTTATAATATTAGTAGGTAGTAGGATGTATCAGAAAGTTGTGGTCAAACTGAACAAATTTCTCCATGGTACCAACATCGTAATCGCGAAAAAATTATCAGCCGTAGTAAACATTTGCGTCGCGTAGGTATTGAAGTTTTGTATGGGACTGTTAATATTTTTTTCTGATATAGGTAAGTATGATGAAATAAATTACCTATCCCAGTTGGCCTAACATTTGACCGGCCAACATTCAACTTAGGTAGGTACCTCTTTCCTCTTTGCCTCTTTCCTGGAAGTGCCATCGCCCAGCTTGCATTATTTTGGTATTTATTTTTTAAATATCGCATTATTATGCTGAGATAGGAGCCTTTTTAGCCTCGTGCATGTCTTTTTTGGTTTATTTTTTTTTTCTGTAGTTTTAGTGTAACTTTGTTAGTTTTTAAATGCTCCTTTTTTACGTTTTGTATTTCCTGTGTCGCAAATAAAAAAAGTCTTTAAACAGAAACAGTAAACGGTAGATTTCAGAATATTTTTCGGCTTCACATTAATTAGATAAAGATCGTTTAACAAGATAACTACTTTCACTGGAACATGTCAGCACGTGCCTATATTTTCGAGGTCTGACGTGATACAGATAAGCCCTATCCTTTAGTTTAGGGCACGTGTTTGAATATCAGTGCATTAGTGTCATAACTTATCGCTTGATTAGAAACTCAACTGGAACCACGTTTGTCTGGTGTACGTCATCATTTGTTTCGAGTAGAGTAAATAATGATTATTACTGACTGTTATCAGAAGAGCTTGTTTTTCTGTGCCTGTAAAAATAGTGGAAAATCTCCCTGTGAAAAGGCTTTTCCGGGAAAGTACCGCCATCATGCTTATTTTTGCCATGTTGTGGATTAGAGTCCGTATGCGTGTGAGAAAAATTAAAGGGCCATGTGTTGCAGTTGGCAACACATGGTGAAGTACAGACGCCAGCAGGTCAAGCTCCCCGAAACTGTCAAATTTTCCCAATCAGCCTTGAACCTAATGGTTTAGCGATAAAGTTGAAAATCTATTAAATAAATTTGTAGTAGCTTGATGTGCTGGCCTCTGTACCTTGATTTTTTTCTGTTATTTTGACTGCTTGTAACATCAATAAAATTATCATGCAATGCATGATATCTCAAAAAGGTCCAAAATCATCTCAACCACCTCGGTTTCCCCACAACTCTCTAATAAAGCAGTTGATAAAAATAAATTGAATCATAATCCATTCTGCAATCTTATCAATTGCTTATTATGATTTAATAGAACTTCAACTCAGACACAGGATGACATCCTGTGTCTGAGTTGAAGTTCTTGAAGAGTACATACATTGTATGTACTCTTAATTCTTTGTAGTACAGAGTAGGTACCACGGAGCAAATACAAATACTTTGTATTTGCTCCGTGGTAGGTACAATGCTATATCCTTTCTTTAGTTTGTTAAACTTTCAATCCTTGAGTTATGGGTCTCAAGGTAGGGTTATCTAGACTAGAAATTATATGCATACAAAATTAGAGACACGCCCTCATTTTCTTATTCAACCACCTCCAGATAAGTTTCGGTTACCTTATTTGGCAGATACCTAACAAAAGATTCTGTTCTAATTTTGAAGCGAGACTGAAACAAGCTCCTATTTATGTTATCTATATATTTAAACACCAACCCGCACTGGGCCCGCGTGGTGGATTATGGCCCACTCCCTCTCACAGAAAGGAGGCCTGTGTCCCAGCAGTGGGAACATTATAGGCTGATAAGGATGATATATTTAAAAGGAGAAACTGAATGATTGACATGTCAGCGCACAGGCGAAATTACTGGGAATTCTGGGTTTTTTTTGAAGAGAAAACTGCTTTAGCGGCGTTGTGCACTTTTGTTGTGATGGGTAAAAAATGTTAAACTCGCGTCAGGACACGTGACCTGATCGAAAATTCGTAAGACAAAATATCAAAAATGCGCAACGTTAATATTCAAGGTTTCACTTCTGGCGGAAATCCCGGAGTACAACCCGTTTTTTTTTTGAAAATTCGTTCTTAAAAAGGGGTACTTAATTCAGTTTTTAGGGGATAATTTCAAGTCAAAAATATATAAGTACCTTACAAAAACTAAAAATTCAATGACAAACCAAAAGTTTAAAGATTTTTTTTAAATAATTTTGTTCCTTTGATCAATAAACTTGACTCGAACGAACACCTACTTATCTAAATAAATATTATAGATCATAATCATTAATTTTCTAAAACTACCTTTTAATGGGTGTTAATTGGGGGTAGAATTTTATAGGGAAAATACGAAATATTTGCGGACAAACGCACTTTCTTTTGAATTTCCCAAAAACCTTTACCTATGCCACGAACATGTTTACTTTAATACGTAAACCTGTGGTTTTCTTTTAGTTAGTCCTGAGTAACTAGTGTTTTAACACTTGATTTCAGTTTACAGCGAGTATTTAATTGCCTAATTAATCACACGAATAGTGAAATCAAACAGCTACTATTGAAGCGATGACTATCAATGTCAAATGAAATTGATTTAGCGAGAACTACCTACAAACAGCTTATCACATCGGTAATAATTGCTGCCTACCAACTCTGAAATTGATGGCAACATTGGACTAAAGTGCAATTTTATTGCCAATTACTGTAAAATCACCTGTTTTTAGAATTGTATTGCCATTATAAAACTATAGTTACAAATATTTTTATATTTTTCAGGTGAAACACGAACGCCTGCTGTTGGTATCGATCCTGGGCTTCTTAGTAAACATGGTGGGCATATACGCGTTCCACCATGGACATGGGCACGGCCATGGTGGACACGGCCACTCCCACGGCGGCGGCGGCGGCGGCCATGGTCATTCACACAACAGCCATGGACACTCCCACGATGAAGACACCGAGGCTCCCACCGGGGCAGGCTCCGCTATCATGCGGGGCGTCTTCCTCCACGTCCTAGCCGACACGTTAGGATCAGTTGGTGTCATCATCTCGGCCATCCTCATGAGAACGTTCGGCTGGATGAGAGCCGACCCCATCTGCTCCATGGCTATAGCCCTCCTTATAGCCGCGAGTGTGGTACCTTTAGTGCGTGACTCTGCGGGCGTGCTCATGCAACGGACTCCCACATCACTGGAGCGCGCGCTACCTAACTTATACACGCGTGTGGTCGGCCTGGCCGGCGTGCACGCGGTCCACGAACCGCACTTCTGGACCCTGTGCAGTGACGTCCACGTGGGTGCGCTTAAAATCGAAGTGGCGAAGGAAGTGGACCCTAGGTACGTGACGGAGCACACGTCGCGGATCTTCCGCGAGGCAGGCGTCAAACACCTTACGGTGCAACTCGACTATTACCCCCTCTGATGATCACAAACATACACATGACCACGCAGTGGCAAAGTGTCTTGTATATAAGGAGAATAAGTTAATTAAATGTACTGTGCAGTTATGATTTCGGTGGGATGATCGTAAATTTCAATTTTTGTATGATTTATTATGTTGTGTTGAAGAAATTCCTTCTTCTTTTTACTATTCACATTTCCATAAAATTTTAATTGAATACAAATTGTATTGCCTTTGAAATTACCTGCTTGAAAAGTATTGGTTTAGTGTATATTAGCATAAATTGTATGTTACTATGGAGTATAACACATATTTTTATATTATATTTTACCTTTGTATTTATTTTTATTTGTATTTTAACATTCCAATTGATTAATCGATCGTGGAACTTCGTCACTTGGTTACTTTGAAAACTGATAAAATAAATATGAATTAGCGACATCTATGTGTTAGGGGCTAGATGTGCTGTTGTGTTGTTGAAGCAATGTGTTCTGTTCTGTTCAAAATTGTATTTCAATCAATGCATCACAAACACGTTAGCATCTCACTTTTCGAACAGCGCGTCTCGTACTTGAGAACATAGATATCCTGAATAGTGCCCTATAATGTTATGAAACAAATTATGAAATTAGAAAATTTATAGTTAATTTAACATTAAAGTATTTTTAGATTTTTCTAAAAATGTACATAGCTACTTGGGCTTGCTCTAACTTTGTTTTAAATTGTGTAAATTTATCATTTAATTTAATAAATCGAACATAAACTGCTTGGGGTTGTTCTTACCCCGCATTGGAAGGCGAGCATAAAGTAAAATAGTGGAATCGAAAAAAAAAAAAGTGCATTTAGACGATTCCTCAAATTGAACATTTTAGCATCCATGACCCAACATATTTGTATATTGAAAAGTTTTATAGAAAGGCCACAAAATATATTTCGGCTTAGGATATAATATCAGGGATTTGGCTGTACTATGTATAGTACTACAATAGATAATACTCTATGTGATAGAATCACAGTGTACATTTACAAACTGTTTTTCGTTTTTAATGCTTAGGTGGAAGGCATAAAGCTTGCGTTACATTAGCAGAGAAAACTAAAGGCCATAGGTACGCCTGACCCCGCGTTTACACCCATATACAAGTTGTACTTGTTCATTAGAAACTTGTATAAAACATCTTTCATACAATGATTGACATTGTTTCAGACATGTATTGTTAGCTACATAATTATCTTTGTGACAAGTTTTGTATAAAACTAGTCTTTAAAACTTGTTTTAGGTGTAAACGAAAACAGTAGACAACATGAAGAATACTAAATGAGATTAGGCCTATCTTCTAATTGTTAAAATCCGCTCTCTGCTGCCATTCTAAGCTTTCTGCCCGACGCAAGCTTATTAATTAATTATTCCTGTTGTATAAAGCCCACCATGTTACTTCTTTGCCTCGCTATTAAATATGATAATCTACGATTCTTATAGAATGTCAACGTGGCTAAAAAAAAAATTTGAGAATATACCCAATTCTGTAGACACCCGACCGACGTAAACTAAATGTTTTTATCATCAGGTCCAATATGAAAGAGAAGGTAGAAAATTACAAATAAGGTTACATTTAAAAAAGCAAGACAACTCTCAATAACCAGTCTTACAAAATGTAGTTCCAAAAATGAACCAAGCTTTCTCTCTTTTGTTTCACCTGCGAGAAAGAGTAAGAAATATTAGTTTTTATGTGTTACTAGCCGACCCGGCAAACGTTGTTTTGCCATATAAATTATTTCTACCTGCCCGGCGCTACTTCGTTCGCGTGGTGTCCTACCCCTACCCTACTCTTACCCCTTTAAGTAACTAAAAGTATTAAATAAAAAAAAGTATCCTATGTCCGTCTCCTGGTTCTAAGCTATCTCCCCGCCAATTTTCAGCCAAATCGGTTCAGCCGTTCTTGAGTTATAAATAGTTTATCTAACACGACTTTCTTTTATATTTATAGATTACATTGACCGCTTGAATCGTAGATTATCATTTTAGAAGAGGGGAGGTAACTCCTAGTGTTCTGTTTTTATATTACAAGAATGTAAAGGTACAATGTTTTGTAAAACTACTCTTCCAATGAGTGAGATTTGTATTTACCCTACGAAAATCCGATTAAATCAGTTTCTACGAGATTAAACATAAGTTACCGAACTTTCTCGACTTTTATTTTACTTTTAACCTGCATGTTATACCTCTACCCTCCATATTTGCATGTAAGCGCTCAACGGTTTCCACGATTATATTTACTGTCGTTTGGAGTGTATTTTTCTAATGAACAATAGCTGGTTCATAATAATTATGAATTTGTTAATAATAGTGAAAACATTGTCGGTTGTTAAAAAAGACACTCTGTCGAATGCTTGAGCGCATTAACATCTCGAATTTTTGTGTGTTGATTAACCATTCAGAAACCAGGTGTAAGTAACCCTTCTGTGCAAATGATGTTTACAGAAGCCCAAGTTAGTGTGGAGTTATGAATCCACATCATTAAAAATGATTTTTAAGTCTGTTTACATTAATAAAACAAAACATTATTTCAAATATATTATTTACCACATTCGTAAACAGACAAGAACGCAATCATTTACAACAAAATCATTAAATAATAAATCTGTATTAAGTATTCCAAAAAATTTATTATTTTAAATATAAAGTAATATAAGATCTATTCTCGCGGTTATAGTGGCCTGCGGGGTGTTGGATGAACTGCTTCAACATTTCATTATCACTAGGGATTTGATCGAATTCAGTGTTGCCAGTTTATGATTTGAATTCTACTACGTGCCTGTCAGAATTTAGTTAGACATCATATTTACATCTTTTGTTGCCATGAAAAAAAAAGGAATACTTTGAAATAAAGAAACCATGTCATCTTATAGCGAACTTCTAACTCATGTGCCCGCACGCAACTCCAGCCGCGGCTAAATATTTATTGTGCTATTCAATGAGCTTTTTGGCCTTGAAGTACCGACGAAGGTAGAGAACCTGCCACGTGGCGAGACCCAGGAGACATGCCATTGAGAATAAGCTGAAGAATAGAACTCTGTTGTTTGTGGACTCTGAAACAAAATGACAATGGAAACTAAAATCAAATTATAATTATGTTTGTTAGTATATTTCATGAAGTTGATGACATTCAAGTGGAAACTAGACTTCATAAAAACGAATACGAATGTTTTGCGAATTTGATCTTTAGTAACTACTAGAACTGTCAATGTCAAAACGGGCCTTTTATTTTTTGACAACTTTAGTAACCACATGCTTATAAGAAAAACCGTCAATATCTTTTCTACCATTCGCAAGGACCAAAAATTAAGAAACGAATTACTCAACTCGAAATATTGGTCCTTTGGTCCACCTAACCAACCCTCGTCTTTGATCCTTGCTATAAAGTAATTAATAATTACCATTGGTGTCTCTCATCTCCTCCTCTCGCTTCCTCATCAAGGTAAAGTCTTGGACGATGGCTTCTGATAGATCCTCTAATCTCTTCAGTTCTAGTTCCATGGGCTTCAGCTTGGCGGCTTCACCAATCTGAATACGAAAGAGGTTTGTATGAATAGTTTTATCTTTATTCTTTTTAGGAGGACAGTGAAGAAAGGATTCGATTTTGGTGAGGGGTTTTGAGAAAGTTTTAATGCGTATTTTCGGGCAGGGTATTTTTTCGAGGGTTTAAAGAAGTGGGTGGACGGAAAAGATGGTTTAATCTTAGTGAACCATCAAATGGGTGTGGGGTAATTTAATCTACCTATTTAATTTTTATTAGATTTAATCAATATGCCTGCGGGATAATTGCGTAACACATTAACAGTAGGAATGGGTTTCATTTTGACAGTTAAACAACATTCATTGCGTTATTTACGTTGTTGAGTAGACACATTTTTCGAACATATTATGAAGCAATGGATTAGCAATATATGTACTTCAAAATGATTCAGTTGGATTGATAGTGTGTTACGCAATTAGGTACTGCTGGTGCTGGTTCACTGCACCCTTTATGCAACAGATATTACAGGTTAATCAAAGAAAAACATACAAAACAACACGCATTAGTACTAGACCCTTGAGCATTTGTTAACAATATTGATTTATAAAAATAAAATATTATTTGCCATTGTTACTGTCCAATCCATGTTTGCCTGGAAGAGATGGCAGAAAACGATAAGGCCGCCCATTCTATATTTTAGTGTAAATTTTTTTGTTATGTATTTTTGTGGTGTACAGACGCCAGCAGGTCAAGCTACCCGAAACTGTCAAATTTTCTCAATCAACATTGAACCTTAATAATTTTGTGATAAAGTTGAAAATCTATTAAAGAAATTTGACAGATTGTAGTAGCTTGATGTGCTGGCGTCTGTACAATAAGGATATAATATTAATAAATATTTTTTTGGTTATATTTGTAAAGGGTCTCTATACATATTTGTAAATGGTGCTTTAGAATTGAATGAAACTTGACTGAACATTGCTAAATGTTTACTGGCGACACGTTTGGATATGCGCATGGTTTTAAAATTACCTACAGAGGTGTACCAGGTATTCAGCTGCATCTGGTTAGACTGGAAGCCGACCCCAACATAGTTGGGAAAAGGCTAGGCAGATGATGAGGTATAGGTACCAATGAATAGACAGACTTGACATTAAGATAAATACAAAAGAGTGGCAGTGGGAAAAAGTATTTACATTTCAGGATAGTCTTCTTCGATCTATCTGAGCCGGCGGCGCTATTTTCCTAGATAGTTCAATAATATTATCATTATACATGCTTCACAACCACAAATTTGTTAGTCACACATAAAGCCCACACATTATTACCCAAGTGTTCTGGAGAAGTGTGGATGGTAGTAGAGTCACCGATAATCAAGAAAATATATTAAAATACATACATTTTTAAAGAGGTCTAACAAAGTTTTACTTCAAGGTGAGGGTGAATGTTTGAAAATGTTGCCATATTTTTAAATTAAAGTTACCCAAAAATATTGTTGCCAGCTATAAAATTGGTGATCTAAATAAAATAATCCTATATATTAGTAAGTGATCTAGAGTAGAAAACTAATAAGAAGTTCCAATTTTATTCATAAAAGAGTTAGAAAGAATACTTACGCCTTCATAATTTTTGGCTTCTATTCCAATTTTGATATCCAACATCACATCTTGGGTGACGCCACGGCGTTCTGAAATAGAATTTATGATTTGTATGAAAAAAGGGTGAAATGCGACAGGCCTATTAAATGTCGAGGTACAGCTGGCTAAACATGAAAGGCTACCTATAAAAAAAAATGTTTAATTATAAGTAAAGTAGTAAAAACATGGCACCTTATTTCTACACAATATTAATCCATTTTAAGATTATCAATAATGACGCAACTAATATGCAGCTGTGCTATCTACAAACAGGATAGCAGATATTTACTTTATTATATAAACTTTACCATGGCCATTTATCTTTTGTATTCATTCATACTACAGAGTAAAGTTGTAGCCAATCCCTACTGATATAAAAAGTTTTACACATTTATCACCCGCGAACTGAGCCGACAGACATTGTCCTGTCCTAATTTCAATCATTCATACAAAATCCCAATAGAAAATGCACATTCTGTTTTCCCCAAACTTTCCGGCAACTTTTAAAATTTTTCTTTCAGTAAAAACATGAATTGGACTATTACGGACATTTTAAAACCAAAATTTGCCAAATGGGTCCAACCGTTCTGAAGTGATGCGCTTACTAAAGAACAGCATTTCATTTTTATTATATAGAAGACTATGTTGAATTTTAACATACAATGAGACACCATTCCATTCTCTGGACAAATACCTAAGATACCTTTTGTATGAGTAAAAGGTTCGATAGGGATCCACTTAAATATACCGCAGGAGCAATTCTCGTAATTTTAAGAACATTCACAGTCTGTTTCCCTACATTTTTGACATGTTTTTGTCATTGTTTGTTGCTGAAATAAGATTGCGACTAGATTTTGAATGTTTCCAATTATGGAAATTGGTGTTCAGATAGCTAAATAATTTCATTTTCATTCTCCTGCTCTTATCCTAATTTATTTGGGGTCGGCGGAACATGTATTTTTCTTCCATTCTTCTCTATTAGTCGTCATCACGGTAGCCACCCCCTTTCTAACCATATAACCATTGAAACACTGCATCCATTGTTTCTTTGGTCTTCCCCTACTCTTATAGCCA
Organism: Apamea crenata; assembly: GCA_949629185.1. Lineage (NCBI taxonomy): Eukaryota > Metazoa > Arthropoda > Insecta > Lepidoptera > Noctuidae > Apamea > Apamea crenata. Next base: position 14,453,490 of record OX451371.1, read on the forward strand.
TCAATATTCATCATACTCAAAACTTTACTCACGACATTTTCGTCATTACTATGTAACACATGCCCATACCATGGCAACCGAACAGCAACACAACAGTTCTCAGGTAGTTTTCAGTTACCGGTGCCACTTTCAGACTTGCTCTTATATACTCTTTTCTTATTGTATCCATCCATGTAACACCACACATCCCTCTTATTCTCATCTCATCTTGTTCTCAGCTGCATGAAATTACCTTTCATTTATCCCTTTTGCGGCCCACCATTAGGATCCATACGAGACAACATAGCATGATCGTTCTATGATGTTCTCACTGCTGGGACTTGGGCCTCCTTCTTGGTGAGAGGGAGTGGACTGTAATCCACCTTGAGGGCCCAGTGCGGATTGGTACAAGACATTGATTTATATCAGGTAGCTCTTTAGCTCCCTACACACTACCACATATAATTCCAGGCACCGCAAGCAGGGCTCTAATATTAGCAAACATAATTCCAGGCTAAAACTAAAATTTCGAAGCTACAAATGGTTCTCTTACCTGGTGGAACTTTTGATATGAAGCACACTTCAAATGTGTCGTATGTTTCTGTCACAAATGTGAACTTCCCTTTGGTTATGGAATCTCTCTGTGATAATATGTGGTCTTTGGAGTCGCGAATCTGAAAGGAATGAAGAATAATGTTAAAGAACAGTTTTACATCAATTTGGAAACGAGGCATTATTTTGTCAGCTACACTTGTTTCAAGTCCAGTTTAGTAGGAAATATAGAATGAGTGATTTGGGTATGTAAATGATACAACTGTATGATTTACAGGATTATATAGAAGGATTTTCCTTATCATATATAGCTTCTGCCTGCGTTGTAGTCCCATAAAACATACCCTATGACACTCGGCACTAGTGTCGCTTTTTGCCAGAAGAGTTTTCGAAATTGGATGGAAGCTTTACCGCTTTATAAATTATTAGAATAAAGTGCAGATGAGATGAGTAAAGCCCTATCTCATAAACTGGCAGACCATACCGTTAGTAAGTTCTGGATGTTTCAAGTTCAGTTTGGAAGGGCTATTATGATCCATACCAATAACCAAGATTCAATTTAAACTTCAAGCTACAAGTTGCTGTTCTTTCTGTTCCAAGATCTGCTTTATTTTATTTTGTTACCTATAGTACGAATCATTTGATCTGACTTGGCTTCCATACATCCTTTTTGGGTAACCACTGAAAATCAGCGCTGTGCTGTGGGTCCCCTTTTTTTCCTTATTATTAGATTAATTATCTTTTTGTATGCTCAGTTGCTTATCAGTAACACAGCTACACTCAATTAGTATCAATGGAGAATTTGTAAAGTTAATTATTTTATTTAACACTTCAATGTTTATGCCAGATAAGCATAGTAGGTACCAATATTCTATGTTGGTGGCGATTGCTCATACTTATACAATTGGCAATCCACTGGTTGTGATACTCTTGAATATCCTCTAATTGTTCATGCAATTATATGTCAACAATAGTTATCTTAAGAAATAAGCATAGGTATATTCTATGTAGGGAAGGGGGTATCAATAAACTACTGACTTGCTGAGAGCTGTCTTGAAATGAAACATCTGTGTCACCAATATTTTTAGATTAGATACAAGATTAGACCACTCTCAATTGATTTTTTATTAAAGATAAAACTAAAATTCTTTTTACAGTGTTACAACATGACAAATGTTCGCGTTTACCGTTACACCAGTGCCGTATGGGCGGTGGAATTTTGCCAAGAAAAATGATCTTTATAACTTACGACATAGTCGACTCTCTGTCCGGCAACCTCTGTGACTTCGTATTCTCCTGCCACGAGCACGTTAGCATGCAGTTCTTCCTTCAAACACTTCTGTGTGTTGGGCGCGAGGTTCCACATAATAGCGTTCGTGCCGTGCCATAATACACTCAAAATAAACACGAGATATTGCACCTCCATGTTTTTAATTGATAATTTATGTCTCTATCGCGATAATTCAGTCACAATTCATAACATAAAGAACTGAAAACAAACATATTCTATGTCAAAAAGACCGATGAGTTGGCCCGAAATGAGAAACGTCGTCGGCTTTTAGGCAAAAGTTGCCAGGTTATGTTACACGTCAGTAAACGTATTTTTAAAAAATGACAAAAACCGTTCGCAAGTAATAAGTTCTGCTAAATAAATGGACCGATGTAAAGGAATTATCATGATTTTCGATAAAAACTTGCATTTTGTTTGCTGTACAAATTCAATGGGAAGTTTCTCTCCAATTTGCAATCAATTTCCAATTAACAAACTGCAAATATAACTCTGCGTTGAATGGAAAAGTGAGATTATTTATGTATTGCCATTTAAGATAAAATTGCTAGATTTATGTATTTTATAAATGCACTATTTATCGTTACGCTTCATAAATGGTGTATTCATTCTAATAATATGGCTGAACTTATAAATTTTAAGTTAAAATTCAATAAATTTTATTAATCGCTTTTTCTTCAAATGTTATTAAAAGTATTATACTCAATTGCAATGTAGGGTAACACTAACTAAGTTAACGTTCCAGTGACATTTTCTTGAATACTAAACCTCTTATGAGCATAAGAAAGAAATAACCATATACTTCGGGTAGGGTGTAAACAGGACAGATAAATGCATTGCTAAACACATAGATGTTTCAAGTTTAGTGGAATGCATTTTTCACTCGAAAGTGCAAGTGGATAAATAACAGCATTATAACCTAATTAATTGTTTTTAGATAAATATTAAGTTAAAATTGTGCATATCTTGTGTAGTGTAAGTTTAATGTAGTTACAGAAAAGATTTCTGAATGACTATGAACAGTAAAGTGTCGTTTAAATCGTGAAATCCAAAACTGCAGCCTTGGCTGTTTGACAGTTGTCTGGTTTTGCTATTACAGGAATTATTTATTTTAATTGGATTCTTGAGGATACAATTACTAAGAAGTCTTCAATTTTATACTTAAATCGCAGTGTTATCAATATTGTATATGGAATAATTGTGAGTAATTAGTGGTATTTCGTAAGATATATACATGTTTACATAATAGTATAGTTTTCATCAGAAATACAACTGCATTTTTATAAAACAGTCTCCTTCCTTTTATTTTATTCTTGTTACATTTCACAATATGAAGAGTTCAATGACTTTACAGAATACCTGTGGAGTCGTACATAAACAACAGGAAGTTGGAAGTCTTCCATAAAATTCCACATCCATATTAATCTGGTACTACTGTAAGTATCAATTAGTTAGATATTTATGTTACTTGCTAGATTATTTCTGTAGTGATTGTTTACACACTTTTGTGTCAAAACTTTCATAAAAGTTTACGGTCTAGCTGATTACAAAATTAAAATAAATAACTCCAGAAATGGGTAAATAATGTTTTATACCCAACTTCTTATAAAAGAAGCAGGTTCTCAATTCGTCTGTATATATGTTTATGGAGACAGAATAAAACATAAAATGTCCGGAAATAAATAAACACTGAATTTGATACAATTGGATTTTAATTTTTGGTTTTTCACTGTTTTCCAAACCATTAACTTTAATAATGTCAACTACTGTACCCAAAATACTCGCTTGGTCATGGAGTTGCAGACACCAGTCCGTCCTATGTTAAACATCTGTAAAGAGTTTTTGACTATACACAAAAGGAATTGTTACAACATAGCTTTGCTGCAGAACACTTATTCAATTTGAGGCGGGGATTCACCTATTTTCCATAAACTCAAGAATGGGCCCCCATTTAGAGCATTACTGCTATGCAGATACAATAGTTTTTAAAACTATAATTATGTCTAATTTAGAGTTTTAGACTCAGATTGCTCAAAGCCCAGGCCCCCTCTGTATCCACACCTAATCAAATCTCATGTTAGTATTTTAGTTACACATTCACAAGACCTAGATGAACATTGGATATAATATCTTCTGGTTCAACAAAATATTATGTTTTCTTTTTGCCTGTACTTCAACCAAGGCCATAAACAATATACTCAGGGTATAGATAATAGAGACAATTTCAAATAAAATAAAACAACTGTCAATTTATTACATACATAAACTCACACATTCTGTCCATGGAATCAGGTAGAAACTACAGAACACCACCTGCTATGATTCTTACATACTCTTTTTGCTTAATTTATATTCATACATCTGAGGGGCCATTTTCTTAATTTTAAGAACGGTCACAGTCTGATCTCTGTTTCAATCTGTCAAAAATACCTGTAATTTCCCTACATTTTTGACAAATTTTTGTCATTGATTTGACAGCACGGTTGGCGCCGTGGTTAAACGATTGACTGCTGCGCTGCGTGTCGCGGGTTCGATTCCCGCACGGAACAAATATTTGTATGACCTACAATTAGTTGTTCCGGGTCTGGCTGTTTGTGTATGTGAATTTATATGTCTGTAAACGCACCCACAACATAGGAGAACTTCCTAATGGGGCATCATTTAAAAAAAAAAAGAAAGGATTGATTGTCGCTGAGAAGAGATTGCGACTAGATTTTGAACGTTATTGATTACGAGAATTTGCCTTCTGGTCCTACACACACTCTGGTTGTGAGTACTCCGCACTTGATCTTTTATTATTCAAACTGATATTATATTTCAGGTGGAATCTGGCTATGTCTCGACACAAACCGGAGCTCAATGGAATCATAAACTCTGGAGAAATATGTGAACGACAACCAGAAATATAAGTAACAGTTGTGATTATTAAGGTAAGTCATATTATTACACATATTGAGTGAATAAGAAATAACAGCCACACGGTTCGATCAATCAGGTTAAGGTACGCTTACCGCAGTTCCGTTATCCGTGGATGGGTGACCATCTTTACATACCAAGACCCCTCCGTGCCTCAGAAAGCACTTTAAGCTGTTGGTCCCGGCTGTCATAATAGGTAAAACGGGCTAGTGTCCGCAACTCCACGACAATGCGCGTATTTTGCGTACGGTCCCGGCTGTCATTCGTAGATGTTTGACAGTCATTACGGGTCGTCAGAAGCCCGAAAGTCTGACTCTTACCAAGGGGTATCGTATTACCCAATAACTAGGTTGTAGAGGTCAGATAGGCAGTTGCTCCATGTAAAATATAGACTGGAAACCGACCCCAACATAGTGAAGAAAAAACTAGGCCGATGATTGTGTGAATGTTTGGGAACAAAATTACCCAGTTGTTGTAAGCTGGGTAATTGCGTTACACACATAAAATAACAACTGAATGCAATGGGTTTTCATTTTGACAGTATGTTGTTGAGCAGGCAAATTTTTAAAAGCTATGAAGCAATTGATTCAATGGACAGATTGAAAGTGTGTTGATACAATTAGGGACCTGGGTGCTAGAGATTTCTGATCTGAACTTACTGAAGGAGACAAGATCAGTTTGTTTTTAATTTATTAATTATGGTTACCAAATTATTGAATGTTATAGCGTCAGGGTTATTATTTATATAAGCGAATGTAAACAAACTTTGACTAAGAACTATATCCTCATATTTAATTTTCTCAAATATTGTTTGTATATGACACTTTTTTTGCTAAGTAAAGTTAAAACTGGCATCAATATAATAAATCATTGATAAGTACCTCAATATTCAATTGTAAATATAATATTTAATTACAATATCCAAAAAAGCCAGGCTTCTGGACGCAATTACCTCCTTTTTTGAAATCGGTAAAATATATTTTTTTGGTTTTTCGTTAGTGTCCGACCGAAACTGGTTTTTATGACCGAAACCGAAACCGAATTTCGGCAACGGTCTCAGTTTCGGCCGAAACCGAAACCGAAACTTCCTTACAAGGATCATGATCATGTTTTGTTTCAGTCAGTCTTTATTTTTTTATCTCACACACATATTTTTTTATCATTTGGAACAAAAAACAAAACAAAATACTTAAATCACTTTTATCTTATGAACAAATTAACTTCTTCGTCTAAACTTATTTCGTCATTTTGTATGACACTTCAGCAACAACAAAAAGTAACCACAAAAGCTAAACGCCTAAATATGTAAGTAACACTTATCCCAATGCAAATATGAAATACTTAATACTTAAGAAATAATAATACCTCTATCAAAAACAAAATATGTAAGTACTAACTTCTTCTAAACTTAATTCGTCATTTTCACTTCAGTAAAAACAAAAATATTTAAAAAAAAACAAAAGGACATTATTTTTCGTTAGATGCATTTTATAAATTTTGTATAAAGGTACGCCACATCATCCAACAACCAATTGACATGCTTTATCGCTTTAGTTTTTGAGTTTAAAGTTAGCACCCAGGTCAATGACCAAGTAGGAACACAGATAACAGTAAGTCCGTGCTGGTGACTTTCACATTTTCATTTGATAATAATTGATGACGAATCTGATATTCAAAGACAAAAGAAGGTTGCTCTTGATTATCGCCTTCATTGAACAGTTAGCTTTTCTGGTCTGTTTTTGGAACGAAGTTCCATAACGTGCCTTGCGCTAGGAGCTGACTGGTAGAAATCTTCACGTAAGGAAAAAAGCTTTGTGAAACTTTCTCTCTCTCTCTGTTTCTCTTTCTATTATACGAGTGCGTGTGTGCGTACGAGTATCGCGTAAAGAACCTCGTTTCAGACGGGGGTCCCCCGACCGCACACGTTTTATTTTTTAAATATACATACATCCATTCCTGGTATTCAGCTGCATCAGGTTAGACTGGAAGCCGCCCCCAACATAGTTGGGAAAAGGCTAGGCAGACATCCATTCCTGGTATAAGGGGTTCATTTTCTTGTGGGACTCTCCTCCGTGGTTATATCCATCCGTTATTCATGCTTAGAAGTGTCTGCTGCTTCCTTTCGTGCTATTTTGCGGAGTTGTTCGTAAAGAACTCGAAGGGATCCCTTAAAAAAAACCTTTACGAGGTTATCGCATAGCGACACTATCATAAAATAATACGATATTATTTTATGAACTGTTTATAAAAAAAATATTTTATCGATCGACTATGAAATAATACGGATACGTATTATTTCATAGTTTATCTTCATACCTACCAATGAAGATAAACTTGCTCGAAAACAAAGTTGGCTTAGAAGCCCAATATTTTATTTATGTATATTTTATTGAGAAACCATATTTCTGAACGTTTATGACATCCATACATCCAGAAATCTTTGCTCTCCCCATTTTTGCTTCTCCCTCTCGGTCCTTCAGCTTCCAGCCTCAGTTCATTCTGGCACCATTATTCATTTGTTTTGGTGATGAGCTCGTTCTGCCATTTGCTGCATGGCCTGATTGTTAATGTTACGTTATTTTTAGATTTTCTTCCAACCACTGATCACGTTGTGTTTACGTCATCATTTTCTGTATTTTGGGATCATCTGCCAGAAAAAACCATCAGATCTGATTTTCGCGTGGTACAGTTTATAGAGCCGTAGTCAGTTGAAGAAAATGACGTTCTTGAGTGCAGAGCGCGAATCTGCAAACGCAGCGTGGAACGCTCTCAGGCTAGGTGGAGTGAGACCTTTACAGGGTTACTAGTAGCAGCTGAAATAGAATGAGACAGAAAATTGAGTTAGATAACGTGAAATTGAAAAGGCTTTATTTATTTATTTTGTTAGGGAAATCAAACAATTGTACATTATATTAATGCCTACCCTAGAAACTTCTTTGCCTACCCTAGAAAAATCGACAGTATTGAAGAATAAATTACTGTTTAATCTCTTTTTAACAGGGTTTTTATTAGAGCCGTTCATTTTGAACAAGATGTCAGGTATGTAGAGTTGGTAGGGGCTTGGCTCGACATTACATCTGATAACTTTTTAACAGTGAAAGCGTTATTTAAGTCTTGGCAACCTACTTTACATGAAATGTTTTTGGTGGTATTATTTATTACGATTTACGAGGCGACATTTATGATATCTCATTAGAAGACTGTGGTTAGTTCAGCTGGACGTTTGCCCCTCCCTAGACAAAATCCCTAGCTACGCAATGGCTGCGGCTGATGATGATGACATTTGTTTTTTCGGTTGTTTTTTTTTTTTTTTTCGTTTGGATATTACTTTATAATTATGAGGTTGGAAGGTTATCACACAAATATTGCGGAAGTGGTAGATAATTTTTGGGGTATATAACAAGGCCAAGGTTGTTCAAATCCAGTTTGAATTTTAATTCCACGTGTAAAAGATACGATATCTATACTATATATAAAATTTAAAGTCCTGACTGGCTGACTGACTGATACATCAACGCACAGCCTAAACCGCTGGCCCTAGAGACATGATATTTAGAGGGTGTATTTTTCGTAAAGAGTAGGTATCCACTAAGAAAGGGTTTTTCGAATTTCCACCCCTAAGAGGGTGAAATGGGGTGATTTTGTTTGTATGAAAAAATATATTCTTTGAGTTAATAAACTTGAAACTTTGCACGAAGTTTGGCATTTTTTGTTTTTATAAACTACCACCTAAAAGGGTATTGGGGGGTTTTAAAGTTTGTATAGAAGAATTTTAGCGCGCGGTCCGATTTACTCGAAACTCAGTATTTATACCTGAGATTGAAAGTAAAGAATAATGTGTATCAGGGATTCTCGAAAATCTACCCCGGGTGACGGGGCAAAAAGGGGCAGTTAATTTTTTAAGGGGAATATTTTACTACGTGGCATGATTAACTCAAAAATTGGTATACATCATCTTTGAGTCAAATTATGGAAACATACTAAAATAAAAAAAAAAATCAAAAGTCATTTATTCAAATTAGGCTGAGAATTTATTAGCAAATTAGGTTGAAATTTTTGAACGTCAAAATTACAAAAGACAGTCCCCCAAAAACGCCCGCCCTTCACCACTTCCTAGTGCTATCGCTGGGAAGAAGAAGTGGCGCAACAAACTCCCCAGCAGCACAGCTGTCTGTTCAATTTAAAAAAATACTTGATTGTATACAATACTTGCTTATGTTCGGTAATTAACATTACAAAGCCAGAACATAAAATTTAATTATTTGCCATAATATGTCAGCTAGCCACGCCAATATACCAACAAATATAATAAAAACTATACGTACTCAAGCTAAAAAATAATTAATTAAAATGTAAATAAAAAAACTTACTAGCCAAATAAAAGCCTCCAGGCATAAAGGGCGTGACAGCTTACACATTTATGCATTGCTGGGTTCTAAGACCTGGCAGTAAGCTAATTCTGGAGAAGGAACATAAACATTGTCTTGCGTTAAACTAGGGTGACCAACTATTCTTATCGTCTAAGTAGTCGTTGATGGAATAGTATGCTTTTGAACAAAGGTTGGATTTTAGTTGAGCTTTAAACGCAATAAAAGGCAAGTCTAGAAAAGAAGAGGGTATCTTGTTATACTAATAATTTATATAGAATTCTACCCCTTAATATGATTTTTTTTTTTCTTTGAATAATAAACTTCATACTTGGCAATATTTGCCTCAGTAATTAATACAGATGGTCACTTTTAGTTTAAAAAAAACTCCTCTCAGAGGATTTAGGGGGTGAAAAAGTTAATAGGTAAGAAAAAAATTTAAACCACTCGGACGGATTAACTCGAAACTCGGTACCTACTAATACTTAAAACATAAAGTACATTTTAAGGGTTTTTCAAAAATCGTCTATTACCGGGGTGGAAAAGGGTAAGAAAGTTTAAGGGGTGGATTTTACTGCTTGCTTCCATTAACTCGAAAATGGGTATAAATAATCTTTAAGTCATACAATGGAATCGAACCAAACGCTTTTTTAAAACGAAGCCTGTCGTGGTAAAAGAGTCCGACAAGGTTTATTTAAAAATCTTATTAATTTGATCTTGAACGTTAAAATTAACCCGAATTAAATAAATGATAAACTTCAATCTTCGAAATTCTTAGAGTAAAGTACACGCGGACGAAGTCGCGGGCAAAGTGCAATACTGTATAATATTATAAATTCTGTCTGTATGTTACATTTTCACGCCTAAACTGCTGAACAGATTTCGATAAAATTTGGCAAAGAGATAGATGGCGTCCTGGGGAAGACAATACTTTTTATCCTGGTAGCACGTTCCCGTGGGATAATTACCGACATCCACGCGGGCGAAACCGCGTGCAGAAGCTAGTTTAATTATATTTTATTTATATTCTTTTGGATTTTGTTCACTTCTTCAATCTTTTCCCAGGTAAGTGTTCGTTCTTTTTTTCGTGTCGATAATATCCAAGTAAGGATCTAAATATTGCTACATCATTGTGAATAAGGATGTTTTTTACTTACGTTTATTACGAAAGTGTTATTCATGTAGTTTGTAAATCAGCTCTATAACTTGATTGCTTTTGTAACTTGACGGGTTTGCAAGATAATATGACCATCGTCATGTTCTGTCCACCACCACCCCACCACCAGATGAACAACAATTTTGTGATTCTCAATATAACTTCTACACGTGCTGTCGAAACTCATAAACTGCATAATAATATAGAATGATTCACTCAAATGTTTTGGCTGCATTTCAATCCGAAGCCTTTAGCAGTTAATCTGGCCATTAATGTCGTTTCCCAAAGCTAGATGGCGTGACTCACTATGAAACAAAGACTAATAGTATTCTGTTTTGACGACTGCATTACAGCTGATAGTCCTTTAAGATTAGTGAAAACGTGTTTGCGCTGTACTTCATTAAGATCTTTATATATTCGGTCAAGTTATCGATTGTGGATAACACCTGAAAAATTGAAAAAATAGATAGGTATCAGAATCGTAATAGGTAGGTTATCAATTGGAACTTTGAACTAATTAGCTCATTCCTCATAACATGTTGGTTCAAGGAGGAACTTAGTCTAATAATTTCCAAGCTAACCGAACACTTTAGGAGAACACTCTTTGGCCTAAGTGAAGTGCGGGCAAAACAAAGCTGCTTAAAGAAGCAATACCCGATTGAACTAAAGATGACTGGCGTGCAAACAGATATGCTAATGAAAACGCCGAAGGAATGAATCAAACAAGCATGAAATACGTAAGACTGAATAATTAAGTAAAATTCAAAACGAACTAAACTGTAAACCAATAACAACAACGAAAGGAAGAATGTATTGCCTGAAGACAAAGCTAGCTTGAAATATCGACAACAATATCGTGCATATCATTTTCTCACAAAGTTCAAAGCTTCAAATTTTTCAAGGCCTCATATAACTTGCTTCCAATTTCAACCTTATACTCGTATATAACCGAAATAGCAAAGCCTTTCCGAGGGTAAATCTACTTTTAGAATTTTTCTACATGCGATAATTAACATTCTTCAAACACTAAATGACAGGGGACAACAATTTAGATTTTCACTAGTTAGCAACTCGACAAAAGATATTGATCTCGACTATGCAACACTTTGAATCATCTCATGATCAATACCTATGCGGTGGAAATGCACTGTAGCCTCACGGTTCATTGATTGACCTTAATCTGAGTCAATATTCTTGTAGTCATGCCAGAAGTGTTATACAATTTTATTACTGCATTTGAATTTACCTTCGTTCTACTTTCTTGCATTTTCTTAGGTCACTGGTCAAGTTAAATGAATAGCATCTTTGCTAATACAATCAATTTCTGCTAGATTCTCTTCATAATTTGGAAGACTTGCCTAAGAGGTTTTGCCAAATGCTAGATTAACGAGAGTTTTGACTCTAAGTATGTAACTTTGTCTATGTTCATACCTGTAGAATGTTATTAAGGATTCTAAGTAGCGTTACCTTCGATATACATTATAGTTAATGTCTATTAGCGAGATTTGGAGTTTGTTAGGCTTCTCACTTTGTGACTTGTGTACCTATATGTTTCTTTTATTTTGTCTTGAATGTGTTAAATAAGTAAGTGTGATGAATTTCGTGCAGAAAAAGTTGATTATTTTGGTTACCAAATGTGATGTTAAGAAATCATTAACAAAACCTTGCAGTCTGCCGAGATTCCGAGAGTACAGTTAGTTCACGTTCTGCTCAGAAGACAACGTAATTTTCCAGCCACGCGCTGTAGAAACTTTGAACTTGATAACGATGCACTGCTCCGAAGTCCACCACCTGAAACAGTTAACCCGTCAAGTAAATAAAACTGTACATATCCATTAAATATACACTATGGATATAGGTCAATCGATGACGGAAAAAATATGCAAAATTAAGCGTAGTTGGAGGTTCTTATCAAAGAATTCTATAATAAAAAAAACCGGTTAGTTGCGAGTCGGACTCGCGCACAAAGGGTTCCGTACCAATAGATATTTTTATGATTTTATTTTTAATATTTTACATGTTTACTTTTTTATTATTTCGTTATTTTTGTACGAAGTTTTCCAACCTAAGCGGATTTTACAAGGTACGCCTCTGTAACTCCTAAACTAACAAAGTTATCTCTGCCGTTATAGTTTTCTTTCAAAGTTCATGACATGGACTACCATCATGAGTTTTATCAGATTTTTCGAGCCAGCCGTTTAGCTTTTAGAGGAGGGGGACGCCCTATTTTAACAAAAAAGTGCGCTTTAAAGTTTTATATCTCGCAAACGGATACTTAAATCAAAAAATCGTTTTCGCAACCTCTCAATGTTTTTAAAATACCTATCTAATGATACCCCACACGATGGAGTAGACCCTAGAAAAAATAAAACATCCGCACTTTACGTGTAGGGGAGGTACCCCAAAAAAATTTTTTTCCGTGATTTTATTTTAGCACTTTGTCGACGTGGTAAATACATATATCCATGCAAAGTTTCATCTTACTAGCAATAACCGTTTGGAAGGTAAGCCGAGAATGGACGAACGGGCGGGCGGACATGACGAAACTAAATCCTCCTTATTATAAAACAAGGTTTTTCTTTCGATCAGGTTTAAACCACTGACTCAGTTATTGAATTAAGAACCCAACTGATAGAGAAATACAGTTCTTTATACAAAAATAACAGCTTAGTTCGGTGCTAAGTTGTCATTTTAGTATTGAGAACTTTGCCTAAGTCGAAATAAAGTTCGAAATACAAGCACTGGCTTAATATTATAGTTTAGACTAGAACTAAAGTTTCGTTTTGTAATAAGACGGTAAGGGTTTCGAGACGTGAACTACGGAACCCTAATAAGGAAATGGCGACGATAAAGATATAAATGGCCTTAACTTTTTGTTACGTATGTCTTCATCACCATTCACCACTCAAAACGTCGACTTAGACAAAAAGCGTCACAACAATGTCCATAGATCACATAACGAGGAAACAACGAATCAGCAAACTATAGTACTCACATCGTTATTACATTCGTGAGAAGTTTCTGCCCTGCTATCGGCCGCGCTGAACGTGTGCAAGATAATCCAGCTATGTAACGTGCAGCGTGACGTAATACAGTACGGTGAAAACGAGAGTGTTCGGCGCCGCCATGCGAATATACGCTTTATGCCGACTAAGATCCATTCAGGTGGCGCGGCCGTGACAATGCGCGCGACTGCCGGCGCGGGGCGCGGGGCTCGCCGCAAAAGTGGGTCGCTCGCGACGTGTACAGTCAAGTTCAAGGCCACACACGGAGGCAATGGGGCGCCGATCGCCCCTAGATGGCGTTGCTCGAATCGTTCGAAGTTTGAAAATTTTGCGAGCCCAGGGGTGAGGTGCGGGGCGCGGGTCTGAGCTGCGGGAACGAATTTTCGGTGCAACACACACTACACGACGCTGCACTCGTGTACCGAACGTCGCGACGCGCAGTACTTTCGCGCAGCACTAGATCCAGACTTCTAAGCTAACCTAGACATACAATAACAAGCCGACATGGACTGGATGGAGATGGAGGATGTGGTGCGTACATTTAATCGTTTATTTTCTATCCTGTAAATGATTTACCGGCGTTTTTATTGTGAAAATATGCCGGTTTTTTTGTTAACTGAATTTTGCCTTGACCTAGGCTAACATTTTATCAACAGCTACACGGCGGCTGCCGAATATTTATCGCACTGGTATTATGTTTCCTCATGTTGTTAAGTTCATAATGATTGTGGACCTACCTAATTGTTTTATGCTAATATTATAATGAATCTAGCAGTCCACTTAAGAATATATAAATATATTTTCAGGTTTAGTGAACTTTTAAATATGTGGAAATTCCCAAAATATTGAAGTGATTTCAATAATATTGTGGCCATTGCATTTATTAGCATGTGTATTGAACAATCATAAATAATTTATATTTCCAGAAATAAGTTTGTCCCAACATGTAAAATTTTAATGTTCAGTAATCGTCTCCAATGAAAACGAAATTAATGTGTGTTAAAAAAAAAAACTCCAAAATTTTCATGTCCAAAATTTTCGCCAACATTTTGTTAGTTTAAACTTGTGTATTAGTTTCTCATGTATCACTCTGTTAAAGCCTATAACATTAGTTACCATATCTAATATGCATATATTCTATACATAGTTTCCAAAATTCTATTGCGGTAGGCTCGGTCCCAAACAGCTCAACACGTAGAGCGCGGTGTGCCCGACCTGCCCCAACCCGTGATCGATCGCGCCGCCTACCATTACCCGCCTCTAACTGTTGTTGTGCGTAGCGTCTATTTTCTCACCGCTACCAGAAAAAATCTCCCACGTTTTGTCTCCAAGCCTTTCCGCTGTCGTTCTTCTTGAATCATCTACCTAATGGTGTTTTGAGGGTTGATGATTCATCTCCCTCTGTTATATAAGATTTATAGTCGATAAGTTCTGGGCCCCTTATTTTACTAATATTAATATTTCCTTCCTTTTTTTCTTGAAGGAGAGATATGTAATGTTGATTGTACCGACGTCAAATTTTACAGGCAGTAAAATTTATTTCAGTCACGCATAATTGCCATATCTTGTGGATGGTCTTTAAAAATATTTAGAGCCGATAGCAGTACCTACCTATACATCCTTAAAATATGTACAGACGCCAGCAGGTCAAGCTACCCGAAACTGTCAAATTTTCCCAATCAACCTTAAACCTTAATGCTTCAGCGATAAAGTTGAAAGTCTACTAAAGAAATTTGACAGATTGTAGTAGCTTGATGTGCTGGCGTCTGTACATATTATGTTTTACTCTCTTTGATTTTGGGATTGATCATTTTGCTTGAATTTTTATGTAAACGCGGACAATTTTTTAAATATTGTCTTTTTTTTCGCATGTTGAATAATCGTGTTCGGGTTAGGCTAGGCTCGTTTTTATCGCGGGGACGCATAATGGCTTCTTTGATGCGCTCTGTATTATTAATAGTCTCTGAGTTATATCAATAAGTTTCTTTGTCTCTCTGTTCCTTTTGCTGTCTCAAGTTTAGGTCTACCTTATTGGTATTTGGAGTATTACGAGTACGTCCAGGATTCAATTTGATTTCTTATTGGTCCTTTGACCCATTTTTTTACCCTTCTCTCAAAAGCTTAAAATTGAATTTTTAAGAATGACATAACTGGTTCTCCAAAATTTTATGAATATTATGATCACAGCTTAGAGACAAAAGAAAGTGCTGTGTATACTTTTGTAGCGATTACTCTATCTAATCATTTTTGTTGCAACGTGATGCATACGTTGGTGATATAACGCGGCCTTGACTGAACTTATCGACTCAATCTTTCCATGCACTGACACATATTTTTAGCAGTACTAACTCTTTTACGAATTAATTTAGTATTAAAAGATTGTTTTTATATTATAATTTATAAATTATATTATAAAAACTATATTATAATTGAAGTATAAATTATAATAATAGGTTATCCGGACCTGAATTTTAAATTATAAGTATCGTTTGCTTCTTCGAAAACGTCTTCTGAAGGCTTATTTGACACTCCACTACAGTTTGCAACTACTTGAGTTTACCTATCATTATTTTTTTTATTTTCCTTGCCCTGGTCCTTATATAATACTACATGAGCACGATGCAGTAATTATGATACCAGGCCGTAACTTTTTTTATCACGTTCTCTGGCCACCGTTTGCCGTGCAAGTTCAGTTATTACGAATATTTATGGGCACACAAGTAATTAAATAGGTATGTTAAATCTATATTTATTTTTTAAACCAAAATAAGTAGTCTTAGATATCCATTAGTAGATAAAAACTTTTAAGCCAAATATGATGAAAGTATTTACTTACAATTGTATAATTAGTTAATTACTCCAG
The DNA here is from genome assembly GCA_949629185.1 of Apamea crenata. NCBI lineage: Eukaryota > Metazoa > Arthropoda > Insecta > Lepidoptera > Noctuidae > Apamea > Apamea crenata. The sequence goes on from OX451371.1 coordinate 14,469,616, forward strand.
TAAGTGGCTTTGTATTAACAAAACAGTTGGCATTCTCATATCTTTAATAAATTGCAGATGATACTTTGATATCAAACGACCTTAGGTTACAAGCTACTGGTCACGGGCAGGGCAGGTTTCAAAGATAATAAAATAATTAGTTTATGTTAATGTTTCCGCGATCAATTTCAATTGTAATCTTTTATCGGGATTGCAATAATTGAAAACTCTCCACAAATAAATTTTATTTCTCCATAAAGAAAATAGATCATTCACGAAGGGCGTGAATGATTTATTTTCATTTAGAATTTTCACCTTTATCTTGCCTTAACGACAATTACATAATATCAGACAGTGCAGTTTATTACGATTTTTATTGGTCACGCAATTTACATAGATCTGTGATCAAATTTGAGTAACGACTAATGCGGCGGACCTTGGTGAATAAACGTGATGTCTAGCGTCACCTTTTGGAGATGTTTTAGCGTCTAGTCTAGACCGATAGGTGCAAGACTGCAAGCCAATGTTGTTTTTATTGCAATAAGATTTCACACTAACGCAGCACACCGTAGATAAAAAGCTGGCGGAATGCGATATGCAACGTTAAAAATACTCGATTATCGCGTCGGCGGCAACCACAGTCCCTGTACCAAAAGACCAAAAATAATGACACCAACAAAAATTTCATAGTTAATGCAGTTCGGTAACTATTGCTGCTCCACTCAGGAGCACCGAAGTAGAAGGCTTCTCCGGCCGAGCAATATGCGTGTAGCACACCAATGTTTTCGGCGAATTCGAATAATTGACTATGGGTGGAGTGAGGCGGGAGTGAGGGGGGCTCGAGCGGGAGATTTGGCTGTTGGCCTTGACAATGAACCGGCGGCGCGCACACAAGTGCGATTTTATTTGTATTTGAAATACACGCACACACACAATTAGGAGTTGTTCCACGAATTGCCTCCTCCCACACAATTAAATATTAGGGCTGTCTTAGGTAAATGATTAATGAATATTCAGTGCACAGGAAGTCTGATCAGGAATTGAACAAAAACATGAGAGGGTGATCGTTTTTTGTTCAATTAGATGTTAAAATCAAAATAAAGGTGAAATAGTAGAATCTGTTTCGGTCAAACTCTTTAAAATCTGCTATGCGCTCTACTCTACCTCTTATGATTTGACAATGAAACCATTAATCGGTGCCCAAGGCTAAATTCAAATAGCGTTCTATACTATCCTGGCTCTAGTATATATTCCATTAACTTTATGCCTTGTCAATTGCCATATAGCTATAATAATGATGAACGAGATAGGATTCTTCTAGAGGACGATGCGCACGAAATATTTCTGCAGTATTAGTGTAATATTTAATACGTCATGTGCTTCAGGCACAGAGCCAACCCTACCTCTAAAAAAGCTAACAAATTCAGTCTGGCCCGGCGCGCCGTCGCCGCGTGCCTGCCCTAAGACAACCTATACATAGACAGCCTAGGGCCCGACGGGATGTTTATCGATAATGCCAAAAGATTCCCCACTAACGAGTCCTGTGTCTGGCTTGTGTTGCTTTACTGTACGTACCCGTATAGCCTTTTGTTTGCGCATTCAATTTGGGCTTTTGGAAACGTTAACATTCCCAAATATAGCTTAATGCACCTTTGATATTTCTGGAATGATTCGATTCTGACTTCGGAAAATGAATTTTAGATAAATTATGTTTCATAAAAATAGTACAAAATTTTGGCGACGATTAATTGACTGATAAGCAGTAGCTTCTGTAAAAGAATGAGGTACCTAATTGGATTTATAGATATAATTGTACAAAGCCAGAGTTGGCAACAGACCCCAAGGCCGCTGTCTCATATTGAGTTAGACGGTAATATTAATATATCCTACAGGTATAAATTAACTACATACGTATGAAGGTATACATACAGCCACGTTTTTGTGTGTCTGCTTTACCTTTTGTCCATGACATCATTATAACTCTAGCTCCATTTTATTACTGTTTCTTTTGTTAAACGTTTAACTGATCTAGCTTCAGTTCTTTGTTAATTTAGGTTCCTGTGGCGTCTATGTTTGTGTGCTTCGTTTTTAAGCTCGTATTGTTTCATTGATTTAGTAGATCACACACATTTATAGTCTTCTGCTTTAGAATTTGGTTTTGTATGTAAATGATTGGTTGCAGTATCCTTGACTCAGACAATGCTGCTTTTGTAGGATTTCGTCCAGCGGATTCACTTCTATTTGGTCCGGCGGACAAAAAAATGAGAATTCTTAAATAAAATCTAGTTTGATTTGGGTCGATGATTAGTTTTGGTTTCCTTGTAAGTTTTTTTGAATCGGGTACACCTACTGTTATCGTGATAGATGGCTTCATATGATGATTAAAATACATCAAACCTGCTTGAAAATTAAAGCGGTATTCATTGGGCGTATCTAATTGTGATTGCCTTGAAAACTATATTTTAGACACGTATATGGATTGACGATTATTATCTAAGCTAGTCTGTAGGTCAATTGTTTAGTCTAGCCGTAATCGTTAGACACTTTTTTCTTGGAATAATTGTAGGTTTCAGACGTTCTAACTGTTGAGACATACATTTCTGATATTGTCTCCCTGAGTAATGGTTATAAAATGAGCTTACGTGATTGTATCTGGATGATTGACCTCCTGAGATTTATGAAATTCATAAAAATACTGGCTCTCTCTTGATTTTTGACAACATGGCGAGCGAATCAGACTTCGATATAAAAGTTCTCAGTGGGTTCTTAGATAAGTACTGTTATGTCTCTATCTTTTAGCTGACTACGTATTTTGGTGACGCCTTAGGTACTACAGTTTTAAATCTTCTACCTAGTTGTTAAATTCCTATCTCGTTCCGTCCCTACTTTGTTTTGTTTTTCAATTCATCTCTTGTAATTAAATCCATTCTAATGTAAGTCGTTATCTATTACGCTGCAAAACAAGCGATAAATATTATTTACAATAATCAGAGCAATAAAGTTAACACATCGTTATTCAAAATGAAGTAACTTACTCGTTGCGTAAGATTACGATTTATTTAAATAGTAATACCAAAACTTTTGTCTTACAAAAGTGTATAATATTTACAACCATCAATTACCAAATTATCGTTGTTTCGTGCTTTAAAAAGGGTCTTAAACTGTTCGATAGCGTTCAAAACATAGCGATTGTGCGCTCGACCAATGACGGTCGCCGTCCCTTGGCAGCGCTTCAGGAAAATAAACGTTTTGCCTTTATTCGTCGGTTTGTACGTGAAGGGACCAATCTGAAAGGCGGTTAGCACGTGGCGACTCGTTGGGCGGCGCATGCGTAAATCGTGAACATTGGTGGGGCGTCGAGGCGTGGCCTGCGTGTACGCAATGCGTGCGCACAGTGCGTGCGAGTCGCTCAGCGCGCATCAAGCTTTTCCTTCATTGCGCTCCACAAAATACATACGATTTAAATAAAACGTACACAGTGCGTTGAACTCCAATGTTTGTGCACAAGTGCTGTGATTTGTTTTAATACTAAAGGCATAAAAATGTGTGCGGTAGAGGATGCATGGTTGTTCTCAAATATAGCCACTACGTTGGATATGATCGAGTCTTCTCACAATGTGAGTACTGAAGCCTGCACAAGTTTCGGAGGTTCATTGTATTGTATGGGTGAATCATTGGTGTTATTGAGAAAACACGGGTTTCGGGCGTTAGCATGTCTTCGTTTATTTGTGCAATTGATCACAATGTAAAGTTTGGATACATCAGCAGTGGATTGAACTCAAGCGCGTGTTGGAAGTACTTCTAAGTTATTTTTTAAGCTCTACAGTTTTTTTTTTTGTATATGTATGAAAGTATTAAGTTACATATCTGGAAAACATGCGTGGTTATAGTACTCGAATAAAAAAAAAGATAATTTCAACGTGCTTATTTTAAGATAATGAGAAAGTAACAAAAAACTACGTTTTCAATTTTTGATCTCTGACCTAATAATTGGAATAAAACACTGACGACAAATAATCATAATAACGAATGTCATCACACGTGACGTTCGCATGATAAGTAACACTTGTTTATATTTACTTGATAACTACTAATACAATATTCGTAAATACTGAAATAGATAAATTATCATTTACAACGACCTTGTTGTCAAATGGTACCTACAGTAATATAAGATTCGCACCAAGAAGACCCTGATTTGCATGGTCAAACCTGTCGAAAGCCTCAGGTAAATTCCAAAAATGTTCATGTCTAAAATATGGCGTTGAATGGTACAAAAAATGACGATCCCAAACCTATGTTTCGAAGATGCGGATAGATGAATGTTTATAATTTTTGGCTTCAAATACCAAAACATTCCTAAACTTGCCCACACCTATATCGCCTAAATCAAATTTTGACAGTTTTGGCGTCTTCAATTTTCGGATCTAATAACCAAACCGTATCCAAAATCGCAAGTTAGGGTCCCTAAATACTCAATTTCAATATGAAGTGGGTTCGGAAGTGTGTCTACAAATAAAAAGAGTGTTTATATTGCACATACCTACATTACAAGATAGACGATAATAAATGAAACTGCATTTTGTTTGACTTTTCAATGTCAAATGGGCGTTGAACTGCATTCAGTACCTACCTACGATTACTTGTTGCACTTTTTATCTAAATATTCCGGTTGCAAGATGACCGACACAGATAGCTATGTCTTATCTATTCGGCCATGCAAGGTTTTTGTGTTTGATATGATATAGATTGGTTTTTGTTCAATATCTATATACTTGAACTAGCCTTCCGGTTGTTTTTGCTGTTGATGCCGAATTGTAGGGTTAATAGAATACTTTGATAGGAAGCCCAATTTTGATTGTTTCATTATTTATTAATTCACCGCAATCTAATTGAAATTCATTATTAATATATGTTCTGCTATGAGTAATTTAAATACAATGAATATTACAAATGGAAATGCCTTCATTTCAGTCCAATCCAGGGTAAGTATTTTCTTTTGAAACTTTAGCTAGGAGTATAATTTCTTTCTCGTCTGTTTTCGTGTTTGAAATCATTAACCGCTTTGTTATGACGATTGTTTAGTATTTCTTCGTTGAAATCTATGTTTCACCCAGTGTGCAACGTAACAATACCAAATGTTACAGATTTGATAGTGTCATCAGTGTTGTAATGGGACGTCACAATTCATTGGAAAGTCTTTAAATTTCTTTCTTATCTGCGTTTACAGTTTTCAAATCCACCACAGCTTTCTTGAAGCAATTGTTAAGTATTTCTTCATAATACTATGTTTCACCCAGTTTGTAACATAATAATGTCAAATTGTATCGATGAAGAAGTGTCTGCGTTGTCCCAGACAATGACAGTATATGTATTGTTACGTTACAATCCATTGGATACTTGGGCAGTCTTTGAATTTGTTACTTATCATTATTGGGAATTTTCAAATCCTTCAGAGTTTTCTTAAAACCATTGTGCATTTTTCTTCATTTAATCTATGACCCACTCACGTTTTCAACGAACACCGATGCAAGTGTCACTTTTGTCCCAGACAATGACAGTTCTTTTGACTTGAGGCTCGTGGCTAAGTAATAACAGCCGCACGGGTCGATCGATCAGGTTAAGATACGCTTGCTGCGGTTGGTTCGTGGATGGGTGACCATCTTTACATACAGAGACCCCCCCCATGCCACGGAAAGTACGTTAAGCCGTTGGTCCCGCCTGTCATTCTTGGATCTTTGACTGTCGTTACGGATCGTCAGAAGCCCGAAAGTCTGACTACCAGTTTTACCAAGGGGTATTGAAATACCCAGTAACTGGCTTGTGAAGGTTAGATAGAAAATACTGGTAAAATACTGGTATTTAGCTGCATCCGGCTATACTGGAAGCCGACCCCAACACAGTTGGGAAAAGCTTAGGCAGATGATGAATGACAGTTCTTGTGACATCATAATTCATTGCCTTGATGCATCAGTGTAAGTGTCTCTTACATAAATGAATGTAGGTACAACTTGAGATAAATGAGGGTCTCAAGTATATTATTACAAATGTTGGTAAGGATTATAATGTTTTTAACAAGAGAAGGAAATATAGCTATAATGGTTTTAGTAATATGTCAACAGCGATATCGTGTGACCTTTACTTTTGGTATTAAAACAAGGTTCTTCATATAAAATAAGAAGTGAAAAGAGTTCTTGAGGTGGATGTCTGCTCAAAACAGACTAACCACCGGTTTTAAAACGCGATGTCTCTATTTTGTTCTTTTTTACGAAGATGATGATTTGTGTGACTGTGAGCTGGTCGTCCCTCTAAATAAAGCTATGAATCTACGTTGCAGTTAGCGGAGATGATACGGCTTATTCTTACCGTTCTACTTCTTCTTACCCGTTTCTTCTCTATGCATGTGTTTGGATTGCAATTTATTTTGGAGAAATCGTCTCAGATAGAGTCCAAATCTTTTCTGCACAAATTGCTCCATAGATTTTTGCTCCAAAATCCGGGCACTTCTGTTTGTTTCAAATTTCAGACGTTAATTGCTATATTGGTTTATACCTATATTTGGAACTTGGAACCCAGTTTACCTCCCTTTCAGATGAAAAAGTCCCATAACTAATATCTTTTTAATTAAATAAATCTGAAATAAATCGCCCAGAATCTGAAAAAAATTGTGTAGGTAAGTAATAAACACTCTACTTTCATTGTTTTCACATGAGGTAAAGAAGCTCATAAATGTGTTGAAATCTTTGATTCAAAATGAAGACGTGTCTCGAGAGGCAAACGAGAAAATTTATTGTCTCGTTATGTTGATATTTGCGTCACACGCTGCATTGTTTACCCTCGACCATTTTGGTCACAAAATAATCTCGAAAACGCATTGCGTCATTTTATGTAACAGAGCGACGAGCTTGGAATGATTTAATAAGAACGGTGTTTGACCGCCCTGTCCAATAACGCAGGATTCCCAAATCGGGGACAAAACGTGCGTCTGCTTGGTGAAAAAACGTTGTTTGTTGAAGCTGATACGCATTGCGCATACGCTGTACATTCTGGTCTAGTGAATTTGTGAACCTAGTCGAAGTAGTGGTGCGGATGAGGCGTCGTTTTTCCGCGGGCTGCGCAGCGCGGGCGGGCGCCGGTGCCGTGCCGTAGGTCGGGCACAGTGTCGACGTCCGCGCAATGTCACCCCGCGCCGAGATATTCGGCCCCCACCCCGCCCGCTCCAACACCCTGGCTCGCCTTGTTCGCATCATTTCCGATCCGCAATTTTGTGGCCTCTCTGGTTGTGGTTCTGGTTCGCTTTTTGCAAGTTCCTCGAGCTGGTTGGAATCTGCTTCGACTTCGATCTTTTAAACCTTTTCGTTTGAGCTTTCTTTAGAATTGATATCTACTAATTTTGTGGACATTTGTGTAAAAATGCTAAACCAAACCGCAGGCCCCTGTTGGTGTAGGTCGTGGTTATATAACGACCACGCGGCATCGGCAGGTGCTTGCAAATCTAGCGATCGTCCGCGTGATATTGGGCGATGTCGGTCGTCGACCCCTCGCTATCTGCGTTATTTAGCCCGGCTCAATGTCGACGCAATGTCGAAACTCACTCGAGTTCACGGACCGAGGCGCGAGACGCGTTCCTCACCCAACTGTGTTGTTCGACCGAATTTTTATAGACACTTACACATACATTGTAGATAGTATCGATTCTAGGTATTTCTGTTCTAATAATGGGCTTGTGCATGTAAATATCGTAATTACATACTCATACTGCGTTATGACCTGTCTACTTATTGTAAATACTTACTATAAAATTAAAGGTATAACTATTGTACCTACAGTATTTATTGGCTGTTATTATATAAAAAAAAGGAAAAGCATCATAAAAGGAACATAACGAAAAATATGTGCCTGGAATTTGAACATATGCCCACTGCTCCAGTCAAGTCTAGGTCCTTTCGCTACGTGGGTGTAGCACTGTAACCTATACCTATATGACGCATATGCTTCCAGACTTCTCCGTTAAAAGCCAGACATAGCATATGCCATGCGATACCCCATAGCATGGCATAGTATACCGTTGTTCGCACTCGGTCTCTGGGCTGTGGGTCGCGGCGACCTCGGTTGCGCGGAAACCGCGCCGCGGTCAAGGCCGATGTCTAGACGCACCCCCCGCCCGCGCATCCCCGCCCCTCCAACCTTCTCCCCACCCTACCGATCCAGACTACACCTTCATACTACCTATTTATACCTCCACTCCCGAATTTGCCTGGGCCCAGCTTCACAGCTCACTGGGTCCTGACCTGCCCAAACATCACATACTATCTGTTACAATGGTTGTACACATCTCCGCTTGAGATAGGTTAAGATTAGATACAGTCGTACAGTATAGTGACGAATTCCGAATTTGAATAACTAAAAACACATGTCGTGTTTGTTTTCAGCTAGTCCTTTTTTCTGGCGTGCCTCCAAACTATTATTGGGCATACTTTTTATTTCATTTTAGAATATTTTATGAGTTCGTTAGTGGTCCTCTGATTAAGAATTTCGACGTCATCAGGAGCTTGTGGAAGTGTATTATTTAAATTTTTTGGTCCTTTAGGACTTCAGGATTAGAGTAGAATCGAATGCGTCATAAAACAATTTAGGAAAAGCCATAGATGTAGCAGAAAAGTGGTTTATGTATATTTAATGACGTCAATCCTGCCATTTCGTAAAAGCCAGCGGTAAATTGACGTGGAAGCATTGATTTGGTTTCAAAGAAATTTCTGAAACGAAATAAAGAAAATACTGAGAGAGTTTTAGATCTAAATAAAGTTCCGTTTGGCCTTGGTTTTGAATTTTTTTATTAAGTGCGTCGAAAAAACGTGGTATGAATGTATGATGTAATCAACTCGGGCAACCAACACTGGCCTGTGTTTATTCTAAAGTTAGACGCACTGCCGAAAGAAGTACCTATATTATGATGAGACAACTATGCATATTAATTTATTTATGTCTTTTGTATTATACAGTAGTGATCTAACGACTTACATTTGAACCCGGTCTGAACTCTCCGGGTGAAGGGTAAAGAAAGGCATGTCCCACTTTTTTCTGTAGGGCAAATTCGAGGCCAGTTTTCGTTCAGGCTTCTATCCTTAGATCAATAATGTTCCTTAAAAAGAAAAAGCCCATATTTGTTTTGAAGATTTCCAAGTCTGCTTTATTATTCTTGGGTACGACAGAAACGTGACAAGTGTTCGGGCAGCTTCACTTCATCTGTCAGTCATTTTCTTTTCAATATCTAGAACTTCAATCTAAACTGGAACTCTTATAGAATATTAATGAACAAGGCTTACTGTTTTAAATTTTGAATACCTATCTACTTGAAGCTCGGTATAGTTTCCAGACCTACTACAAAGGCAGCGTTGTGACTGTTGTGAGCTAAGGATGCATCTGTACAAACTTCGTGATCATTTACTTGCACAACTACATAAGCACCACCAACAATTTCGTGTGCGTTGTGCATTTTTGTCACAATGATACTGTAGAATGCGTTAGCGCAGTTATCAAGTACTAAAATATGATAAGATAACGCACGGAAAAATACCACATGTTGCGAGCGAATATTCGGTTCTGTGTTGAGGTAGGTCCGGGTCGCGAAGAATTGCCGACAAGCTGATCCAAGCGTTTTTGTGAACTCTATTGAGCGTTCGTGACGCAACGTCACAAGATTAGATACCTACAGCCTTTGAAGTGATTTATCGCAATGTTTTTTAATTTCACGTTATTTCAATACGTTATCTTTCTAGCTAATAGGTCATTAATAAGTGGGTTGGGCAGGTTAGTTTTTCTCATGCAAATATGATCTCGTTTAGGCGTCGAGGTGGCCAAATGCATAAACGGTTATATTAGATTGGGTTTCAAGGTTAACATCTGTATTATTTTTATTGACATTTTTCTTAAAGAATGAATACTAATTATCTTTAGGTAGATGAAGCAAGTTTTTGGTCTTTGTTTAGATTGGCTGTAACCGTCTGAAGTATTGACTTAGACACTGAAAAGTGATAATATATTCTTTCAGTTATTTCAAACTATTGTATAATTCGTTATATTTATAGTTCTTTTGTACAATACAATCATAATCGTGCAAAACAATGGCAAAAGCACTCAATGCTTTGTGTTAGGTTGTATCGGGGTCTGTAATGTGTGTTTTTGTTGAGCCTGGTGTGAGGTGGCCGGTGCCCCAATTTGTAACACAAGACGGTACGAGCCTGCCTCAACGTCGGCGTAGTTACGTTCGCGGTTTGGCGGTCGCGCGCCTGCTCTATTCAAAATGACGTTTATCTACGAAGGTGAGACCACGGACGCACGGTCGCTGAACTCAACCGCGTATTATGAATACCTACCTATTTTGTGCCAACACATAAATAGTATTGTGGCGCAGTAAGGAATCAAGTTTAGTGTTGTTCGAATTAAACATTTTTTTTCTTTTCATTCGATTGTTATACAATTTAAATAATCGTGGTCGCAATACTGCTAATGGATGTTATGAAATGTCCTCCTCGTGCAATTTTGTGCTTACGAGGTGGCCTTTAAAGACCTTTCTGCTTGATTTGTTTAGGGTTTAACCCGGATCTTGCGCCTTTGAGTAGGTCACGTCACGTCACTTTTAATCAGACATGCTGCAATGAAGTAGGTGTTGGGCGCCGCGCCGTTGCTTATAGGGGTTAGGTACTGAGTAGGTATGTAAACCCGATGGATGTAAAGTAACTTTACCGCCTACGCGTTTAGGAGACCTCTAAGAGTACTATTTTTGGTCCAAATCCTGGAGGCGTGGAATATCGATTTGAATTGTTTGCTCTTAGATTTTGAGACAGAGCTCGATTGTCCGCAATCAATCCTTGTCTGTTCGATTAATCGCAGGATGATACTATAAAGATATCGGTTTATTTCTAGAATTATTGTCATCCATTTTGGTGCATAACAGGTTTTTAATTTGTTTTCTAGGTATGTTGTTATTAAATAAAACAAAAGGTGGTGTGTGTTATTTATTGCGGGCTTGTGTAAAAAAATGGTTGAAAAATTATTTGGCTAATTTACGTGATATGCTAGAAACATAGAACCGGTCGAAGAGGCGGTGCTTGAGGGAGGTCTGTCTTTCGGCTGAAATGATGATGATGATAATATGTTGGAAGGAATTATTAGTATGTTGGAAGGAATTATTAGTAGTTTTATCCAGTCCACTAGTAGTATTTAGTTAGTGATTACTACTGCTTCTGTCGACTCTGGGTTACTTGATGTTTATGTGTTTTTGTATGATCTTCTCGCCAACCATTAGATTGGATGCCAATAAGATGGCCCAATTATGGGACCACTTTTTGAAACAAATCTACTGTAGAATTTGACCTTTTACTTTAATCACTAGTCTTAAACTTCTGGCTGTGATCACCAATTGCGATACGTCCGATGTTTTTCTCGTTTCTTACATCATGCTCATATCTTTTATTTACTTTTGGTGCAGTTATTATGTCTTTATTGTCTAGGCCCAACTGTGGGCCCCGATAAGCCGAGTTCATTGATTGATAGTTATTTTAAAAAACAATGTAGCTATCTCTTTTCCCTGAGTTTATCAAAGGTTTAACCCAAAAACGTGATCGATAATTACAGGCTAAGTAAACACAATTTCGCGAATAAATTGTGCCTAGATTTTCCTGTCGAACGTTTTATCAAATAACAATGACTTGCTTTTAGTCTAGACTGAGTCACGCCTTACTGACCTACCCTATCCAGTACTGTATAGCCAAAACAGGCCATTTGTTTAGCCGACTAATGGTAATGTTTACGTATTGTGCTTGCATAAATAAAAACATAATTAACTGACTGCGACTCGATTTGTTCGATCAATTATTTGAATTTGAATGAGGATTTGAAAATACCTATCTAAGGCTTATGGTGCGTTTTTGTAAACAGGTTTAGTTTTTTACATCGTGTTTAATCATCGGCATCTTTCGGTTTCATTAAGATTGTTGAAGTTTTCCGATTTCTTTATAAAGGGAAATCTTACAATCGAAGTTTATTTTATTGATTTCTGTTAATAGTTCAAATTATACCTACACACGAATTTATCACTAACGCCTTTGACTTTTTATGCAATTTACCAAATTGGACGTTAGTTAGAACAAATAGAGACAGCCATTTTGTTTTTCCACGCCCAGACACGTGGTTTTAACTCGAAGTCTGGGCGTTATATTATGTAGGTAGGCTTTTACATAATGTTGAATTGAGTGTAGGTATTTAGAACTACAGACGAGCCTCTTTCTCATTACTTAGGTATAGGGACCTACGTAACTAAGTTCCTTTTCATAAGTGCCTGGGCTAACTAAATTAATTAGTCAGTGTTGCCAGTAAAATAAAAAATAATTTGCTCCAACTCACTGACAAAGACGTGTGCAAAGGATGTTCATAGAATAATTTTGTCAGTACTTGATGGCATTTATTTAGAAGGAGGTTTTTCTAAACCTATTGTCTCGATGGAGTAGTATTCATGTCACATTTATTAATAAGGAGGATGTAGTTGTGTTTTTACTAGACTAAAGATGAATTTCAAGTATTTATTTATATGTACTAGTCTAGGGTCGGTTATTCAGAAATTAGTCTTTTAAACAAGGTAATGTACTCGGAAATATAAATGTAGAGGTTTTATCTTTATTTCATTGAAATACATACAAATTACATTTTTAAATATTTTATAAAAAAAATATTTAAAGATACTTCTAAAAAAAAGTAGCCCACCGGTATCGGGGTATTACTTTATTTTATCTGATAAGTTAATCTCCAATAAATTAATCCGATTCACATTAGGTTAGGTCAGGTTAGGTACGTATTACGATTCTTTGAATACATATTCAGTCAATATGAGAATATTTCAGCATTCAGAAACTAGGGTTTCATTTCTATTTTCTTGAAGTTCTAAAAAATTGCTTTGGTTTCTTCTATTTTAGTAAAATTTATGTGGACTTGTAACTGCAAAATGGGATATTCCCATTTGGTTTATGACGGAAAAGTATCAGCTGCAATGTGAATGCCTAAAGAGTCGTACTTTTAAATCTTAATTTCATAAAAATAAATGATTGCCAGACGTACATACTTACCAAGCATACCTACTTTATAAAACAGACAGTTAATTAGTAGTGCATGAGTAGGTACTAGATATAGGTAGTCACCTACTTACGTTGCATCACGATCATTATCACATGCACAGCGCAATGTCATGAGTGCGTTGAACCCACACTTGCATCCTTGAACACTTTTTTTTGTACCTACTTATCTTTTGATAGATAATTTTGTTTTTTCAATACTCTGTATAAATAAAGATAGGCATGTTTTTCACGTGTCCCGACGCTCATTCCGCGAACGAATGAGTAACGCGCCGCCATGTTTTTTTCCTATTTTTAAATAATTAAATGGAACGGTACTGAAATAGCCGTTGATGCATCTCGATGATTTTTGTTTTAGGCAACATTATTGTACCTACTTTGAATCCTGATTTAGTTGTCAAATGTTTTTAGTAGATAATGATGACGATTGCGTAGCTATTGACGTCAAATGATATCACATAACGATTTTATCACGTGCCTAAGAAAAGGAAAGTTGTGCGGGTCAGGAACCCAGCTCGTAGCATATCAAAGATTATTGTACGGTATCGATAGAGAAATTAAGAGTTACCTACCAAGATTAAATAAAGTATATATGCCGTTTAGGTTTATACAAATTAATAATATCTATAGGTACATTTTTAATTATTTTCTTTTTCATCGAATAGTACCTACACTGCGCAAAGCCGAAGTGTGGGATTCTCTGCCAGCGTCTGGGTTCCCTTTCACGTATAACCCGTCAGCCTTTAAAGCAAGAGTGAATAGGCATCTTCTGGGCTTGCTCGCTCCATCATAGACCTCATTCATCGTTTTCCACCAGGCGAAAGCGAAGTCAAAAGGTGGCCCATTTCGCAATAAAAATAAAGATGTTTAAGAATCCAAAGAGGAGCATAATCAGCCTGTTCACTGTTCCCACTGCTGGGAAACAGGCCTGCTCTCTGTGAGGGGGCGTGGACCGTAATTTACCACGCGGCCCAGTGCGGGTTGGTAGATGTCACATTGCCTTCGAACTTTTAGTTCTAGGGCATGCCGTTTTCCTGACGATGTTTTTCTTCACCTTTTTGAGTGCAGTGATGATGATATAATTTAGTCGCGGCCGTTACCACTTGGGCACCACTGCTCCAAAGAGTGAACCTCTTCAAGTTTCGTGTTATGTTTAAAAAGCTGCTTAATATTAGGTATTCACTAGGCATACATATACATTTGTCACTTCTTAAGCCTGAACCCGTCCTAATGTGCTAAGCATAAGTCTCGCTTTTTTATTGCGCCATTTTGAATAATGTGCCTTTGCGCTTCGTATAACTTAACACTTCCAGACATCTTTACAATGTCATACGACCCACTAGATTCCAGTCTAGTCTACATATCAAAATCATGGCTAGCTACGTTGGTACCTATTATCTACGTATTCACTGAAGTAATGCCATCTAAACTAATACCTATTATAAAGAGAAAAGATTTGATTTTTTCCTTTTTATAGCATTGGGCGTGCATTCATTTCTGTGCTCCATTAGCAGTCGGCCTTGCTTCCACCTTGATGATTGACCCAGTAGTTCCGAAGATTACCCGCTACATAGAAACCCACAAAATTTACCTTTTTTGTAGCCTTGAATTTAAGATAAAGAACAAAAACAAATATGTTTTGTTCTCAGTGCGATTGACCTGTAACCTGTAACACTTTTAATTTGAAATTATTCTGACGTCTGATAAGCTTGGTTGGTAATAACATAACCAGCCTATACTACTAATTATAGCATACGCATTATCAGCCTATAATGTTCCCACTGCTGGGACACAGGCCTCCCCCGGTGAGTCGTCGTTATCTACCACGCGGGCCCAGTGCGGGTTGGTAGATATGTCACATGTCTTCGAATTTTTTGTTCTAGGCCTTGCCAGTTTCCTCACAATGTTTTCCCTCACCCAATTTATACAAAGTAAAGTGCCTGTCTGGGTTCGCACCTAGGACCTAAACGGGTCGGGTCCTAACTCGTAACTTGCGACTGTTTTAACTGGGCCATTGCACATTGGACTTGTTAAGACACTTAAGTATTGTATTTTTCGGCTCAAGCTGTCTTAGCGATAAGACCCACTCATTGTGTCACCCTTTGTAAAATTTCTATATTTATGTCTGTAATTTATATTACAAAGAGCATTCTATTCTGTTTTTCAATTCTGTTTATGGCTGGTTTTTGCGTAATCCGTGTTTCATTTGTCACATAGCTACCTACTACGTGTCTACAGGTGCGATATGCAATGCGATATAATAATATGCCGTAAAGAAAAGCCATTCCACAGACCGGAAAGATATCATCTTTCCGGTCTGTGGAATGGCTTTTCTTTTTGTTGGTATTCCGATTCCTTTCCTTTTATCTCGTTGAAGGTTATCACGGATGTTCACAGGAAAACGTCTATTTTTAATTAGGTTCTTATTTTTGTTTTATATATATTACGAATTATTTTTATATCTCTTTGTTGTTTTGTTTAATATGTGTCATTAGCTTCTGGCAGCGGCTTAGCTCGCGTGGATGTCGGAAATTATTCCACGGGAAGGGAACGTGTTCCCGGGACAATAAGTAGCCTAAGTTACTCCTTATACATCAGCTATCTTTCTCTGAAGGTCCCTTCAAAATCGGTCCACCCGTTTCGGAGATTAGCCGGAACAAACAGACAGACAAAAATATTAAAAATTGTTTTGTTCGTATATAACTTTCATAAGCATTTAGTAAAAAGCTGTTATTATGACATTACAAATAGACATTTTAACTTTATTTATTTGTATGTAGGTATAGAGTAGGTATAAATGACTCCATTATCTACATCTGTATCTATAACCTTCATGCTAGGTGGGAATGGGAACGCCAGATACTCCCAATACTCCCAAATCATTAGCACAAATGATTTTATTGACCGTTTCCTTTCCATTCATACTTCTATCTTGCATCATTGGAATAATTTGATTCAAGAATTTGCTAGAATGTCAACATCATGATCACCTGAATGAAATTCTTTCGGTGGTCCTGGGATTTCTCGTGATTATGGATTATTATAAAAAAGCTAGAAACTTAGTGTTTTCACAAAATTTCCTAAAACTCGCACAAGGAAACCGAAAGTAGGTACCTACAGCTCTCTGACAGAAAAGAGCTTTGTCATCCACCAAACATAAATCTGACATCACTTTTTTCTCACCAATAATTTATTAATCGCTTCTATAAATCACACAAAACCATGTGCGAGCAAAATAAGTTATTATATTGCGAATTACATACTTGACAATGCATGACAGCTCATGATACAAAACTCAAAACTCAAATCATTTATTTCAATTAAACCATTTACAGGCACTTTTGAATTGTCAAAATTAAATAGTCGGTCAGTTAGTCAGAAAGTTGAAGCTAGTCGCCCATTCCAAAACGTAGATCTCTATGGAGAAGAACGGGCAAGAAACTTCAAGGAGAGTGTCCTTGGAGTTTAAATCAAGATATTATTACAAAATCCTGGGTACATTATTCTTATTGCTTCTATATGTGAGAACAATGTAAAAAAGAAACAATTAAAAATATAAAATTAAAAATAAGCCCTGGCAGTTAAGAGATGACCAGTCTCAACCGAATGATCCAAAATACGCGCCACCACCAGTGAGACATAATTTAAGTGAGCATGACATATTCTCAACTGCCATGCTCTTTCATACATATTTTTGTTCAATGTGATACAAACCTGACCTACCTCAACAGACCTTGGGACCAACTATAATAGATACGATGACGTCAACTTTGGATAGCGTTACAAGTATTGCAAAAAAAAAAAAAACTGAACACTATAAAAGAAGTTATTGCATGCCAGTGTTTTGGGTTGTGATGATGAAACCGGTATAGCATGGCATAATCAGCCTTTAATGTTAACTGCTGGGACACAGGCTTCCTCTCTGTGAGAGCGAGTAGGCCGTAATCCACCACGCGGCCCCAGTGCGGGTTGGTAGATGTCAGATTTCTTCGATTTTTTAGGGTTCCGTAGCCAAATGGCTAAAACGGAACCCTTATGGATTCGTCATGTCTGTCTGTCCGTCCGTATGTCACAGCCACTTTTTTCCTTTTTTGAAACTATAAGAACTATACTGTTGAAACTTGGTAAGTAGATGTATTCTGTAAACCGCATTAAGATTTTCACACAAAAATAGAAAAAAAAAACAATAAATTTTGGGGGTTCCCCATACTTAGAACTGAAACTCAAAAAAAAAAAATTCATCAAACCCATACGTGTGGGGTATCTATGGATAGGTCTTCAAAAATGATATTGAGGTTTCTAATATTATTTTTTTCTAAACTGAATAGTTTGAGCGAGAGACACTTCCAAAGTGGTAAAATGTCCCCCCCCCCTGTAACTTCTAAAATAAGGGAATGATAAAACAAAAAAAATATATCATGTACATTACCATGTAAACTTCCACCGATAATTGGTTTGAACGAGATCTAATAGGTAGTTTTTTTTAATACGTCATAAATCGTAAATTGTAATTGTACGGAATCCTCGGTGCGCGAGTCCGACTCGCACTTGTTTGGTTATGTTCCTTCACCGTTTTGAGAGCAGTGGTGATGAGATAATTTACACAAAGTAAAACGCCTGGCTGGGTTCGAACTTACGTCGTGGCCGTTATCAGTTGCCCACCACTGCTCTCAAGATAATCTTTACAACGCATGACAGCTCATGATACCTACATATTTTAGTTCAATGTGATACAAACCTGACCCACCTCAACAAGACCTTGGGAATAATAGATACGATGACGTCAGCGTCTATTAGCATTCCTAACTATGCAAAAAAAACAGAACACTAAAAAAAAATCGCATGCCAGTGTTTTGTGTTGTGGTGATAAAACCGGTTTGATGGTGGAGAAATTCTGTTTTTTGGACACTGAAGTTGATGAAGAAATATTTAAAGATGAGCTATACCATAGGACCTTATTTTGCCCACCACCCACATTGAGTTTTTTTTTTTTCTAGAGCTCTCCTGTTTTTTTACTTACCATCTGTTGTGAATCTGAAACAGCTACTGCCACGGTTATATATATACAAACGTGTACGTTTGTTCGTACGTGTTTATTGTATAGTCGTAAGATAGGATGAATAATTTTCTCTGGGTTTCCTGCTGCCCCCTGAAAGTCACGAAACGCCCACGAGGGGGCTTTATCGCCCACATTGAGAAACTATAAGCTACACGATGGAATTTTCTGTCTCGTGTTTAGAGATTAATGGCTTACACGAATTTGCAAAACATTATTTCAGTCCATTCTACACTTTCAGTCCCAAAAGATGTGGCAAAATTTTGGTTAGCACGAACTTCTAATAACTTAATCCACTACATGGGCCCGAATCCTAATTTCGAATAGTTCGTCTCTGAAACTACGTCAAGCGTTGTTAATGCTATTGTGAACCTCAAACGTTAACGTAACTTGGTAAGCCCTGGTTGTGCTTCTGACGTATTTAAGTAACAGGGCTTGCTTAGTCTGTGTTCTTTCAAAAGTGTAATTAAAATCTGAAAGGATCTTGCGAAATCGAAAGTTCTTTTTTTTTGTCAATGGTGTTATGTACTTCTTTTAAAGCGGTTTCGCACTACGTCCGATCCGAATCCGAAAAATGACGGTCCGAAGTAGCCATACTATTTACACTACATCCGAACTCAGTCCGTCCGAATTTAGAGTATTCCCAATTCGGATTGAACTCGGATCTTGTCGATCTTGAATTCGGATTCGGATCAGACGTAGTGCGAAACCGCTCTTAGGGGCGCCGAGAAGTACCTTTCTGTATGTCCTGATGTTCTTGTGAGTTTTATCAAGTCTACACTACTTATGTGTGATATATTTACCTTCCAACCAAGTATATCAAATTCTTTTTGCAATGTATCTGCCACTAAGAATTTTCCTTTGTGTGTAGGAAAAGCAATGGTTAGTTTCAATGAAGGAACGACCTTCTTACCTTGTTCCATTTCGACAACAAACTATTCTAGTAGAATTTTAAATTTCTATGGCTCTACTTAACTCCATCACCATTTCCCTAATCAGCCACTGGCTAGCAGATACAGTTCTAGAAAATACAAAAAATCTCAAAGGCCCCGTTCATTGTTCCAGGTGCAACTGATGTCTGCGGTGAGCGGCGAGCCGATGTTGCGTCGCGTCAAGCAAGAGACAGAGCCGCCGCCGCAGTACTCGCCCCCTGAGCCTCAGCCGCCGCACCCGCAGCCGCTGCACCCGCGCACCATGCCTATGATGCAGCCAGAGGTACGTGGAGACTACCTTCGAAATACGCACTTTTTACCGCCTTGATTCTTTTCGCGCAATGGATTTTCAACGCTCTGCTTGGCGCCGAGAGTTGAAATCCAACAGTGTGTTTTTTTGACGCGCTAGGATGCGCTTTGTTCGATTCTCAACGCTAGGCCCAACACCGAGAGTATAAAATCCAGTGCGCTATAAAATCACGTCACGCCATGATTCTAGACCTAGATTCATGTGCTGAATTCATGGTTACAGTTTGCGCGTCGATGTACCTGCCGGGTAAAATAAAATCTCATAATTCGAAACTTTAATAAGAAACTGACAGCATTATTAATTGTTACATGCTATTATTCTGTGAATGACCTTTTAAATAACACTGACTTAATATGTACTTTATTTAACATACACTGATTAATTGCTATTTTTACAAGGTAACACTAAAAATAAATACTATTTGTACAAGCTAACACTAAAATATATGTACCTATTATATACAAGTAAATAATTAAAAAAAAAAAAAAGGCAGGAGCTCATTGGGCATCAAAAAATTCGTCCGCATCGCTGTCAATGGGATAAGTGCCCAAAAGGCTGAATAATTAACATTTTTTTTTTGACAAATTTACTTAATTATGACATTGTTTCGATGTATCTGATTTTATTCCGATTGTAATAAGTAGACATTTAAACTAATGTTGTATACTATGAATGTACCATGCCGACTATGTTTTTAACTGTTAATACTTCAAAAATTATTAAATTTTATAATAACTCTTATTAATATTTTCATTGAATAATAATTATTGTTTACATGCTTTAATGTAGATTGTACAAGGATCACCCATTTTACTGTTACATCTTATTTATGTACTTACCTACAATCTAAAGAAATGTGACGCGATTCTGGTAGAACAATTTCCAAAGTTTTTATAAAAAAAATTTCTTTCTTTCTTTGACTACTGGAGTTAAAATCGTCCAAATCGCTTTATTGAAACTGATAGTTTTTCCATTTAGGGCTGATTTTTCCATCGCCAGATAACTATTATTCGAGGAATAAAATTGACGTTTGACAGTTTTTGTATGAAATACCTAACTGTCAAAACTATTCCTTGACTACAGTTATCAGATGATTGAAAAATCAATGTCAGCCCCTACTCTACTGTCTTACTTAGCTCGTACGAAAAGGGCAAACGTGGGAGAATAATTACTTAGGCACTCGGCGTTCGTTTCACAATTTATCGAGCCACCAACGCCCTAATTCTCGGCATTGAAATAACTTCATGATATCGATCAATTCTATTTCTGATCGTATTATAAGAAGTTACGATATGCAAGTTCTAATTGGATTGCCATAAGTATAACGTATTTCTCAGAGCTGTCTGGAGAACGTTTTCTTTGATATTTTTTTTGTAAGTATTTTTTCTATGGACTGTGATTTGATTTCTAGAAATTATTCAGCCTAGTAAAACTTTCCAATTATAAATATCTGTTAATTGGTTTTGTAAGAGTACTTTCCAAGCTTTTGATTGATATATTTTTAAGGCTTTAAATAAATATAAAATTGGAGTCTATTGTATTTTAGTCTGCCTAGATCCAGCCATTCAAATTACAAAAACTTTTTGAGCCCTACTCTATAGATAAGTATGTGAAAAGCAAAAAAGAATTGAATAATATGCAGGTACTTATATCATACCGATTGCTCATCCATACCTAATTCAATAGCTCTTACAAAATATGAACCCTTCTTCTACCTTTTTTTAATCCCAAGCTTGATTGATTTTCATATTTGCTTTATCATTCGACCGACGCCATCGCGTGTAATTGAGATTTCTTAACATATCATCACGCTTGTATTCATCGAAAGGTTAGGCAGAGGTGAACCTGTAGTACGGCCATATTTCGCCAGTTATGTTTAGGTCTCATGTAATAGGGGAGCCTGTTGCCATTAGCCGGGTAGAGATCCAAACTCCGGACTGTTAGAGAGAAGAGAAATCCCTGACGGAAAGACTCAAAAACACATTTTATCTGACCTGGGAATTGAATCCAAGACCTCATGCTCAGCAGTAGCGGTCTGGTCTTGCGGCCACAAGACCAACGGGGAGCTTTTATTCCGAATTGAGCAAAATGACAAACATTATTCTGTATAAAAATATTAGGTACTTAACGCACTGCGAAATAAAATAATGGTCATTACAGGTCATTTTGTGAAATTGGTTGCGCTCCGTCGGCGAAAAAAATGTTCCCTTCGTTTTTCTTGACTCACTCACGTTAATCATATCGTCCGTTCATTTTTTAGTAGTACTTTAAATAAACGGTTTAAGAAATGAATAATATTCGACAATAATTATGTTATTAACGCGTTAATTATTACTATTAAATAAATTTATTTGGTTAGAAAAACTAATTGAAAAATTAATTGAGTTGCCCGACTCTAAAAAAGGTTTTGATGAATTCAGAAAGATCCGGTGACCTTTCACAGTTAAAATTGAAGCAGTGTTGCAAGAAATAAAAATAAAAGCATTGACTACATACCAAGCTTACAAATACCCTTAATGAACAAATAACATAACATGACGCTTGTATTCCCTTCAGGGTTAGGCAGACATTATATCTACGTTTCGCCAGTTATTTTTAAGTCCCATGTAATAAGGAAGCGAGGCTTGCCACCAATTGGGCACAAATCCAGATTCCCGGACTCTTTTTACAATACCCAATTTTATTGAAAACCTTCTCATTCATAACAGTTCTATCAATTTTACCAGTTGGATCTGGAGAGTAAGGAGGACGTCAAATTCTGCGTATCTCCGGGAGATGGCACGATCGTTGGCAACACAAGCCCAGAGCAGCAGCACTGTTCGTCGACCACAGCCGCCGCGGCGAGTGGCGCTAGAGACGACGAGGCACCAAGGAGGGTGTGCCTCGTCTGTGGAGACACAGCTTCAGGGTTCCACTACGGAGTCGCCAGTTGTGAGGCCTGTAAGGCGTTTTTCAAGAGGACAATACAGGTCAGTAGGAAGGTGATATACATTTTTTGTTACTTTTTTATACACTAACTCATTCATTTCAGGCTATTCATTTAATATGAAACAGTGGCAAATCATTCATTTAATTAAACATCATCTAGCTTTACATGTAAAATAGTATCGTGACTGAGTGACAATGCACAACCACTCATACACATGAGCGACACGCGTCAACGGCAGACGCAACTGCGCCGAGAGTCAACGCGTGTCTCTAGTGTGTATGCAAACTAAGAAAACACACACCAAATGAAGTTTGCTTGAAGGTTGATATAATTTGTCCCTTAGATCTTGCTGTATAATTAGTATTAGGGACTAAACACACTTATTCAGCTCTGTTCAGCTTTTGTCCATAGAAAACAACGATTTTGTGTGGAATGCGTACGCATCCGTTCAGCTTTACGGATGCTTACGCATTCCTGAACAAGCAAGCTGAACTGAGATGAATAAGTGTTGGTCCCTTAAGGGTTTTATTAGCTAGGCCAGTATTTTCTTTACAATCTGTTACTGGGTCATCCTTAATTACGTGCAAATTTACACGTAGGTGCCTACAGCACCTGGTCTCGAAAGAGGGCGTATCCCGAATCATGTCGCTAAAATAGTTTTTAGACGTCGTTAGAATACTTCTAATTTGGATCAGCGCCAATTTTTTTATATTCTTCGTAGATAGTCATTGGTGTCTCAATGTCTGGGACCTAGGATATCTAGATTTATAGTCTAAATACTAAGTTTCAAACTGTTTATTTGCTTTGATTTCAGTCTGTAGGCTAAAGTTTCAGTGTTCTGTAAACACGCAAATCTCTCTAATTCTCAAAGTGGTGGAGTTTTCTGTCAATATACAAATTTAACTAACTCTTGGAGGCTTTATTCGAGGCATTTATTGGTGTTATAAATTCATTTGAGAAAACTAAACTTTACAGTAGGGTAAAATCATGGAAATGAATTGTTTATTCAGTTGACTATCAACTTAAATTATGCGTGTATTAGAAAAATAACTATTTATTTGACATTTGTTTAAAATGGCTTTAACCAGTAGTGTGCCAAATTGATAAACAGTTAATTTCCTTGATTTTCAACAAACCTCTTCAGGTATAGAAAAACTTTTCGTGTTTTAAAGAAAATGAATGCTATGTAAACTACTTGTAATATATGGGTGCCATATTTTATGTAGATATTTTAAAACAGATTCTTGCCAAACGGAACGAGTGCCAGCGACTGAAATCGAACGCTTTTACACATTTTTCAATACATTTACCTAGTTCTTCGCAACTAAATAAGCACACTGACTCAAATTTGCTCGTTTGCTTCTGATGTAATCTCATTCTTAAGCTAACTCATATAAATAAATAAAAAAATAATAATATAGGTATTGATATTATAAAGTTCAAATCATGATTGAAAAAAAGTTGTTTATAAGGAAATTTAAAAAAATATGTGCTAATATATAGGTTACTATTATACCATTTCACGAACTCCTGTTATGTGAAAATATGATGAACATTAGCTTAAAGACTAACCCGATCCTCAAATATAACTAAACTTTAAGGCATTTGTTTTACATAAGACTTTGAGGCGACATAAAATTGAGTTTCACTTGAAAATTCGACCATAACAGGACTTTGTAAAATGGAAAATCTATCCCAAAACTCATCACAAACAATTTCATGTACCAGGGCAACATAGAATACACATGTCCCGCCTCAAACGAGTGCGAGATAAACAAACGACGGCGGAAGGCCTGCCAGGCTTGTCGGTTCCGTAAGTGTCTGCGGACCGGCATGCTGCGGGAGGGAGTGCGGCTGGACCGCGTGCGGGGGGGGCGCCAGAAGTATAGGAGGGCGGCTGACGCGCCCGCTATGGCACAGCCGAGGCCGCAGCTTGATGATATCAAGGTATGTCCTTTTGTCTTATGTTGTGTTACTATTGTGTGATTCTAACTCAAGAATTCAAGAGTGAAGAGTGTTTAAGTTCTCAAAAACTTAGGACGGCCATATTGAACCTCGAAATTTTAAAGTAGAAATCACTAGGCATGCTATGCATACCGAGTGAGGTTGCGTATTTCTTCCAGAAGGACAGTCTAGGTTTTCCTGGATTACATAAAATCACTCTCCTGAGTATTTCTAGAAATATATCTAAAGTCTGTTGTATTTGAGTTCATACCCTGATGAACAGAACAATAAACAAGAAATTAAAAAAGATAAAATTAAAAAAATCCCATCCATTGTTTCTACGACTATTCCAACCTTCCTTCTAGGTCCTGGAAGCCCTGAACTCATACGAGCCAGAACTCCTCACATGCTCAGCACCGCCAGCCGGCGTTACTGAGCCTGCTGCCAAGACCCTGGCCATGTTGGCGGATCTGTACGACAGAGAACTGGTCGGCGTCATCGGATGGGCCAAACAGATCCCCGGGTTCACTGAGCTACAATTAAATGATCAGGTAAGAGGATCTTCTTTTTATTTTTTAATTGAGGAAACTTCTCCCCCAAATCCTTCCAGGCATCCTTTTCTAGAGCCACCTCGATCCAACCTTTAGCCACGCGTCTGGGTCGTCTCGCCACCTCTTCCTGGGCAGGCCTCGGCGCCGCCGTCCATCCTCTAGCACGCACCGTGTGGAGACTGTTGCCTAGCGGTCACTGCTTGCTTGCGTATCTTCTTATGTAATATTTATGGCATCTTATCTCACCACCACTCTTTATTGACTGGAAGAGACTAGAGAATAGTAAGGCATTAAGTCTGCCTTTGTATGACATCTACCAACCCGCACTGGGCCCGCATAGTAGATTATAGCCCTCTCCCTCTCGAAGAGAGGAGGGCCGTGTCCTAACAGTGGAAACATTATATATAAAATAAAATTGCGACATATTCGCCAAAAATGTAAACAAATATGAGTTAATGGAAAAATAACTTTAATTCCTACACATTAAAGTTCAGTTTACGCTACAACTTCAAACATTTTTATAACTTTTTCAATAGTCACTCTGAAATCAACTTAATTATCATTAAGATAAAGTTGATATTTGTTTAATCTGAAATAACGTCAATTTGAAACATAAATAAAAATTTGAATTTTAGGCTGATTATGCTAAATTCATCTAATTTTGAACACAAGGACACGAACAAAATAATCTGACAAAGTGACATCATAAGGGGGCGAGCTTATCACCGATAGTTGTACAAATCCAGACACGGTTCTGTAAAACCATAGGGTTTCGAAGCGTCAGATCAGGCAGTGTTATAGACCACTGCGTGATCTGATGCTTAGACCCAGTACCCCACGCTCAGCAACCATGCTTGTGAGTATTAGATCACCAAAGTAAAAAGTGAATTATTTGTGAGAGTTTTTATATTCATTTACAAAATGTATTCCGGAAGGTTAATGTGTTAGTGTGTGTGTAGTAATTACACATGCATCCAACACACAGGAAACTAGCAAAAACCCTTTTGATTTCAGTCCAACCCTCCACTAAAACATATTTGAATCTTTTCGCTACACGAAATCCAAATCTAATTTTAAATTGAAGTAAATTAATAGTAACAACGCAGAAGCCATATCCATATTTTGATTCCTATTTTAAATAAAAAAGAACGACCCTGAAAATAAAAACACCGTTAACACTGGCCTTCGACACACAAAATGAAAACGAAATCAAATAAAGTCCCGTACACACGAGAAAAAATTGAACGTTCGAATGAATAAAATTATTATCATATAGACAACTATAATTATGACAAAAACTATAATCTACAAACGTCTAGTCTATGGCCTTGAATGCAATAATTGCATGCATTAATTCTTAGCACATGGAAGTCAGTTTTTTGATAATTCTGGACCTGTGTGTGTATCGCAGGCCATTGTCTGTTTCTGTGTGTGTGCGTCTGTGAGTAAATTTGGTTATGTTGTGTGTGTGTGTGTGTCAAAGTCAAGGATTTTAATGTTGGTGTGGGTCAGTGTGAATGCATTTTGTTCAGGATTGGATTTTTGTACTATTTTCGTTGTTTTGATTTTGAGCAAGAGGCAGTCTGTGTCGTTTTTTGGTCTTTTTGATTTCGGCGATATTATGTCACCAGCGCTCGCGTAGTGATTTACAGCCCACTCCCTCTCACAGACAGAATGCCCGAGTCCCGGCAGTTTTATCGTTATCGGCAGATTAGGTAGCGCTTATTTTTTATTAGCAAAACATTATGATTTTGATGTATCTTTTTAGTGTGGAAATTGCTCCTCTTATTAAAAAAATAATAATAGCGGTTTCATACATTTTGACGGCGTAAGTAAATCACTTTTGTACGAATTTGCAATTTTTTTTTTAATAACCTACGAAAATGTTTAACACTTGTGGGAATCCAGAATCATGTGCTGAATCCATGGTAATAGGTTGTGCGTCGATGTCTCTGCCTGTACAGACCTGTGAAGTTGTGTTTGCTAATTAAATTTGACCCTGTAATATGTCTAGTGATGTCACTGTGTCCAATTATTTTTAAACCGTATTATATACACTAGACTGCATTAAATTGTAAAATAAATAATCAGTTCCTGTTCAGTACGAGTTTTTATCAGACGTTGTATACAAACAGTAGGTGTATTATCGAAACTGGTTTAACAATTTTGACATTTCAGTTTAATTGATGATATAAATACAGTTACTAGGTGCGCCTGGCTAAAGAAAAACAAGTAGGTAAATAAAAAGAAATATCGTCGACTGACAGTATAAAATACTACCTAATAAAAAAACTACCTACTTAAAATACTGACTGCCCGTTGGTCTTGTGGTTGCAAGCGCGACTGCTGAGCGTGGGGTTCTGGGTTCGATTCCCATGTCGGATAAAAGGACAATACAGATAAGAGTGAATGCATACAGCGACCTGCGCGTACAGTACAAACGAATTCAGGGTGCTCTTGGGGTTGTCGTGCAGTGTAGCGCGTTAGGGATGTTCGCGGTAGCGTGCGTCGACGAGTTCGCCGCGATCATGCGGAAGCTTTGCGCTTCAATAATGGCGCGCTTGCGCTTCTCCTCCAAAGGCATGAATGTGTTTTCAGACCGGTGGGACTCTCTCCTTTTACGTAGGTGGGTAAGAGTCCAGACACAGAATTTTTTTTTTTTTGGATGGGGAATCATCAAATGACTTCTCCCGCTCTGGGTGGAGCGGGAGGGATTGTCAGACTCCCGTGCCTCGGAAAGCACATAAAGCCGTTGGTCTTGCGCCTGATCTCTCTCCGGTCGTGTCCGATTGCCGTCCCATCGGACTATGAGAGTAAAGGAACAAAGAGTGCACCTGTGTTTACGAACACACTTGTGCACTATAATATCTCCTGCGTACCTGGGGGTCTACTACGAAGTGCAAAGTGCGAATGTTCGGATCGGACCGACACATGGCCGAACCGAATGTTATTGAAAAATGCGAAAAAAGTTCGGATCGGCTCAGTTGGGTCGGGATAGTCAATATTCTAAAGAGTGTGAGTGTAGGATCGGGACCGACCGAACCAAATAGTTACTTCGTAGCAGGAAACCGCCGAACTTCGGAGTAGACCCCCTGGCTAATCTCCGTTGAGATTGGCTACCGTGACCAAAATGGGTCGGGAGCATAGATGTAGGAATTATTGACATTTCTATGGTCGGGAGGCTATTATTAGGTACTTAAACTAAAAAGAAAGAAACGGAAACCTAAAATCTAGGGTGAGAAGGGTTTTCACTTTTCCCGGGATTAATATTTAACAGTATCCGTTACTTACGATCGCACTGACTTAAAAATATCGCGGCGGGATTTTATCGCGCACTTTAACTTACACTATCAAAAAAACACACTGTTGTATTTTCAACTCTCAGTGCTAAGCAGAGCTTTGAAAATACAGTGCGCGAAAAAAAACTCGCCCGTTGCTACATGGGCTTACTGTTTAAGACGAGACATATCCACTTACGTAGTTTTGTGATTGATGAATAAGAGTAGTTAGTTAGAGAACAATTTTAATAGGAGAACATTTAATAATTGCCTGCGACCTCGCCCTAGTAACTAAACCAGCACCCTAATTGCGTAACACACTATCAATCACAATCTGAATCATTTTCAAGGATATTGCTAATCCATTGCTTCATATGTTCGAAAAATGTGTCAGCTCAACAACGTAAACAACGCAATGAATGTTGTTGAACTGTCAGGGTAGGTGTAGGTCCTGCTCGTCTACTCTGTAAAAATTTAGGTAAAAACTTAGGTGAAGTGAGCTGGAAGTGAGCAATCAATAGTGTCAAAACCCTAGCACAAGGTGGGATGACTACTCACTTTAAGCTCACATCACCTAAGTTTTCACGTCTCACCGTGAAAACTTAGGTGATGTGAGCTTAAAGTGACGACGCTGCGCGCACACTTTAAAAGAGAGAGCTGCACGTCGCAACGTATTCTGAACTCTCACAATGCAATGTGTACCTTTTCGTGTAGAAAATAATGTATATTTTGAGTCACTCTTTTAAAGTGTGCGCGCAGCGTCGCGTCGCGTTGCGTCTCGGTGTGAACTGACCCTTATACAGAATAGTAAGTTCTGCAGGTCATGATCTACACTGTGCCAAATTCCGTCGAAAAGGTAACAGACAGACAGAGTTACTTTCGCTTTTATAATAATATCAGTCTGGATTCTTCAGTTTGACCCAGCGTCAATAAATTATAATAATTTACGAGAATGTGAAGCTCATGCATAGTGATGGACAGGTAGTGATGCAATAAAAACTAAAACTAAACGGTATCAGTCTAGACCGTTAGACACGTAATATTTAATAACTAGTTTCAGCCTTAAACTGTCAGTTCTAAGGCCGTCTGAAACCTCTGTCTAGCGTTTAGTTTTTGTAAAATGAACTGCGAGGTACTGTTAAGTAATAAGGAAATAAAATCTGAGTTTGATTGATGATTGTATAGTTAGTATGTTAATATTGCTCTCAAAACGGTGTAGGAAAACATCGTGAGGAAACCGGCATGTCCTAGAACCAAAAATTCGAAGACATGTATGATCTACCAACCCGAACTGGGCCCACGTGGTGGATTACGGCCCGCTCCCTCTCACAGAGAGGAGGCCTGTGTCCCAAAACCCACAAATTTTACCTCTTTTTCTTTACTAATATTATAAAGAGAAAGAAAAGAAAGAAAATACATTTATTTGCGGCAAACATGACGCAAAAAAAGAACAAACACACAAAAAAAAATAACAAGTTGGGGGTAACATGCGTCACATTCACGCAAAACGGCCATCGCTCAGCATAATGCTAAGACCCTGTACGAGACAGAGCCCCAGCGCTGTTTTTGGGTTGGTAAGAGGTAAAATTTGTTTGTTTGTTTGTATGTAGGAGGTAATCTCCGGAACCACCAGTCAGATTTCAAAAAATCTTATTGCAGTTTATAGCCCAATTTTCGAGGAAGGTTATAGGCTATCTAACATCACGCTATGACACATAGGAGCCGAGCAAAATTAAAAACAAAACAGAAATCGACGCTCCCAAGCAATAACCCGGTAATCGAAAAATCAAAATTTTACAGGAGAAAAGATTTAATGATTTTATCAAATATCTTTTCAACAAGTGGGACTATTGAAGTCATTGATGTATTAAATGAAAGGTATTTTTTTACATCAATGACTTCAATAGTCCCACTTGTTGAAAAGATATTTGATAAAATCAGTAAATCTTTTCTCCTGTAAAAGTTTGATTTTTCGATTACCGGGTTATTGCTTGGGAGCGTCGAAATAACACTAAGCGAAAACTAAGTACATAGTAGCACGGGGCAGCGATGGGATGCGACGCGGTGGGTCAGGTGCCGAAATTCACGCGGATGAAGTCGAGCTCATAAGCTAGTAATACAATAAACATAATCTAGATAACAGTTGTCAGATAATAAATTCAAAGTATTTCATGTATATGTATTGTATTCTAAGTTGCAACACATACATACATAATTATTACATACATTAACTTTAACATTTAAAATTGCATTGTTAATTCACAATCACCAGGCGAAATCATTTGTTGAGTTAAAAATAACTTTATAAATCGACTTCACTAAAAATTCTGAGTTAATTTTGTAAGCGTTTTAAAAAACTCATCTTATCCAACTAGTTCCGCGCGGACTATAATAATAAAACTGAAAAGTTTGTTTGTATGAACGCGCTAATCTCTGCAATTACCAGATGTATTTGAAAAATTATTTTTGCATCTGATAGCCCAATTTTTGAGGAAGGCTATTATATAATAGGCTACTTACCATCACGCTAAGGCACTTCACGTCGCGGGCAGAACCTAGTTTTTTATAAAAAATAAAATTAGACAAATTAATGTTTCTATTGCATTTTTTGTAAGTAACTGCTAGAAATAAGTACAGTCAACAACGTAAGACGATTTAAACACTTACCTACGTCTTTTACATGTTATCTAAATGGATATCATTATTAATTATTTTGCTACAGTTTTTCAGCATTTAATGTTATAGATAAGAGTTTATATTATTAACTTAATTTAATTTCCGTTTCTATTTATTTTTTATGATTTCAAAATCTTAGGGGAATTCCCTTATTTTTAAGAACGGTCGCAGTCTAATCTCAGTCACAATCTGTCAAAAATAGTATAGGATATGTCAAAAATCCTATACTATTTTTTAATTGACCCTGGGATGAGATTGTGACTTGATTGTTTAATTACGGGATTTGCCTCCTGAAGTTATAATATAAAACGGCGTTCGTTGCGGACCGTACCTACCACATCACTGACATGCTACAACTTTAAGGCTTCGCAGCCTTGGCCGCGCCGTATTGTGAAAGTCTTTCTAAATAACTTTCGTACATTTTGTTTTAATTAAAACAAACAACAGGCGGGCCGCACCGCACTTTGTTGTATTGTATGAAAATACGTTGCACTGCGGCCCGTTAAAGCTTTATTGTGCTCTTGGCTTTAGTGACAAAAAATATACTATGTTATTGTTCTAAAATTTTGTAAGAGGCTTTTATCCACAGTGGCATGCCAGCCTCATCATACCTTAAAAATACTAAAATCTACTTAATAAAAGTCTTATTATTCATTCATTCCTTGACAGACAACACACAACCTAAATCGATGGGTCTATAAGCATGAAATTTTGCAAATGAGTTCCTTATATCACGTAGGTTAGCACTAAGGAAGGGCTTTAGAAAATTCATCTCCTATATGGGTTAAATAGGGGATGAAATTTAGTATGGATGTTCGTAATTTTTGATAGGACACACGGCTACTAACGGCTTGTAACCTTATAAATTCCTCTCCTCAGATGCGTCTCCTGCAGAGCACATGGGCTGAGATGCTGTCACTCATGCTGGCGTATCGGTCGATGTCGGGCGGCAGTCCGCTGCGCCTGCGCTTCGCCACAGACCTCGCGCTCGATGAGCAGCAGGCCAGGGAAATTGGAGCACATGACTTATTTACACAGGTTAGTTCTAGTTAAGACATTTAAGCGAATTCTAGTGTAAATTATACTAACTCCCAATTTCTGGTACGAAAATCAACAAGTCAAGTGTCAAAATTAAGCTCGTGTCAAGTGATCCGACTGACACTTGATACTTTAGTAAACCAATCACAGCAGTTGGCATGCGGTTGACACCTTTTTATTTAACTTTTGTGTTGTCCTTCGTGCCAGAAGGGAGCAATAGTGTATCTGCAAGATTTGCTAAATTGTTGCAACTGTATGTGGTTTTTGACTGTCAAAAGGTGCATAATTTCATTCTTCAACGCGTCCCTAATTAATCGTTGCATTCAGAGCATGCTTGGGTGAACGTAATTATATCAAAATTATATACTTCTTCCTCAAATGGTTGTTATCTAGAACTTAATTTTGTAGTGAGTTGGCAACACCACACGCGGTAATTAAGTTCCGCTGCTGCACGGCAAAAACTAAAATAAAGAATTAATTGAAAAATGCGAATTCATAATAGATCTAGCAGGGTTATCTTGATGACCCTGGTCAAGACGGGACTGGGACAACAAAAGACTGGTGTTATTGTTATTATTACTCTAGAAGGATGAATCAGTAACGTTCCCGAAGTAAAATCATAGCCTTCGGTATCCAAAGGGTGCTAACAGGAACCCTTTACTATGCCGTCCGTCTGTCTGTCCCGGGGTTGTATCTTATTAACCGTGGTAGACAGGCAGTGTAATTTTCACAGAACCCTAGGGCTGATTTTTCCAACGCCAGATAAGTTTATCCGAGGCATCATTTTGAATTTTTGACAGTTCTTCCATACACAATCTGTCAGATGTCAATTTTATTCCGAGAATAAAAATTATCACACAACAACAGCTGTACCGATTTGAATATCTAGCACACGAATAGACCATGACCTGGGTTAGGACATAGGATACTTTTTTTATCCCGGTACGTTCCAGTATTTCCGACCTCCATGCGGGCGAAACCGCGGGCAAAACCTAGTAATTTATATTATGGCAAATTAACTATAATTATTTATTCTTGTCCATACGAAAACTAACTTTTGGAAGGGGCGACTAGAATCAATTTTATTTTAATTGACGTTCAATAGTGCCTTATTGCCTATTTTAAATAAATTATTTGACTTTATTAGTGTTGTGACCGTTGTGTCCCACTGTAGGACAACCCTTCCTTTCGTCTTTCCATTTTTCTGTCTTTTTAAGAACTGAAACCCAATCCTTTAAATAAATAAACAAAACGCTTTTTATTTCCTACTAATTACTTTACACTGGTTTTGAATTACTTAACTAATTTACTTCACATCTAGTTTTTCTTTAAATTGTTGCCGTTACTTCTTTGCTTGTTGCCCAATCCTTTAGGTTTATATTGATAGTTTGTTTGTCCCTATCTCCAGATAGCCGGCGTGGCCAAGCGCCTGGAGCGCGCGGCGGCGCTGCGCGAGGAGTGCTACCTGATGAAGGCGCTCGCGCTCGCCAACTCCGAAGCGCGCATCGACGAGCACGCAGCGCTGCGGCGCTTCAGGGACTCTATACTCGCAGCGCTGAATGACGCTGTCTCCGCTTTAAGGTGAGCTTAAAGCATCCAAATTTTATTACCCTTACTCAAGACCCCAAACAATCCTTTGAATAAAATAATTAGAAATAAATCAAATAAGACACTTGGTAAAAACAAACAAATTTTGATTTTATTTTAGCGAAGGTAAACAACGACAATTGTGCGTAGCCGGCCTCAAAGTCCCTAGTTTGAAGTAAATGTAGAAAATTGACAAGAATCCGACCTTTATTACCCTCTCTCTATTACCTCTGGTTGTAAAAGTGGCCAAATGAGGTTATATCGAGAAATGTATAAAGAAAACGTGTGTATCTAGAATAGAGTAATCTAACAATACATAGTGATGTCGTGTGCAGGCCGTACAACGGCAACGCGGCGCTGCAGCAGCTGCTGCTGGTGCTGCCGGCGCTGCGCCACGCCGACGTGGCCGTGCGCCGGTTCTGGGCCGCCGTGCACCGCGAGCGACGCGCGCCCATGAACAAGCTGTTCGTGGAGATGCTGGAGGCGTGTCTCCGGTAAGCGGCCGGGGACAGGACTGCTGCAGACCGAACTGCGGCCGCTCTCAGCGGAGACGGGCCAGCGACGCGGGAGATATGATAGTGCACGGGTGTGAGCGCTGCCAGGACCAGCGGGACTATGGAGGTGCATGTATATTGTATACGTTTCCTCTCCGAATGTCAATGTTTTCGTTTCTTCACCTTCGGCGGAGGCGACGCGTCCCCGCGCCAAATGTACAAAACGACGGACGGATCTAGTACAAACATTGTTACTATTTTTGTATAATATAAAAAAAAAAAATTATATCTAGTTTTACTGTGGAAGTTTCGAGATTATTGTATGGTCGAGGAAACTATCCTGGGACTGATCGCGGGCTGCCGGCCACTTAGTATTCTAGTGACCTGAAACGTCATTAGTTCTGTTCTGAACAGAGTTTTAGTACTGTTAGCTTTAAAGGCGATGTTGATGTTTTGTTTAAATTTCGTGGCTCTCTGCGATGGCCCTCACTGTCGTGTCGAAGGTATTTTTTCCCCGACCGTACGAACTACTTCTGTATGTATGTCTCGGTAAATGCGGGGGCCGTATTCGGCGCATTTATCCTTAAAATATAACATTGTTTTTATTCTGTTTGTTTTAAATACTAAGAGGGGACGTTGCTTGTACTGCGTCGAACTAAAAAAAATATATTTTAAACGCGCTAGTGGACCTTAAATATTCGTAGTTAAAACAATGCATCATTATGATATCAAATGGATTTCTTGTAATTTTACTAGAATTTCTAAAGTACAAATATATACTTAGATAAGTTTTACACCTGTTTTCTTAACAAACTTGTTTTCTGAACAAAGGAGACGTAGATTGTTGCTAAATTTAATTTTAAATAATAAAAAATTATTCCATGAAGTAAGAATATTTGTCTGAACGAAAAATTTCAAACAAAAATATTCTTACTTCTGAAGAATTGAGTCGCAGTGCAACAACGCACCCCCATCATAATGTACAACTGTTTTATAAAATAATGGACACATAACAACATAGAATTTATTTAATAAATACAGATCATGTAGCAATATTTACTATATAAAGGTTATAAATGTATATCTAGAGCTGTTCCACTAACAAAAAACATATTTTAACTGAAAAATTAGTTGTGTAGTTTGTAATACCAGTGAATGTCTGATGCCGTTGTCGACAATACCCGGGTATTGTGAACAATACTCTGTCTCACAATACCCGGGAATAGTCGATAATTTAGAAAGACTAGTTGTAGTAACCCCTATATTGGATGGAAGTATTTTTAAATGCGTTAAGGTTGTCGCTGACAGGCGCGACGCAACTCCGGTAGATCAATTCCCATGAAGTTTTCACAGAAATTGTTCCACGAGAGTCACGTGGCTACTGTCTGCGGGAGCCTTTAAGTAGAATCCTATATAAATATATCCTTAATCCTAGTTAGAATTAACAAGGAGGCCCAAACCGCAGTTAAAAATATTTTCAACTAATACAAGGTGTCGTTTTGCATCGTCGTCAAATTCAAGGAGGTAACTATGCTACTGATACTCGACACGAATCAATAATAAAATAAGTAGATATATTTTTTTTCTAATTTTCGGAAATCGCCATGTGTAACGCGGCCTGTGGGAGACCGCACTGTAACTGCCATTTTACACACACATAAAAAAGCGGCCGCTTATACGATACCATAACGCGATTCAGTTCTTTGAAAGTGGTGTATTCTAAAATACTGTTAAACTTAAATAACTAAAAAAACAAGTATGTATTCATTATTTACCAGGGATCGTAATTTAATTTGATTATTTATGTTTTTCATAACAGCCTCCTGAAATTTGACGAGGATGCAAAACAACAGCTTGCAATATAAACCTGCTATAGTGTTGTGATAGGAGTGTGTTTCTGTCAAAACTGTTGTAGTGATTGTAACATATCTGTAGGTAGTTAGTGTAATGTACAAAGTACAAGGAACAATATACTCTTCTGGACTTTTAAATGACCCTTATTCATCAAATATACATCTGTGTATGTATGCTCTTGTCAATGGACGGTTATTTAGCGGTAGCACTCTACATAGATTCTCTGAGGGGCTTGTGGCTAAGTAATAACAGCAGCACGGTTCGGCCTAACGGTTCGGTTAAGCTACGCTTGCCGCGGTTGGTCCGTGGATGGGTGACCATGTTTAAATACCAAGACCCCTCCTTGCTTGGGAATGAACGTTAAGCCGTTGGTCCCGGCTGTCATTCGCGGATCTTTGACAGTCGTTACGGGTCATTAGAAGCCCGAAAGTCTGACAGTCAGTATTACCTATCTGACCTCCACAACCCAGTTACGGTTATGGAGGTCAGATAGGCAGCCGCTCCATATAAAATACTGGTATTGAGCTGCATCCGGTTAGACTGGAATTTGACCCCAACAAAGTTGGGAAAAGGGCAGATTGATTGACTGTAAATAAATTTTCCTGGTATTATATCAGATCATGTGCTGATATTTCGTAAATTGTATTATAGCTGTCTCATTCTATGCTCATAGAGTGAGACAACGATACATCGGTAGAAAGAGTACATCACAAAACCATGCGTGCAACTGCTAAATAATATACCCCTATCTACCCTTGTAAATAAACATAGAGCTTTTTAGCTATAGGAATTTTATATTTATGAATAAGGGAATAAGATTCAAAATACAGAAGCATCCTCCTTTTAAGCACTATAGTAAATACCTATACCTAAGTGTAACATCACAGAATTGTATTAAGTACCTAAAAAATATTGATTTGTAAATAGAATTAATATTAAAGATATAGTGGAACAGATAATATCGAATACCTCAATAACTGTTACCATGGACGAGTGAATATAAAACTGTTATAAATGTAAATAAGTACATGTTCAGCGGTTTGATTGATGCCAGCGCCTCTGTTGAACACACTCGGAACTAGCAATGGGTTGATATTTTGAAGCTTCGT
Organism: Apamea crenata; assembly: GCA_949629185.1. NCBI lineage: Eukaryota > Metazoa > Arthropoda > Insecta > Lepidoptera > Noctuidae > Apamea > Apamea crenata. Next base: position 14,506,480 of record OX451371.1, read on the forward strand.
CTGATAAAGTCCGAATATGGTATAAATTTTTGTGCTTAACGTTAGTAAAAACATTAAATTAAATTAACTTCAGCGTGGTTTAACAGTTATAAGCCCTACTCAATTGTTCGCGTCGCGCGCCTCAACTAAAACACCCCCCGAAACTAGCCTATGGTGTTCTGAGCACACCACCTCATTTAACCCCATAACTCACTCGGCCCCACCCCCTCGTACACCCTCCACCTCGGTGGCGCCTTTGTTTGATTTACCGTTCGTCCCAGATAGGCCATTGGAATTCACAGTCACAATGGCTACATAAAGGCTACGCGGTAGATATAGAATTCATAAAAGATTCGATTTTCTGTATGTTTGTTTGTTACGCTTTCACGGTAAAAGGGCTGAACGGATTTGGGTGAAATTTGGCACATGGGTAGACCATAACCTGGATTAAGACATAGAATACTTTTTATCCCGATATACCCACAGAATCGAGACTTATGCGCGGGCGCAGCTAGTGTATTTGACGTCTTTTTAAAATGTTTTCCCTTTAGAGTTTCAGAGTTTGCTATACATAAGCTCCGGCATGAATTTTACCGTTGCCAATACAAAATGTGTGAACAATCAATGCGAAAACGACTAAAATAAGAAGTAAGTTGTACAAAAATGTTGAAAGAAGAAAATCTATTCAAAACTGCACCCTCAGTTCGGTTGATTTTGTAAAATTGTTAGTAAATCGATAATTTTACTGATAACAAAAAGGTTGTTGTGAATGGTGCATTTTTGTTGTGATTTTGCTCAAAACATGTGTCGATAAGTATTCGCATTCTTACCACGACTAGTGATGTAGCTGCTGACAATACTAAGGGTCTCCAACACTCATTTGTTTTCGTATGCTAAGAAAAACTAGCAAAAATCTGTATGTGAAATTTTTCTAATTTTTCCAGAAACTGTATAATATGATAAGCAGTCAAATTGGCGAAAACCTTGAGTGTGAAAGCCCTAAGTATCTTCTAAAGTAACGTCAGCAAAAAAATCTGGATTCAGTTTTATTTTTTATTATTTTTTTTGTTTATCGGCTTAGTAGCTATTACGTTTAAAATATAATGTGTCTGAACAAGCTAAAGGTTGTTTATACACAAATTACCGAACAACGGTATTTTAGTGTCAAAATATAGGTAGGGTCAACTTTCAAAATGATATTTGTCGTAACATAGTTACAAAAATGAATTGTAAAAATCAATGTGATGGCTTTAGGATTAAGAATAAGCAAATAATTTTGAAAGTTCCCAAGTTAGAGGCCGAGATAAACAAACACTGCTAGGCACAGGCTTTGGCTGAGCGTTATTCCTGTCTCTGTCGCACAACTGTCAAACTGCAAGTGCAAGATAGAGATGGGAAAATACGCTGCTACAAGGGTCTTTTGGCGTTCGAATGACGTTGACAGGGAGGCGCTGTTGGTTAACATTTGTGCAATTGTTTTGAAAAAAAAACAAGATGGCGGGGTTAGTTCTGATTTTGGCCACGCGCTAAAAGATCCTTGTGCAGCTACATCTAAGCCAAAGCGTATGTTAAAGGTACGGTTTCCTAAAAGAGCGGCGACCGCCCACATAGCGTCCACAATTTAACGGTGAATGACGTCACTGAAATGTTATTTATGAGCGTTTTTGACAACGTAAAGTCAAACCCTGCTACCCAAAGATTTAAATCGCCAGATTTTCCCTCACCGTTCTTAGTCACGTGAAAGTGCCCATAAGAGTGAGCTCACACATTGTTATATAGCGTTTTCATGACAATCAAGTCAAGCCACCACGTCATTGTCTGTCAGAGGTTTCAAAACGAAACAGAAACTCACGGTAAGGCGTATCTAACGATTTAAATCTTTGCCGCTGTCATCATTTTCATGACAGCCGTCACCGCGGCCGTTATGTGCGGTCACCGCTTTTCTAAGAAACAGTGGCTTCAGAAGTAAAGTTTATCAATCTTGGCGAGACTCGAGTATCACAGAATAAAAATTTTCTACGTATCTGAAATTCCATGTGAGTTTTAACACGTTCTGTTGTAGTTATTCTTATGTTAAGAATATTTACTTTATTTAATAGTGTTTAATGCGCAACCGGTGGTAGTCAGGAAGCGAAGCTGTGAAGTGTGACTGTGCCAGATTATTTATTAAGTTTTTAATTATTATCGTCGTTATTATTGATCTGCGATTACTGATGTATACAGTTAGGAAATTGTGATTGTTTGGTCCCAGTCTGTATGTGGGCGGGTTACTTCAACTCGACTAATGGATTAAACCCTTTTTTAAAACACTTGAATTGATGAATTAGAAAAAAACCTGTTCATGTATTTTCATCAATCTTGTATTCATTTTTCATTTAGTTTCAACTGATCGGCAGCTTATTAGCCGCTTACATACAGACTAAAAGATGTTTTGTTGATAATATTTCTTAAAAAAAAAAAAAAAAAAATTGAATCGCCTTTTATAAAATTTTACTTTGTATAAACGAACTGATTGTATTTGATGGAAAATAAATTGAATATCTATATCGTAGAACATTTGTAGGTGGAGTTAGTGATGTGTAATCTCAGATCAAACTAGAGAACCTTAGGTAAACCAATATAATACCCGTGTCTTAAATTTTGTATTTAATAAATTCGTACCTTATTTCTTTACATAATGTTATTAATGTGAACCGGTCCCGGATATGAAATAAAAAATATATAAAGTGGTGACATTTTATTTTTGTATTTTTATTTGTGTTTGGTCAAAAATACCCTTTCCACTACACAAGCTGTGCCTATGCTAGGTACCTGACGTAACATCATACTTAAAACTTCCGAAGGGACAGGCAGAGTTATACTACACCCACATCTCGCTAGTTATGTGTATGTAATAGAGGAGAGCCTATAATTGTTGTCAACTGGTTACAATAACCTAGACTCCCTCGAACTAGCCTCGAATTTCTAGTGGAATAACGCTATAACACTGCCCGACCTAGTGGTACTCAGGACCCCCATGGTCACACTAGACTCACGAGGCACTCGTCAAACACAACGACCTAACGTGAGTATTGAACCCAAGATCCCGTGCTGACACAAGACACCTCACGAGGCTGTCGTCAAAGTATCAGCCAGCCGTTATGTTCCCTCTGCTGGGACACAGGCCTCCTCTCTGTGAGAGGGAATGGGCCGCGTAATCCACCACGCGAGCCCGGTGCGGGAACATATGGTATCAGATGTCTTCGATATAGGGTAATGTCATATTCATATTATGACGTTACCAGTTACCCTATTATGAATAGGATATGAGAATTCCGAGGGGACGGCGCGTACGCAGTCCCCACTATCAAAAATAACGCATCCGAGTTATCCACATTAGGGATAATCGCAGGGGTCAACCCAACCGCAGTGCAATGGGAAGGCCTCGCCCTGGGGGAACCGCCTTCTTGATCACGGTATCCCCTATGCCAGGTAAGTATGATTTCTTTACAAAAACGCGCGAGGGTGGTTCAACGGCGGAGAATCTTAACACCGCGATTCAGAAACGTGACGTAAATGTAAAGCGCCATCTAGTGAATATAAACTGTACTAAAACCATGATTCCTCCCGTGCCATAATATATTTTGTTACATGCCTCTTTTGTAAGAAAAGAGGTACAGTAGCAGTGAAAGGTAAACATGCAAAAAAACATTGAAATAAGTCATGATAGGGTCGCATATTCACATCTACCAAACCAGTCACCACCCATCAAAAACGGTCCACCCATCCAGACGAATCAACCTCGACGCAGTTGTGTTGCTTAATTACCGAGTTCCTATGGCCACCTTCCAGCTCCATCATCAGACCCTGGTTACCATCTAGCACTAAAGTACTAGTCAAGACGAATCAAACGAGTCCATACTCGACGGGGTTGTGTCGTTTAGTTATTGAGTTCCTATGGCCATCTTCTAGCTCCATCATCAGACCCTGGTTACCATCTAGCACCAAAGTACTCGTCAAGACGACACATACGAGCCCAAACTCGATGGGGATTGTATCGTTTAATTACCGAGTTCCCATAGCCATCTCCCAGCTCCATCATCAGACTCTGGTTACCATCTAGCACCAAAGTACTTGTCAAAACGAATCATATGAGCCCAAACTCGATGGGGTTGTGTCGTTTAATTACCGAGTTCCTATGGCCATCTTCCAGCTCCATCATCAGACCATGGTTACCATCTAGCACCAAAGTACTCGTCAAAACGAATCATACGAGCCCAAACTCGATAGGGTTGTGTCGTTTAATTACCAGTTCCTATGGCTATCTTCCAGCTCCATCATCAGACCCTGGTTACCACCTAGCACCAAAGTACTCGTCAAGTCGGATCAAACGAGTCCAAACTCGATGGGGTTGTGTCGTTTAACTACCGAGTTCTTATGGCCACCTTCCGGTTCCATCATCAGATCAGCTCCATGTCATAATAATTTTGCATTGTCGTCCGATTTACACATGCATGCAAAATTTCAGCTCAATCGGTAACCGGGAAGTGGATCAAATTTAACTTGCAAGATTTGATTACAGACAAACATCGGGACAGGTGAAACTAAATAAAAGCTTGTAATTATTAAGTTTCCCACGATGTAAATATTGTACAGTATGGCAAGTAAAAGGACAATCTAAATCAAAAGGTAAACGGACATACTTTACGGGGATGTACTAGTAATGAAAATGAACTACTTTTATACCTACTAACTCGGCCGTATCTAATGTCCGTGGTTCATAAATTCAAGGTACTTCAGTCAGCTATTGAACGGGCAATGCTTGGAGTCTCTCTGAGGGATCGAATCAGCAACGAGGTGAACCGGCAGAGAAATTCACAGAATCGTCGTATTATCGACTAAACTCACAGAATAAGCAAGCTGAAGTGGCAATGGGCCGGCCATATTAGCCGTAGAACCGAAGACCGTTGGGGTAGAAGTGTTCTTGAGTGGAGACCGCGAATCTGCAAACGTAAGGTAGAACGCCCTCAGGCTAGGTGGAGCGTCGATCTTCCTTCGCAGGATGGCTGGTAGCAGCTGGATGAGAGTTGCCGAAAATTGAGTCGAATGGCTTGCAATAGGAGAGGCCTATGTCGAGCAGTGGACTGCTGTAGGCTGATGATGATAGACGTTATCGAAAAAAAAAAAACGCTTTTTATTTGGACAGCCGGTTGTGTGACCGTTCATAGCTTTTTTTAGGAAACTAGAGTCACACGATCAAAGTAAGTGTAACCAAAGCAGACTAAAAAAATATTTATTATAATTGAAATGATCGTAAAAGTGTGTCTATGTCGCAGTGAGATAGATAAAGCCGTAATATAGTTATATCCCTAGGGATATAATTATATACCGTAACATAGTTATACGAAAGCGATTCTTTACTATCTCACTAGGAATATAGTTATAAAACCGTCGAAGTTTAGTGATATACTTATATTACTAGATTAAGTTCAGTGTTATAAATATATTAGGGTTTTTCTCAAAAAAGTCATATTGTATCATATTGTCATCATATTGTAGTATATTTTAAAGCTTATTTATTCTCAAACATTTTTGAAAAATTGAAAAAAATTCAAAAGTGTGCCACTTTTTTCAGACAGACCCATTACTTCATTAAGCTTAGTGAAATAGAAATCTACCATATATAATTAAATAAAACAAAATTTTATTGGTTTTATCTTTATTAATAAATCAACTTTATGTATCCTGCAGTTAGTTACAATACTTTGTGACATTTTGGATCATTCAAAGTAATGTTTGAAAGCTGTATTGCATTTCTGGGTAACCAATCTTTCAGGATACCAACTGAAGTTCCAATTTTATGACTTTCATTTCGCTTTTCTAAAACTTTTCCTAATACATTTTTTTGATCCAATGGTCCACGATCTATCTTTGGTATCTCTATAAGAACTGAAGATACCGCCGATGACCGCCTGCGCCGCACACTCCGAAAGCTATTTCACTAAACTTAATCTAGTAATATAAGTATATCACTAAACTTGGACCGTTTTATAACTATATTCCTAGTGAGATAGTAAAGAATCGCTTTCGTCTAACTATGTTACGGTATATAATTATATCACTAGGGATATAACTATATTACGGCTTCATCTATCTTACTGCGACATCTACACTATTTCTAAAAATAAAACCAAGTAAACATATTTTATTCGGTTTTTTATTTCTTAAAAACTAGCTAATATTTACAATGTTAGTTAAAAATTACGTTCCCTGAGTTTATTCATTTTAAAAAGTCTAGGATAATTTTAAACTATAGCGAATTGTTCGTACAACAATTCTCTAACTTTGAAATATTCTTCGGATAGGACGCCTTCCAATGCTACGCGGCCGTTCTCCAACTGAAAAAGAGAGAAAAAGGAAAATGTAATTGTGGGGATCTGCTTTAAAAAAGTTTATTTAACAAATAAATAAAATTGAAATGTCTGTAATGTTATAACAAAATAACATTTTTGTATGTTTGTTCCAGCTATCTCCGAAACCGCTTGACCGATTTTGACGAGACTTTCACTGGCAGACAGATAGCCAATGTTTTATGGAGTAACAAAGGCTACTTATATTCGAAAAGAATTAGGGTTCCGCTCAAAAAAATGAAAACCCATGAAATCCAATTGTTTTTTCCGACAAACACGCGAACGATGGGCGCGGTTAGTTACTAACAAATTGTTTTGTTATTTTATTTCACCGCTTAATAATATAAGTATTAAAAGAAAGAGCGTAATAATTAGTTAAAATTAGTAATTTATCATGTAGTTACTCTGCGTATAGCGAGCGTGCCGTTACAGCACTCGAGCGCTCCGGCAGTGAACTCAGTACTGAGGCCGAGCTTGTTGAGGGCGGCGCGCAGCTCCGACAGGCGCAGCGAGTTGATGAACGAGGCCGCGTGCGCGCCGCCCGGGGCCGCCTCCAGGCACATGGACACGTCCGACGTGGCTTCTTCTGGAAAAAGTATGAATAAGGTTAACATAGGTTCGAATTATGTTGTTGAAGCTATTACATGGTGTGGGACACTTTTGAGACGAAAATAATTAGATTGGTTAACAACATGGGCTTAATAATGATGTTTAATTCATTCATAACATAAACTTCTTCGGAGATTTCTTTAGAATTAAGCATTACCTTTGTACCTATTATTCTGTACTTTTTTTTTCTTGTCTGTTTATATAATGTGCGTACATAAATGGTAAAATAAAATAAACTTAGCAAGTTTTTTTTTTAACTGATCGGCAATATCTGCCTTTTCCTAATTATGGCAGGATCGGCTTACAGTCTCACCGGATGAAGCTAAATAGCAGCTACATGATCGACTGCCTATCACCTCCACAACCCAGTTACTGGTACCACGATACTTCGTTTCGTGGACTGATATAGGGTAATATTATTATGTTGAGAGAGAGAGACATTTTTATAATCCAATTAATTTGAATATACACGCGGTACGTTAATTAAAAAGCACATGCGTTTTCTGTGAGAAATATTACTGTTACGAGCTTCGGGTTCGTGACAATAAAACTGCCGATATAAATTACCAAAAATGACACTTTAATTAATTAACACAAACACACTAATAAATGAACACAATTATTACACTTAGGTCGCACTTGAAGATCGCTTTAGATGTATTCGCATGTATCGCTTCCAACACACTGTGTCGAATCGCGGTTATTCCCGGCCTTATATAGTGCAACAGATTGTTCTAGTACCTTCTATTGAAACATCTAGAATGTTCGGGTATATACCGGCCCCGACTGACCTCTGTCGATAGTTCTAGTATCGAAATCTCTAGAAGGATCTACTTGTTCTACTACTCGATACTAGATGGCACTAGTGGTAATTTAGTTCTGCTATTTGATAATAGATGGCGCTAATAGTCACTAATGTCGCCATGTATCAGGCCTTAATCGTGGCGCGCAACATTACTTTAAAAATTAAAATACTTATTAATATTACTTTAATTTGTTTGCTCCTTATTTTCCCCTTTTTGGCACAGAATAGAAAAATACCTGTAGATGTAGTGTTCTCCCGCTGGTGAGCTCGCGGTTGTACGACGGCGGACAACCAAGCTAACTCTGCGTCGCCAGCAGAGCGCCACGCCAGGCCCGACATCAGGCTGTCTGTCAGTTTTACCTGGAAATTACAGTAGTTTTATAGCCATTCTGTTTTTTAAATGTCTAGGTATAATTTGTAATAGCAGTTATTATCATTATCAGCCTGTAGCAAGCTACTAGTACTCTCATGCGGTTACTACTGGCTACTCAGGGAAAATCTTTGCTCCACTTAGTTTGAGGGCGTCCTACCCTACGTTCTCATTGCGGGACTTAAGGCGCAAGCGGCAAGGTACCCTGGGAAATTCAATTTTTCTAACGTTTTTTGCATTAGGATTGTTGCATGGTGAATCAAATATGATTCGCGAGCGTAACAAGTATGAATTTACAGAATTATAATCATTAAAATCATCAATACAATCCTCTAAGTTCATATATAACTGTAACCATCAATTCTGCACACGATTCTAGGCTTTTTCATACAATACCCACGAGGATAAAATGCATGGAATAGCCTTATCTATTTTTGAATGACTAGATTGTGGTAGAACCGGTGACCGTTGCAGTCTGGAGTCCAGTCAGTCTATTCTAATCCAGTGGCGTGCATTGCATAAAGGCATATAAGCAGTGCCTACATCGAAAAATCACCATAATCCCGTCAATTACATTTTAGTGTGTGTGCGCCCCACAGTTAGGAAACTCACTAAATTATCACACCTAACAAAAAACAAAATCTTCATACAAACGCGCGGCAGTAGGCAGTCGCCAGACGGCCTACTCGCCTCCCGTACCATTCGCACATTGTCATTGGTCTTTACTCGTTCAAGTAAATACGATGAAATTAAATTCCTGCCTACCTATTCTGAAAATCAATTCACGCCACTGTTCTAATCTATCTTTTTTATTTTGTAAACCTGCCAGTTGAGCTGTTCCCTCATCAGATTTAGCCAACAAGGTATTCTTCTTTCTTTTTAAAAAACGTTGCCTCACTCTAGGAATTTCTCCTGTGACGTGGGTGCGTTTAGGTAAAACGGGCTGGTGTCCGCAACTCCACGACAATGCGCGTATTTTGCGTACGGGTGGGAAAATCGTTTATTTGATCCACCCCAGCTCCTCAAGGAAGGCCAGCAACGCCTTGATGTTACTGACGGTCTCACGTAGGGTACCTGGGTGGGTGGGTGCGTTTACAGACATATAAACTCACATACACAAACAGCCAGACCCGGAACAACTAATTGTAGGTCATACAAATATTTGTTCCGTGCGGGAATCGAACCCACGACACGCAGCGCAGCAGTCAATCGCTTAACCACTGCGCCAACCGTGCCGTCAATTCGTCGTATTGCTAAGTAATAGTAATGTTAGTACGTACTTGATAGATGTGAGACTCCGTGGTAGCGTCGATGATGTCGCCTGCATACGGTATGTATATCTTGTCTATGCCTTCAGCCTCGCAGTGCTTCCTGAAAAATTACAAACCTAAATAAACAAAATGAACTAATAAAATATGAATATGATTCAAGGATGTTACTATTGTTTTATAGGGTAACAGAAATTTTGTCAAGAGAGTAGGCCCCAGGAACCCGTTGGATGTGAGAAGCACAGAACCGGTTGATGTGGAAGTGCTTGGGGGAGGACTACGTCCCGCAGTGGACGTCTTTCGGCTGAAATGATGATGATGATTACACAGAAGCACCTTCCTGACTGTTACAAAATACAAGTAAAATAAATAAAAAAATTGTAATATTTCTAGTATTGAGTTATTTTTTAGAGAACCATGCAGAGTGGTGCAGAAATACCCGGGGTGACAGGTAACATTGTGACAAGTTGGTTATAAACATTTCATTTATATACCTATTTTAAATGTTAACAAAAGGGATTTTTCTTATCGACTGAGTAGTATATCCTGTATATTTTATTTGAGCGTCTGCAGAGCGCCGTGATGAGCTCTGCCCTACTATATTAGCGCGCGGCATGGCCTGCGTTCGACTCGTAAAAAGAACTCGCCATCGCAGCACCCTTCCAGCTCGATGCACAAACACTTTTACACATCAATCATATTTTAAAAACTAGATGAGGTCGGTTACAATATTAGTGAGATAAGTTTACTTACTTACTTACTACTACTTTGACGGCACGGTTGGCGCAGTGGTTAAGCGATTGACTGCTGCGCTGCGTGTCGCGGGTTCGATTCCCGCACGGAACAAATATTTGTATGACCTACATGTATTTGTTCCGAGTCTGGGTGTTTTTCTATCTATAATATGTATGTATTTACAAAAAAAAAAATGTATATAAGTAGTTTATCAGCCATCTTGTTTCCATAACACAAGCATTAGGTTGCTTAGCTTGGGACAAATGGTGCTGTATGAAATGTCCAGGGATATTATTATTATTATTACTTGAGAGTCTGCAGAGCGCCGTGATTAGCTCTAAGCCCCACTATAGCGCGCGGCTTGGCCTGCGACACTACTCGCAGTAGAGACTCGCCGTCGCAGCGCCCTTCCAGCTCGATGTACTGGATGTTGGCCTTTATCTGAACTTGACGCATCGATGACACACACTTGCTTGGTATTTCCACCATTTCCTCTGTAATTATATAATATTGTGTTGTTGTAATACATCTATGTAGGATGAAAGTTTTAATGTAAATCTATGAGAAATGGAGCGCAACGAATGAGAGAGGGAAGGAACGACAGTGTGAGAGAGAGGGGAGGAATAGCGGATTAGCACTTGAAGGGAACGTTTGTAATTTTTTGGAGAGTAAAGACGCTATGATTAATAAATTATAATTAAGAGGATTTCCATTGTATTGTCAGTAAAGATAAAAAAACCACCAGTATTTGTTTACAAAGCATTTTACTTGCCCCCACAATCCCCATTCTACATCTATGATGCAAAAAGAGTATGTATGGATAATTGCAGGTGGTTTCTGTCTATCCCCACGGATGAAAGGCGTGTGAATATGTATGTAATGTATATGTGTGTGTGTGTGTACGTATATGTATGTGTGTGTGCATCTTGTGGCTGTTGTAGCGATGCTTGTATCTTTTTGTTTGCACATGTTTCTGAGAAAAATAAACCAATTTTTCTTTCTTTCCTTAAGTTCCCCTCGTCTGTTAGGAAGCCTTATACCTATTTATTCCTATTTTTTCTATTATTCCCGACCGACCATAGTCGGTCGGGAATAATAGAAAAAATAGTGTGTCTCATTAGTAACACTTGAGCTTATAAGTACAGAAACGTTTTCAGCTAATAAAATGAAAATGATGACGAAAATTTGAAGTGTTTTTTTCTTGAATTTTTCTTTTTGCTGCCTCATTTGTATTTATATGTAGGTTAACAAGTAAGTTTTACCGTCAGGTTCCTGCTTTGGTGGAGGTGCAGGTGGCACATCTCTGATTTCTCCTTCCGCATCCACTATCTCAGCAAGTCTGTAGTCTTCAGGCTAGAAAGTATAAGAAAATACAATTATTGTTTGTAGTGTGTATAAATAAACATTTTAGTTATTTTTTCTACTTTCAGATTTCGACATAACACAAGAGTTGTTTCGCTTTTTAGGTTGAAATGAAATGTTTATTTCTGTAAGTAGATTTTCTAACACAGTTTTACAAGTCAATTAGGTCAATATTTTGAAACTAGATGGCACCGGCATTTCCCAGCTGATCCCTAAAAAGCAATACCGAAACAAACTGAGAGGTCTTTTTTTTTTGTTTCGCGGTGGAAATCCTAATGGACTTCATCGCGGGGGTGACAGAGGGGTATGCCGGACTCTTACCAGCTAAACCCACCGCGGTGTTCCACGTCTGCGTATGGCCGGGGTGCGGGATTCGCATAAGCATTCACCGCTCCCCCAACAGGCAAACTCAGAGGTCTTGGTCTCTTTTAACGTTTCAGCTTCATCTTTTTAGACCAGCACCAAAATTGCGTAACACACTATCTATCAATCACAATTTGAATCATTATGAAGGTTATTGCTAATCCATTGCTTCGTATGTTCGAAAAATTTGTCCGCTCAAAAACGTAAATAACGCAATGAATGTTTTAGATCTAGTATTTGTATGTTAGGCAATTACTTTGCAGGTTGAATTTTCTATTCTCTTCTTAATGCAAACCATTCATAGTCACAGTTAATAATTATTCATGCTGGTAAAATAATTTTCTTTCCTAACGTACCTTAATGACTTCTCCATAGTCATCGGCCCGGTACCTGTCCTCGTGGAAGGGGTACATGGCGTGGTGCCTCTTGTTGGACTTGAAGCAGCCGGCCGCGCGCACGTCGTGTCTCACGGGGATGTCGTGTTTGCCTGTCACGACCCACATCTCCAGTTCGCCGTCTGAGTCAGAGTCTGATGATATGCCGGCTGTTTCTTCCCTGGAATAGACATTATGCGGTGTAATAAAAGGAAGTCGCATTTATTTACATAAAAAAAACAAAATAAAAAATCATTTATTCAAATTAGGCTGAGAATCAGCACTTTTCGAACGTCAACATTACAAAAGACAGTCCCCCAAAACGCCCGCCCTTCACAACTTCCTAGTGCTTTCGCTGGGAAGAAGTGGCGCAACAAACTCCGCAACTTTTATTTTTAACTGTGTTTAGTTTAGTTTATGATCTTCCTGTACTAGTCGCAATAAATACTTTTTCTTTCTTTCAACCAAAAGGTTGAACATCCGACATAGCTACTAGTGGTAAAGATGAAAAATGACGGTGATGACGGTAGGTAAACCTACACTATAATAAAAGGCCGATTTTTCGATTGTCAGATTAACAGAATGCCCGTCCCTGACCAGTTTGTTTATCAGTTCTGGTATGAAAAATATTAAAATTGAAAGATTATTCAGGTTGAAAGATAAATGATTGAATACTAGTCACTAAACCTATTTAACTGTAATTGGAATTGCACGACTAGAATGTGGCCATCATTGATTACCATCTCTCCAATCATGGGTGGAGAGGTAAGTCAGTACTTCAGGAGGCAACAGCAGCTTTCGGTCTTACTTAATCCACCTGCCAAATATGGTGATTGTAGAAATAAAAACCCCAGCCATACATCCTGATAGAATTTCGATAAGTTGTAACATGGAGTAGTTTACTTACTTGACAGTACTGTTGACCTTTACCCTCTGCTTCTGCATGTACTCGTCTAGCTCGGCGCCTTCGAGTCGGACGCGGCGGTGGATGTTCAGCTCGATGGTACGGTCGCCGCCTTTTTCTATGAGGTCGCGGGCTAACGTGCCGGGTGATGTCCTGTTGGTTGAAGAATTATTCTAGAATGTAGGCATTATTATAAACAAAGAAAAAGCCGGACTGTGATGCATGCAGTCCATACTGTGATGCATTTAATATATTTATTAATTAGCCCTCAACATAGGTTTAATTCGTTGTAGAATGTTGGATTTTATTAACTCTTTGTACAGGCCAATCTTAGTCGTTTTATGACGATGAGGTAAGAAGGGTTTTGACTACAACTAAATTTAGGATAAATGGATTCGATGCGATACCGTGTATGTGTCAAGTAAAACAACAGCTCTCAATCTAAAAACTAAGTAAAGCATCAGGCCCTTTTCTGGAACATGATTACAGCGAATATACAAAGATGGCGCCGTTATAAAGATAAGTTAAGTAAAAATAGATCAACTTAATATAGTATTTTAATACTTATTCAGTTATTTAGCAAAAGAAGTCTTAAACAAGTCATTCACAACATAGTCCTTAGTGTAGTCAGTCATAGTAGGAATAGGATTAATTTTTTTATAGCAAATGCAGTCTCCAGTTCCAATTGACTTCTGCAATGGTTAAACAACTTACCTGGCAGTCAAAACAATAGAATTCTGAGGGTTGGGAGCCCACAGTAAGAACAGGTCTCTTGCGAACCCTGACTCCAGGTCTGGGAAGGAAGCCAGCACGACCTTAGGTCCAGGAGTGCGGCTTACTTCGCCCACTGAGTGACACAGTTGTAGATGGCGGAGAGCGAACGGGTTGCTGCGGGCGCCTTCGAACGCGCGGGTCAGTTTGTCGCTCATCCATTCTATCTGTAAAATAAAATGTAGAATTTTTGATGATGCATTGGAACAGTATAACAACTAGGTACCTTTATAGGGATGATAAGCAATCCACACCATGGTGCGTGAATAGGGATTCACAATAACTACTGTGATTGTAAGACAAAATGTTATCCATAGCCATACAGGGCAATGAAAACGGTTTTGGCTTCTGCTTAAATCATCATCTGCCTAGCCTTTTCCCAACTATGTTGGGATCAGTTTCCAGCCTAACCAGATGCAGCTGAATACCAGTAATTTATATGGAGCGACTGCCAATCTGACCTCCACAACCCAGTTACTGGGCAATACGATACCCTTTGGTAAGACTGGTTGCCAGACTTTCGCGCTTCTACCCGTAACGACTGTCAAAGTTCCAACGAATGACAGCGGGGACCAACGGCTTAACGTGCTTTCCGAGACACGGAAGGGTCTCGGTATGTAAAGATGATCACCCACGCACAGACCTACCGCGGTAAGCTTAGCTTAACCTGATCGATCAACCTGTTCGGCTGTTATTATTTAGCCAAGGGCCCTTCAAATTAAAATGACAACGGAAATATGGATAATTTTCGTAATGAATTGGAAAGTGTACTAAGATTGTTATACTAAGATTAGTTTTGGGTACAAGTTAGCATCTTCAAAAGCATGGTTTATTTCCAAAAACAATTTACCTGTGACTTAGCAAACTCAACGACGTTGTAGCTGACATTGGACAGCAGTAGCAACGAGTATGCAACGAGCCCGGAGTCTTTGTTGCGCCATAGTTGGTCCAACATATGAGCCAATTCCAAAACTCGTCCAGCTGTATCCGTGCAGACGAGAACGCAGCCACCGCCGCGAAGTGTCGTTAGGATTGTTGCTGGAAAGATACAGAAGTGTGTTTTAAGTTTGAGTACAACCTATATCTACGGAAGTAAACATGTGATTTCTCTAACAACCATACTAGGACTATCCATGGATTGGAGATTTTAGGAGCTGACAATGAAGATGATGTACATTTTTTATTGCTGTTATGTGCATTGGAACTCTGATTACGAGGCATATAAGAATTTGGGCCTGTCAGTAGTTTTTTTTTTCTTATTATCTAACAACAATGTTGTTGCTGACATATCATAAGGCATGTTGCCTATTAGTAATGATTCATGATTTTATTTTGTAAGTAGGTTTGTACAAACACTTTTTTTTTTTTTTTTTGCAAACATGGTTAAGAGATGCATTGATATTTTTGGTTATAATAAAGTTCTCCATATTTTACCATCACATGGGTATGCAAATAGTGTAATACACTACTTGCATAGCCATGTACTTTAACACGTCAATCATATTTAAAAAAAATTTGATGAGGTCGGCGTTTCCTATCTGACTAGTCTGAGAAGAAAGGCCGAAACAAACTCAGACTGTGTCCTCTGTTTGTTTCGGCCTTTTTAAAGTCCAGACATAATCTTGGTCAGATCATATGATCAGTAATAGTTATAGTTCGTCATAGCGTGATAATGGCAATCTATACAGGGTGGCAGAGACATCGACGCGCAAACTGTCACCGTGGATTCAGCACATGAGTTTAGACCCCATGGCGTCGAAATTTTTCGTCGGTTATTAAAAAAAAATCTTCTGTTTCATAGAAAAGTGCAATACCTACGCGGTCAAAACGTATGGAAAAGCAATATTTTGTTTTAATAACCAACGAAAAATTTCGACGCTATGGGGTCTAAACTCATGTGCTGAATCCATGGTTACAGTTTGCGCATCGATGTCCCTGCCACCCTGTATACAGTCGGCCCAGAATTTGGCTGCGAGCTTGGCAATCTTTTATAGCGTCAATCAACTCCTGTAGGCTGCAGACAACAGGACATTTATTTATTCAGCCATTTCTGTCCCACTACAGGGCAAAGGCCTCCCTTCCCTCCTTCCACTTATCCCTATCCAGTGCTGTTAAACGCCAATTCTTGTGGAAAGAGTCGAGCTCATCCCGCCATCTCATTCTGGGCCTGCCGCGTTGTCGTTTGCTGCTGTTCAATCAATATGATTAATAAAAATATGATTGACGTGTAAAAGTGTTTGTACAAACCTACTTACAAAAATAAAATCATTTATCATTTAACCAAAATTAATTTTCAAAGAGTACTTACTCATCAATTTCTCATCTCTCAATCTCCGCCTCTGCTGAACATAATCCGCATTCATAGCTCCCAGCAGCATCAGAGATGGCCTCATGAGCTTTTCAATTTCACATCCATTCAAGTGCCGTTCCTTTTTGTGGTTGAAGTCAGGGGCGTATACAATGTCTTCTTCACCTGGCGCGGCGATTCGCCACACTGTGCCGCCGAGTGAGTGGCCGGCAGGAAGAGGGGTAATGCGAAGGCCTAGGCCTTTGCCTGGAAACAGGAATGGAATTTACTAGTTGCCTCTATGGATAACAAAAATATTTTTTTAGCAGGATGTCTTAAACACTACTATGTCCAGATCCTGAAGAATGAACAGGCTTCAATTGAATGAAACGTAAGCTAGTATAATATTTATTTATAGACCTCGACTAGTGCCACCACTGTGTCACCTCTCCGTACAATGTTAGATCTAACTTTTTTGGCTTCGATGAAAAAACTGAAAGGATATTTTAAGAGCAAATCTAGTGATCAAGGCTCATGCCTTCTCGGTATGAGTAGACGCCTTTGCCCAGTAGTGGGACAACAATAGGCTGGAATTATATTATTTTATGAAACAATTTCAATATCTGTATTGAATGCCATTATCTATTACATTGGAAAGCAGATATGATCAGACTAAGACAGTACTCTTATTGCACAACACTTGTTAACACGAAAATAGCTAACGAAGTTTAAAACTCCTTACCTTTCATATCAATACTCTGATTATACTTCAGCTGCACAATCCTGTCGAACGCAGCATCAACATCGTCCAACGTAAACAAATCAAAATCTGACACGTTTCTGTGTGCCTGGTACAAGTCATACATGAACATTTGTCCCATCTTGTACACCGGTAGCGTAGCGTATATGGGGCAGTTCAACCCGAGCTTCCCCACTGCATATGGTAGGGCACCCAGGTGGATAGGGTCTGAATGTGATATTAGTACTGCATCTATTGTGTTTATATGTCTGGAACAGTCATTATTAGTACCGTTAAAAGAGTATCAGTGGAGTTTCTTGCCCATTCTTCTCCATACAAAACTACCTTTTTGAAGAGCCAACAAGTTTTAATTAATTTTTTTTAAATAAATTTTGTCATTCAAAAGTGCCTTTTATGTGCCTATTTGAAATACGGGGAACGGTATAGTTATTGGCCCCTACATAGTTATTAGCCATTTCAACATCGGTATTGAAAAACTAGCAACCCACATTACTACATGGTAAATTATAAAATACACTATGACAACACAACTGTTGACTATCAAAATGTTTAGGTAAAACAGCGCTAGGTGGATTCGTTCTTTTGTAGTCTGTGATTTTTTCGAGCCGGAATCGAAAATGGGTAAGTTTGTTTAAAAAATTTTAAGATCACACAATTTTAGGATGCGATATTTTGAAATTAATTTACATAGTTCAGTGATTGAAAATCTGTAAAATAAATAGAGTGATATGCATAGTATGTGTATATAAAGTGTAAAAAAATCATAAAATAACTTTAAAAAAATGTAGTGGCCAATTACTATATTCATTTCATCCAAAACAAAATGCATTTATAGTGAAAAAAACTCTACCGTCTGTTAGACTATGCATTATATTCGTTTGTCACTAATTTTAGGGCTGTGTAAGCAGTTATTGGCCTAGGCCAAGTACTATGAAGTCTGGAATCATTTTCAATACAAAAAGGAGGCCTATAATATTTTTTATTGATGATGACGAATTAGTTGATTTTATATGCCACCAATATTATGTTATTATCGACAATTCCGAGCCTTCTGATGATGAGAATTTTTTTTAAATAATGAGGGCTATTGATTTTTGTTAAAGCTTTTGTTTTTGAATGTTAATTATTATTTTGTTTTCTATGGCCAATAACTGTATGATTACATGGCCAATTATTGTGATTATGGTGGCCAATAACCGATAATTCAATATTTGTATCTTTATGTATATTTTATTAAAAAAGTGTATAGAAAAAGAGTATGTGAGCCAAACCATTGAATAAATACGTTAATTTTATATATTTTAAAAATTATTTCATTTACATCTCATCACCCATTTTATATTTTTGTTTATTATAAATAGGTAGTGTTTTGAGGTAGCTGGCCAATAACTATACCGTTTACCCTAAATGATTTGATTTTGACTTTACAAAACACGTACAACCGTCCACTTGAAGGACTAAGTGCGGAAATCAATCCCAGTAATATAGAACAAAAAGTCACAGCACAAAAACAACAATTCACTTGTATACAAAGCGGTTGTGCGATAGTCATGAAATTTTTAACAATTTGTAAATTTGTTTTCATGCTTGAATATATCATGTACGTGTTGCAAGCAAGTTTATAAGGCTCTAAACGATACGAGGAGGTAAGGATGAAAAATAAAACTACTTGGTGTTTTGGGTCCAGTTTCAGTACAGAGATGATCTCTGGCCTTTCATGACTGCCAGTAGGGCTAGTAATGTGTTATATCGGTTGAATTGTAATAGCATTCATATCTACAGCGTTTTTTTTAATGAAAATTCAGTAAACTCTACAAGTTGTATTGACAATTTGACAACATAACCTTAAAGCATTACCTTTTCAGTTCTTTTATGAAGTCCATATCGAACTTCTCGTCCCATCCACAGTCTAGAAGGAATTTGAACTCGTCTATCTGCAGCACGTAGCATGGTGGAGCCTCATCGCCAGCCCCCGAGAGGCAGTGCAGCTTGATGATCGAAGTCATTATGAACCGGCTACAGCGACTAGATTCTCGTTATTGTTCCACTATCTAGTATGTTGACATAATTGTTTTTATAAACACGGTCTAGGTTTTGTTTAAATTGTGTCTTTTTTGCTAAATTGCTTCAAAAACGAAGAAATGTTTTCTTTTTAGTTTACGCGGCGAACCATAGATGTAATATCACTGGACCATTCACTGGATTGAATGAATGAATGAATGGTGGTGACGACTGGCTAGTAGTGGCGAGCGAGAATGGCGAGTGGCGAGTCAGGCGAATAGTGGTGCATGCTGGCGAAGTGGCGAATAGCGGAATCTGCGGAATAGTGGCGAATCCGGAACATACACGGAACGACACACAGATTAAAAACGGAATAGAAATATTAATTTGGGCGTTTAAAAATAACGATATAACCGTGCAAACCAACCGCCGCCGCCGCCGCGCGCCCTGACGGGGTTTAGCTTTGGCACCAGAAAATAATGTGTAATAAAAATGCATACCTACAAAAGTGTTTTTTAATAAAATTATTTATTAAAACAAATTAAAGTTCTTAGGTATATTTAAATCCTACAATAGTTTCTCAGTATAAAATACATTGGCACAAGAAAAGAGAAACCCAGCACTGGGTGAAGTCGGGCTGTGTTTAATGATGATGATCATAATTAATTATTAAAACTATAAATATTAATTATACGGACAAAATCTAGCAATAGGACGAGTCGTAACCGAAAGCGTCTGTCGTTCGAGTACGCGATCGTCGCGCTCGTACCCCGCGTCCTATAAAAAAGCGATCGTCGCACTACTACACGCATGCGGTGATCGCTTAAAAATAGGATGCGGTCGTAAGTTACTTCACGATTAATCACGTCACGTTTGCATCATCCTAATTCATATACCTACCTAACCGATCGCGTATTCGCACGACAATCGACAGTCAGAATTAAGTACTGAATTAATATTTACATAATTAGAAAAAGAGATAAAAAATTACTCCTTTGTGCTAGAGCTAGGTTTATGTAACATGATGTCCATAACGTTCTCGTCTTCTATCAGAGCTTTTATCGTATCCGTAAATGGTATTTCTTTTACTAGGTCGACATTTGTAGTTATTGATGTGTCAGCGATCTCGATGCTGCCTGTATCTTCGATATTTTTTTCCACAACGATTGCTCTTAAACTTTTTGCTTTCACAGTAACACGGCTGGAATCACTCTTATTAACGAGACTTAATTCGGCTACATTGTCATCGCTTCGTGTTCCTTGTGGCAGCAATGGATCCTTTCTTCTAGTAACAATGGATCCGGATTCACTCCTTTTAATGGGGAAGTATTTACTTACAGTTATGTCACTTTGGGTACGAGCAGGGGTTGCTTTGGACGAATTTATGGTAACACTCATTTTTACCGATAAAAAATCTTTTACATGGCGCTCAATTCGGGCATGAAATGAAGTTTCTTTGGCAACAATGGGTCCCGAATCTCTCTTTTTAACTGTGTTTTCTCCTACTCGGTCATTATGGCTATGAGAAGAAGTTTCTTTGGCGGCAATGCACCCGGATTCTTTCTTCTCAACATAACTTATGTCGTTTATATTCCGACTACTTTCAGTAAAGGATGAAGCTTGCTTTGCAACATACGTCTCCGTCGCACTTTTATCTCTACGTAGATCCTCATTCTTATTTGTCAAATTCGCGATCTTCGACAGAATGCTATCGACAGATTTTTTAATAGAACAGCCAGAATCAATTTCTTCGTTAGATTTCTTGTCATCTAAAAGTGTTGGTTTATTCATAGTAACCTCTACAATACTTCTTGCATTGGTGGTAACCATTCGGCCGGCGTAAATGTTTGTAAGGGGGATGTGTTCCGCTACAGAATCCTTTGGCTCATTAGATGTACTTTCTTCGGCTTTAACACTACTAAACTCTGTTCTGACTGTACTCTCTTTCTCTTTAGCGTTTACGTCTTGAATTACATTATTAATATGAATAGTGGCTGAACTTTTTCTGGAAATAATGCGACCGGTTTCATTTTCGGGAACTATATCGCTAGTATCTTTTCGGGTAACAGATAAAGTGCCTATTCCTGCGACGTGTTCGTATTCATTGTTTTTAACAGTAATTAGTTCGGTTACATTAATTGATGAATTCTCTTTACCTGCACGGTGTCCGAATTCATTATTTTTAATGAGAACTTTTGTAGTTGGGATATGAGAAGAGGTAGCTTTGGCAGCAAAGCGATCAGATGCAATTTGTTTTATATTAATGGAGTCGTTTAGGGTACGGTCATCACTTGGTATGGATATAACGTTAATTGTATCCATTGATTCGTAAGCCTTTAAAGGTGGAACCTCAATTTTCCAGTCCATTGGAGGTTTCAGGATAAGATTATAGGGGTCAGTTCTTCTTTTGTTTTCCTCTTGGTTGAATACAAGAGAGATGCCTGGAGGAGAAACTTGTTGTGGTGTCTTAGCGGTTTCTACAGCTATCAAAGGCCCGTTTACTTGCGTAGATTGTGTTGTCGAAGCTTTTTGGAGCATCCTGATGAATCTTTCTTCGATCTTTGCTTCTGAAATGATATGAGGTGGATTTCATTTTAATTTTTTGTCCTTGGGGAGAGTAATCATTACTCATCTGGTTTTTCAACTCACCATTAATTTTCTTAACAACGTAGTTTAGACCCATGCATAGTACGAAAAAACCGAGGACAAACGATACATATGCCCACCATTCTAATTCTATACACTGAAAATAGAGTAGGGTAGGTAGTTAATGAAGAATCACAAGTTGGGCCGATGGAAAAAAGAAAGGAGAAAAAGCTGGAATGCATAACATAACGCCTGTTTTCCCTGAAGGGATCAGGGGCAGAGGAGTACTTTTAGTACACCCTTAGGGCATACTAAATGTGTACACCTTTAGGCAAAGTGTTATTGGGTTATTCCATCAGGAATTTCATAGTAGCATCCCAGAGCTGCCTGGAATTTGTGCCCGGTTGATAGGCTTAACATGACTGGCGGAATGTGGGTGTACTATAAGTACTTTAGGTACGCTTCTGCCTTACCCTTCAGAGATTCCAGGTGTGATGTTGTGTTCAGTTCAGTTACACCTTGTAAAGGTAAGAGCTTTTTGGGTTGTCACGAAGGTTAATTTAACCCAATCCATAAATCAAGCCCCTGGCCACAGCCACCGGTGGCTGTCAGCACATGCTGTGGTGGCGAGCATTGCTGTAACGTGTGGCTGCCATCAGCCTCGCGACAATCCATTATGAAATGGTATGTGAACTGCTAGACGCTGGGCAACCGGTGGCTGTGTCCGGTGGCTCGTTTATGCCTAGCCTATCTCAGATGACATGACTCAAATGATGATAATGATGAGATGTCTTGCATTTAGTTTCTCATTATTGTAGATACACCTGCAGAGACCATATTGTTTATTTTGACCGGCTTTATTTATAAATACCTGTAGCAACAATAAATAATACTCTATTGACATAGCAAAAAAAGTATACAAACAGTCATTTTACTTCTCCGATCGTTATTTTTTAATTGTATTTTCAGAGGAGAATTTTTTTGCAACTTCTGACACACTTCTCTGTCAAAGCGTTATTTCTGTCAGATTATTTTCGTAAAACAGCGTCAAGAGAGTATTACTGACGGGTACCTACTGACCTTCTTACGAATGAGTACAGGTTTTTCTCAGGACAGAAGAATGTCACCAGAAGAGCAGCCGGGCGAAACGATCCTCGGCCACCATACGGAAGGGCCAGCAGCCAGCGAAATTGGGGCCGTGACGTCGCCCGAGCAGTCAGGCCCAAAGAGGTGGAACGCAGTGGTACGACTCATGGTACTGAATCAGAACCGCGGGGATTTAGTTGGTAAAGAGTCCGACAAAAGGATTTCGCCACGAAAAAAAGGGTAGATATTTTGCAATAAATTATGTACTAATAGATTGATGGCTGGAATACTATTTAATCATCATCTCAATTTAATTTATAACCGCAGCATAAGCAGAATCAACCCATACTGTGCGCACTGCTGGGACACCGGCCTTCTCTTTTTGAGAAGGAGTGGGCTATAATGTACCACGCAGGCCCAGTGCGGGTTGGTGGATGTCAATGTTTGAATTTTCGGATCTAGGACATGCCGGTTTCCTCACGATGTTTTCCTTCACCAGAGAGCAGTGGTGATGAAATAAATTACACAAAGTAAAGTGCCTGCTTGGGTTCTAACTCACATGACATCACAACAACCGATAACTCGTAAGTTGGGGCCACTGCAAGTCTGCAGAACTATATCTACCTTCAGAGTTGGTGTCGCTCTTTGGAGTTCGCATTCAACCTTCTATTATAGAAGTTTGAAGGCATCGATCACCTATGTATGGACCTTGCCATTGGGTTACCACTTTTGACAGCAACGAGGGTTTTCTGAAATGACGTTACAAATGTATGAAAACATCTTAAAATCTCCCCAGTAACACTAAAAAAATCGTCATATACTCATTATTACTAATCTAATATCGCGACATATTCGCCAAAAATGTAAACAAATATGAGTTTATGGAAGAATAACTTTAATTCCTACACGATAAAGTTCAGTTTACGCTACAATTTCAAATATTTTTATAACTTTTTTAATAGTGCTAGTCACTCTGAAATCAACTTAATTGCCATTAAAATAAAGTTGATATTTGTTTAACTTGAAATAACGTCAATTTGAAACAAATAAAGTTTTAATATACATATGAGGTCCTGGGTTTTTCCATCTGGAATTTCTCAGTATCAGCTTAGAGTCTGGATTTCTACCCGGTTGAAAGAACTAGGCTCGCCCATTATTAATCATAATCATTATGGGATTGATAGATTATTACAAGGGACTTAAACATAAATGACGAAATATGGATGTACTATAGATACTATCGCCAAAATCTATATCTGACCACCGTAAGGACTATTCCTGCTTGCAGCGCACGTTATTAGTCGACCTAAAACAGATCCTCTTTTGTCTTATTTACGGACAGCTGTGGTCATCATGTGCACGGGATTTTGTTTTCAAAATGGACAGATAAAGGTTTTGGCGATAGCACACCTCTGCTTAACCCTTCGCGGAATAAAACTTCGGGTACTAACATAATTAAATTATTTACGTATCAAGCCTATTCAACAAAGCAGTACCTATTTCTCTAAATTGAAATAAGACGTTTTAAAGCCACAGACGGTTTCGAAATCTTCAGTTTCGTCGAATTTAACAGGATTGTACAGTAACGAACGTATTACGACTACAGTGTTAAGAATCGTTAACAAGCAAAAGCGTGTGTTCTCGAATGTACTTACTAGTTGATGGAATGTACTGTTGTGCGCGGTTGTACCGGGTACGATCCTATCTAATCAGCCTGTAATGTTCCCGCTGCTGGGACACAGAACTTTCTGTGTAATAAGGTTGCTGTTGGGTTGGCAGTGGCCAAAGATCACCATGATTTTGACAGACTTGTCAGTGGACTAGTTTGTCAAAATCATTGTGATCTTTTAACAATAAGGTTGCTGCTGTCATAGGTAAAATAACTGAACGGACTTGTAGACTGCTATAAGTATACTGACCTATATTATACAAGTACGCTGGACATCATACTCGTATTATCGATGACAAAATGAAGACATTTGATTTTCGCCATTTTGGCGCTGATAGCAATGTGAGCGTCTGTGGAACAAATATTTTTGATAGTGAGTTTTACAAAGCGCATATATTATACTCTCATGATAAAAATGTCGAATCGAAATCGAAATATCTCGTAGTAAACACAAAATACACAAAAACAGTCTTATTCTACGATTCAGACCTAAATCATCGGAGACGTACCAAAACAACACGACAGTCATTTCCAACAATGTATCAATTTTAGTTCCTGAGACGCTCGAGCGGGGCGCTTTGAATGGGCATAGTTTAGCTTTAGTTCCGATTTTGGCCACGCGCCAGAAGAACCTTGGAGCATTGTATAATAAATTCCTAATCAACAAGTAATAAATAGTTAACATAAATTATGTAAACAGCTTCACTGTATACATATTAACAAACAAAGTCCTCCCGCCGCGTCTGTCTGTCTGAACGCGATAAACTCAAAAACTACCGAACGGATTTTCATACGGTTTTCACCAATAGACGGAGTGATTCATGAGGAAGGTTTAAGTGTATGTATAATTAATTAACGTTTTGTGTAAATATGGGTGTTTGACGATGATTGTTGAAGATGTCGGAAAAAAATCATGCCGACTGGGGAGCTTTACAGGCGTGCCCAGCGTAAACCAATAGAGTTATGGAATTATATTCCTCTTAAAAAGATCTGTTAAATTCCGAACTCCACGCGAGCGAAGCTGCGGCCAAAATCTAGTCTAGACTAATATTATAAAGAGAAAAGTTTGATTTTTTGTATGTTTTTTTGTTTCGTTTCACGCTATTGGCAAATCGGCACCCTAATTGCGTAACACATTATCAATCTCAATCTGAATCATTTTGAAGGATATTGCTGATACATTGCTTCATATGTTCGAAAAATGTGTCTGCTCAACAACGTAAATAACGCAATGAATGTTGTGGAATTGTCAATTATCCCGCGGATTTGGATGAAATTTGACACATGGGTAAGCCTGGAGAAAGTCATAGGCTGCTTTTTATCCAGGATCGCAGAGCAAGTCGCGATCAAAAGCTAGTATTAAATAAATAAGTTTATATTTAACATTATAAATTCTAGACTATATTAAAAGTCTGGTTTCCTAGAAAAATTATATCAACTAGTGATCTAATTTTATTCATGGCGCGTTAGTTCCGTCTGGCTTTCGCAATCTTTGAGAAACTGGAATTTTCCATTAAAGGATGAATGGTTATTACTGTTTACTTTATGAGTTTGTTTTTGCTCTTTTTATAGAAGCCTTCTTACGGAACTAGAAAACCATGCATCGGCAGTAGGGTGTGACAGTGGAGCTATGTTGCAAACCATGGTCCACCTCCTAACCTGCCTTCTGTATCCCAACTCTAAAACATGCAGTCAAGGTGACCTCTGCATTGCCACCAACGACGCCGTGGACTTTGACACTTGTCAAAGTTTTGGGCCAACAACATCTTAATACAGTCGTGGATGCGACTCGAAGAAGACCAGAAAACTATAAGAGTGAATTTTAGATTTTGATGATCACATGTGATCACAGATCATTGAGAGCAGTGGTGGCCCAGTGGTAAAGGCCACGGCTTACGAATTCTAGGTCGTGGGTACGACCCCAGACAGGCGCTTTACTTTGTGTAAATAATTTCATCACCACTGCTCTCAAATCGGTGAAGTAAAACATCGTGAGGAAACCGGCACCCGGGAACCTATTGTAATATCGCGACATATTTGCCAAAAATGTAAACAAATATGAGTTTATGGAAAAATAACTTTAATTCCTACACAATAAAGTTCAGTTTACGGTACAACTTCAAATATTTTTATAACTTTTTCAATAGTGCTAGTCATTCTGAAATAAACTTAACCGCCATTAAAATAAAGTTGATATTTTTTTGACTTGAAATAACATCAATTTGAAAAATTCATTTGAATAGACTTTAAGTACCTTGCTTTTGGTTTCAACAGCAATATCTCGTAGCCTACACGCGTATTTATACGCCTTGTAAAGCGAAGATACTTGTATAAGTAGTATAAATTATGTATAACTATCGGAGGTGGAGGCTGCTTCTAACCTAACCAAATATTCCCTTCCAAGCGTCTACGCCCAAAAAAAACCACCCGTATGTTTCCCCCAGTTAAACTTAGCGATACCAAGGTGATTATGTTACAAAGAGGTTACATACATGCCGTTTTAAAAGCCGTCACGACTTCAAACAAGTTTGTTTTGCTTTGCCTTTCAATGTTAGAGACATCGCTTGATTGATCGCCCCTTTAATCGATCAAGCGACGGAGAAGTTTGTGCTGAAAACTGGGGGAGAAATTGTTGGTAGCTATTTGTCAGGTGTATGTAGAGAGAATACATGAGGTACAAGGTGAGAATGTTATGTTAAATTGTGAGGGGATGGGGTTGGAGGGGAAGTGATGAGGGTGGAGTGGGAATTCCTATTTATTTGTGGTCGTTACCTCTATTTCTTTCATATGTGTACTTAATCTACACTAACATTATAAAGAGTTAAATAAGTTTGGATGTAGGAGGTAATTTCTGGAAGTACCGATCCGATTGAATATCAAAAATCTTTCACTTGCAGAAAGTTACACTATTGTCGAGTGTTATAGGGTATAATTGACTACAACGCAGGTGAAATCGCAGGCAGAAGCTATACCCTGTCCATCAGGTTAACCGTTTTTTGACAGCTCTCTTAGAACGTACATATGGTACATATTCCAGATTACGTAAAAGTTAACTTTGAAATGCGTAGTAAAATAAATATATAAACTGCCTTATCTTATTGAATTATCTTATTTATGGCTTCTTACAGATTATAATACCGTACGTACCGTACCGTCAATGTATTGTGTGTTGCTGCAATCACTAGTTACATCTGTCAAAAAATGGTTTACCTACCCGTGGATGGGTGATTATCTTTACATACAAAGACCCCTCCGTGCCTCGGAAAGAACGTTAAGCCGTTGGTCCCGGCTGTCATTCGTGAATCTTTGACAGTCGTTACGGGTCGTCAGAAGCCCGAAAGTCTGACAACCAGTCTTACCAAGGGGAATCGTATTACACAGTAACTGGATTGTGGAGGTCAGATAGGCAGTCGCTCCATGTAAAATACTGGTACTTAGCTGCATTTGGTTAGACTGGAAGCCGATTTCAACATAGTTGGGAAAAGGTAAAGCAGATAATTATGATATTCACACCCTTTTTCTAGGCATATTGTGTTTCACATTGACACTGAAGTAATCTCAAAATTTTTTCTGAAAAAAAAAAACTAATAACATTTCAAAGTGTAAATTTGAAAGTGTCTCAACGAATTTCAGTACATTTTTGTTTTAAAGCTTTCAAAGAAAGCGTTCGAGTGACGACAGAATTTTGATGATGCACTGAATTTTATAATAGTTAAGGATTTTGTTCAATATTTGCCAAATAAGCACTTAGTTTAAACGAATTCTGATATACCTAAGTGCTTATATTGAAAACCCATTATAGTTATTACGAATATGTAAAATAGGTATAAGTATGTAAATTCTCTATTATCATACTTCGCATTTTTAGTTAAAGAGAAAATGAAATACAAATATTTAAAGAGTAGATGGGTACTACTTAGTGGTTTCTAATCTAACCTGATGAGAAATGCCTTATCTCTTTCTGCAAGTCTCATGTTATCTCTCTGCACATCAAAATTGTTTTGGACTTAACTGTGAAAGTTACTAAATAGAGGGACACATAATTACACGCATATAAACACGCTACCGATTTGGGGCAAGCTGTAATGATAGTTGTGTTGGGAATAATAAATAAATAAAATAAATAAGTTTACCTTTATTCTTTGGGTTCTGACCTTGAAAGGCAGAACGGAACCGTTATAAGATCACTTTTTTGTCCGTGACGTGACTCGTTGATCTAGTGTCGCAAGCGCCACGGCGGAGCATGAGGTCCTGGGTACGATTTCCCGGTCGAATAAAGTGTGAAGTGTTATTGAGTTATTCGATCTGGGATTTCTCAGTAGCAGCCACAGACAGTCTGGATCTATGCCAAGTTGCTGACAATACGCTCGCTCCCTATTACATGGCGAAATGTGAGTGTGGTGCGATGTGATGTTATGTTTCTTGTCCGTATGTCCCAGAGGTTTTCTTGAGATCTATGCAACGTAGGAATTTGAATTTTGGCATTGATGTTAGGTAGGTACTCTCGATGACGCACACAGATCGTCAGCCAAAGACTTTGTATGTTTTTTTTTTTATCTTAACAGTAAATATCAACTACTGCAGGCTTACTTGGTTATTTATTTATTCACAAGGCACTACAACAACAGGTAACAATCACAGTATATCACTAGGGTATATCAGTATATAATTATAGGTTTCGACCTGCAGGCCTATTATTGTAATATAAAACGTTCAAAACTAGTCGCAGTCTCATCACGGTGACAAACAAATGTCAAAAATTGGTAAAAAATGGAGGGAAATTAGAGATATTTTTGACAGATTGAGACTGCTTCAGTCAGTCTCAATCTGTCAAAAATATCTCTAATTTCAGTCAGTCAGACTGAATGTTCTTAAAATTACGAGAACTGCCCCTCTGATATCACCCAAGCGTAATCGCACAACATGACTAGCAACAACCATATTAATGATAACAACTACAGTAAAAAGCTTAGTTCACAAAATTACAGCTACAAGGGCTGTACGTATGCTCTCCGACACACTTGTACTTAGGCAGTCTACTACAGGCTACTGCTGGGGAGTTAGTTGCGCCTCTTCATCCCAGCGATAGCACTAGGAAGTGGTAAAGAGCGGGCGTTTGCGTTTGCGTGCGGGTGCGAAGTGGGGACTGTCTTTTGTAATTTTGACGTTCGAAAAATGTTGATTCTCAGTCTAATTTGAATAAATGACTTTTGATTTGATTTTTTTTTTGCAGGGAATGTGTAGGAGACCAAACACGCCAGGTAAAGTACATAAATTACACAAGTGGGCTAACGTGAAAGGTATGATTTATTTCAGAGGACGGCCATATAACAACATCAAAGGTTTTCGGGGAAATCTAACAGGTAGTTACTAATGAGGAAGGTACATAAACACACATGATACGATACAAGGTAAATAGATACTATACACAGGGTGGAATACATCGAATGTAAACTGTTACCGTGAATTCCGAACATGATACTAGACCCACAGCGTTGACATTTTTCATCGGTTATAAAAATAAAACAACAACTGTTCCATACATTTTGACCGTGTAGGAATTGCACTTATGTATAAAACATCAGATTTCTTTTTTAAACTCTGTATTCATAGTAACAGTTTGCACGTCAATGTGTGCATACACATGAGCGACACGCGTCGACGACAAACGCAACTCAAACCGACCAAGAAGTCACCCGTTTATAAGTAATTTCAGGTCTAGACCTAATGGGATCCTAAATCTAAAATTTCTCACACTTGTACAAATATAATTCAATCGTGTGAGAAAAGAATTCAGCAATAGGTTGCAAAAGATCCCTCCCCGGCCAAAGTGTACCAAAATAAAATGCCTACACATAATGCTCCTGTAAAATTATATTTTATAAGTGACATGTAACACAATTATCTCAACCAATCAAATAAACATCTATTCTATTCTATAACTGCCACCGACCGATGCGTGATGCGTCGATGTGTGTTGGCAACAGCCGTAAACGCTTGTCGGCAACTGCAACCGTCGCCGACAACATGACGAGTTGAGTACCGTACTCAAATACACGAGCGACAAGTTGTCGACGACAGCCGTTGCGGCGTATATTTTACATAATTATATCTATTTTATTATTTATTTATTACTGTAATTGCCCGTGACATCACAGCGGGCCCTATCAGAATACCAGCGCTGCGACATTTATTTTTTAAATGTCGAAGCATCATGCTGAGATAGGAGCCTTTTGGCCTCGTATAGGACTTTGTTTCATTTTTCCTTTTGTTATTTTTTTTTTTATATAATTTGTTTTATTTTTATTTTTAACTGTGTTTAGTTTAGTTTAGTTTATGATCCTGTACGAGTCGCAATAAATACTTCTTTTTTCTTTCTTTCTTCTAATAGTATGCCGCCAAAACAAAAAAAATACGTGTGTATATTATATGAATTAGAAAAACAGTCGAAATTTTCGTGCCTGAAGTGTATTTGGTTAATGGGAATTGGCACTAGACAAGTATAATATTCAATGTTGGGAAGGTGCACGCAGTGTACAGAGAATGTAAAGTGCAGTGCAGAATTACTTACTCATGTCTTCATTAGGTATTCGATGCGTGACATGTGAGCACGTTAGGCGGTGCACACACGTTTCACCGATGCATACTGGGCGAGTCTCAATGTACTAGAATGTCGTGTGTCGCGTGCCTATCGGGTCTGAGCTGCATACTCAACATACAGTACGTTAACAAGTAATGCTGGTCTAAGGGCCGGTTGCTTCAAAGGGTTGGTTAACGTAACATACGTACGTCAAATAATAACGCGTACGTATTCGTAATTATTTGACATAAGTCAAGGCCATAATTTTGTAACTGTAATTTGAAACAACGCTTGTTTTGGTTTCACGATAGTTAGCGCCATTTTGACGTATACGCGTGCGTCAAGTGGACGTGAAACAACCCGCCCGAAGAAGGTAAAGGATTAATAGAATAGAATAGAATAGAAAACTTTTATTTCAGACAGGAGTCCATAGGGAAAAATGCAAAATGTAATGAAAAATGTTAATGCTCGGTTCCTATAAACAAAAACGAATCGTTTTGCTTACCAATGGTAGCATTTTTTATTGCCAAGCTGGGCATGTAAGTGGATTCGTAAGCTAATTTTACCT
Organism: Apamea crenata; assembly: GCA_949629185.1. Lineage (NCBI taxonomy): Eukaryota > Metazoa > Arthropoda > Insecta > Lepidoptera > Noctuidae > Apamea > Apamea crenata. The sequence continues at coordinate 14,537,946 of OX451371.1, forward strand.
GTGATAGGTCTTCGCTTCTTTATTGGTAAAGATACAAGAATCTTAATTTTAACCAATAACGGTCCATACATTATTAGATCCTGCCATAAGGCATTAATCATTTGCCGCGGGTTGTTCGAAAGAGATAGTTCGTGGCCCCTGGCACCACAGGCAACTGGAACACGGAAGGAACACGGGTGGGTTTTAGTCAGTAAAAGTCTGACACGCCCTTCCGCTCAGCCCAGAGCGGGAGAGGTCATTTGATGAATTCCCATCCAAAAAAAAAAGGCATTAATCATTTCATTTTGGTTTTTATTTCAATTAGAACATTTTAAGTAGGCAATGACAAAGAGTTAGTTCATAACACATACATAACCAGCCTATAATGTTCCCACTGCTGGGACACTGGCCTCCTTTTTGTGAGGTCATAAGGGTCATAATCCACCACGCGGGCCCAGTGCGGGTTGGTAGATGTCACAAGTCTTCGAATTTTTGGTTCTAGGACATGCCAGTTTCCTCACGATGTTTATTCCTTCATCGTTTTGCAATGGATGTTAATAATAATAATAATAAAACCAGCCAAAGAGCTGAGAAAAAAGAACACTTCCGATAATAATAATAATAATTTATTTTCTCACCACAATATCCTTATAAAATAATAACAAAAATAAACAATATTGTCCAGTCATGGGCTTAAAGAAAAATATTGTGGGAGACTGGTGCCTAAGCTAAGCCTGTTCATGCTAAATAGATTCTGATGGTCAGAAATGGAAGCTCTTCCATCCTTTTTTTAATAACTACAGCAAAAGGGTTCTCTATCAAGGTCACTCGAATCATTACTATACTTTCCTTTCTTGGGTTTTTTATTCCTTTCTCCCTAATGCATAAAATATGCTTTAAATATGTTAATGCATTACTACTGTAAATTACTACTTCTACCTAGCCTTTTCTCAACTATGTTGGGGTCGGCTTCCAGTCTAACCGGGTGCAGCTGAATACCAGTATTTTTATATGGAGCGACTGCCTATCTGACTTCCGCAATCTAGTTAATGGTTAATACGATACCCTTTGGTAAGACTGGTGGTCAGACTTTTGGGTTTCTGACTACCCGTAACAACTGTCAATGATCTACGCATGATAGCCGGGACCAACTGCCTAACGTACTTTCCGAAGCACGGAGAGGTCTCGATATGTAGGTAATGGTTGGTGAACCATCCACGATCGGACCGTGGCAAGCGTAGCTTAGCTTTATTACTGTAAAGCATTGTCATATTTTTTTTGTTTTTTTTTAATATACTTATGCGTTGGAAATTCTCCATACCACACCAAAACTTATTTTGAGATAGATAGGTTTTTATCCATACGGTATTCCCGAACCTAAAACATTACGAAAAACAAAGTCTGATATCCCAGAATAATTCTCAATCAAGTCCCAATTCCTATAAGAGATATATGCAGGCAATATCAAAGCGAGTCGGGGAGCGCGCATAGTCCGCGGGCCAAATTAACCAATATTGACGACGCAGCCCCGCTACGAACTCCACGTGCTGCCGATACCGCTACGAGTTACGAATGTGCTACGAAGGTGCTACGAATGTTCTACGAGTTTGATTTTTATTTTGTTTTTGTTGAAAAATGGGGTGGTTGGTTTTGGTTATTTGTTTCTTTACTAAAAGGAATAGAAGGGGTCCTCTTAAAAAGTGAAATTATGAATTTCTATAATTCATAAATACATACATCTTCTCTGTAATACATATAAAAATGAATCGCTGAATGTGTTGCTAAGCGCAAATCTCGAGAACAGCTGAACCGATTTCGCTAATTCTTTTTTTAGAATATTCCTTGAAGTACGAGGATGGTTCTTACGCAGAGAAAAAATTAAAAAATTGCCTGAAACAGTCTAAAAACAACACTTTTCTATACTCCCATACAAACGAATACAAATTTTGTTTCGGGGTGGGTCGGGGTACAAGAAATTTCACGCAGACGAACGAAGCCGCGGGCAGAAGCTAGTTTATGATAAATTAAAGACGCTTTTCGTGTTGTCTGCTTTCGTGCTTGTCTGTGTGGCCGCGTTGTTCTTCAAAACTACGCAACGAATTTTGATGCGGTTTTCACCATCATTTAGAGAATTTAGTCTCTATGGTTGAGGTATAGCATAATCAATATACTAAATTTATTCATTTACCTAACATATTCTGTTACCTACATTTTAATTCCAGAAAGGAATTATAAATAAAAGGGTGTCATGTTGGTCAAGTGGTCGCAAGTACTACTGATGGTTCTGAACTCGATTTTTCCATCTGGAATATCTCAGTTGGATTTGTGCTCGGTGGATAGCAATAGGCTCGCCTCATATTACATGGCCTTCAACATAACTGGCTATCTGTGGGTGTACTTTAGGCACACCGCTGTCTAATCACTTCGGAGATTAGAGGCGTGATATGATATTATGTTATTGTATAACTGAAAGAATCGCCTGATTAATTGTCTCCTATTCACCGATAGATTCGTACATCTTCGTGATTTTCAAACTAAACAGGCTAGAACTCGGGCAGAACTTTACCGCTGCGTTGTTGGTAACTTATTCTATTGGCTGCATATCACTCTATTAAAATACGACAGCGACCGCCCTCTTGTTGACTTTTCTATTCAATTTGAGTTTAGTTTGGTCAACATGTTTGACACATGACATCTGTCAAACGGGCCGATTATTCGCAAGTCCGTTCACAGTTATTTTAACTCTGACAAGAGCAACCGAATAAAGAAAGAAAAGAAAGAAAAATATTTTATTCTGCACCAACAAAACGCGCATTACAAATAAAAAAATAATAATAACAAAAAAAAGACATAAGGTACACAATTACACATAGTCAAAAGCCTCTTACATACTCAAGCATAAACATGTGGGTAGCGGGATCGTCCGAAAGGGTTACCGCTGCCCTGGAACATAAAGGGCTAAGGAAGGAACACGGGTGGGTTTTAGTCAGTAAGAGTCTGACACTCCCTTCCGCTCCACCCAGAGCGGGAGGGGTCATTTGATGATTTCCCATCCGCAAAAAAAAAGCATAAAAATGTTGACACTTATTGCACCTTATTGCAACTAGAATATTTGGTTGACTGTGATTTTGACAGACTTGTTAGTGTTAGCAGTCCAAAAGCAACCTTATTGCCACGAAAATAAAGATCACTGTGAATTTGACAGTGATGCAAAATGAGAAGCAAAATAACGGGTGAACAGACATACGTCTTCGACTGTACTGAGCTTCATAAAGTAGGGTTAAGCTCATGTTGATCGACCCGATGATAGATTTAACAACTGTGTTTAATTTTACCAGTGTCAGTTGTTTAAAGGTAAGGTCAGATAAATTAATTGTTTATCAAACTGACTACCAACCTAATTTACCCGTATATTCAAATCACAACTGTCATTCTTGACAGTTGTATGAAATGGCTATAATACGGCCAATTCACGTAGTGTTTCAATTGTAAAATAATTAATTTCCTTGACTATACATCTAAAACAGTAGCCAGGAAAAGATCCAAGAGTGTGTGACGTAGGTGCCTACTTAGCCAAAATGAAAAGTGTAGTTTCTCGAATCTCCAACGCATACAAAAATGTAAAACTTTTACGCAAGCAAAATGGCCGGGCATTCTAGTGTGCCCATAAATAACCTAACTAAATAGTGAAATATGCAAGCAAACATTACCGTTAAACAATGCAAGCACCACATAAATTAAGCCTCCAGACTCGAAAAGAGCATCATCAACAAAGTATATAAAAGGTAGAACTCAAACTTGGAAATTAATTTCATTTAAAACTCAGCACCAAGCATACATTCATAACTTTGATATTAGTCGAATGGAGTGCCTTACCTAGGATGCGGGGCGTGAAACATACCAGACTAATTCCAAGAGTTTCTGACTCATTACTGGGAGACAAAGAGCCACACATAAAGAAAGCAAAGCAAGAAAGTTTGGTGACGAATGGTTCCAACGCTGACCATTGTGTGAAGACCTTACGCGCCACTAACATCTCCCCCGCGGTGGTCGTAATTTCTACTGCGAGAGAGGGGGTGGGGAGCTGCTAGTGTGGTGGTGCGTTTTGCCTGTTCAGCACGTGGTAGGAAGGCAAATGCAGCGCGCCGCGTTCGCAATCAAGGTAAATGTTGCCAGGTGCGTTCGTGGCGGCAGCCCGCGAATTTATAACGGCAACACTGACAACTTGATTTATACGCGGCAAACATTTTCGCGGTATACCAATTGTGAGATATTCCGTTACACGCTCGGCTGCGTTCTAGATGGGCAACTATTTTTCACGTTTTATTGGTTTTCGTTTCGTTCGTGATGTATTTTATTGATGTGTAGTTTTTTTTTTAAGTTTCGTGTGTCCGTCTGGGATGTAGATCTGTTTTTGACGTGTAACGAAATGATACGACAATTCCTTAATTTTTTCCTTAGCGAAACATATCTTACAATAATTAAATGACTAACTAACTAATTTGAGAAATAAAATCAAAAGGACACTTAAACGTCAAAGTCGCATCGTACAAGCAATAAAATTGATAAAGGAAAATTCGTTAAAGTAATGTGACCCACTACAGAAACTATATAAGTAAACCAGAAACTTGCCTTTTGATTTAAGGACCAGAATAGAGGGGGTTCTCGTAATTTTAAGAACGTTCACAGTCTGATCTCAGGTTCAAACTGCCATAAATACCTCTAATTTCCCTACATTTTTGACAGGTTTTTGACACTGATTGTCGCTGAGATGAGATTGCAATTACATTTTTATCGTTTTTAATTACGAGAATTGGCCACGCATTGGTTGAACATTGAGCCAGGCAGATAACAGACTTGTTGGTACGTAAGTACCTATATCGTTTTGCACTTCTTGAATCAAGATAGCATATAGAAACATTTTTACATAAACATATTTTGGAGAGCAGTGTTGGTCCAGTATCAGCGCCGACTTACGAGTTGGAGGTCGTGAGTTCGAACCCAGGCAGGCACTACACTTTGTGTAAATAATTTCATCACCACTGCTCTCAAAACGGTGAAGGAAAGTATCGTGATGAAACCGGCATGGTCCGAGTACCAAAAATTCGAAGACATGTGATAAATACCAACAGTGGCGTAACCATAGGGCGGCAGGAGTGGCAAAATGCCACGGGCCCCCAGTTGGAGGGGGCCCCCGGTCCGAGAGGGCCCTGCGCTCACGAGGATCCTAACATAAGTATGGAAATGGCAACTTTTTTCGACCACTAGACCAACAACGCAGTGAGGTATTCAATTTTGTAGGGGAATTTACGAAGTCTACGTTTCGTCCACGTAGATGTAGTAATTTCGCAGGCGAAGTGCCAGTAAAAAAAAAATGATAACGTTGGTTGAGCTTCTTTACATTGAGGGCCCTATCTCATGAATTTGCCACGGGCCCCAAAGGGTATGGTTACGCCAGTGTATACCAACACGTGATGCGTTAGGCGTTACAGCCCACCCCCTCTCGAAGGGGGAACGCCTGTGTCCCACCAGTGGGGCCAGCCACATGCCGATAATATTGTCTTAACAATCACTTAAGCATACTAAACGAAAGAAAAAGAAGAATGACAAAGACTAATCACTTACATAGCATAGTTTCTATTCTATCCCACAATAGTTTTGACACAATAACGGATTGATCGAGAAAACTCAGAGGAATCGATATTTAAACGATCATTCGTTTTAATTTGTCGCTGTTCGCCAAAGATTGATAGTTTACTGGTCGAGTTTCCAATACAATCGTGAGTTGTAAATGGTTTTGCGGAGATTCTGGAGTCATTTGTAGTAGCTGTTATCTAGATAGTTTTGAGCTTAAAAGTGTTTATTACGTGTAAACCGGTACTTAGATAACAATAATCCTTAATTTAAAACTCTATCTTTGCTGTTAAGTTGTCTATGGAGCATGCAACTTTGTCTTAAAGGTTGAAACACATCGATTATCCTTTGATTCATCGACAGTCCATAGGGACTTTCAATTGTAAAAGAGCAGTCAGTGGTGGTTTAAACCCCGACAGGCGCTTTACTTTCTGTAAATTATTTCATCACCACTGCTCTCAAAAAGGTGAAGGAAAACATCGTGAGAAACCAGCATGTCCTAGGATCAAAAATTCGAAGACATGTAACATCTACCAATCCGAACTGGGCTCGCGTGGTGGATTACGGCCCACTCCTTCACACCGAAAGGAGGCCTGTCTCCCAGCAGTGGGGACATTAAAGCCTGATTATGCAATTACTATATACATGCTAAGAAAAAAACAATCTCTTGTTATTAGACATGCACATTGTTTTGGACTCATGCCTGACCATTATCTCGCTTCATGGTAAGCGTGGTCGTCAATGAAAGCAAACACACTCGATTTAAAAACCTTTTTACGACACGACATCTTATCGGCAATCGTAATGACTAAAAGGAAGCGTGTGATAATTAATTTGTATTTCATAAGCAAACGATTGATGAATCGTCAGGAAGTTGGAGCACAACTGTGATGAATAGTACCTACTGCCGCAGAGTAGCAAATAATAGGTCATTGTGTAGCTGTTTGTTGGTAAGATTTTGTTAGGCTGTGTGCTGATAGTTCTAATAGGCAGTGGCATTTTTGCTTTACTTTGAATTGTGTAGTCGACTAACACTGCTAAAAGAATTTTTTGCCCTCAAATGACGTTGACAGGGGCGCGTAATTTTCAAATTATGTTCAAACCGTTCAAAACACCCTATATTCCTACTATTTATTATTTAACAGCGCACTATGTATTTTACAAAATTATAATAACTATGAGGCCAACGTAAGTAGATACATCGGTACCGGTCGACGCCGCTGGTCCATAAATTCAAGGTCGCTCACAGAGCTATGGAACGGGCTATGCTTGGAGTCTCTCTGAGGGATCGAATCCGCAAAGAGGTGATCCGGCAGAGAACCGAAGTTGTTGATAAGCGCACATAATGCACACAGCTAGGAAATGCTAGCACAGTCCAATTTTTTTTTTTTAAACATTGCCCCACACTAGGAATTTCTCCTATGTCGTGGGTGCGTTTACAGACATATAAACTCACATACACAAACAGCCAGACCCGGAACAACTAATTGTAGGTCATACATACATAATATACATATTTGTTCCGTGCGGGAGTCGAACCCGCGACACGCAGCGCAGCAGTCAATCGCTTAACAACTGCGCCAACCGTGTCGTCAAATATTATTAAATATTGACCTGTAAAAGTGTCAGAAAGGATATCCTTACAAAAATAAACTTTTAATTTTATTTCAACGAGCGAAATTCGCCTTCCGTAAATTCAGGTTTTGTTATAATTTTGTCTTATAGAAATCAAAATGGTAAAAATAAATATAACTTCAACCTTTTTTACCTTCAAAACTTTTGAAAAACTCAAAACAATGGACAATATTCGTACATAATACGCTTATAAAAACGATATTACCTTACGTAATTCGCGTAACGTGAAGGCACTCCATAAAATTGGTTCGTTACAGAGCTGTGCGTAATGATACGTGCTGCAATCTGAAAAATATATGTTAATACTGGACGGGTAAGGCTGTGGGTACAAGTTTGTTGGTAATTATTGAGGTTTTTGTTAGGTATCTAACGAATTTATGGCCGTGATAAAGTTGACGCACACGACATTCTGTGGTTGCAGCATAAATGCCCCACACTGAGTTTTTTTTTTCTAGACCCCCAATTTTTTTACTAATCATCTGTCGCGAATCTGAAACAGCTATTGCCACGATTAAATGCATGTAATATTATCGTAAGATAGGATATATAATTTTCTCTGGGTCTTCCACAGCCCCCCGAAAAAGTCTTTAACGCCCACGAGCCCCCTCGTGGGCGTTAAAGACTTTTTCGGGGGTTATCGCCCACATTGAGAACCTATGATGTAAACTAAACAGACTACCAGTTACCTAGTTACAATGTAGAAAAACTATGCCTGTTCCTGTAGGTCTCGTCTGAAATCAGAAGGCCGATTCTCGTAATTAAAAACGTTCAAAATCTAGTCGTAACCTCATCTCAGCGACAATCAATGTCAAAAACTTGTCAGAAATGTATAAATATATAATATAATGTGTTTTGACAAGTTTTAGTCATTTGTTGGTCGCCGAGATGAGACTGCGACTAGATTTTGAACGTTTTAAATTACGAGAATCGGCCTTCTGATTGTGAACGTTCTTATAATTACGAGAATTGCCCCTCTGCAGTTTTTCTTCTTTCACCCCTTCCGCTTCAAAATACTCGGAATGGATGTAATTTAAAATTGAATAAAGTGGTTTGTCAGATTATTAGCTAGGTATAAAAGCGGCTTTCTTATTTCGCCTGAAGTAATAAATTGCTCTTGAACAATTTTTTTGTTGAATTTAGAATAAAAGTTTCGATTTTAATTTAACGACAAATTACAATCGAAACCTAGTTGTATTGCTGATTCTAATGATCATAATTCTATAAATGAATATTTGTTACGACAGCGGATCATGTTTAGATCAACATACAACCTGATACTAACCTGAAAATTGCAAAAAACGTAAGAAAATTAATTAAGACGCTTTCGCCTAAAATAATGCTTATGTAAATCAGCCTTTACTTCAATAACACTGGCCAGTTCTGTCTGTACCTAACTGAGATAGAGTGTCTTTCCATCCATATCTTCGTACCCAACTAAAAACAGCTTAAAGAATAATTAATAACAAATGCCCTCACAGACACAACAACTATCTTCCTGAACAAAATCTCAGCTGATAATAAATTATGAAACTCCTTAATACCTGTAACAGGCTACCAGGTACATTAAGCGGACGCTGTGGCGCAGACGCTCAACTTTTGTTTACCACGCCGTCGACTTAATCTTGTGGAAGATTGCTAAGCGAGTTTGACTTGGTATTGTCATAGATTAAGAAAAGCGTAGAGAACAGAATTGCCCGTATAATGGATGGCCTATGAAGCTGAAAAGTAGAGCGAGTAGGCGGTAGTGAGCGTATAGGCTTTCACGAGGTTGACCGATGACCGGGTGAAGGTTGAGGAAATCTGCTGGCTGCGGGAAGCGTAGAAGCACCGTTATGGCGATGTTTTAGAGAGGCTGATGTCCAACAGTGGATGTCTTCTGGCTGAATGATGACAGAAGTGAAGCTTGTATACTTTCCATGTGCTTGCATCGCCAAAATTGACTCTGTACTGTGTTTCTGATGATGAGAAAAAACAATACTTTCCGCTCCCTTCCATCTTACTGCTAAAACTTAAGCGTATATTTGGCACGCAGGAGATGAGATAATCCTGGCTGCGTTGAACGGATCTTACTCTCGAAAACTAGGCAAAATGCAAGATTTGAAAAAAAACCGGCCAAGTGCGAGTCGGACTCGCGCATCGAGGGTTCCGTACAATTTAAAATTATTAAAAATATTTTTATTATATGATGTAACTAAAAATTTACGGTTTTCGCAATTTTTACTTTATCTGTGCTATAAGACGTTGCTTCGTACCAAATTTCAAGATTCTGAGTTCACGGGAAGTACCCTATAGGTTTTGATTCCCTTGCGAGTGTCGAAAATTTGCGGAAATTTGCGGCATAAACGGCTGTATCTTTTGATGGCGTTGGCATAGAAGTTTGATTTTTTCACAGCTCTAAGGGTCAGTAGATTTGAGTATTTGATATAAATTCCAGCTTGATACCTCCACGCATTCCTGAGAAAAAGGGTCTTGACAGACAGACGAACGGACGGACAACAAAGTGATCCCATAAGGGTTCCGTTTTTTCCTTTCCGATTTATCGTATCAGAAACACAAGCATTTAAAAAATTTGTTGATTGAAAACTGCAAGTAATGATATACAGGGTGGCAAAGAATCAATGTTACCATGGATTATACCTACTTGATTCTGGACCCCCCCTGACTCGAAATTTATAGTGGGTTATTAAAAAAAAGAAAACTGTTCCTTACATTTGACCGCGTGGTTACACTTTTATAGGAAACAGCTGACTTTTTTGATGTCCCTGCCATCATCTATGATGAGGAGTTTCCCAGTTTCCCATCTTCACATTTTTATTCTATGTTCTTGTGCAGTTAACTTTATAGTGTTACTGTTTTGTTCGTGTGTACAGCATTAACAGCATTAATTGAAACTAACATGAAATTAGGCTTGTTATACCCGAGGGGAGTGTATGTAGCTTTGGGGACGCTGGAATTGTGTTGCATGTGGCTGTGTTACAGTATTTCATGGTGAGTGACTGTGCATGTCTTCTGAGTAGGTGCCAAGTGATTTGTCTTGCTGTACGAATCGTGTTTATGATTTTAGCATGGAGCTAATATTTGCTTGGCCCACAGAGAGTTGTTCCAAGTCTGGTGCGCGTGAGATTTGTGTCTGACGTGCATCTAACATAAGGTAATTTTAACGAGGAGTAAGTTTTGATGAAAAGGATATCGGATAGGATATCGTAAACTTAATACTAGTTACCATATTCAATTCAATTAAACCTTTATTGCATCCATAATGTACACATACAGGTGGTAAGTATAAAACAATAGAATCAATTATGGACCCTTATGGCACACTAGCAGCGCCCCGCGGTTTCACCCGCATACGTTTCAATCCCGTGAGAATATCGGGATAAAAAGTATTCTATGTGTTAATCCTGGTTATAAAGTATCTGTGTGCTTAATTTCATCCAAATTCGTTCAGTAGTTTTAGCGTGAAAGAGTAGCAAACATCTATCCATACAAACTTTCACGTTTATAATAAGTATTAAGTAGGAAAAAAATCCCGACAGACTAATAAGGCCTGGCAAGCATGAAATGAGTTTGAATTCCTGCCGAACTAAAACTAGATTGAGCTTGAAGTGAGCTGTCATTCCACCTGATGTTAGGGATTAACACTATTGACAGCTTACTTCACCTTATACAGAATAAACCAGCTTTACTACAGGCACAGATCTTCCTTCCTCTTCGGAGAACACAGACGTGATGTTAAGCTGACTCAGCACATTCTACGTCTTCTTCTTTTATTCTCCAAATTAACGGTTTATTATTCGGTCAGCGCGTGTGCACACAGCTTTATAATGTTAGTGTTATATTCGTGCACACTTCGATTAATTGAAAATTGGATATAACTTTGGTTTATTTTGTTACGAGTAGCTTTTATTGTTGTGTGTTTATGTAACGTTTGTTGTACGTTTATTTGGAAAGGAAAAAGTTTTTGTGTGTACCCTTACTTACCAAAACTTCGTAAGAAAGGGTTTAATGTTTGTAGAGAAAAAACTGTTTCTTTTCGTGTTTTAGGTGTTTTTTTTTGTAGGGAATAAGCAGGCATCTCACTTGACGGGAGGGCATCGTTGTCTGTGAATATCTGCCGGTATATTCTAGAGATGTTATGTATATGATATTTCGGATCTGGATATAGGAAAAAAATTATATCGGTTTCGGATACGGTTACGGATATGTAATTATTTCGGATTATCCGTTAGTTTCGGATAGTTTCAGTTACGGATATTAGATTGAAGTAAAATATAAACACAAATAGTGTATAATGATTTGGTTTTACTGATAGGTTTTATCTAGTCTAGTCTAGTTGGCTTGTTATTTCTAGTCTAGAAATAACAAACAAACTGTAAGATTCACGTGGCGCGCGAGCGGTGAAACAAAAACCTGTCGAAACATGTCGTTTTTTAGACTCCGCCCTTATACGAAACCATCCGAAACTTGTGAAATGGATACGGTTACGGTTACGAAGCTCCATAACGTTTCCCGCACGGAACAAATATTTGTATGACCTACAAGTAGTTGTTGCGGGTCTGGCTGTTTGTGTATGTGAGTTTAAATGTTTGTGAACGCCACAATACAGGTGAAATTCCTAGTGTGGAGCAACGTTTAAAAAAAAAAATAACATCCCTGCAGTGCGATTCTGTAACGATCTCACCGTGAAAACTTAGGTGAAGTGAGCGTGAAGTGAGCTGACATTCCAACTAATGCTAGGGATTGACACTATTGACAGCTCACTCTAAGCTCACTTCACCTAACTTTTCACGGTGAGATTTTTACAGAATCGATTGGCTGGTCTATTCTGTAACAATGTCACCCCAAAAATGTAAGTGAAGTGAGCTTCAAGTGAACTGTCATCGTACATAGCGATCTATTCTGTAAATATCTCACCGTGAAAACTTGAGTGAAGTGAGCAGTCAATAGTGTCAATCCCTAACTGAATGACAGCTCACTTGAAGCTCACTTCACCTACCTTTTGACGGTGAGATTTTTACTGCTGGCTGTAGTGCTATTCTGTAGAAATCTCACCGTGAAAACTTAGGTGAAGTGTGCTGTCAATAGAATCAATCCCTAGTATCCGCCGACCTTTTCTGTAGGTATCTCACCGTGTAAACTTAGATGAAATGAGCTTCAAGTGAGCTGTCAATAGTGTCAATGCATGCATCAAGTAGAATTACAGCTCACTTCACCTTCATTTGTCACGGTGAGATCCTTACAGAACAGACCGAGTGGTGGAATGACAGCTCACTTCACCTAAGTTTTCACGGTGACATTTTTACAGAATAGTACTGTAATAAAAAGACAAAGTTGAAACGTCTCATGCGATCGAATTGCCTTGTAATTATTAGATGGAATACAATGCTGCAATGCTGCCAGTCTGGGCACTTTTCCCGCTGACAGCGATACAGGCGATTTTTTTGATGCCCTATGATTCTTTACCCTTGTTTTATTTGATATACCATGTATCTACGTTTTATCATTTTTAGGGCTGATTTTTTAATCATTCATTGATAACTTTATTCGAGGAACAATTTTGAAATTTTGGCAGTTACTTCATACAAAAACTGTCAAACGTCAATTTTATTCCTTGAATAAAAATTATCTGGCGATGGAAAAATCAGCCCTAAGTCTGTTAGCATATACTAAAATATATATTATGTACAAGTATTTACCTAAAGTGAAAAAAGGGGAAGAGCTCATTGGGCATCAAAAATTCGTCCTCATCGCTGTCAGGGGTAAAAGTGCCCAAAAACCTGGCAGCTAAAATTATTTCTTTGACCTAAAAATAGGCCAGCGTTCTGGTCACGTGAAGATTCGATCAAGCGCTTGGCGATGTCCCGAAATACTCGATAATATATAATTAATTCGAGATGTTCATAATTAAGTTTTTTATAAGAGTATTCTACGTAAAAGAACGTAATTAAAGTAATTTCTCATAAATTCTTGGAATTTCTGAAAAAATAATAGCATTATTGTTATCATGTGAACCCGCAACCTTTATTTTAACCTTAATTCGCTGTTGTTTTTAAGACAAGAGCCAACTGTTTTATTTATTTATTACTTCACTAGCTTTTGTCCCCGGCTTTGCTCGCGTATTTTGGCCAATTTACACAATATCTTTATAAATTATATCCCATGTGTTATATGACTGTGAAGTTTCATCAAAATCCGTTCAGTAGTTTTTGCGTAAAAGAGTAAATAAAATCCATACATCCATCTTATCTAACCTCAAAAACTTTCGCGTTTATAAGAGTAGTAAGATAGGACGTTCTGGTAATTTTGACGTTCAAAAAGTGATTATTCTCAGCACAATTTATGAATTTTAATTTTGATTATGTTCCATTTGACCTCGAATTTAATTTTCAAGATATTGATCGATTCCATGCCAAAAGTGATCTACAAACTGAAGCAACTTCAGACCAAAACCAGCGTTTGTTACGCAAACGTAAGCCAAAACCAAATCATTTGTCAAAACGTAATCCACCCAAAGTACACCAGTTTAAAAACAAAAAAAAGGTGTTGTCGTAAAACCGTGGTTTTCATTTAAGGTTTTTAATTAGAGACAGTCCAAAAGAAACTCGTCGTTAATCCAGTGTTTCCGGGAAAATTAAAGGGGTCCCTCAAAGATGTCATTTTGATAGATAGGGCAACTGGTGGAAAATGTTTTGTGGGTAACGTCAGGTGCCGTGAGAAATGTTTTGGAAGCCGGTTTCAACATAAAGAATTATATTTTTTCAAAGTTCCTGCATTGATAGCTATTCACAACCACTTGATACGCTTCCGTAGCGTATCGAACATCAATCAATGTTATCCTAAGCGTCCTCTAAACGCTGAACATCAAAACCCGAAAATTTTGTCAGTTTAAGGGGTGATTTTTCAATAGACAGATAATTTTTATTCGTGGTACTTACGTGGTACGTACGCGCGTACTTTATACAGTAAGTTTTAATTTACACATAAGTTGACATTTCAGCTTCAATTCTCCATTTACAAACATTCCCGTCACATTCAATCAATATTGTTCATATTATTTGCACGCCATAATAAATGGCAAACATGTGTTGTATTTACGTTGTCCTGCATGCATTTTTATTCTTGTATAAATATAATATTAACTTATCTGAAGTAGGTATCTTTATTTTTTTTTGACTCTTTTTTATTTATTTGTAAAGAGAACCATTTATTTAGAAATAAAATAATAATTATGTAAGTAAATAATAACTTACATTTAATTAATAAATAAAAATAACAAAATGATATCCTAACTTAACACTCACGGTTGGCGCAGTGGTTAAGCGATTGACTGCTGCGCTGCGTGTCGCGGGTTCGATTCCCGCACGGAATAAATATTTGTATGACCTACATGTATTTGTTCCGAGTCTGGGTATTTTTCTATCTATAATATGTATGTATTTACAAAAAAAAAATGTATATAAGTAGTTATCAGCCATCTTGTTACCATAACACAAGCATTAGGTTGCTTAGCTTGGGACAAATGGTGCTGTGTGAAATGTCCAGGGATATTATTATTATTAATTAAAACTACTCACAAACTAAAATATAGCGTCGAAAAATTCATCCGCATCGCTGTCGACTGGTATTGTACCCAAGAGACTGGCGGCATTATCACGTTGTATGGCAATGCTTAGCCTCTGCCCAAAGTTTTATCTTATCTTATTCAGCGAGTCTACATCAGCGTTCTCACTGACAAACGTACAAATTAATAAGAATCACCTAACGACCGGAGACGTTCTTTTTCTCAGCAAATAACGTTTTTTACAACATTTTGACGAAGAAGTTTGTCCTAACTTGTGATTTTACTTGTCATAATTAAGTTTTACGAGTGCTGAGTTGTTCGTAAATTATGTCTGTCAAGTTTTGTCGTGTTACTTTGGGTAGATTCGTTCAAGAGATAATATTATTAGTGGAAATTTATCACATATTTTTGTCGACATAGCTCACAGAATAAGCAAGCTGAAGTGGCAATGGGCCGGCCATATTAGCCGTAGAACCGATGGCCGTTGGGGTAGACGTGTTCTTGAGACTGCGAATTGGTAAACGTTAGGTGGGACGCCCTCAAACTAGGTGGAGCGACGATCTTCGCAGGATGGCTGGTAGCAGCTGGATGAGAGTTGCCGAAAATCGAGTTGAATGGTGTGCAATCGGAAAGAAAATACATTTTTGCAAAATGTGTTTTTTGAACCATTTTTAGTTTACCTAATGATATAATATCATTGCTAATGATCAAAGATAATGATTATATATAATTATATTTAAAAAAATAACCATTAGATAAACTAACAATTGATCAAAAAGCACATTTTGAAAAAATTTAACCATTAGTTACTATTTTTAACAATTGTTGAGTTAACTACGGATCAAAAGACCGGCCCTTACTCATCCCATCGCGGAATCCTATTTGGTTGAACCTATTAAAATTCGTAGGCACCTAAGCATGAATATTCTACGTTCGTAGACATACAGTCACGAGCAAAAGTATGTATACACTCGCCGTTATTCAAAATCGATTTACTCCTTTATTTTTCATTGAAATTTTATGTTGTTACGAACATAGCATTTTCGAACCCATAGGTTTATGTAATGTATCGTATTTCAACGTTCCATTCGTTATTTTACGAAAAAATTGCAGTTGAAAGTCGCCAAGTGTTGACATATTGGTGTTCGTGACTGTATATATATATATATGTTTATTCATAAACGATGACTAAAGTTAAGTAACGTTTAAACGTCATAAATGTATGGTTAAACAGTCGATAATCACTGCTTAACTTCAGCAACGTTTATGAATAAAGGGGAAAGTCTGTCAGTATTTAACCCTAAACGACTCGAAAATATAATCACCGATAACGTTATCAAACTTATTACCTGCCTACCTGCTATTTTTTTTGCAGAATTAAAACTAAATATTAAAATCGTATAAAATTTTATCATAATCGAACATCCCACGCTAATATAAGACGTATTACAGCCCGCCACACTCATTCTAAACCGATTCCCTATACAAATAGGCTCCAGGCCTGCGAATCGTGTTCGTTGGCCGATATCCTGCGAATTGTTGGAATCACGCGCGGAATATAAAGGGAAACATTCGGACGGAGTGGAATACTAATGCCTGAACATAATAGACTGTTAGGGGCGGCGCACAGAGGCTCTTGGTGGACGAAGAAAGCTGAAAGTTTAATATGAGAGATTATAGTAAAATCTTGTGTTGGTAAAGTAGGTTTGTAAGAATAATCGTTTTCATTACTCAGTATGTTTATTACATTTTACAATGTGTACTTAGGTGGTACATTTTACAAAGACATGATCTTTGTGGACCTTGTCGGGCACAGCTAAGGGACAACTAACACGGATACATTTTATACTTCGAAAAACTCTCTCTCTCATTTTCTCTTCTTTGTTCGAAAATCATTAATTATTAGTTCAATGAGTGAATTAATATCATGTCGTGTGTGTGTGTGTCGTGTTGTATTACTATCTAATAATTCGTCTCATTTTCTCGTATATGCTTAAAATAAAACTAATTGATTATACGGAGTGAATGAATGTGAATGTTTATTGTTGTCTATTCGTTATAATAATGTCATGGAACTTACCATTTTAACTAGACTGTATTTTCTACAGTGTAAATCAGTTAGAATCAGCGTAAAATTAACTTGATTTACCAATAACACCACTACCACTTCATCATCCCAAAAACCAATCTAAAACCACAACAACATATTAAACTCCACGCTTCACTGCGCGCCTCCCCCAAAATCGCTTAGTGAATGCAATTTTGCTGGGGTAACATAATATGGCCATATTATGTAGGTGCTTAGCCCTAGTTACCTCAGCCTCCAAGATTGCCTTTAGTCTTGCTATAAACGAATAAGGTAAATAGAATTTGTTATTACGTGATCTTTGTAAAACGTACTGGTTAGCTGCTGTAATCGGAGAGAATGTTGTTAGGAACGTTCTCAACTAATTTTATTTCGAATAGTCATTTTTATTTTCTGAAAACATTGTCATTGTGAGAGGCCCGTGGCTAAATAATAACAGCCGCACAGGTCGATCGATCAGGTTAAGCCACGCTTGCCGCGGTTGGTCTGTGGATGGGTGACCATCTTTACATACCGAGACCCCTCCGTGCCTCGGAAAGCACGAACTGGTTAGTCCCGGCTGACATTCGTGAATCTTTGACAGTCGTTACGGGTAGTCAGCAGAAGCCCGAAAGTCTGACAACCAGTCTTACCAAGGGGTATGGTATTACACAGTAACTGGGTTGTGGAGGTCAGATAGGCAGTCGCTCTATGTAAAATACTAGTATTCAGCTGCATCCGGCTAGACTGGAAGCCGACCCCAATATAGGTGCGAAAAGGCTAGGCAGATAATAATTGTGTATTTTGCCTGTAATCCCTGTAGGTAGCCGAGGTCTACAGTACACCCATATTTCGCCCGTTATGTTTAAGTCTCATGTAATAGAGGTGGAGCCTACTGCCACCAACCAACCAATCAACAATAGGTCCAGTCCCCGGGCTACTTCTGAGAAATTCCAGATGGTTTTTTTCTTTTTTAATGAATCGAGTTCGTAACACCGAAATCTGGGGGTCTACTCCGAAGTAGTATCGGCCGAATGCTCGGCCATTTCCTGCTAAGAAGTTAGGTACTATTTGGTTCGGCCGGTCCCAATCCTACACTTCTACACTCTTTCGAATATTGACTATGGTCACGACCCAACTGAGCCGATCCGAACTTTTTTCGCATTTTTCAATAATATTCGGTTCGGCGATGTGTCGGTCCGATCCGAACATTCGCACTTTGCACTTCGGAGTAGGCCCCCTGAGGGGCAATTCTCGTAATTTTAAGAACGTTCACAGTCTGATCTCAGTTTCAATCTGTCAAAAAGTACTTCTAATTTCCTTACATTTTGACAGGTTTTTGACATTTGTTTGTCGCCGAGATGAGACTGCGACTAGATTTTGAGCGTTTTAAATTACGAGAATTATTGGCCTTCTGATGTCGGACGAAAGTCTACGACGCTGGCGATAAGGTCTCAACCTCAAGACGTGTAGTTGGCGATGCAGGAACCTGGCTAGGCGGAGATGGCCGCTCGAGTTAGGTGTGGACCGAATGGTGCCCATGGTTAGGCCTGGACGAGGAACGCATAGAACCGGGAAGTATGTCAGAAAAGAGGATGGTGAAAATAACTATTAATTATATTGTGTTGTCAACATAAGATTTTTAATTAACTTTTGTGCACATCACTGATTGTTGGAAAGTCTCATGTGCCTGTAATTCTGCTGGCACCCAAACTCATCTGAGAGAGAGAGAGAGAGAGAGAGAGAGCACTCCCGTGCTTTGGTGAAGAAATAAAGATGGCGACTAAAAGATGAGCACTTTTATAAGGAGCTCTACAACTAATAAACGCTTACGGTGTCTGTATGTAATTACAGTTATCATGTAGCTACATGTGCAAAATGAATAAAAGCGAATATATGCATACATACGTAAACTCCCGTCTTCTTCCAATGGGCAGAAACTACAGAACATCACCTTCTACGATCCTCATATACAATTTTTGCTTCATTTACGGTCATACACGCACGCTGGTTACGAGTACTACGCACCTGAGCTTTATGAAGAATCTTTTCGATTCCCGCACGGAACAAATATTTGTATGACCTACATGTATTTGTTCCGAGTCTGGGTGTTTTTCTATCTATAATATGTATGTATTTACAAAAAAAAAATGGTATATAAGTAGTTTATCAGCCATCTTGTTACCATAACACAAGCATTAGGTTGCTTAGCTTGGGACAAATGGTGCTGTGTGAAATGTCCAGGGATATTATTATAATAAGGTCACTATAATTATCCCCCTCCCGGTGTTTTCACTCACATCTGCCTTGTGAATGTCTTTTGTTAATCACCTTTTCCGCGTGATGGATTACGGCTCGCTCCCTCTCACCGCGAGGAGGCCTGGGTCCCAGCAGTGGGAACATTATAGGCTAATTATTTTAATCACCTTTCATCCTCTTAACATGACCAAACCATTTAAATGGTTTAAATGAATAATTATTACCAATAAACTCAAAATAAAACAAAATGATGCCCAAACAATTCTCTTCAAAACAGTACAGTTATCAGAATGATTTCCATTTACAATGCAATGCGGGCTGACGTCACTAATGGAAAATCCATTGAAATCCGTTTTTATCACACGCACGGAACCCCAGAAATGTTCTCTATCATTAACAATGGTGGACAAATGGATGGCATAACGGATAAATGGTCACGCGTGACATAAGTATCGAGTTTGTGTTGGTTATTTTATGGCCAAATATTTTGATATGAGGGGATAGTTTGTTTGGGAACATGGAAGAAAGTAGCGTAATCCGCCTATAATGTTATTTATTTATGTGTATAAGGAGTGGGCTGTAATCTACTAATACTATACTGACTATAGCATAAGCATAATCCGCGTATAATGTTCCCACTGTTGGGATAAAGGCCTCCTCTCATAAGGAGTGGACCGTAATCTAAAACGCGGGCCCAGTGCGGGTTGGTAGATATCACGTCTTAACTTTTTTGGTTATTTACATGTAGTAAAGCGACTGGTTAGGTTCGAATCTACGACGTGCAACACGTGAGTCATTGCCCACTGGGACAGCACTGCTCTCGCTGCTAGGAGAAAGTCATCATCATCTGCCTAGCCTTTTCCCAACTATGTTGGGGTCGGCTAGGAGAAAGTATTACTAATAAATGTTTTTTTAGTAACGTGCTTTCAAGGTGGTTTCCTACGATCGAATCGGCGTGATTTGAAACGCTATTCGTTTTATCATGTTGTAATTGTAAATAGCTAAAGAACGGCTACGAAACTCGTAGTATTTTTCTCGTAGCTCGTAGCACTAATCTCGTAGCACGGCGCTACGGATGTAGATCCGTAGCGTCACAGTCGTTGCCTCGGTGAAAGAACATCTGAGGTACAAAGAAAACTACACTAATATTTTCTTCTATTTAAATGAATAAATATGTATTTTTTATTGACTTAAAATAATAAAATAATATTTATAATATGTACCTACCTACACCTGTATATAAAGGAAAAGAATCATAGGGCATCAAAAAAATCGTCTGCATCGCTGTCAACAGGAAAAGTGCCCAAAAAGTTGGCAGCCTTGCCACGTTGTTTGGCGATGCTGATCTAGACATGAGAGGTCTGGTTATTTTATATTTGGAGTATTAATAAGCACACATAGAACCTTGGGAGGTGAATGACGGGAAGGGAAATTCGAAAACGAAACCCATATTTGATTCGACGTTAGCCAAAACATCTACAACCAGTCGAAAAGTTTTTCTCAAAGATGATCGGAAAACAATTGAATGTCACAGCTGTTTTTATTTCCCGCAGGTATATACTGAGTCCAATTATTGTAGTAAGCTGAAGCTACTAGCACAAATACATTGGAGTTACAAATTACGATATAATTATATAGCTAGTGTTTACTAGCTGCGCCCCGCGGTTTCACCCGCATAAGTTTCGATCCAGTGGAAATATCGGGATAAAAGGTACCCTGTGTTAATCTTGGTTATAAACTATCTGTGTGTCAAATTTTATCGAAATCCGTTTAGGAGCTTTGGCGTGAAAGAGTAACAAACATCCATCCATACAAACTTTCGCGTTTATAATATTAGTAGGATTACAAGCAGCCCTTCATTCATGGCGCGTTGTAGTTGCCTCATGTGTCGATAGATGGCGTTGTACCATCCAGCACATAGCGGCTACATCGCGCTATCGTTTCGTTACACAGCAGTACATACCAGCTGAATCCGGTTAGACTGGAAGCTGACCCGAACATAGTTGGGAAAAAGGTTAGGCAGATGGATAGAGAATGGAGGAGATGGATGGATGGTGGATGGAGGATGGATGGATGGATATAGTGTGAGGATAAATATATAGTCAAATAATGCCATGCCATGCCATGTATGTAATTTAATTATTCTTATGCTTTCCTATTCTTGAGGAAGGCTATAGTCTTAGGAGTTGAGTAAAAAGAAAAATAAGTAAGAAAAATACTGTGGTATTAGTATGAACTAATACCGCAGGCATGCGGTGCTATGCGACGGAGCGGGTCGGAGGAATAAGAAATTTCACGCGGATGAAGTCGCGGACAGAAACTAGTTTATTTATAAATATGGATAACCCCTCTTATGCGGTTGATGGAATGAAGAAAAGATTTTTCCATGGAAATACAAATTCCCTTCGTGTGCATACATACGAGAGACACGCGTCGACGATTGAGGCAACTGCAAGCGTCGATGCGTGTCGGTGACAGCCGCCGACGCGTGTCGATCGTGAGTATGCTCACTTAAGAGGAAAATCTTTTGTCAAATTTTATTTCGTGGTCAGACTACTATTTAAAAGAATAACCTCAGCTTAAAACCAATAAATAGATGGGATAACATGACAAACGTAAGAAATACCTAGCATGGAGAGACATCACCATATAACCCTATATAAGTTAGAAAAGTAAAGTAAAGTAAAAAAAAGTAATAAAGTAGTATAGTACTAGCGTAGCGTAGTAGTAGTAGTAATAAAGTATATATAAATTAGTAAATAATAAAAGGACAGTCCATCGTTTTCAAGTCGTGTGGTCTTACTGTGGCTCGGGTGGGTTGGCGAGCTCAATGAGACGGAAACTATAATGACCCACAGTCCATAAACGAATGGTGTTTTTATGCAGTAACCGGTATATACTTCTCGTGTGACTAAAATCATTCATGAGTTATGATTAATATGGATTGTCAGGTTTTGGAGTGAAAGTTATTAGTTTGTTTGACGAAGTGTACTATAGAAAAACTACTCTAGGAGTGTATGAATGAATAAAAATATCAGAAAAAACATAACTCTCCTTTTTGGCATC
Source organism: Apamea crenata (assembly GCA_949629185.1). Lineage (NCBI taxonomy): Eukaryota > Metazoa > Arthropoda > Insecta > Lepidoptera > Noctuidae > Apamea > Apamea crenata. The sequence continues at coordinate 14,560,145 of OX451371.1, forward strand.
GCGGTAGTCGGTTACATACACGCACATCACAATCATTAAAAAAAGGCACCATATCATATTCATATTCATTTATTTGCGTTCCACAAGGTAAAATAAGATGTTAACAAAAGACTTAGAACTAAGAGCGGAGTCTCCTAACACAGGCATTGTTTGCTTAAAAGGAGGCTCCAAACACTATACCCCTTTTTGTAAACTGAAGCATAAATAAAAAAAACTTATTATTATAACTTATTAAAACTTATTATTAAGAGCCGTATTGTATACCCTGTCAGGGCACAGCAAACATTATTGTTTGATACATAGCTATTACTTAAAGTTAAAAATCTAAATCATAGAAACTAAAATCAAAATAAAAATATATATGAAAAATCAAATCAACATAGCACTACTATACTACTATCAACATTCAAATTTCGCCACTACTTAAATGAAAATTTCCTGTAAAATAATGATTTAAAACCAACGTAAATGAAGTAACGAGGTTACGAGGTTAAACTTAGTAATAACAGACATACACGTGGAAGGAGTCGCACAGTACACGAAAATTACATAATATAATAATTATTGTATAATTATGTGTATGACCAGAAGGACAATTTCTCCATTTCGGCCTATTTTTTTTTTCTCGTAATTTTGGGATCAGGGGGCCTAAAAGGCCCCCTGATAATAATAAGCAATACCTCTAAAAGCAATTCATTTCCTGAATTCCCAGCAGATCATTAGCAATTCCTCCAATCTTCGTTAAATGGTTACACATAATAGTTTAATCACCTACAATTCATTTCATATCAATCATATTTGGTGTAAACATTGGTGGACCATTTTACGAAATTCCATACAAAACTGTCAAACAGGTAACTTGCGTGATATGAATTGCACACAGATTATATTATGAATTGTCAGTTTGTTACCATTTTACGATTTTTAATATGATTCATATTGTTATCCTATTATGATTCTGCCAAAGTTGCCTTTTTAGGCCCCCTGACTGTGAACGTTCTTAAAATTACGAGAATTGCGCGTTTACGTTCAAACATCAGAGGGATGTTTGAACGTAAACGCACAATTCTCGTCAAACATCCATCCATACAAACTTTCACGTTTATAATATTAGTAGGATTACAAGCAGTCCTTCATTCAAGGCGTGTTGTAGTTGCCTCATGTCACGATAGATGGCGTTGTACCATCCAGCACATAGCGGCTAGATCGCGATATCGTTTCGTTACCCACTACTACGTACTAGCCAAAGCATTTTGTAAATAAACTAGATAACCAGACAGAAGTTGTCCTGTCCCCAGAACTTGATCGCAGCGCCACCAAGTGGGTCCAATTATGAATCGAAACCATCTAGGTACCTGCTTAAATACACACAAAAAAACTGTTTCCAGCCGTTTAGGAGGTGTTCAAGACTCACAATGTATCGAGATATGGTTGCTAGATAGATTAAAAAAAAGAAGGCAAATTTATGAGCTCACTTGTCTTGTTTAACACTGATACTTTAGAAGACTAAAAAGAAACATTCCTCAAGACCTTAAATGCATTGCACACGAGGCTGCAAGAATAAACGGAGCAGTCACTAAACAGCTTCGATACAAAACCCCTTGATAATACTAAAAATATGGGTGAATCTGCAAGAATGATAGACTGCAATTTTTTTTTAGCTTATACTGTCCCATTGCTGTGCAAAGGCCTCCCCCAAATCCATTCAGGATCTCTTTTCCCGCGCCACGACGAACGAGCCCTCGCGGTACGCGTCCAGATCGTCTCGCCATGTCTTTCTGGGCCGGCCTCAGTGGCGCCGTCCATCTTCAGTCACCCATTGTGTGGAGGCTTTTGAATAAAATAAAATAAAAGTTTCTTGTTCGTCAGTCACAGAAGTTCTTCTCGAGATCCATGCAACGCATTCAGGCAGCCTCCAGCAGGTCACTGTTGGCTTCATAAGCATTTTTATTGCACGGTACTGAGCTTGCGCGAATTGCATAAATAATAAAAATTGTTTCCCATAAAACCACTACAAAACTTTTACCTCATTACGAAACTCCTGTAAAATATAAATAAATAAACACAAAAATCTGGCAACACCAAAGTAAACATCCTCAGCTACTCCGCCATAAAAAAGTTTAAAGAGTGTGAAACATAAATTTTAAATTACCGTAATGTATTCTGCCACCCGCCATTTTTGTGGAGAGGGGCCGCGCTCCGCAATTAGGTACGCCTCGTTAAACGCGAGATCAAGACCTAATGAGCCACGTGTATGGTTTAGTGCACTCCCAGGATCAAAAATTATAATCCTGCAACACCAATGTAACCTGAACTCGAACATCACGACTGGTAAAACAATTGACAGGTCAACGTAAACTGGATGTTCCAACCACGATGACAGTCGGTTGACGTTTGACGCTCTGTGAATGACACGATAAATTCGCAGCCATCCATATTCGAAAATGACAGTTATTTACGCCACATAAGGTGCAATTTTCATCACATGATAAACAAGCAGATACTGTAGGTAAACGGGGATGATATTTTAAAAGTGTTATTCGACATTTCTGGTTGAAATAACGTTGCCGTGTCGAAGCGTGGGGAACGTAACGTCGATTTGATCGTTAAAGTTCGGGATTAGGTATTGAATCGACCTTAACCTTAAGAGAGCGCTGGTAATGGTTGGAAATACAAAGGAAAGGACTGTTCATTGTGAGGTAGCTCAGACGAACTACCCTTTACAAAAGTTACTCAATGGATCTGGTAACTATCTGCCCGGACCTAATACATTGTACTCCTTGGAAAACGCTTTTTGGTCTATTGAATGGAAAATTACATAAACACTTACCTAATTATTGTGTACCGAAAGGAAATAATCTGAATATGTGTTTATCGATTGCAAAACGAGGATTATATTTTGAAAATCAAATCGGCCAACCTCCGAACGCATAACATATGGTAAAATTCGAAATTTAAATAAGCGTTCCATTCCTGTTTCCCTCGCGTTCAAATGAAACAAGCCCGTCATTTTTTTTCAGACGCCATATTTTTATGGCGCCTATATTAAATTCGTAGATTACAAAGAATAAAAAAGGAAATAAACGTCAAGTGCGAGCCTTTAAAAGTGTGTAGGTACGGCATGAAATGTGTCTACGGATTGGGCTTTAAAGCTTTCGATGAGCGAGTATAAGAATAAGCTGAAGCGGTGAAGCGACTTTTTATGATTTTATAGCTAGAATGTTCAATTTCTTTGACAACCCAAAGTTCGTTAGCACTAACTTTAACCTAATTGAGGGCTGATTTTTCCAACGCCAGATAATTTTATCCGGGAAATAATTTTGAATTTTTGACAGTTCTTCCATACAGCATCTGTCAGACGTCAATTTTATTCCACGAATAAGAATTATCTGTCGATTGAGCCCCGACAGATTAAGGAAATAAGGCATTGTTATTCTAGAACTTTGTGATTAGAATATAAATTCAAATTGAATTGGTCATTCAGATTATTATTCCAATTAATGACATTAGAACGCCCTTAATTATTAGATTAGGCGTAAAAGGTTTTGAAAGCAATCAGCTAATCATAGCTGGGAATGATGGGATCAAAATTTCTAGGTAATGTAGAATTTAAAGTTTTAAACTAAAATGTTCCACAACCAGGTAGTAAAAGGTGGCTCTATCTTTTATGAAAAAGAGTTAAAGAATGTCTGCCGATGGTAATAGTGGTCGTGTGGCCCATGTGTGAGTACTTAAACATCCATACTTGTCACACAAATGAAACAGCCGAACTATTCTATCAAAATCTCATCGTGAAAACCTCATATTTTAAGTTGTTATGAACAGATTAAGTAGAAGTAGTAAATCAGCCGGTCTGTTCTGTAAAAAAAAATACAGTGGCTTAGGTGGATTAGGTACAGTGAGCTTGGAGTGAACTGTCAATAGTGTCAATCCCTAGACCTAAAAATCAAGTGGAATGACAGCTCACTTCAAGCTTACTTCACCTAAATTTTCACGGTGGTTTTTACAGAATGACTGATTTACTTCTTCTATTTAATCGGTTCATATTTAGTCGAAAACCCAAACATCTAACAATAAATCTAAAAGCATTACAGTTGTAAATGCAAGTAATAGCTCAAGACGATAGTAAGCGCAGTTTATCAACTTGTATTGCATGCAAGTGTGACGCTAAATTACGCAAGCTGTATCACATAGCGAGACTGCATAAATCTGAGCTGGCTGTATCTGAAAGTGGGAGGGAATAGTTATAGTGGAAGTTAATGCTCGGTTTGTATGACTTACTGACTTTCGCACCTTTGGTCGTAAAGAGGTGTAGATTTTACAGATAGGCAGGGTAAGGTTGCGTTAGTCGCCTGCGACTAAGTCGTATTACAGCTCTCCAGTTTAAAAAAACTGACATCTGATGATGCAAAAATGTACAATTGAATCCCGTTAGTTACTAAAATAGCTAGCTAAAACAAGTGGGTAACCCGCAGAACATCTGAGAAGAAAAACAATAAAAAAATTAAGCTTTTGGTACTGTATTCATTAAAAGGAACACAGACGCGCGCTGGCTGAGAGTTCCACACCTTGGCCGTGGGAACGTTCCACCTTTCTAAAGAACCACCAGTAAGGTCACTATAATGTCCTACGGCGTCCCCTACCAGCGTTTCCACTCACATCTGCCTTGTAAATACCTTTTGTTAGTCGCCTATTAACTCTTGAACTCTTCAACCGCCCCGTTGGTTTCGTGGACGCAAGCGAGACTAATGTGCGTGTGGTCCTGGGTTCGATTCCCAAGTCGGGCAAAGAGTTATTGGGTTTTTGCATTAGGAATTTCTCAGTAGCAGCCCGGAGTTTGGAAGTTGGTGGTGTGATACTCCCGTGCCTCGGAATGCACGTAAAACCGTTGGTCCTGCGCCTGATCCCTCCCCGGTTGTGTCGGATTGTCGTCCCATCGGACTATGAGAGTAAAGGAATAGAGTGCACCTGTGTTTGCGCACACACTTGTACGTCCAGGCTAATCTCCGTTGCGATGGGCCACCATGACCGAAATCGGTCGGGGGATTATTATCTCTTATTTCGTTCCGCAAACTCAACCGCTGGTTTCCCTGCCCCACTGCGAGGCGATACCTCTGCGTATACTCCGCGTAATGACTTGTATATGTTCGTTCCCCATGTAATTGACTCCTCTAGTACCTACCTACTGCGGATTCCTTTTATCATTCCCTGCTCGTGGTTTATTGGGTAGAGGATCTTTATTTTCTATGTGTTAAATAACAACTCTGATATGGTTGGAACTTTTTGATATAATGTGTGGTGAAGTTAAGTTTTTTAGAATGAAATTAGTGTGATTGGGCGGCATAAACAGCCTATAATGTTCCCACTGCTGAGACACAGGCCTCCTCTCTTCGGGAGGGAGTAGGCTGTAATCTACCACGCGGGCCCAGTGCGGGTTGGTAGATGTCACATGTCTTCGAATTTGTGGTTTTAGGACATTCCGGTTTCCTCACGATGTTTTCCTTTTCCGTTTTGAATTTGAGCGGCGGCGGCGGCGTTTTCACCGTTTTAATTTGGCGGCACTTGTGTATTATTTATATATTTCACACGTAACAATGAACTCAAATGGTTTAGTAACAATTTTTCTTAATAACTTATATGTTAACCTAACCTAACACAGCAACATAGTTAATGAGAATCCCTGCTAGAAGGTCATCACCGATGTGGAAAGTTGGCAGCAGTGATTCACACACAAGCAGTCAAGTTGTAATGTTGGTGCTGGCTCGCACCCGGCGTACCAGGGAGGTGCATCTTTTTCGTATCGTAGCGTAGAGCAATCAACACGAGCTTCAGCAAACATTCCGGATGCGCTACAGAAACGGAACAGCCCCAATTACACCCGGAACGCATTATTATGAGCTGCCGTACTAAATTCGTGAGATTTTTCCCTCAAGAGCCAAATATTTGTTTGATCTACTGATAGTTGTTCCGGGTCTAGCGGTTTATGTCTGTAAGCGCACCCACGATATAGGAAAAACCCTAAGGGCGGGTTGTCTGAGGTCCATTTGACGCACGCGTATACGTCAAAAATGGCGCTGAAAACCGTGAAACCAAAAAAAGCGTTGTTTCAAATTACAATAACAAAGTTATGGCCTTGAGTTACGTCAAATAATTACGAATATGTTACGTTAACCAACCGTTTGAAACAATCGGCCCAAAATTGTAGCAAAAACGAATAAAATAATAACGTTAACATAAACGTTTTTGACTTACATATCTACTTACACTTGGGCACGCTTCGACAGTAAATCCTTATATACGTTTACCGTTAAACGAATTTAAAACGTCGTTCTATTTCTTGACTAGAGCATAACGCTTACAGACAAAATTGGTCCACAATGGCTCAAGTAAGGGAGGCCTTTGTCCTGCAGGAGGACAAATAAAATAGACTAAAAATAATAATCCTACTAATAATAAACGCGAACGTTTGTGGGGATAGAAGAATGGATGTTTGTTACTCTTTCTGGCAAAAACTTCTGAACGGATGTGGATGAAATTTGGCACAGAGATAGTTTATAACCAGGATTACAGGAGGACACATAAAGAATCCTTTTTTTCGATATTTCCACTTATGATTATGCTAAATAAATAATTCGGTTTCTGTCTACCGTTTGAACTTTAAAGTTGAAGATTGTTGAGCGCTAAATATATTTAGTACCTTTTTTGCAAGAGGGCCCATAACTTTTAGTTCCTGATTTCAGTTCAAACCTAGCACATTAGATTAAATATACAGGGTGTAAAAAGACTCATCCCATAGCCGTCAACTAGGCATTCTGTACATCAAATTATGTAACATTGCATAAAAATAATTGCCGGGCAACTTTTATTTATGGTGTAAAAAGCCGTTTACGGTAGTGTGCAATGTAACACACGCTAAACATTGTGTTTGTGGGTGCATCCAACGGCACAGGGGTGTCGTGGGGATATTTAAAATTGTGTTATAACATGAATAACTTGTACAAACAAATTATTACAATGACGGGTAGTACAAGTGACTCACGGCTTTGTTAAGTGTCTACACCCGTTATACCTGTAGAAAAGGATGTACAAGCGTAAGAATTCAATACTGTATTATCGTTTCCCCTTTTGATGTAAGTGATAAAGTGTAAAGATGCTTGTGTAACACAATTGTGCGCGTCGGATACATGACGACACATCTCGATATCGGCTTTCTTTGTCACGTGTCACGTCTCATGAATGTGACAAAAGATATGTACAGACATATATCTGTCTGGGTATACTATTTATATACTATTAATAAAGCTGAAGGGTTTGTTTTTCTGTTTGAACGCGCTAATCTCTGAAACTAACGGTCGGATTTGAAAAAATATTTTTGCGTTTAACAGCTCTTTTCTTGAGAAAGGCTATTTAACATCACGCTGGGACTCTTAGGAGCCGAGCAGAAAGAAAAAAAGTCAGAAAGAAAGCTAAACGAAAATGAAGTCACAGCCCGGGCGGGCGATGCGATGCGACGCGCGACGGTGTGGGTTTGGGAACAAGAAATTTTACATGGATGAAGTCGCGGGTATAAGCTAGTAGGTAATATTAGTACTGCAGTGCGATTCTGTAACCATCTCACCGTGAAAAGTTAGGTAAAGTGAGCGTGGACTGAGCTGTCATTCCAACTATTACTAGGGATTGACAGCTCACTCCAAGCTCACTTCACCTAACTTTTCACGGTGAGATTTTTACAGAATCGATCGGCAGCTTTGTAGCAATGTTTAGAAAATTTATCATTTATTTAATATTTAGAAAACATGTGTTAGTAACACTATGCAGAATAATGGGCTCCGCAGTACTGCCTGATTTATGGAGCTGGTGGGTTATTCCTGTCGTTAGGAACTGGGGCAGTAACCCTGACTCTAAGGCTGACTGGAAGTCAACTGTCAAATGATTTTTTTTGGACGGGAAAACTCACTTCCGGATTAGGGAGAACTGTGAAATCGTGTTGCCATTCATTCTTAGTTTGGACACCAAACTAATCTTATGTAGGTGGCCCGTAACTTTGCACGAAACTACGAACTTCGTGCTTAGGGAGCAGACCCCCTGGAGATTTCCAGTAAGACAACGGACGGACTGCACGAGCTCATCAGAAATGGGGTCACTAGCCATCAGCCCCCAAGGGCTAATGGTAAGTCCCCAATTTCTGGTATTTGATTGCACGCTCTCATCATCTTTGGCAGTTGTCACGGGTCGTCAGAAGCCCGAAAATCTGACAACCAGTCTTATCAAGGGGTATCGTATTACTCAGACACTGGGTTGTGGAGGTCAGATAGGCAGTCGCTCCATGTAAAATACTGGTATTCAGCTGCATCCGTTTAGACTGGAAGCTGACCCCAACATAGTTGGGAAAAGGCTAGGCAGATGATGATTGTACGCTCTCTCTATAATAAAAACCAACATGGCCCTTCAAAGAACTTTCAAAAATAGTCTCGAAAGTGATTGAACTAAGGAGTAGGTAGTCACAGACACTTTCGGGGTGGCGGAGATTATTTTTGAAAGTTTGTTGAAAGGCCATGTTGGTTTGTTTGTTAATGATAGTTTTTAGATGAGTATTGTGTGTGTGACATTTTAACCTATAAATACTTGCTAATCAATTTTTGTAACGTTAATGTCTTGGAAATAAAAAGGCTTATTATTATTATTATTATTATATTGTGTGTGTCATTTTGTGTGAGAGTCGTATTAAATTGATAACTATCAATTTCCCTCTATTTTGTTTTGTCAACATCGAAAACACAAAAATGTAAGTTAAATTTTTACATCCCACGAAAATGTGGTAACTACTCGTATCACGTGGTAGGTATCACAGAATTTATCACAAATATTTTCGCTTTGTACTATAATAATAATAATAATATCCCTGGACATTTCACACAGCACCATTTGTCCCAAGCTAAGCAACCTAATGCTTGTGTTATGGTAACAAGATGGCTGATAAACTACTTATATACAATTTTTTTTTTGTTGTAAATACATCCATATTATAGATATGTATGTATTTCCAAAAAAAAAAAAACATATTATAGATGAGGGGCTTGTGGCTAAGTAATAACAGCCGCATGGGTCGATCGATCAGCTTAAGCTACGCTTGCCGCGGTTGGTCCGTGGATGGGTGACCATTTTCACATACCAAGACCCCTCCGTGCCTCGGAAAGCACGTTAAGCCGTTGGTCCCGGCTGTCATTCGTGGATCTTTGACAGTCGTTACGGGTCGTCAGTAGCCCGAAAGTCTGACAACCAGTCTTACCAACGGGTATCGTATTACCCATTAACTGGGTTGTGGAGGTCAGATAGGCAGTCGCTTCATGTAAAATATTGGTATTCAGCTGCATCCGGTTAGACTGGAAGCCGACCCCAACATAGTTGGGAAAAGGCTCGGCAGATGATGGAGACATACATATTATAGATAGAAAAACACCCACTATACATCACAATCATGTATTATTAAAAAAAACTTCATGAATACATTTAATAAGAATTTAGATCTAGAATCTAAATCTATAAAATAGATAAGTAACTTAATAAACTCTGACAGTTTATTAAGTTACTTTTCTATTTTATTTCTTAGCTTGTCTGCGAAGTGGGGTTTACTCACGCAAAATGTGATTAAGTAAATCATATTAAATTCTGTATAGTGAAAATAGGAGATTAAATATTTGGCAAGTATGTCTGTGGCGTTTCCTCTGAGTCTGTTCAATTCAGTCTATCAGACAGTTGCTGGTTGACCCTGGGTGACCCATATGCCATTGCTGGACATACGGGTCGCCCAGGCTGCGCCACAACACTCTGTCTTTCGCCTTCCGCATCCAATCTGCCACAGCCACCTTTTATAGGTCGTCGGTCTAGCTGGGCGGCCCACAATACGCTTGCCGATATGCGGCCATCTGTGCTTCGACAATTTTGGTCAGCCACTTTAGTTTGCTTACCCTGCATGTATTTTTTTTTTGTATGTTTCAGTCCCAGTACTAACCCCAAAAGATTTACGCTAAAACATTGGATCATTAGGTATTAGCTTGGTTAAATTATTGAAATAATAGGATTCTTTTCGTTGTTACCTGAAAGTGTGACAACCAGTCTTACCAAGGAGTAGGCAGTCACTCCATGTAAAATACTGGTATTCAGCTGCATTCGCTTAGACTGGAAGCCAACCCAAACATATTTACTTTGGGAAAAGGCTAGGCAGATGATGATTATCCTGCTAAAGTTCGACTGTATGAAGTATTTATCAATTTGTTTTTTTTTTTTCATTTATATTTCCAATTTACTTTAGACATTGGCGGAATGGTTGACATCGCTTTTGCTTGCCATAATAAGTAATAGAACAGAGTAAGTGTTTACATATCTATGATATAGATACACTACAACTGCTATGATTCCATTTGGGGCAGCCCTGAAACGATATCGGTAACAGTGTAGCAAAGCATTGATGTTCGCTATTATTGGAGGGTGGTTTGTGACGAATGCGTCATATATTTCATATGCCGTCGTCGTATATTTGACGAAAAAGACAAAAAAAGACTTTGTCCTTGGCGGAAGTAATGCTAGTATTTTTATTACTTTCTTTGGTGTTACAAAAGCAGGATAAAGTGGGATCTTTTAAGATAAGAAATGAAGTTATCTTTGAAATTGAGGTTAAAGATAATCCAACTTTACCTTTTCTGTGAAGACTTTACTTTTTCAAGGGTACTCAGGGTGCGAGGCAACAAATTCTCCGAACAAAATTATTAATCGCGTTATTGAAGAATGAATTCAACAATTTATATTTCCCTCTGAAGTGTTAAAAATGATACGATAGCTTTTTATCGACGCCATTTTTTATTAAATCTATGCACAAGTAAAAAAATACTTTACAAAGGTGAAATTAATGCTTCAGGCACTTTACGAGTCAGACTTTGGTGATGCAGAGAGAAAAACGTGGCAGGTGTAACCCAAGGGATAGATAAGATAACATGAAAGTAATTATAAAATACAAGAATAAATACATATAAATATATATACATATACATACATATAAACAACTTTGTCAGGAGAAATAACGATCGGTAGAGGAGAAATAAAATTACATTACTAAATTTAATTACCATGAGAGCTTAACCCTTTGCGAAAAAACTTTCTAGACCATAGTTTCCATGGTTAGAAGTAAGACCCCATTAGGTACAGTCCCATTACAGCCGGGTTTTCTAAAATCCTTGCAACAAACGCCTGGCAAACAATTTGGAACATTTAACATCTCAAAAACATCCTGTAGGTAAAAAGGAAAAACTCTTTTGTAGTGTTGGGGCTAAGCCGGCTAAGGGAACTGCGAAAACAATTGTTGTTCGACATTCAAATCGGAATGAAGGAACGAATGACTATTTTCTATGACATTGGCGCCGATTCTCTTGTTCACAAACTAAACTGAATTTAAGTTCCGTGCATCTTTTTCTTTCTATTTCATTAAGAAAAGGACAGAAGATACAATATTAGTTTAAGCCTGTCAAATTAAGACTTTAGACGTGATTAAAAAAATGGCGACTAAAAATACGTCAATTTACGTCAGGCGCTGACTAATTTGACAGGACTAAACTAATATTTATCTTCTGTCCTTTTCTCAATGAAATAGAAAGAAAAAGATGCACTGAACTTAAATTTAGTTTAGTTTGTGAACAAGGGAATCGGCGCCATTTTGCTATATCTTTACGTCATTTTGACGTTTTAACTTTCTTTGTTAGGAGAGATTTGTATTTAGAATGTGCTGACGTTACTTATAGACCATCTAAAACCTCAAAAATGCTTCTACGCCCAGAGGTGTAAGCTGTGCGTTTTCTGTCAGTCAGTGAATTTAAGATTTTCTTTGAGGTAAATCAAAGAACCACATGCTATGAATGGTCATAGCATGTGGTTCTTTGATTTACCTCAAAGAAAATTTTAGTAGAAAATAAGGTTTAACAGAGCTTGATTATGGAATCAAGCTCTGTTAAACCTTATTTTGACAGTTCCAAATGTCACTTTCGAATAAAACCCTTGTCATGTAATAAAAGAGAATCTCGCTGATATGTACTCGTAATTAAATGAAACTGACATTATTAAAAGTTAATTACGAATGCAGCGGACATTTTCGGAATTTAAAATCAATTTTAAATGGCCCCTTTGTAAAATCAAGTTTGTGACATTTATTTCAGTTTGGCGTTTAACTGAATGCTTTTGATATTATTTCATACCAATCGGCTCATTTCCCCGTGCAACGCTTAAATATTATCGGATTTGATACAAGATTTTTGTAGTAATTGTACGACACTATCAATCATTTTATTTGATATTGCCTCGGTTGGTTTGTGGATGTTTGGTGACCATTGACCATCCATTACATACCTATCGAGACCCCTCCGTGCCTCGGAAAGCACGTTAAGCCGTTGGTCTCGGCTGTCATTCCTAGATCTTTGACAGGCGTTACGGGTAGTCAGAAGCCCAAAAAGTAAGACGACCGATCTTACCAAGGAGTATCGCATTACCCAGTAACTGGGTTGTGGAGGTGGGATAGGCAGTCGCTCCGCGTAAAACACTTGTATTCAGCTGCATCTGAAGGCTAGGCAGATTGTAATGTTGCCTTTGTGCCTACCTTTATGACCACTAGTGCACGTAATTATGAAGTCTCAGAATAACGGTCCTTTTCGTGACACCATACTAAGAGACAGCGACTTACAGGCGTAGCAAAAATCTATAATACTAACCTGCCCCTGACTTCAACCACGTGCTTTTTTAAACTTAAAACAAAAAACACATATCTTCGAACTTTTGGTTCTAGGACATGCTAGTTTCCTCACGGTGTTTTCCTTCAGGGTGATGAAATAATTTACACAAAGTAAAGCGCCTGTCTGGGTTCGAACCTACGACCTACAACTCGTAAGTCACGACCGTTACAACTGGGCCAACACTGTCCTATTAAAAAACATCATAAATTCAATATAAATAACACAATTCCTCCAAAACATACTCGATTTTCTCACAACAACACTAGTCTTTAACTCAGCTGGTCCTTTGATCCGAGTCCCTTTGTATCGCCCGTAAATGGAGTCACGCGCCGCCTTAAATGTCACGAATCGCACCAAACTCGATCTCGTTAGGTATCGAGTGATATCGATTCTGGATTATGTGCCTTTTCGGAGGGTACACGTGTGAACCGGATTTCGGCTAAGTGGGTTAAAGAGGGCTGCTCGTGTAGTGTTCGTAGGGTTTTTTTGTTGGCTAGAATGAGGGTAGTTGTATGAATTTAGATTATGGTTGTTAGGAATGGTTATGGTGCGTTTGCGTTAGTGTATCGGCCGGGTGATCATATACACGTCATAAAGCACGTAAAGCATGGATAAAGTAAGCGGTGTTCTAAAAACCAAGTTTAATACTTTAGATATCAATAACTTAATAAATTCCCGTGGTTAAAAAGCCGCTCGTGTCGATTGAAGGTTAAGCTACAATTTCTGCGGTCGGTTTTTGGATGGGTGACCATTACATAACGAGATTTCTCCGTGCCTCGGAAAGCCTGTTAACCCGTTGGTTTCGGCTGATAATCGTAGACAGTCGTTACAAGTCAGAAGCCCGAAAATCTGACAATCATTCTTACCAGTAGTTACCGGTAACATGATACCCCTTGGTAAGACTGATTGTCAGACTGGGTCGTGGAGGTCAGATAGGCAGTCGCCATATAAAATCCTGGCTAGGCAGATTGATTGTACTTGACGAATTCTGTTACTAAACTGACTAGACAGATGTAGTCTAGTAGATTTTTTTTTTTTAAACTTTGCCCCACTCTAGGAATATGTCCTGTATCGTGGGTGCGTTCACAAACATTTAAACTCACATACACAAACAGCCTTGAGTGTTGGGTCCTTAGTCCGATTACTAGCTGGGGCAATGTTATTGAGTTTTTTTTTATTAGGAAATCTTAGCAATGGGCTCGGCTCTATGACTTCCTGTTTTATATGCAAGTAGCTGCGTCCCGGTTGCAAGTCCTGCGTGCTGGTTTCAACTGCATAAGCATCGACTCTGTGGAAATATCGAGATAAAAAGTATCCTACATCCTAATCCACGTTATAGTCAACCCATGTGCCAAATTACATCCAAATTTGTTCAGCCCTTTTAGCGTGAAAGCTTAACAAACAAACACACAAAAAATAATTTTCTTTGAATATGAAATTTCTTAATATATAGGACTTAGGATTAGGACACAACTGGTGTAAACCTCCTACCTACCCTTTCGGGTTAAACAGGCGTAATGCTACGTTATGTTATGTCATCCCTAATATCTCTGTCGGCAGTTAAGACCCTTATTTCAATTCAGTGCCTTTACAAAATGGCTAACCACTCATAAAAGGTGGGACTGACTTAGGACAAGTTTTGGGACTAGGTCAGGCGACGTTCTAGATTTATTTCCTACGTTTTAAGGGGGAAGCGTCAGGGTAACCCGCGAAAATAAAAGGGTTTAGTTATTATTAAAAAAAAAATAAGGGTAAATAAACCCTTTTAATTTAGCGCCGCCGCCATTTTGTTTTTTTTTTCAAAGTTTTCGCGCACGATGAAAGTAGTATATATGGGTAGGGGTACACTTATACAAACAAAAAATGACCAGCAATATGGTCCCATAAAGTGTCACGTTTCCAGTATATTTGGAGGTAAACATCGCCATATGAGAACCATGGACGTCATTAAAAATGCAGTAATTTCGTGTGTATAATGCATTCCATTGTATTCAAATTTGTCATTTATTAGATGATAGTATATATTATATTTTCACGAAAACGCCGCTATGGGATTGATATTTCATGAAATAGTCATTCAATAGGATTATATGACAGGGTTAAGAGGGTTGTATTGATGATTTTATTTTATTATTTATGTACACACAGTAAAAAACATAGGGATATGACATTGTTATAATATGAGTACAAAGGTACTGCTTCTTTCTTAAGAAATTTCTTCCAGCAGACCCGCGAAAGGAGAAGTAAAAAAGAAATGTAGACAAAAGTGTGTGAGAAAAAGAAGAGAGAAATATGAATGTGTGAAGTCTAAAACTAAAATAATAGATATAGCTTACTTATTTTAATGATTATAATTTTGTAAAGTCATATTTGTTACGGTCGTGAATCATATTTTAATGCACATATAACCTAACACTGACCTGCAAATTGCTAAAACGAAAGAATATTTGAATGTTTTGTACCACTACCCTTAATACAAGTTATTTTATAACTTAGTAAGGGTGCTAGTTGCAACGTCTACCTGATTTGTTGACTAGCATATGTCAAGTGTACCTACAGATTGGTACTGTTTATTGTTAACATTGTTATTTGATTAAATAAATAATAATAATTATTATTAATGTCGTGGGCTACCAGCGCACCCCCCTTAACTTAAGTCTAGCTCTGGCCTATAAATTGTGCCTGTGGGTAGAATGTTAAAATGTTTGTCGACAGTTATGTCTGTAGTACTGTTTTGTGATGGAAGTCCTGTCTTTTGAATAATTTAGCATTAGGTGTTGAAGTTTTGAGAGCAAATGTTTAATTATTTAAATTGAGTTTGTTGGTTATGCTCCATTTCATGAAGAGATAAGATTTGTTAACTTATTTGAAACCTCTTCAACAACCTGTTCAAAGGAGTTGTTTAAATAGCATCTAATAGTGATGGAACTCTTTTTGGAAGTGTTCGTTCAGAAAAGTAGGTATAAGTAACATACTGCCACCTAATGACATTATTTGTTTCAGCTTTCAGTATTTCTTTTCAATTTTGTTTCTGTAAATGGTAACGCATGCCAACAAGCCATGCTAACATGCCATGTACCCATAGCTAAGAATGTTCACATCAAAAATCTATATCCCACTAATTTCCTATCAATCACACAATCACTGAGCTCAATATCTCTCCCATCCACATCGATTAGTTCATCCATTGATCACTCCAAAATCCTATACAAAATTCGCATCCAATTCTGCCAACCTAAAAACGAAAATCTCGACGCAAATTCACCTGACATCGTGCTCCCGTCATGCCAACTTGACAAAAAAATCAATGGCACGGAATAGAGTCGTGTCCCTTCGGAATATAAATCAGAATTCGGTATGATTGATTAGGCGGTTCTGGCACGTGATGTGTGAATGGGGCACTATTAATCAAGTGTTTCTACGATTGGCATGGAAGGTTGTGAAATCGTGACTGATAGGTTCATGTAACGGGTTCAGCGGCAGATGTACATTTTGTAGAATGTTTGAGAGGCATGTGTATTCATACTATTATCTATCAGAATCAGGTTTTATTTAAAATAATACACAAAACCAATCAACTGTATTTAAAAGTATTATTTTATCAAGTAAAACTTAATATAGAAATCCTATCAAACTGATAGAATTAATGAGGAATTAGCTAATCACTAAGGTTGAGAGGCGACCGTCGCCGTCGGCTGTTGATCAAAAAGAGAACGAGTGCTCATCGCCGTCTGCAGTTGCTGCTAACTATCCCCACTCTTGATGCAGCTGTCTTGACCACAACCCTCTTTCCCTCCGACTTCTTTATTCTTTTAACAATTTATTTTTTAATTAGGACCGCCAACAAATGGTATATGAAAACAAAAACTGCTCAAAACATCAAGACATAAAAACTGACACCCCGTTGCACTGGAGGTCGCAAGCGCGACTGCTGAGCGTGGGTGCTGGGTTCGATTTCCGGGTCGGGCAAAGTGTTATTGAGATTGTCCATTGGGAATTTCTCTGCGCCTGAACTCTCCTCGGTCATGGCGGATTCCCGCCCCATCGGATTATGAGAGTGAGGGAAGAGAGAGTGCACCTGTGTCTATGCACACACTTGTGTACTATAATACTATACTGATGGCACGGTTGGCGCAGTGGTTAAGCGATTGACTGCTGCGCTGCGTGTCGCGGGTTCGATTCTCGCACGGAACAAATATTTGTATGACCTACATGTATTTGTTCCGAGTCTGGGTGTTTTTCTATCTATAATATGTATGTATTTACAAAAAAAATAAAAATTGTATATAAGTAGTTTATCAGCCATCTTGTTACCATAACACAAGCATTAGGTTGCTTAGCTTGGGACAAATGGTGCTGTGTGAAATGTCATGGGATATTATTATTATTATAATATCTCCCACGCCGAAGGCTGATCTCCGTTGAGATTGGCCGCCATGGCTGAAATTCGGTCTGAAGGACTTTTTTATTAGGTAAGCTGTGATTCCCTAAATCACAGCTTTCAGTATCTTCTACTGCTTGGTCTGGAATTCATGTTCAACGTTGATTTTCAGTAGCTTGGTTTGGGTTTGGTTTGGCCATGATTTTCTTTGGTGAAATAAAATCGCTATACGCTACTCAACAGGCGATAAAAATCCAGATAAGATATATTATTATCTGCGTTTCGGTCGCTTCTTAGGGACCACTATCTCTGTACAGCAACCAACACCCAACCTAATACTACTAGTTATTTCGCCACTCTGCAATTGGCATTATTATTTTTGTTAAGAATGTTAGTGTTCTGTGGTCATCTGCAAATATCTGTATTGTCAATGTCAATTAATGTGAGTTGTCATTGGCCCCTGGCCCTGACATCAAGCAATAGACAAAAGAGTCAACATTTTTATGCTTGAGTACGAGTCTTTTGACTATGTGTATCTTATGTTTTGTTTGTGCATAATAAAGTATTTTCTTTCTTTCTAATATTATCTTGCATTAAACTATTTGAAGTACCTACCTAAAATATGCTCCTTAAGCCCTCTGTTCGCCTAGCAGTAAAAAACTTAATAGTTTTTTATAACGCAATTCTTCTCATACATTCAGGACAATTTGGGAGACTTCTAACTAGTTCCAACCCCACCTTCAGAGCATACGTTTAAATATGCTAACTTAGAGTTAGCTTTTAAAGCCAGACAGTAAGCCGGCTTTGAATGAACGAGGTTCTGTATATATACACTTTTCTATGAATGACGTGAAATCAAAATTGTAATGGTAGAAAGCGCTTGATAATATGGGATACCTCTAAGGTAATAAAATCATCGGTAAAATTATTAGAACCCTTTTAAAATTACCTAAATAAACGTACTTACTAAGTAGACATACACTAGTTGTACAAATGTACCTACGTTTATCTAATTTACGTTAATTTACGTTGTCTACAGGTTGATGTGTTTTTCGTCTAGTAGCTATGCTAAGCATGCATAATGCTCGTGACTAATTGAAAACAGCCGTACGGGTCGATCGATGGTAAAGCTACGCTTCCCGCGGTCGATTCGTGGATGGGTATGACTATCTATTAGATGTCAAGACCCCTCCGTGCAGGGTAGCGGGATCGTCCGAAAGGGTTACCGCTGCCCTGGAACAGAAAGGGCTAAGGAAGGAACACGGGTGGGTTTTAGTCAGTAAGTGTCTGACACTCCCTTCCGCTCCACCCAGAGAGGGAGGGGTCATTTGATGATTTCTCATCCAAAAAAAAAAGACCCCTCCGTGCGTCGGAAAGCATGTTAAGTCGTTGGTCCCGGCTGTCATTCGTAGATCTTTGACAGTCGTTACTGGTAGTCAGAAGCCTAAAGTCTGACAACCAGTCGTACCAAGGGATATCGTGTTACCCAGTAACTGGGTTGAGGAGGTCAGATAGGAGTCGCTCCAGGCCGCCCGTAACTTTGCACGAAACTACGAACTCCGTGCTTAGGGAGCAGACCCCCTGGAGATTTCCAGTAAGGCAACGGACGGACTGCACGAGCTCATCAGAAATGGGGTCACTAGCCATCAGCCCCCAAGGACTAATGGTAAGTCCCCCATTTCTGGTATTTCATTGCACGCTCTCATCATCTTTGGCAGTTGTTACGGGTCGTCAGAAGCCCGAAAATCTGACAACCAGTCTTATCAAGGGGTATCGTGTTACCCAGTAACTGGGTTGTGGAGGTCAGATAGGAGTCGCTCCATGTAAAACACTGGTATTCAGCTGTATCCGGTTAGACTGGAAGCTGACCCGAACGTAGTTAGAAAAAGGCTAGGCAGATTGAGCTACACATACCTTAAATTACGATGCATAATGTCAAAAAAAAAATGTACTAACACAATGAAAAAGTCTTCCATTCTACGAATTTCAGCACAGAACTCCAAAAAAAGCAAATTAGACTGCAGACAAAAATTACCAGTAGCTACGGGAACCTTTCTACATCGTATGAAAGCGCAGTTACGTTCTCTGAGATGACTTACAACTTGCATGAACGAGATAAGTCTTGTCCTTTTACACCGGGACTAAAAAGGAAAATGTGAATTTCATATTTCTAATTATACCTCTTTATGACTTCGTCTTTTCTATGGTACGTATAATTATGATTAGTGTCTGGTCCTTTTTGTGCTATTTTATGGCAAATAAGTTAGTGAGCTGAGCAATGTTGGCCTAGCGGTTTGGAGGTATGAGGAACAGGGTGTAAAAAGCAGTTGGGTTAAACTAATTCATAAATATTTCACCTTAAAAATAACAAAGCTGCAATCATTGTCATGATCTTCACCTATAGCAGTCCACTACTGGACATAAGCCTCTCTTATTGCACGCCATTCAACTCGATTTTTGGCAACTCTCATCCAGCCATCCTGCGAAGATCGTCGCTCCACCTAGCCTAAGGGCACCCCACCTTACGTTTACCGATTCCCGGTCTCCACTCAAGAACACGTCTACCCCAACAGTCATCGGTTCTACGGCTAATATGGCCTGCCCATTGCCACTTCAAAGCTACAAAGCTGCAATAACATCTGTCAAATAGAACTCATGATGCACTGTTGACAGTAATTCAAATTATAATGAAACAATTTTCCACCACTCTCCCTCGTAATTTTTCCAACATTATTACGTCACAACTCGGTAAATTTTCCAACAAACGTAATGTAATTATACAAATCCATTGCTCACAAATTAGTTGCCGACATAATTTGTTATGAATTCACCTTGAGTTATACAGGGTGTGTCAAAAGTATTCCAGTCACGCGCCGGGACGTGTGGACACCCTGGTTTAAATAAATGTAACTAGGCTATTCTTTTTTACACCCACTTTTTATGTATTTTTTATGTTTTTGGATCTAGTTAGATTTATATATATTTCTAGCGATTTAAGATGTTTTACTTATGACTGCGGTCTGCGACTGACTTGTGTTGATCCAGTGGCATGCGTTGCGGCTAAGCGCGGGTTTCTTGATCCCCAAGTCAGGCAAAGTATAGCTTATTGTAATTTTTCATTTCTGAATTGTTTTTATGTTTTCTATAACGGACGCTTCCAACGTGCACGTCTTTCTACATCGTTCTCACATGGTTAATTTCAACACGAATGATGTAATCAAATATTTTGTAACAATTTTATGATTTAAAAGAGTGTCCATGGAGTTTCTTGACCGTTCTTCTCCATAGGTACCTAAGCTTTGGAATGGGCAACTAGCTTCATCTGTCTGACTGACTGACCCTTTGACAATTCAAAAGTGCCTGTAATTGGTTTAGTTGAATTAAATGATTTGAGTTTGAGTTTATAATTACGGTTTGAATGCAGAACTAAGCTGTTGGTGTACCTTAATAAATACATAAATGTCAAGTAACAGCCCGGATTCTTGCCCAGTTACTATCTCGGTTGATATCAGCACAATATGGGGGGGGCTCGACCCCAGAAACCCACGCTCTGCCGGGTTTCTGGGCTCGATCTTCGCGTCAGGCAAAGTATTATTAGAGTTTCTTTTAGGAAATTCTCAATAGTAGCCCGGATTTGTGACCAGTTACTAGTTTGTTTAATATCAGCATCAGCACCGTATTACACATGGTGAAAAGTGGGTGCACTACACATCTGCCTAAGTGTTCATATCACGAGCGGCAGAAACAACTACAGCCGTCGACAACGTGTTGCTCGTGTGTTTGAGTACGGTGCTCAAATACACGAGCGGCACATTGTCGATGGCTGCCATCGCCGCCTGTCGACGGCTGCAGTTGCCTCTGCAGTTGACGCGTGCCCCTCGTGTGTATGAGCACTTCCTCTTCAAGGATTGCAGGAGATCCGGATATACTCAAAGAACCATTCAACAAAACACAAATTAAAACAAAAAACCAGGCGCCACACTATTTAAACTCCCTTTTCTAAAAACAGCACGAGTTCAGTTTATCTTGCTCCGTGTAAACAGCGAGTGCTTGCTAATTCCACTTTATTTTATCACTACGTATGATAATGTCCACTGTGTCGTTTCTGTGCTGCAGTTTTGTTTCACAATCTGGCCGTAGAGGGCACTAGTGTCCGCTTTGTCTTTAACCGTTAAGCTGGCAACATACTGTATATAGAATGGTGGGTATTTTATGTCAGTTTGGAGACGACTGCTAAGCTTGTGGAGTTCAATATTTAATGGGTCACCTCGCTTCGTAAAATGAAGGGTGGTAGGATTGTGCTGTTTTTGATGTAGGGATATACAGAGTGGCGATTTAGTCATCTGAGGGTAGGCAGTAACTACACTGCTACGATACTTTTTTTTGGGTGGGATATCTTCAAGTAACTTCTCCCGCTCTGGGCGGAGCAGGAGTGCATGATTAACCCACCCGTGTTCCTGCAGTTGCCTGTGCCAGGGGCTACGGTAACTCTTTCGAACAACCCGTGACCCTGGCAGACCTCCTACGATCTTTACATACTCTTTTTGTTTTTTCGTTTACGTTCATACATTTGGTCATACACACACGCCATCTTAGTTACAATTTTCTATATTATATTTCTAGAATTCAAACAAAACAGAATAAAAAGTAAAAAATCTAATAAAAAGACCTCTGGCTGGACTGTTAGTCTGTACGTGAAAGCACCTAAGTCACCTCCATCGAGCTTGAGAGCCAACAAGGAGATATTGTGCTCTTCTAGTGTTTACTGAGCTAAATGAGACTTACGAGTGCGACCCGGTCTTAATAAAATTTGTCCGAGACGCTTTTGCGAGACTAAACGCTTTTTATTGTTCGATTTTGTTTTGTTTGTAGTTTTTTACTTAAGGGGGAAGCGTCCGGGTAACCCGCGAAATTCAAAAGTCCTTGTAATCCTATATAATGACAAAATTAGCATTGCCATTCAACGTGGCAATGCTGCCAGTCTTCTGGGCACGTTCCCGGATGACAGCGATGCGGACGAGTACTTCGACGCCTTATTGTTCTTTTGTATTTGTATTTATTTATTTATATATATATATATATATATATATATTTTAAACGTTGCCCCACACTAGGAATTTCTCCTGTATCGTGGGTGAGTTTACAAACATTTAAACTCACATCAACAAACAGCCAGACCCGGAATAACTACTTGTAGGTCATACAAGTATATTTTGTTCCGTGCGGGAATTGAACCCGCGACACGCAGCGCAGCAGTCAATCGCTTAACCACTGCGCCAACCGTGCCGTATAATTAGTTAGTTAGTCTTTTAATTTAGTACCTAGTGTATTTGTTAAGAGATTATTGAAGGAAATATCAATCATGAAATGAAAATGAATGGTTGAAGGACGGATGGCTACCGGCGCGTCCCCTTTAATAAAATTTATCCGCAACGCTTTTGTAAAACAGTTCTTATTGTTCAATTTTGTTTAGTTTGTAGTTTTGTACTTAATTGTTAATGAAGTCGAAGGCAAAGAGAGAGGAATCTTGATTGCATAGTCAGCCTACCATGTTTCCACTGCTGGGACACAGGTCTTTTCCCTTCGAGAGGAATTGGGCTGTAATCTACCACGCGGGACCAGTGCGGGTTGATAGATGTCACGTGTCTTCGAATTTTTAGTTCTAGGACATGCCGGTTTCCCCACGATGTTTGCCTTCGCCGTTTTGTGGTGATGAAAAACAAAAACGTTGTGCATTTTTGATATTTTGGAATGCGGTCTACTCTCCCTCCCTCTTACGAATTTTCGATCAGGTTACGTGTCCTGACGCGAGTTTGAAATTTTTTACCTATCACAACAAAAGTGCACAACGCCGCTAAAGATGTTTTCACTTCAAAAATACACAAAGTAAAGCGCCTGCCAGGGTTCGAAACCACGACCTAAAGCTCTTAAGTCGGGAGGCCGTTACCACTGGGCCACCACTGCTCAATCTTGATTGAACACAACAAAAATACCTACCACCCTGCACATTCAGCGTAGTTAAATGACACTCCACAGCCCGCTTTCCACCCCGTGCAAACAACTGACATGATGTGTGGCGAGCATCACCGCCGCCTCCGAGCTGATTATTAATATTTGATTTAAGTAGGTACTCATTTAGTTCGAAGCAAAAGGAGTATGCAAGAATCGTAGCAGGTGGCGTTGTGTAGTTCTGCCTGTACGTAAGTATAAATATCACCCTCCTTTTGAACTTCGCCGCAACTCGGTAAAAAGATTATCTAGCTAATGAGGTAAAAATATGATTAGTCAGTAAGGTTACTTGCGGTAGCCCTGGCTGAAATACAATCTCACCATGTTACAATTTTTTTTTTTTACTGAATTAAAAACCGTTAATTACCATTATTCTATAATATGCATAAATAATCCATTTTATTGCTAGCCTGCGATCTCATAAGTCATAAACCAATCATTATTTAAAACTAAACCAATAGCGGTTTAAAATTTAATATTTGGCAACATCGACTCGCCGCCAGCAAGGCAAGTATTAATTTACGCAACTAGCAATTGATGTAATAAAGTTAGATTGCGTCGGTTTGAACGGGATTAAACCGGATACATGTGGAATGGTGGAAAATCATTTTTTAGTTACTGTTACAAAATTTGGTTGTGTATTGTGTGTTTGCGTGAAAAATGAAACATTTTATTTGTATTGAAAATGTGAATTTCTGGTGAATAGGATTTATTGACAAATTGGAAATTTATTGTTTGCTGTAGTTATTTTCTGTAAATAGTTTTGCGGATTGTTTCATTTCTTTTTTGTGTCGACTTGTTTGATTTTATCATTGAAGCATATTTTTTTATTTGTGTACTCATTGGCAGTTAGCACAAAACACAAAAACCTTTGTCATGGCCAATGCTTTAAAAGATAGGTAAGGTGCACACGACTTCACATCAAGCTATACATTTCCGTTTTGTCTGCCCTCGCATTGTATAGACTTTTCGTACAATGAGAAGTCAGCGTATACTGGAAAAGTATAGCTTGGTATGTCGCCGTGCGTACCTACTTGTGACAGAGAGAGACTACAAAGGTTTAGCTCATCTTTCTTTGAACTTGGTAGTGATTTTAATAGTTTTTTTTTAAAGTCAATATTACCCATAAATGTTTCAAGAAAACTGCGTTATAATGTGGCCAGAATATACGTACTTATAAGAAAATATGAATCGGTTGAAGGATATACTGAACGAGACACGATAGAAGTTTGGTTGTTATTACGGATTTAGGTTTTTATAAAACTCGACGGCACGGTTGGCGCAGTGGTTAAGCGATTGATTGCTGCGCTGCGTGTCGCGGGTTCGATTCTCGCACGGAACAAATATTTGTATGACCTACATGTATCTGTTCCGAGTCTGGGTGTTTTTCTATCTATAATATGTATGCATTTACAAAAAAAAAAATTGTATATATGTAGTTTATCAGCCATCTTGTTACCATAACACAAGCATTAGGTTGCTTAGCTTGGGACAAATGGTTCTGTGTGAAATGTCCAGGGATATTATTATTATTATAAACATAATATAATGTTCCCACTGCTGGGACACATGCAGGCCTCATCTCTTCGACAGGAAGTATCCACCACGTGGGCTCAGTGCGGGTTGGTAGGTGTTACATGTCTTCGATTTTTTTTTGGTCTAGGACATGCCGGTTTCCTCAAAATGTTTTCCCTCACTCTTTTAAGAGTAGTGGTGATAAAACCATTTACACAAAGGTGCCTGTCCGGGTTCGAACCCTCGACCCACAACTCGGAAGTTCCCGCCATTACCACTGAGCCACCTCTGCTCATGGGCGTTTAGTGTCCCTCAAAATGTTAATTAATAGTTCTCGTTCAAGATCGATCCATTTTCAGACATCAAGCTCGCAAAAAATATATTGTTATCACAAAAATGAATACAACGTTCATTAAAGTTAATTATGTTGACATTCTGCCAGCCATTTAATATTTCGCGTCACGTCCGACGAATAATATCGAAATAAGTGCTATTTATTTATAACTTATCGTTGTTTACTCGGGACGATGTTGCTGCGATACGATACTATTCGATATTGATGTGATTACGATGAGAGGTCTATTGTACAGGGTGAACTGAAAACTCTTTTGGATGTTGCAAAAAATGCGCTGTTATTAAATAGGAATTTGGTTGGCTGTTATGCCACTTAAATTTTTATTTTGCATAACCTTCTTACCATGGTCCCCTATGGGTAGAAGGCAGAAACTACAGAACGCCATCTGGTACGATTCTTCCAGGCTTCTTTCGCTACGTTTACGTTCATATCAATTAACTCAGCCTATTGCAGTCCACTGTTGGACATAGGCCTCCCCCAGGCTGCGCCACAACACCCTGTCCTCCGCCTTCAGCATCCAGTCTGTCCCAGCCACCTTTTCTAGGCCTTAACCGTCTGCAGCCACCTTCTTACGTTCATACATCTGGTCATAAATGTACTTCGGTTGCGAGTATATGCACCTGAATTTTCTGAAGAACAACACCAACACGCTCACCATCCTGCCATATTTTAACTTATAATTATTTCGTTGATGCAAAAAGGGTAATTTCTTCCCCCCCCCCAGAAGTCATATCAAGTAAATCAGCAGGAACCACAAACACTTACGGCTTGCTTATATTTCACAGGCGGCAAATAGCAAATAAATAACGAATCGGACAGATTTACGGGCATTTACGCGTTGCGGGGCGCAATTATGCGTAAACACGTAAAATTAAAAAGTTGCCGCGTGGTTTTATTCGTCGATTTACGCGCTCGTGCGCTGATTACGTCTACTTAAAGTGGATTTGTGTTGCGTTTTGTTGCACGCGAAGGACTTTAATTCGCAGTTTTTTATCAGGAGGTAAATGAGAGCACTGCTTTTTCAATGTTTTTTTTTTCATTTCAGTAAATGGTAGATATATAAGTTATAGGTATATATAGCACAGGTCGATCGATCAGGTTAAGCTATGCTTGCCGCGGTTGGTCTGTGGATGGGTGACCATCTTTACATACCGAGACCCGTCCGTGCTTCGGAAAGCACGTTAAGCCGTTGGTCCCGGCTGTCTTTCGTGGATCTTTGACAGTCGTTACGGGTAGTCAGAAACCCGAAAATCTGACAACCAGGACGTATCGTATTACCCAGTGACTGGGTTGTGGAGGTCAGATAGACAGTCACTCCACAATATACTGGTACTCAGCTGCATCCGGTTAGACTGGAAACCGACCCCAACATAGTTAGGAAAAGGCTAGCCAGATGATGATGATGAGGTAGGTTCCCTGTTTTGAGGTTATCCTCCGTTAATGACAACTGAAAAGCTTTAGACATCAACATGTAAGCCCTGTAAGACTTTCATCTATGATATTATTTCGTTTATTTAGTTACTTCTTACTTATTAAATATATCGGTATCGGTCAAAGCGGTAGCTTGCTCCCGATACCGGCGGACTACTATTTTTTTATATTTTTGAATGTTTTCTTATGGTTTTTATAAAAATATAAAAAAATGTATATTTAAAAAGTAAGAAGCAAGTTTTGCTCAGGAGCCCTAACCACCGGTAGGTAGGCAGAGACAGGAACCTTATCACAATGCGAGCCGTATAAAGGAGTACTGCTTTCTGAATCAGGCCCTTGATCCAACCGCGTAACGAGAGCCTCGAGAGATGTTGATCGAGGCTTTTGGCCATCAGGCCATTGGCCGATATAATAATAGGTATGATATTTATTATTAGTTTCTAAATCAATTCATCAGCTTATAGCAATACATTTCTGGATACCCTGATATTAGCATGGGATGAATATATTTTCCAAATGTTTTCTTATTAGTAAAATCTACCTAAACTTCTCACAGTCTAGGTAGATTCAGTATTAGTTAAAAGCTAGGTAGATCATGATTAGTTAAAAGCCTACAGACCCGATAAAAGCTGCTATCATTAATAATCCGTAAAATCGTGAATTAAAACTTCTTATAAGTAATTTACTAAACAACTTCAAAGTTACTAAGTAATATGCTTTACTTGGACAACTTCATTTTTTATTTATGAACATCATAAAATCTTAAATAAGTGATATGATGTTAGGAGTTGCTGTATTGGTTTAGTGATTGTAGTCACGCCTGCCAAGCGTCAGGTCAAAGGTTCGATTCCTAAGTCAAGCAGAGTTATTGAGATTTTCTGAAATAATAAATCAAAAGTCATTTATTCAAAGTAGGCTAAGAATCAGCGCACTTTTCGAAAATCAAAATTACATAAGACAGTCCCCCAAAACGCCCGCGCTTCACCACTTCCTAGTGCTTTCGCTGGGAAGAAGAAGTGGCGCAACAAATTCCCCTGCAGCACAGCTGCTGTATTTTGTTAAGAAACTGGCACTTAGAGTGTAACGTATACCCAGATGAAAGAAAAAGAATGAAAGAAAAAGTATTTATGTATTGCGACTCGTACAGGAAGATCACAAACCAGATCAGAGGGGTAATTCTCGTAATTTTAAGAACGTTTACAGTCTGAAGGCCAATTTTCGTAATTTAAAACGTTCAAAATCTAGTCGCAGTCTTATCTCGGCGACAAACAAATGTCAAAAACCTGTCAAAATGTAGGTAAATTAGAGGTATTTTTGACAGATTGAGACTAAGATCAGACTGCGAACGTTCTTAAAATTACGAGAATTGCCCCTCTGATCTTAGTGTCAATCTGTCAAAAATACGTCTAATTTCCCTACATTTTGACAAGTTTTTGACATTTGTTTGTCGCCGAGATGAGAATGCGACTAGATTTTGAACGTTTAAAATTACTCCGGGATGTATGGTCAGCAGAAGACCATTTCTAGCGTATTTCAAGACTAATTAATTGAGACCCTGTGATGATAGAAGTATGCATGCAGCAAGGGTGCCTTTTAATGTGCTCCCTTCCTAAATCTTATCAATTCCGTCATTATCAGTCTCCTGAGGAGGCCGCTGCAGGTGCGGAAAACCTCAAATATTCCTATCTTATTGGAACTTACATGTTCAAACGGTTTGAGGTTGAAACTCTAGGAACTGTATGGGGTCCGAGTGCCCAATTAGTTTTTCGAGACATTGCCAAGTGACCAGAGCTCACGTCACCAGAGAGCTGGCCTATTTTTTTAGCTAAAGGATCAGCATAACCATAACGGTAGCAGCGTTGCCACGTTGTACGGCAGTCGTACAACGTGGCAACGCTGCCAGCGTTATGGGCAGTTTTCCCTTTTATTTTAAGACTGTTAGCTTGTAAGAGCTGATTTTTCAATCGACAGATAAAAATTTTATTCGTAAAATAAAATTGACGTCTGACAGTTTTTATACGGCAGAACTGTCAAAAATTCAAAATTATTTCTCGGATAAAATTATTTGGTGTAGGAAAAATCGGCCCAAAATGATGTAAAAAATTTTATATAATTAAAGTTCGTGGATATGAGAGCTTGAACAATTTATATATTTATTAATATCGTGATAAGACGATATCTCCATTTCAAAGATGGAGATGTGGACCCTTCTCTACCAAGAATATATTATGTATACATAATTGATTATTTCAAGGTTATACGTCTGTACAGACATAATGACGTTCCCTTTCTGTTATGTAGAGATGATATTTTGTATGCATAAGTAAGGCACACAAATACAGAGTTATCAAAGTACCTTTGTCACAGAGGAGAAGTTACAGTAGGGCAAGTTATTCTTCTCTCGTATAAAAACGAACTATGAGGATATAAAAATAGCATAATTATGCTTTGGTGAAATATTTTGCCAGTGAGCAAAGTAGGAGGGGGGGCTGATTACTCAAGGTGATGTATAATTATTACAAGACATCTTGTTAACTAATCAGCATTCTGATCAAGCCACGCAGCAGTGGGTTAGACAGGCGGACTTCATGCCACAAGGTATACTGCCTATTTTCAGGTGATACCAAATGGGCTACCATACCGGCCAATAACTATTCCTGAGGGCCTCATGGCTAAGAAATAACAGCCGCACGAGTCGATCTTCAAGGTTAAGCAACGCTTGCCGAGGTAGGTCCGTGGATAATTATGGGTCACTATCCATTACACACCGAGGTCCCTCCGTGTCTTGGAAAGGCATTGGTCCCGGTTGTCATGTAGATCTTTGACAGTAGTTACGGATAGTCTGACAACCAGTCTTACCAAGGGGTATCGTGTTACCTTAGTAACTGCTTTGTCGAGGTCATATAGGCAGTCGCACCACATGTAAAATACTGGTACTCAGTTGCATCCGTTAAGAACGCAAGCCGTCCCAAACAGCAGTTGCTGGGGAGTTTGTTGCGCCACTTCTTCTTCCCAGCCAAAGCACTAGGAAAGTGGTGAAGAGCGGGCGTTTTAGGGGACTGTCTCATGTAATTTTGACGTTCAAAAAGTGCTGATTCGGAGCCTAGTTTGAATAAATAACATAACACATGAACATAGTTGCGAAAAGGCTAGGCAGATGATGACCAAAAACTTGTCCTGTTCGGACATGACTTACTGCTTCATTCCCACTGTGATTCGGCGACGGGGTAATTGCTCGAAGGAGCTGCGCAAGACAGCCCTCCCTCGGTTATTAATCACAGGCACGCCCTCCCCCTATTTACAAGTCATTAAGTGGGCCCAACAGAATTCATGTTTGTAATCTAATATTTTGTTCAACTATGAATTTTGAATAATTTTTTGGGGGATCCGGAAGTCGAGTTAATTATTATTGTTTAATATAGTAAGTGTATTGTTTGAACACATAATCAAGATAAAGTTTACATTTTAAAAGCAGAGGGCTTAACTTCACGTGACTAGAGGCCAAAGAATTAGCATCGCCATACAACGTGGCAATGCTGCCAGCCTTTTGGGCACTATTTCTGTTGACAGCGATGCGGACGAGTTTTTTGATGCCCTATGATTCTTTTACTTATTTTTTCATATGTATATATTATTATTATTTTTTATTATTATTTTTTAGGGACTGGGCAGGACATATCTGCCGCATGCCGGACAAACTGTGGGCCCAAAGAGCACAGAATTGGTGCCCTAAGACAGCGAGGCGAGGTCGCGGCAGACCACGTAGGAGTTGGCGGGACGAGCTGGATAGGTTCCGTCAAAACTGAAAGGAGGACGCGCGGGCTCGCGAGAGATGGAAGGAGTGGAGGGAGTCCTTTGCCCAGGAGTGCGACAGCGTAGGCTAAAAAAAAGGTTAGCTTTTAAAATCTATATTATTTTTATTGTTTAATTGGCTTTAATTAAGGTTTAAAGAGGTTTTTGTACTACATAATAATATGAAATGGATATCTACTGCTTTATTGCAACAACAAGGGCACGATACCCCTTTCACTTTTTTATAGATGTTGGCTCTGTTGATGGCTGACTATGTCTTCTTCAATGAAATCTTCCTTTGTAAACACAAGAAGTACTCCTGCGTACCTGGCTAATCTCCGTTGAGATTGCTCACTGTGACTGAGATCGGTTGGCTATTATTTTTATTACTAGCTGCGCCCCGCGGTTTTACCCGCATAAGTTTCGATCCCGTGGGAATATCGGTATAAACAGTATTTTTGTTAATCCTGTTATAAACCATCTTTGTGCCAAATTTCATCCAAATAGTTTTTACGTGAAAGAGTAACAAACATCAATCCATCCATACAAACTTTCACGTTTATAATATTAAGTAGAGGCACTGTCATACATTTCTTAGATCAATGCATATTCAGCCTATAATGTTCCCAATGCTAGAACACAGGCGTCCTCTCTGTTAGAGGGAGTTGGCCGTAATCCACCACATTGGCCCAATGCGGGTTGTAGATGTCGTATTTCTTCGAATTTTGTTTTTGGTTTCCTTACGATGTTTTCCTTCATCGTTTTGAGAGCAGTTGTGGTGAAAATTTACGCAAAGTAGAGGGCCTGACTGAGTTCGAACCTACGACCTGCAACTCGTAAGTTGAGGTTGTTATCACTGGGCCACCACCTTAGAGCGATGGCTATGGTCTAAATAAAGAAAGTCTTGATTTAAGTCTGTGCAGAAACTAATTAAAGTCTATTCAAACTAATGTTTCAAATTGATGTTATTTCAAGTTAAACAAATATCAACTTTATTTCAATGGCAATGAGGTTGATTTCAGAATGACTAGCACTATTGAAAAAGTTATAAAAATGTTTGAAGTTGTAGCGTAAACTGAACTTTATTGTGTAGGATTAAAGTTATTTTTCCATAAACTCTTATTTGATTACATTTTTAGCAAATAAATCGCGAATGCAGATTACATAGAATAGTTAGTGTATTTTAGTAACCGTGATCCCGATCTCGGCATTGTTTTGTTTCCATCAGTTGGAGTATGAAGCTGCCGAAGTAATTTTCTGTTTATCTATTATTTCTAGATCGGTATGAAGGTTTACCTAAAGAAAATTAAGGGTAGATAGGAAATTGATCCTCCTTTCATAAACGTTTTAAGATAACTGCTATAACTAGCTATAGTAAGAAGTTTTTAATGATTACTCTATTGTTGTCTCCTTTTGTCGCTTAGTTTATGATAGTGACAGGATAATTGTGTAGTCAAACGAACTTACCTGTAAGTAAGTTCGACGGTAATTACTCTGGTTGCTGTCTCTGCCGTAGTTTCGAATCCAGCCAGGCGCTTTACTTTGTGTAAATTATTTCAGCAACACTGCTCTCAAAACGGAAAAGGAAAACATCGTGAGGAAACCGGCATGTTCCAGAACCAAAAATTCAAAGACAGGTCACATCCATCAACCTACACTGGGTCCGCGTGGTGGATTACAGCACACTTCCTCTCACAGAGATGAAGACTGTGTCCCAGCAGTGGGAACATTATAGGCTGAGGTTATGCTGTCTCGTTGAGAGCAGCGGTGATGAAATAATTTACAAGTAAGGCACCTTCCTCACCGGATCGTTTCATTTTCGTTTCTGTACAGTCGAATGGTTCGGTAGTACTCGGTACAGAGACGTGTGTATGCGCTCGGAAAGATTCTGTACCGAAATGAAAACGCGCCGATCCGGTGAGGAAGGCGCCTAAAGCGCCTGTCTCGGTTCGAACCTACGACCTACAACTCGTAAGTCTGCTGATAACCACTAGGCATCCACTAGCTCTATATTAAGATTTACCTAAAGTAAATGAAGGGTAGATTTGAAATTGATCAGCCGTTCGTGAACGTTTCATAAGTAAAGTAGTTTTTAATGACTCGAATGATTAATTATGTTGTTGTCTCATTTTGTTGTTAAGTTTATGACGGTGATAAGTAATTATGAAACCTGTAAAGGTTTTTAGTAAATGAAGTCGATTACTATCAGCTTAAAACCAATCTGCCTAGCGTTTCCCCAACTATTTTGGGGTCGGCTTCCAGGGTCCAACTGAATACTAAGTATTTTTCATGGTGCGACTACCAATCTGATCTCTACAACCCAGTTACTGGGTAGCACGATACTGGTTGGTAAGACTGGTTGTCAGACTAACCGTAACATAATCAGGCTACAATTTTCCCACTGCTGGGACACAGGCCTCCTCTCGGTGAGAGGGAATGGGCCGTAGTCCACCACGCAGGCCCAGTGCGGGTTGGCAGATGTCACATGTCTTCGAATTTTTGGTTCTAGGACATTTTCCTCACGATGTTTTCCGTTTCCGTTTTGAGAGCAGTGGTGAAGAAATTATTTACACAAAGTAAAGCGCCTACCTACGACCTACAACTCGTAAGTCGCGGCCATTACCACTTGGCCACCACCGCTCCTGCCTGACTACCCTTTAACGACTGTCATAAATCTACGAACGATGGCCGGGACCAACGGCTCAAAGTCCGGCAGAAAGCACGTTATGCTATTGGTCGTTGTGCCTTAGCACAGGGGACTCAATATGTATGTAATGGATGGTCAACCATCCACGAGCCGACCGCGGCAAGCGTCGCTTAACCGCCGATCGACCGTGCGGATGTTATCATTTAGCCACAATCCCCTGCTCTGAAGTCGATAACTATCAGCTAAAATGTTAACAGAGAGCTTAAATAGACATCAGATGTGACATCACGTAAATAAATGATGAAAACATAAACTTGTCAAAGCAATGTGGTATCTATTTACATATGGAATAAGTTAAGAATGGCGTAAACCTTCTCACGGAGAACGTGGTTGATTACACATTAAGAAATGTGAAATCAACCACGTTCTCCACAGATACACAATGAGACAATTTGGTAAATTTAAAAAAGAGGATTGTTTATATTAAATTATCAACAAAACATACAATCTTATAATTGTAGTCTCATTATTTTCACCAATCGCCACTAATTTACTTTTAGTACAAATTCTTTACATTAAATCTACTTGGTCGGCTGTATTCCTCAAACGTTTCCCTTTACATACGCAGGTTAAACTGTCTCGTCCGTTCCCCCTTGCATCAAGGCGAAAACGTCAGGTTAGACTGCGAAATTCAAGTTTTCTTACTTTTTTTGCAATTTGCTGCTCAGTATTAGGTTGTATGTTGATCTCAATATGAGTCGCGATCGTAACAAATGTTTATTTATAGAATTATAATCATAAAAGTCATCAATAGGTACAACTCTCTTAGTTCATATTATCCTATTGAATTACTATTTTATGAAATCATGACATTTGAGGGCAATTTTAAATCAAGGAATTGAATTGCTTTTGGATACTAATGATTTAATTTTGTAAAGTCATATTTGTTACGGTCGCGAATCATGTTTTAATCAACATATAACCACCCTAATTGCGTAACACACTATCAATCTCAATTTGAATAATTTTGAAAGATATTGCTAATCCATTGCTTCATATGTTTGAAAAATGTATCTGGTCAACAAGGTAAATAACGCAATGAATGTTGTTCAACTGTCAAAATGAATGGGCGCTAGTTCCCCTGTCGCGTGGTTAAGCAAGATAATTAATGAATGTAGCGATCTAATCGACTTGCACTTTGACTCACTATACAGCTTGAAAGCGAAGACTTTGAAAAACCTAGATAAGGATTAATTTACCTTTTGTTTTTTTTTCTTCTTTGTTCTCTGTCTCAGGATCTAAATTACATGTAATAATTTGGATACTTGTGGTTGATATAAATTAGGGTAGTTTTCTTTTAATTTTTTTCTGTATCGTACGTACAACTTTCGTTTTGCATGCTGAATTTACCTTTAAGTGATTGTACACTACTGTTTATCTGTTTTTGCTTGTTTTTTATGCCCATAATTGCTGTAAACAATCGTTGGTAGACCAATAAATAAATAAAGACATTCATAATGTTAGTGTGTTACGCCATTACCCCGCCGACACTGACCTGCAAAATTGCAAAAAAACTTAAGAAAATTTGAACTTCGCGGGCTACCTTATCGCATCCCCCTTAAGTAGAATATTTTCCTCCCCTAAAAGGCTATAAGTGACATAAATAAATCAAGTACTACCTCCACGTATCTACGTTACTGAAACTTGCCGCCTTACGTGACAAATGACACGTTAACTTGGCTAAATTGTAAATTTATGGTGACGACTAGTTGTTTGTCCCTGTATATAGTCTCTCTATGGCAATGGTGATGTATTATGGAGGTGTGTGAGGGTTATATTCGTAAACAAGATGATTGTAATTTACAATTTTGTTAAACTGATTTCCTAGTGTTGACAGGCCTTCCACAAGGTGGACCGATGACCAGCAGTGCAATTCTGTAACCATCTCACCGTGAAAAGTTAGGTGAAGTGAGCTTAGAGTGCGCTGTCAATAGTGTCAATCCCTAGCATTTGTTGGAATGACAGCTCACTCCACGCTCACTTCACCTAAGTTTTCACGGCGAGATCTTTACAGAATCGATCGGCTGATTCTGTGCATTTTTTCGTAAGCACAGCGAAAGGTGCATTGAACGTGACATTAAACCAATGAGTTGCACATTTCGATGAGCGTAGTGCTATTCTGTATCTCAGTAGTATCGATACCTAGCATCTGAAGGTCAATTCTCGTAATTTAAAACGTTCAAAATCTAGTCGCAGTGTCATCTCGGCGACAAACAAATGTCTTCTTTCTCTTCATCATTTTTTATATAATTGACAAAAGAAAAAATAAATAAAATAAGTGACGGACTAAATATAATTATTATTTTTTTACCCAGGAAACTACCCTATTAGGCGTAAGTAACATAGAATAATATGAATTCTATTTATTTGAGAAACAATAATTAGTTCACAAAATTATCGTTGAGTCATTAAAAGTGACTTATTAGATTTTTTTAGGAAACTAGCCTATTCTATTTGGGTTTGGTTCCCAGGTCGGGCAAGGTGTTTTTGCGTTTTACAATCAGGAATTTCTCAGTAACCCCCCGGAATCTGGATGTGTGCCCAGTTGAGGCAATAGGTTCACCCCTTATTATTTATGGGACTTAAACATAACTGGAAAAAAAAAATGGAAAAAAAAAATAAAGAAAAATAAATAATAAATAAACATAACTGGCGAAATGTCATCGTACTGCAGTACCTCTGCCGCACCCCTCGGGGATTATGGGCGCGATATTATGTTGTGTTATGTTTATATTAGAGCTTTTATTATGACGTCTTTACGTCATACTAATTCGTGGTGCAGTCAGAGTGTTGGTGGCCCAGTGGTAACGAACGCGGCTTGCGAGTTGTAGGTCGAAGGTTCGAACCCAGACAGGCGCTTTACTTTGTGTAAATTATTTCATCACCACTGCTCTCAAAATGGTCTTCTTCTTTTCGTGTTGATGGTACTCTTCTTCGATATCTTATATTGCTTGAGCCCAGTACGTGGTGACGTTAATTGCGGCATCAGTGGCAATCATTAAGTCATCCAAGGTGCAGGTGAACGGGCACTCAGGGAATTCCAGCAAGTGGGGCATGGTCTGATTAGAGACACCGCACTCGCACTGGGTATTGGATGGGTCAGTAATCCCCACAATTTTGACAGGTTGTGTCTGCAGCGCCCTACTTGGGTACGTAATCGATTGAGAGCTTTCCATAAAGGCCACTGCAGATCACGGCCGAGAGCGATCTCAAAATGGTGATGGAAAACATCGTAAAGAAACCGACATGTCCTGTAACCAAAAATTCGAAGACATTTGACATTTACCAACACATGGGCACGCGTGGTAGATCACAGCCCACTCCCTCTCATCGAGAGGAGGCCTGCGTCCCAGCAGTGGGGACATTGTTGGCTGATTATGAATCCTTAATGCGTCAGTTTTCCCTAACTGTGTTTGCCCATCAGAAAACTTCAAAATAGTAATCAACATGGTACATTCTGTTCACAAACATTACAAGGCTTTTTCCCATACGATATTCTAATAGTTTTTCTAACTTTCTTTTCCCTCGTACAGGGCCGGGCACGCTCCGAAGTTGGGACAAACTTTAAGATTAATGACGGGTAAATAAACCTCCTTGGAGGATTCTACGAGAAATATTGACGGGACGTAGTTTTTGTGTGCATGGTGGAGTATAAATAGAGACAAATAGTGGGGGCTACCTCGATGGAATGGCAGCAGGGTGTGGATGTGGAGCTGTGTCACATACGATGCTCCACCTCATATCCTGTTCTTTGTGCCCCAAGTCATGCAGCTGAAGTGACCTCTGCGCTGCCACCGATAACGCTGTGGAAGTGGCGAGGTTTGGGGGCAACAAAATTTAAACCACTGTCGTATCAGCGACACAAAGAAGAAGGGGGGGTGGGGGGGGGGGGTCGTGTTACCCTGTAACTGGGTTATTGAGGTCCGATAGGCAGTCGCTCCATTTAAAATAATGGTATTCAGTGCAGCCGGTTAGACTGGAAGCCGACCCTAACATAGTTGGGAAAAGGCTGGGCAGATGATACTTTTTCCTTTCCTTTTTCCTTTAAAAAGATCTGCTTTTCACGCTAAAATCTGAACAGTAACCCATAATACGAGCTCACTGAAAATATAATGCATTCAGATACCTTTCTCAAACAAGTCGCGACGCTGGGTTCCATGCTCCTAACAATATCAGCTACATAAATCTATTCGAGAGGGAATAAAAGAGCGAGCATAGAGTGCACGCTGAAACACAGGTGGAAGAAACAAAAGGGATATGCCGTTGAAACTTGAAATATTCTTTTTAGTTCGGGATATAATATTTACATTCATACCTACTAATAATAAAGCTGAAGAGTTTGTTTGCTTGGTTAGGTTTCATCAACCATTATTAGTTTTTTATCTAGCTGCGAAAGGATTT
This sequence comes from Apamea crenata, assembly GCA_949629185.1. Taxonomy (NCBI): domain Eukaryota; kingdom Metazoa; phylum Arthropoda; class Insecta; order Lepidoptera; family Noctuidae; genus Apamea; species Apamea crenata. The sequence continues at coordinate 14,597,509 of OX451371.1, forward strand.
TGTAAAGACAGTAGCAGCTGGCGTTTTGTCTACCCCAATGAGAAAAAGGCGTGAGTGAGCTTGATGTGTATGTGTAGCTAGCATCAGGCGCGGTCGCAGCCCAAGATTGGGGGGGGGGGGGGGGGTCACCAAGTAGTAAGTTAGTAACTGAAGTTAGTAAGGCACGTACCGCCACGAGCAAAAGTATGTATACACTCGGCTTTATTTAAAAGCGATTTACTACTTTATTTTTTAATGAAATTTTATGTTGTTACGAACATAGCATTTTCGAACCCACGGGCTTATGTAATGTGTCATTCAACTTTGCATTCGTTATTTGACGAAAAAAATCGCAATTGAAAGTTCCCAAGTGTTGACATATTGGTGCTCGTAACTGTACATCATGCAGACTCTCGACAGCTTGAATGATTTCTGGGGGGGGGGGGGGGTCATGACCCCTACGACCCTCGGACCGCGACTGGCTTGCATAATCAGCCTATAATGTTCCCACTGCTGGGACACAGGCCTCTCTGTGAGAGGGAGTGGGCCATAATCCGCCACACGGGCCCAGAGTGGGTTGGTGTATGTGTAACTACTTGCCTCTTATTTGCGTATATATGTATGCCTCGCATGTGCATATTGAAAAGACATAATATTTCGTCCTTCTAATATTATTAGTAACTCCTGGATCTACGATGATACACTACCAGAATACGTCCTCAAGCGAAATTAATTTCTACATGAGATTTAAAAATGGTTCAATTTACGTCACTGCGGTGAGAAATGTATGTTCGTGTGTAACCAGTTACCTACAAACGGGGTGAATAGGGGATGCAGAGATAAATCGGGACGAAACTTTAAAATAGATCTTAACGTTGAAATAATATAGATTCCTGCCAACAGAGGCACTTGATCGTTAATTATATATATATATTCCATTTTGCTAACAAACTATATTATTTCAGTTAAAATCCCTATTAAAGTTGCGTCCCGATTCACCCCTGCATCCCTATTCACCCCGTTTGACGGTATGGACACTTTTGAATTGTTAAGGGATCGGTCAGTCAGAAAGATAGAGTTTGTTGCCCAGTCTAATGCGTACCTGGTAGGTTCCCATGGAGAAGAACGGATAAGAAACTCCACGGACACTCTTTTTAATCAAAATATTCTTACAAAATATTGGTTGATTACATCATTTATGTTGAAATTATACATGTGAGAACGATGTAGAAATACGTGCACGTGAAAAGCGTAATAAAAACAAAAAAACATGATAGTATTATGTACTATCATGTTTTTTTTGTTTTTATTACCGACACTGGTAGGGTGCCAATATTTAAATATATACAGTTGGAATAATCTATTTTCAGATACACGTATTTGTTTTCGCGGTGTTATTTTTATTTACGGAATAATCGAAACAAAAAATAGAAAAGGAGGAATCATACAAACTTTTTGACAGCTGCCTGTCTGTCTTAATCAGTCCCTTATGATTTTGATAACACATCATGCAGAGTAGGCTGTTGTGTTAATTTTGGGCCCCTAGAAAATTATGGAAACACACCTAATCATTAGCTCTTCCAAAAGTCATCGACCCTTATAATAAGACTTGCCTCTTTAACGTTCGTCGACCCAGTAAAACCTTTACAACGCCATTTTTTTTAAACGAATCCTAAAAAACACAGGATCTAGGTATATGGAACACACTCGTACTTAATTTTATTTTGTATCCAACTAACTACATATCCCAAATACGTAAACGTAACTAAACACTCTTTCTAAATAAGTTAAACGTCCTCTAAAGAGCTCAAACGTTTAAATATAAAGGCGGAAACCGACTTGCAACGTTGGTTTGTAATGTATGGAGTTTTTGTAACGCGTTACAGTAGTCTGTGCAGCGAGCCGAGCCGCTCGATGCGAGCATTGCGAGCGCATGTTTACACAACTCAGTGCAGGTCTTCCAAAATCGTTTTGTTTTTCTTTCTGCCAATAACAATCTTCTTATCTATATCTATATATCTATATCTATATATGTATATAAAAATCAATTGCTGTTCGTTTGTCTCGCTAAAACTCGAGAACGGCTGGGTCGATTTAGCTGATTTTGGTTTTGAAATGTTTGTCGTAGTCCAGGGAAGGTTTAAACGGTCAGAAAATATGGAAAAAGGAGTAGGTTAGGAGTAGTGTAGGAGTAGGTTAGGAGTAGGGTAGGAGTAGGTTAGGAGTAGGGTAGGAGTAGGGTAGGAGTAGAGTAGGGGGTAGGGTAGGGGGTAGGACACCACGCGACGCCGGGCAGCTAGAAATAACTTATATGGCAAAACAACGTTTGCCGGGTCAGCTAGTACTATATAAAAATCAATTGCCGTGCGTTAGTCTCGGAAAAACTAGAAAATGGCTCGACCGATTGTGATAAAACTTTGGTAAAATGTGCGTGCCGGAGAAGGTTCTAAAAAAAAATGAAGAAGTGCAACGCATGCCGCCGCGCATTAGCATGTAACTAAATAAAATGAATGAAGCACACCTCTCCGCAATTCTGAATAAAAATGGATCACGCTTGAGTCAATACTCGAAGCGAGCGTTCACCACGTTTGTGTATCGCCGTTTTGTAACAAGAAATGGAGCGCGCTTGAGCCATGTGCTCGAAGCAAGCGAGCGTTCGCCGCGTCTTGTGTATCGCCGTTTTGTATCCAAGCTCGCCTCGAATGATACATTACAAAAAAACGTGGCAAGCCAGTCTCCGCCTTTAAACGTAGTCAGAAAATAAGCCAATTCCGAGAAAGACTCAGACACAGTTAAGTGGGTTCTTATCATTTACTCGTAAATCTTTCACTCGCTTTGACAAATGAGGTGTTATTCGATTCAAGTAAGTCGCGAGAATATGGCGGCCTGATCTAATAAAATACATGGAACTTATTTCTGCGCATATTCGTAATATAGAGCAAGATATTTCATCAGAACTACGGGGTAGGTAGGATTTTTGGATAGGTAAATGTATGAAATATGGTAGCTTCTTTCGGTTCAGAATTCTAGCGATGAAAGTTATAACGGGTGTAAAAATACCCTTAACGAAGCCCAGGCTCAAGTATTTTCTATACCTCTGTAACCATCGAATTACGAAGATATTGAAGGTCAAACCCAGTTACTGTGTAATACGATACCTCTTGGTAAGACTGGTTGTCAGACTTTCGGGCTTCTGACAATCCGTAACGACTGTCAAAGTTCCACGAATAATAGCCAGGACCGACGGCTTACCGTGCTTTCCAAGGCACGGAGTTTCGGTATGTAAAGATGGTCATTGGTGGCATTCACGGACCGACCGCGGCAAGCGTAGCTTTTAACCTGGGGGTCTACTCCGAAGTGGAAAGTGCGAATGTTCGGATCGGACCGACACATGGCCGAACCGAATATTATTGAAAAATGCGAAAAAAGTTCAGATCGGCTCAGTTGGTTCGGGACCATAGTCAATATTCGAAAGAGTGTAGGAGTGTAGGATCGGAACCGACCGAACCAAATAGTAACTTCGTAGCAGGAAACGGCCGAACGTTCGGCCGGTACTACTTCGGAGTAGACCCCCTGATCAATTAACCCCTGCAGCTGTTATTATTGAGCCACGAGCCCTTCCCTGTATATATTCCCCTTAAACCTTTCAACTAAGATAAAAAATGCTAGTGATTGGAAACAGTACTTCAATGGGACTCCAGCATCAGGCTCCCCAGTCCGTAGTTATTGACACATTACCATATTTTGTTCTCAATCAAACTAAAAAAGCCATCCAACAGCGACTCGTATCAGCGCTGCGAGCTCAGTTGTGCCTAAGACGTCGCGCTACGAGTACTAAAGCTCAAGTTGTGTTTTAAAGATACCTAGTGTTGATTGTTAAGTATATTTGGTTTCGTGTGTTGGAGAAATACAATAAGTAAGTACATGGAAAAGTGTCTATTATTTCTAAAAACCTCATTTATGAAAGCCATGAACCTGAATAGCAGTTAGGTATATTATCATATTCAAACAATGATTAAACTTTCTGTAAGAGGACAGAGCCATCATCATCAACGAGCGGTCATCATCGGTCTCAAAATGGCGAACCTGCAGGTGTTCGACTCCCGTTGCAGTGCTGTGTCCTATCACGTGCTTTAACACACGAGCGGATCGCATCAACGACAGAGGCAACTGCTACCGTAGTCAACGTGCCGCTCATGTACATTTGACTACGGTGTTCAGGGGCTTTACCACCAGCTCTTATAGAGCTCTTAGAGCTGGTGGTAAGCCCCCAGATACACGAACGGCAGGTTGTCGGCGGCTGTTGTTGCTTATGCCGTTGACGCGTACCGCTCGTGTGTACAAACAATTAGGCTGCAGGTTATCAAACTTATGACGTAAAACTGTCTGGTAATCACACTTACAACGCCATAAACTACACCGGAATATACCTTAAAACCCTGGACCACTTTTTAAAGAGCAAACTCCAAAAACGACAAACTAAACTCCTCTTCAACTCGCTTAGCTTTTAGCCTTCACACATTTCCTAGTTTTAAATGGGTACGTGGAAATTGTTGGAAGTAATTAACAACAAAACAATTAGCGAAAGGCGCCGTAATTTCTAGAAAACATGCATTTCACTAATTAATTAATGTTAAGTAGCAACACAACGGATTAAGTGTTGCCAGAGTTGAGAACATCGACTAATTAAGATTTAATTAGGCTGCATTGTAGTTTAGTTTTACGAGTTTCTGAACTGAAACGTGGATTTATTTGAAGGTATTTTAATCTGATTTTCTCTAGAGAAAACACCCGGCTGGATTACACTAACTGTACCTACTTAAGTAGTTAAGCCTCGCCAAGTTAAAATAGCCTCGTGTATCTGGATACACGAGGCTATTTTTATTTTCAAAGCTAGCATAGATTGTATATGTATATATTTTTTTTTGTGAGGTTAATCTTCAAATGAACTCTCCCGCTCTGGGCTGAGCGGAAGGGCGTGTCAGACTTTTACTGACTAAAACCCACCCGTGTTCCTTCAGTTGCCTGTGCCAGGCTACGGTATCTCTTTCGAACAACCCGCGGCCCTGGCAGATTATTTATTTATATATTTATATATCAATTGCTTGCTGCACTTACAGATATATGTATAATCAGCCTACAATGTACCCACTGCTGAGGGACTGGAGGGGAGTCGACTGTAATCCACCACGCGGTCCCAGTGGAGGTTGGTATGTCACATGTCTTTTAATTTTAAGTTCTAGGGCATGTCTGTTTCCTTACGATTGTTTACGAAATTTTCATCATCACTGCTCTCAAAAACGGAGAAGGATCCGTTTTGAGAGCAGTGGAGATGAAAATTTACACAAAGTAAAGCACCTGTCTGGGTTTGAACCCACTATAAGGCAGCCTATTTCTAGCTTACTAGCCTAGAAATGAAGCTAGTTCGGTATTTAAGAAGCCAGAGTTAATAGCTTGCTAGCTTGCTATCCTGGCTTGAGAAAATAGCTTCGTGTATACCGGGTATTAGAGATACAAAAAGTAGTTTATAGAATAAATGAGAGCCTTTCTATCTTTTAATCTTTAAGTTTCTTTTACGATACCCAAGAAAAGAGATAACTATCTCATTCTTTGTTAAACACGCCTTTATTACTTTCTATACAAACATTACCAGCTCCACTACAGCATGAAAATATTAATATTAAAACTCTTTTTCATCCAGTTTTAGATTACCGTTTTCAAGATATTTCTTGAGAAACGGACTTTGTGACATTTATATAGTCATGCTTCGGTTAATTTAAATGTAAAATCTTAAGGCGTGCGTCCCGGGTCGGCGTCAGGCGGCCACTGGCGGCCTTGTCCCCGCTTTAATTAAAACCTCTTTGTTTGTTGACTATCTTTGTGCACTCCTTGTATACGTCCAGTACATTAGTAATTAAATCATTTGAAAAAAGAATGGAAAACAATGTAGTTGTGCTCGCGCGCTTTTTGTGCTTGAAATTAGATTTTTTTTTGTCTATGACGGAATGAGTGGTTTGTAGTGTTTTTGGTTCTTTTTAAATATGAAAAGCACAATGGTCGGTACTGCATTTTGTGGATGTTCATTGGTGGACTGCTACTTTTTGAGTAACGATTTTTTCTAAAACTTACGTATAGTTACCTATAAGATCTCAACTGTCACTAATAAGAAGCATATTACCGTTTCTATCGTTACTGAACTAAATAAGCTTGCCTAACAGTCGAGGGGATATGCTGAAAAAAAAGTACACAAAGAAATAAAACAAGTGTCGGCCACCAATACCTCCCAAAAAACGAGAACTACACCATTTCGAAACACAAATTTATGTGTAATTATACAATTTACAAATAACTAAAGTCGTAATTAAAAAAATCAACTTAAGGTACCAAAAAAAGGAATTATTGTATTCATATTAACTGAAATGTCGAATTACATCTATGTAAAAATGAGAAAATATCAGTAAAACTATTCACCAAGCAATTTTGCTCGAAAAATTACGACGTGCGTATTTCAAGAGCTGGCACCTGATGCTCCAACTATGCCTTTTGTGCTAGATGGAATAATAATCCTATGCTATATATGTATGTAGTTATAAGCCTAGATCAATAAATAATTCAACAAGCGAGCGATAGTGACTTATGATCTAGATCTTCCACGCACTCGAGATATTCCTAATATAGAATTATAATATGTCTATCTAAACGTATCATAACTTATGGAGATATACTTCGACGATAAATTGAATAAACACAATCTTACCTATTTTATTGAGGACAAGAAAATATTTCTTCAAGTAAATTATCTTTAGATAAAATATTCCCTGACCCGTGAACCTTCGAAGGTCGGTTTTAGGGACAAAGAAGTGATTCTTTTTGTTACAGAGGAAAAAAATTGAAATTACCGACGCCTTCAACAGTATTATAATGGGTCTCCTGACATTTCTCCCTTAAATAGACACCTTAAGGGTGCCATTTTGTTGTCGACAGCTCGTCTGTGACGGAGATCGACCCCTTGTTGGGTTTTAAAAGTTTATATACAGGCTGTGTGATTTGGTGAGGAAATTTGGAAAGGCTGGTTTTTGTATTTCTGATTTGGTTTAAAGATGTTTTATTTAAGTGAAAACTGTGGTGTGACGGTCTGAGAAGGCAATTATCGTAATTTAAAAAAACGTTCACAGTCTGATCTCAGTCTCAATCTTTAAAAAATACCTCTAATTTCCCAACATTTTTGACAAGTTTTTAACATTTTTCCGTCGCCAAGATGAGACTGCGACTAGATTTTGAACATTTTAAATTACGAGACAATTCTCGTAATTTAAATTGTTCAAAATCTAGTCGCAGTCTCAGAAGTCAGTCGTTATCAGAAGGCCAACGTTTTCTGATAACGTTTGCAGGGCCAACATGACTAGAGATCGCACAAGATGGCGGGGTTTGGAAAGAAAAAGGGGAGGCATTTTCCCAGCAGTGGGACACAATATTTGCTAAAAATAAGCTAAAAAAAGTCCCGCTTTGCACTCTTTCTGAACAGTGAACGAAACTGAATTGTCACGCTCGGGACGGTAGCGCTAAATCTGTTACCTATATTCGGTTCCAGTCGGTCTGTGACGCTAAATCGGTTACCTTTATTCGGCTCCAGTAGGTCTGTGACACTAAATCTGTTACCTATATTCGGCTCCAGTCGGTCTGTGACGCTAAATCTGTTACCAATAATCGGCTCCAGTCGGTCTGTGACGCTAAATCTGTTACCTATATTCGGCTCCAGTTGGTCTGTGACGCTAAATCTGTTACCAATATTCGGTGACGCTGAATCGGGTACACTCGGCGGTGAGTCACGTATATTGGGCTATACAGTCGTAAGTTTTCACTTCTTTCGTTTGGTCATAAGCACACACCCTCTCTTTTGATGTAGTTTTTTTTAGGTTGGGCTATTCTAGTTATAAGCTTGTTTCATTTCTGGCATTCTGGAGATCTTTTTGAACGCTTAAAAAGGTGACTGTGTAACTTAAATACTTCTGTATTTTACTGAGCACACCTTTCATTATGAATCAAATTGAATTTTAGAATCAAATATTTAAATAGATAGATAAAATGTCAACTGAGTAAAATAGAACTGTAGTAAAAACTAAGAGTCCATTTAGATTTACTAAATTCTCACTATATAAAATGCTATAATAAATTGGCGAAAACTAGTCTACAAATCCAGACTCCGACTGCTACTAAGAAAGTCCTGATAGAAAAACCCAATCCTAACCCCCTTATTACCAAACAAGGTTTTTCTTTAGATCAGAGGGGAAATTCTCGTAATTTTAAGAATGTTCACAGTCTGATCTCAGTCTCAATCGGTCAAAAATACGTTTAATTACCCTACATTTTGACAAGATTTTGACATTTGTTTGTCGCCGAGATGAGACTGCGACTAGATTTTGAACGTTTTAAATTACGAGAATTGGCCTTCTCAAACTTCTTCAAACCACCACGCCAGTTATTGAATTAAGAACCTAACAAATGATGAAATGCAATTCTTTATACAAAAATGACAGCTTAGTTCGGTGCTAAGTTGTCATTTTAGAATTAAGAACTTTATCTAAATCGAAATAAAGTTCGAAATACAAATACTGGCTCAGAGGTTTAGACTAGAGCTAAAGTTAGATTTCGTTTTGTAATAAGACGGAATAATACTTTGCCCTACCCGGGAATCAAATCCAGGACCTCATGCTCAGCAGTAGTGCTTGTGACAGTCCTCGACTTTTATTTCTAGTAAATCCCAGAAGAATGACTTCAATCATTCAATCAAAATATTTTTATTTCACATAAACCTACATGGGCACTTGTGAAACGTCAGAAGCTAGGTGCACGGTTCCAATTGGTCGTGTCCTATGGAGAAGGGCCGGCAAGGATCTCCACGTTTTTAAATTACAGAATTAATAGGTATGGGAGGACAGCGTATGCCTGTGAACAAGTATCAAGTACTTAATAAAATAAAAATGGTATAAAAATCTACAGTCTACAAGGCCCACTACGTTCTCACATTTGCAAAATATAAAACAATCTTTCAAAAAGATAATAAAATATAAAAACCCATTAAAACTAAATTATATTCAAACATAACACAATAAACCGTTGCGCAAAACGGTTTTTTCAAAATCAAATGTCAACAGACCAAAAAAAAGAAAAAATATTCAAAAACAGAATCACAAAACAAAAGTCAACAGCCTATACGTCATACGTCAGTCACTACGAGAACTCACTTTACAAACGTGAATGTCATTAAATAGTGACTTTCGAACGTTCGTGACTAAACTGATATTGGGCCAATCACAAGCGCTCGACGTTCGTTAGTCGCCCGATAAGAACAGGGCCCGTAGTGTTTCATGTTTCTTATAATTAGACATGGCTTTTGACAAAGAAAAGCGTTTGATGGAGTTATTGTGATTGTGAGCTCTGTGGTTTGTGCAGGTTTGTTAATTGAACGTTAATTTATGATCCTGTTAGTATCCTGTGTGTGTAGTGTATCCTGGCGGCTCGTGGCTAAATGATAAAAGTCGATCGAACGTTAAACTACCCTTACCGCGGTTGGTTCGTGGATGGGTGTCCATCCATTACATAATATTGATAACCCTCCGTGCCTCGGAAAGCACGTTAAACCATTGGTCCCGGCTGTCATTCGTAGATCTTTAACAGTAGTTACGGGTAGTTACAAGCCCAAAAATCTGACAACCAGTCTTACCAAGGACTATCATGTTACGAATAGGTAGTCGTTCCATGTAAAATACCGGTATTTAGCTACATTCGGTTAGACTGGAAGCCGACGCCAACATAGTTGGGAAAACCCTAGGCAGATTGATTTTTAGTTAGCTTTAAAATGGGGTTGCTTGTTGTAAGCGCACTGTTCCATAAAGTCTAGAACTAATTAGGCATGCTTTAATAAATTTGGAGAGGGTCATTATAAAAAAAAACGTGCGCGTCTCGGGACGCCCGACAGAAGTGATAACTTAAACGAATCAATGGTATATGTCTATCGCACGCTAAAGACTGAGTAGAGAGAGGGGGGAGCGTCTGTCCGAAATACGACTAGCGCTGTGGGTTAGAGTGAGAGAGGAAGAGCCTGCCTACCGCTGCCGTATGCGTGAGAGAAAGGGAAGCCAGACAGACTGGCACCGTAACGCGTTACGTTACGAAGCGGTTTGCAGAATAAAATTATTATCATTAAAATCGTCAATACAATCCTCTAAGTTTATATAACCCTATTGATTATAACATAACATGAAATAATCATACAACCTGACACTGACCTGCGGGCTAATCGCGTAACACACTATTAGTAGTAAAGGGTTTTGTTTTGACAGCTCAACAACATACATTGCGTTGTTTACGTTGTTCAGTAGACACATTTTTCGAACATACGAAGTAATGGATTAGCAAAATCCTTCAAACTGATTGAGATGTAGAATATCAGTAACACAATTAGGGTGCTGTAAATTGCAAAAAAAAAACCTAAGAAAATTTGAATTTCACCGGCTACCGCTTCCCCCTTCACCTGTCTCTCGACCCGATGATTGGTAGATACCGTAGCTAGGTACAGTCAGCAAACAAAAGTCAATTGACTCTGTTACTTTTACAAATCATCTAAATTGATACAAAATGATGCGATACATTGGTTTTCAATATTTCATGTAATAGCAAAGAGTTAATTATTCCTAAATATTCTATTGCTGCATGTTTTTTAAGAATATTTTGCTCAATAATTAAGATTTAAACAACTGAAGCGCTAACCGACTTTTGTTGCTGGCCGTACATAAACGCAGCGGAATACTAATATTAATTATCCCAAAGCACCTCTTTCCATTTCGGGACGAGTCATTCAGTTCCCCAATTAATTTAACGGCATCTCTTTAAAAAGTGTTGATGAGAAAAATTGGAACTAGTCCAGGTGGACAGGCTTTTTTGGGTACCGTAGATTGGAATGAGATGAACAGTTTTTAGGCTAGATAATTTATAAAATCTACAACGAAAAGAGAGGGGGGCTCGTGGCTGTTATGGTATCAGCCGCTACACTTTGTCATGGTCGGTTCTAGGATGGGTGACCATTAATTACCTGGTCGAAATTTCGAGACCCCTCCGTCCCTAGGAAATAACGTTGAGCCATTGGTCCCGGCTGTCATTCGTAGATCTTTGACAGTTTTTACGGGTTGTCCAATGCCCAAAAGTCTGACAACCAGTCTTACCGAGGGGTATCGTGTTACCAAGTAACTGGATTGTGGAGGTCAGATAGGCAGTCGCTCCATGTAAGATACTGGTATTTTCCTGCATCCGGTTAGACTGGAAGCCGACACAAAAATAGGTGGGAAATCGCAACGCAGATTTTTTGTAAAGAAGAAAAGAGGGCATTTGACGTTGATCTCATATTCGTATTAAGTGTGTGGGTTCTGTAGTTAGCTCTCTGTGGCCTTGGTTTTTTACACATGTCTGGGTCGGTATTGGATCTAAGTTTAAGCAGCAGCAGCTGTGATGAATACAGTAGGTGGTGGCCGCGAATTACGAGTTTTAGAGCATAGGTTCGAAACTCGAGGCGCTTTACTTTGTGTAAGTTATTTCAACACCACTGCTCTCAAAACAGTGAAGGCAAACATCGTGAGGAAACCGGCATGTCCTAGAACCAAAAAATTCGAGGACATGTGACATCTACTAACCCGCGTGGTGGATTACGGCCTACTGCCTCTTATGAGAGGTCTGTGTCCAAGCAGTGCTAACATTGTAGGCTGATTATGCTGTGTATTGCCATCAAGTTTAACGTGTATTGTATTTCTGGGATATAAATGAACTATCTCACCCCATGGGGCTGATTGTCCATTTAAGCCGAGAGGATCGGAGAAGCGAGGAGTTGGGAGAAATATTAATTAATTTATTTTAACATTTATGTACAGGTACACACATATATAACAGAGAAGAAAACAGAACAGAAAAAATAGGTACAGAGGTGATGCTTATTTCACAAGAAATCTCTTCGAGCACATCCGAGACAGGACAATAGATACAGAGATGTAGACAGCGTGTGAAATAGTAAAGGAGACAAAAAAATAATACATACAATAAAAAACAATCAACAAAAAAATTACGCGAATATACTAACATACATACAAATAAACATACATACATACTTCTAAAACCAATATCACTAGAATGATAATAATTATATCATACTCAAAATAATAAATACATACACAACTATGATGTAGTGGACAGATAGTGTTCTTTTACTCTTCTTTTAAAAACTGCAACATTAACCAATATCCAGTGAATTCAAGTAATTTACGCTTCAGCTATTCCGCTCACACCGCTCTGCTCCGCTCGCTTGCCTCGCTTAAATGGGCAGGCAACCTTGTATTGTACGGAAAGGAATAAACTATCTCACCTCGGTGTTGTCAAATGTGACACAGATATCGAGTCGGTAGGATAGCAGCAGTCAAAATCAAAATCAAAAGTCATTTATTGAAATTAGGCTGAGAATCAGCACTTTTTGGACGTCAAAATTACAAAAGACAGTCCCCCAAAAACGCCCGCCCTTCACCACTTCCTAGTGCTATCGCTGTGAGGTGAGTATGACAGTTTGCCTTTGACTATAGATTATTTGACCAACTTTATCAGGTGGTTGGAAGTTTTCAGCGTGCTATAAGCTCATGAGGACAAGGAAATAACTAAACAAAGAAAGAAAAAGTGTTTATTGTGTGTATTGTACACAGGAAGATAACAAACTAAACTAAACACAATCATAAAAATATAAAAAACAAAATTATATACAAAGAAAGTCTTGTACGAGGCCAAAAGTACAAAAGATACAGTCAAACGGACATGGGTGGTAATATTTTGACCTTGGAGCAAGTTTCAATATAATAATAGGCCACTAATTTTGTTGCCACTATTGTGTGGTCGACTGTAACTGCAAAAGTTAATGAAATAACCTATTATTAACATCGCATTTAAGTATCTTGGCAGCTTTGGACAGAGAGGAGAGAGAGAAGGAGAGTAGGCCTCCCTACTCTCCTTCTCTGTCTCCTCTCCATTTTCCTTTGCCCAGCAGTGGGAAATTAAAGGCTAATAAAAAAAAATAGTATTTTCTAAACGATGTTCGTGATTTTCTTGCATACTGTTGCTAGAATTGTCATAAACGGGTCGTCATCCGCTTTACTCTGGGGTAGACAAAAGAATGTTAATACATATTAAAAAAGTAAATGACGGAAATTACAGAAAAATAAACGTTCGAGTGGCTCGTGGGTGATCGCCATTTTCCTTTATTACATCTCGTGATGTAAATTATCTTTTCAGTTAGTTCTTAATTTCTCCATTTGTGATAGTATGCTGCAACTAACTCTGGAGAAATGTCAATTAAACTAATTATCATGCTTTATTAAAATATCCTAGTGTACAGTTACGAGCATATAAATACAGGGTAACAGGGACATCGACGCTAACACAACAACGAATTTTGTTTTTAATACTGTTAGCCTGTATCATCCCATGACTTCCAGCTCTTTCGATCCAGGTCTAGAGTGGACCACTGGTCGTTTGTTTTGTCCAGCTCGTCCCGCCATCTTCTACGGGGTCTGCCGCGACGCCTTCTAGCTGTGTCAGGGCTCCACGTGGTGGTTATTTTGGCCCGCAGCTCATTGGGCATTGGTTTTTAATAGCCGAGGAAAGATTTCAGAAATATGTACTAAATCCTTGATTAGAGTTTGCGCATCGATATCCCTGCCATCCTGTATAGAAAGTTACATATTAAACACAGAACCAAAAAATCAAAAATCACTACCCAAACAAACTACCCTATTGTTCATACTGAACACGTTAGACCAGACAAAAACTAAAAGAATGCCTTAAAAAGACTGCACTTAAAGTAGATTGGGGCTTCGTCCTCCGTCCTCTGAACTCCGTACCGTGGGAGGGACAGCACCCGGCACTTGTTTTTCTTTCGTCGTCCCACTATCATGTAATTTTGATTTAGTTTTATGCGCCCTTTCTCGTTTAGAGGTAGATAAGTAGTTGTTAGTATTGCTTTACACATAATTTTGTTAGTTAACGTTTATTTTGCGCAACCAGAAAGTTTTGTGTGGGTACCTACTGATGTAGTATAGTGCAAAATAAGATTATTAATTAAATGTCACGGAAAACAGTAGGCGTTTCGAACCGACATACTATCGAACTAATAAATTAGCGAAGTAATGAGCAATCGAATCAAAACAAAATAAAAATCGAATCATCAACTTTCGAAATCAAGTAGAGAACCCTTTGTGTGTGTGGTTTGTGGTTTGCTTTATGGGTACCTACTGATGTAGTTTTTTTCCTGGTTACATAGGAGTGGTGGCTCAGTGGTATCGGCCCCGACTCACGAGTTGTAGGCCGGGAGTTCGAACCCAGACAGGCACTTTACTTTGTGTAATTAATTTCATCACCACTGCTCTCAAAACGGTGAAGGAAAATATCGTGAGGAAACCTATACCTAACCTATATCCTAGAACTAAAAATTCGACGACATGTGACATCCACCAACCCGCACTGGGCCTGGGTGGTGGATTATGGCCCACTTCCTCTCACAGAGAGGAGGCCTGTGTCCCAGCAGTGGAAACGTTATTAGGCTGATTATGTAACCAGAAGGTTTTGTGTGGGTATCTACTGATGCAGTTTTGTTACTGGTTACTGTTAGCCTCACATCCCACTGTTCAATGGCCTCTCCCCATGACTTCCAGCTCTTTCGATCCAGGGCAAAAGTGGACCATTGGTCGTTTGTTTTCTCCAGCTCGCCATCTTCTACGGGGTCTGCCGCGACGCCTTTTAGCTGTGTATGTAGTTTTGTAAAATGTACATTTTCTTCAACCTGATATGTGTTCTTTAGGATGCAAAATTAAAATATATACGGAACCCGAATCGCTCAATGTCGCTTGTCACATTTTTTTTGTACTCCTTTTTCAGGCCCGTCAGAATGAATTGCTCTTAATTATGGTTTTTTATTACAAATTGTTCATATTATTGAAGCTCAAATGTTTCGATGTTAATTGCTTGTCTTTGAAAAAAGGCTGCTTACACACAATTGCATTAAAGACTGCTTTCAAAATTAGGGGAAGTCACATAGAAGGGTGAGAGGGGGTATTGTGAGGGGGTATAAGTGACGACGACGCATTATTAGCTAAGTCTTGTAAACGTCGTCCGTCGTCGTCGTCGTCTTGTCTTGTCTTGTGTGTCTTGTGTCTTGTTGTCTTGTCTTGTCTTGTCTCGTTGTCTTGTGTCTTGTCTTGTTGTCTTGTTGTTGTTTGTTGTCTTGTCTTGTCTTGTCCGCGGTCCCACGGTCCGTTAACTGACAGGCCGCACAAGGCGTTGCTACATCAATCGATTCCTGTCGCGGTACGTGTCGAGTCTTTCCACGGTGGGTGACGGCCTGGTGCGGCCTGTTGGCTGCTATTCCAACATGTAAAGTGATACGGAGCGCATGGCTCCGCTGTGGTTTTATTTGGTGGTCAATATTTATAAATAAAGCAAACAGAAACGCGATCGTACAGGCCTGTACGCCTTTGCTTTTTGCTTATTTAAACTTTTCGCACAAAAAGGTACAAAGGCGGACTTAATGCCTTAGGCATTCTCTACCAGTCAACCAAGGGTGGTGAAGAGATTAGATGGCAGGTGCTTTGGTGCTTTGTTTTGCGACAAACGACCTCACGCCGCGCCACTTACTACGCGCGCTACTTACTGACTCCTTCAAACTTGAACTCAACAATACTGCTTGGTGGCAGATATGTTCATTTATGTATTCATATTTATAAAAAGTAGCAGCAGCAGCAGCAGTAGTACTGTTTTTTTTTTAGTATTCTATTCTATAAAAAAAAATAAACACATAAAATACATTATGTTGATAATTATAGAAACTTCTACAGACTAGCTCTGTCACAAAGAGCTCCACCAATATCTTATGTGGCTCTAATTACATCGATCAACATCAAACTTCAACATTGCAACGCTTTTTGGCGCAGATAGATAGATAGTAGGTAGTACCACAGATTAGCTGTTTACAAAAAGCTCCAAAAAGATTTACTACCTATGTAGTATTACTATAACCACATAACATAAGATAACTTCACGCCTGTAATCTCCAAAGGGGTGGGCAGAGGTCTAACTGTAGTTCACCCACATTCCGCTAGTTTTGTGTAAGTCCCATGTAATAGGGGACGAGCCAATTGCCGTCAACCAGGCATAAATCTGGACTCCGGGCTGTTCCTGATGGAAAAACCTAGTAACACTTTACACGGCCTGGGAATCCCTTATATTCAGCATTAGCAGCTTCCGAACACTAGACCAACGAGCTACAACATCCACATTATCAATATTAACTAAACATTTACTTATTTACAGTACTCTAAACTCATCATCTGCCTAGCCTCTTTCCAACTGTTGGGGTCGGCTTCCAGTCTAACCGGATGCAGCTGAATACCAGTATTTTACATGGAGCAATGGCTATCTGACCTCCACAAACCAGGTACTGGGTAATATTATACCCCATGGTAAGACTGGTTGACCCGTTACGACTGTCAAAGATCCACAAATGTCAGCCGGGACCTTTCCGAGGCACGCAGGGGTCTTGGTATGTGAAGATGGTCACTCATCCACGGCCCAACCGCGGCCAGATCAACCCGCGCGGCTGTTATTACTTAGCCACAAGTCCCTCTTAACTAACCACTGCTAATTAGATACGAACGAACAAGTGTGTAAGCACTTTACGAACTTTAAAACTCAGAGCTCTTGAAGAAATATGCTCGGATCCACCGTTTCAGAAGTAGAACGAAACGCGGGAATAGGAAAAAACTTTAATGTATGTTTCAACAGTATTCGGAACCAGTTAGAGATAGTTTTTTTGCAGAGATTATTCGGTAGATTTTAGTTGTACAAGTAGTTTTTTATAATATAAAAGCCCTTATGTGTGGACAGATTTTTGGCTAGTCTTGTATCTATCATAGACTAGGTACTGTAGAGGTTTTAACAGGGAGGGCTTCCTCATCCAACCTCCACGGGTTTTATAAGATGCTAATGGCATAAAAGAAATTAATGGCATAATATGGACATAAACACCTTTTCACCTATAGTACCTACATACTAATTCCGCGCTATTTCATATTAAGGGTTGATTTTTCCATCGCCAGATAAGTTTTATTCGAGGAATAAAATTGACGTTTGACAGTTTAGATAAGATAGATGGATAAAAACGTTTATTTAGTGCAACAAATAGTTTGTGTATGAAATAACTGTCGAAATCTCATAATTATAATCAGCCCATTTAAGAATAGAAAAAGTTTGAACAAGCAGCTGGGACAGACGATAGACTCCGTCTTCGTGTACTGTGAGTAGTTTCATTTAAAGGAATAAGATTTAATTAGTACTCAATACGATCCTTTACACTATGCTGACTCTATTACCAGTGTGCACAGATCATAATAGTTAAAACGAATGCATATACTATGTATATGCTTATGACCCACTGCTGAAACTAGCTTCTACATAAACGCTACGATGAACTGTCAAAGCAAAAATTGCCATCATCACCAACGGCAATCTGGATTTCTGATCAGAAGGCCAATTCTCGTAATTTAAAACGCTCAAAATCTAGTCGCAGTCTCATCTCGGTGACAAACAAATGTCAAAAACTTGTCAAAATGTAGGGAAATTTGATGTATTTTTGACAGATTGAGACTGAGATCAGACTGTGAACGTTCTTAAAATTACGAGAATTACCCATCTGGATTTGAAGTCACCATTGCTCCTTACTTCTGTTTTTTTTTCATTGTTTCTATGATTGTGTATAGTTTATGATCTTTCTGTGCGAGTGAGTACCAAAAAGTACTTTTTCTTTCTTTAATTTATAATGCCCACTGATGGGAAAGGACAGCCAATTCGTATTTCATACAAGATGGCTCTTTCAAAATGTACAAATTGCTGTGAAAATCAACTTCGCTTTAAAAGGGACATTGTATTGTCCACAAGAAGTCCCTAGGTAATGTAATAAAAATAAAAACAAACAGGTTGCATAACCACAGACAATACCTGATCCAAAATAAAAAAGCAAAAAAAAAAAAGATAATTTTGCCATGCTTTAATAAACGAAGTAGCTAAAGGTCAATATGTGATGGCGGCACACAGTGGGGTCTTGTTTATTTGGTGGGTTGAAACAATATTGTCTCATGTTCCGTCTCGCACAGTCGGGATGAGAAATATAGTGTAACGAAGCTTTTGACTCAATAATAGTTTAGCTCAGTTGAGGTATAGTTCGAGATTGTTCCTTTTCTAATGGATTATAAATGGCACTACTCTTAGTTTTTCTAAGAGTGCAATGTTTGTTTACTGCGCGGTTAAAAAAATAATGTCTGTTTTCTTTTATCATGTTTAGATATCAATACCCAATACGTCTGCGAAGTTTCGCTACCTAATTTTATTTGACCCTGTGTAATTTAATAAATGTGAGTGTACAACAAATACACATCTGCCGACTCCTTCGGGAAATACAGGTGCGATGTTACGTTAGCTAACTTATTCACCAAAAATAATAGGTATATTGCGTTGTTTTCGGTGCAGACTGTATTAAAAAGAAAAAGATGGCAAATAATACATTTTACCTTTCACATAAACCGAGTAGAGAGATTATCTAAATATAAGAGGGTTTATATTTTATAAAATGTTCATTTACTGTGCTGAATTTATTTGTATGAGAACGGGCCATGGCTTGGCTGAAGACTGTGTTTACATTGCTAGAGAATAGCGAGAATCGTTTTGACAAAATCTATTCTAGTATTAAAGCTGAAGAGGTTGTTGGTTTCTTTGAACGCGCTAACCTCCGGAACTACAAATCGGAGCATTGCATTTTGTAGCCCAATTCTTGGAAGGCTAAAGGCTATTAAACATCACGCTACGGCCCTAAGGAGCCGAGCAAAAAAAAAAGGCAGAAAAAATGCTAAGGTAAACCGAAGTCGGCCGTCTGCCTTCAAAGCAAGAGTGAACAGGCAATTTCTGTGTACACTCGTTCCATTATAAACCTCATCCATCGCTTTCCAGCAGATGTGATTGAGGTCAAGAGCCCATTCAACAA
Organism: Apamea crenata; assembly: GCA_949629185.1. Lineage (NCBI taxonomy): Eukaryota > Metazoa > Arthropoda > Insecta > Lepidoptera > Noctuidae > Apamea > Apamea crenata. Next base: position 14,616,602 of record OX451371.1, read on the forward strand.
TAAAAAAAAGTAACGGGACAGAGCTGTAGGATATATTGTTAAAACAAGGAATTTCACGCGGACCAAGTCGCGAGCCGAAGCTAGTACAACATAAAAGGTTCACGTTCATTTACGTGGGCACAAACCATATTAATTTCTAGCAAAAAGGCAATGGGGCAGGGAAAACTGAGCTTACAAACTTGAAAAAAAAAAACTTTTTATAATACTCGTCCTGGCGAAAAGGAAACGGTAATTATTCTCATCATGAATTAATGGACAGCACTTATTGTATTTAAGCCGATAATATTGATAAATGATGGTTGTTATAATAAAGTTCAATATTGTTTGGACGGCTACGCATCAAGATATACATAACCAGTATAAGCTGACTTCTGATTGCACGAAAAACTTATACAATGCGAGGTCAGCTAAAGCTGGAAATGCTGGAATGCTTAATGTGTAATATGTATAAGAGACCTGTACGAATCTGAACAGAATAATATTATTACAACCGCCCATCTGCCATTATTTACTTACGAATGAGCGCAAATTAAGCTTATAAAAGATTATATATCCAGAACAGGAGAAAATAGGTTCCCTAGGATTGAGATTTTTATATGGAGCGTGGCATACTTTTTGTCGCGCCGTTATGTCTTTAAAAAAAAAATCAAACATTTATGCACCAAGAAGTACAAAGTTAAAAAAAATATGGATGTCACATGGTCAACTTTGAACGTTAATATCTCGGAAACGGAGGGGGTTTGGTCATAGATTTATAAAAAAAGATGGACTCCGCGCCATGCACCGTTTGTATAGTATGCCGACAGGCCGCAATTTCGTGACAAATTAGACAACAATAAAATGAATAGACTATAGGAGATAGGGGTCACACGTGGCCGCCATTTTGAAAAAAAATGGCGGACAGGTAGGTTTGCCATAGACCTTCAAAGCCCTTTAATTTCAAGTCTTAACTAAGTAAAATTGTCCTAATGGGTAAAACATACAAAACTATGTATTTCTGTGATAATAAACGAAAGAAAAAAAAAAAACTTTTAATTTCCAAAATAATATAATTATTAAAAAGCAAACAGCCTTAAAATAATAATTATTGTTAACGAAAAAAATCGCCTCCATTTTTATTTTCGGAATTCGCCATAATAACCACAACTGTCATCGAACGCTAACTCAAAGAATTCAAAAAGTCCAAAATAAGAATCCCGTTCTAAAACCAGGATATAAAATTAAATATCCGGAAAGAATCAAGGCGTTATCTGTAATAGAAATCTCTGGATTTATCGGTTCTGTGGCTGTGGGTTTGTACTGGCTTTCGAATGAAATATAGGCTGAACCGCCGGTGGTCGTTGCCTTACTTCGTTTTTTTCCATAGACAACACTACGCGCTGTATTGGCGCGCTTTTCGAGCCAATTTTTGCTGGTTATTTTTTGAATGGTGCTGTGTTCTGTGTTGCGATGGATTTCCATTTCTGGTGGATCCGTTGGTGGCAGGGCTAGGATGTGGATTGGCTACTCTTTTTAAATTAGAATAAAAAGAATACGAAAAAATGGCAAACGAGCTTAGGTGAAATTCCACATTTTGCTATAATAAATCGTCCTGTGAGTTGTAATGCGATTTATTTTCTCTTTTCAACGTACATTTTGTTTCGTATTTATGAAGCAAATGCAGGAATTCGAAACGTGTTTGCTTGTACGGACTGAAAAAGCCCGGGAACACAGTTTAGTTTCTAGTACCTAGATATTATTTATTGCCAGTAGAGAATGACTGATGTTGTGTAGACCACGCTGACAGTTTAGGGACAAGTTTAACAGCGGGGTAATTAACACATATAAAATGATTATTGATCGCTTTTTTTATTTTGACAGTTCTACCACGTTCATTGCGTTATTTACATCGTTGAGCAGACGAATTTATTAAAGCTATGAAGCAATGGATTAGAAAAATATACTTAAAAACTCTCGGATTGTGATTAAAACTGTGTTGTGCAATAGATGGCAGACTTAGTATACGAAAGGGATTGACGTACTTAAAACTGTGTCATAATTTTTTTTTTTTTTTTTTTACATTCCACACAGCACCATTGTCCCAAGCTAAGCAACCTAATGCTTGTGTTATGGTAACAAGATGGCTGATAAACTACTTATATACAATTTTTTTTTGTAAATACATACATATTATAGATAGAAAAACACCCAGACTCGGAACAAATACATGTAGGTCATACAAATATTTGTTCCGTGCGGGAATCGAACCCGCGAAACGCAGCGCAGCAGTCAACCGATTAACCACTGCGCCAACCGTGCCGTCGAAAGGGATTGACGTACTTAAAACTGTGTCATAATTATAATCAGCCTATAATGTTCCCACTGCTGGGGCACAGGCTCTCGGTGAGTGGGAATGGGCCGCAATCCACTACGCAAGCCCAGTGCGGGTTGGTAGATGTCACATGTCTTCGAATTTTTGATTCTAGGACATCCGGTTTCCTCACGTCAAACTGTCTGACACAGGATTTCTTAATAGGGCCTAACGTATAAAAATGTTTGTTCTTTTGTACACTATTTTTGCTGCCTTTTTAAGAAAAAAAAAAGATCATAGACGTATGTATTTTCGTAAAGAATAAAGTGCCGTGTAGGTGCTATCAGGTTTCGCGGCAATGCCGTGGGGGCGTCACATCTACGTCAACGATATGAATACAATAAAAACCTTTTCCCTTTCACATTCGGAAGGTAAGTCGCCAGTTCAACAAAAGATCTCAGAAGGAAAAAAATATCTAAACATTTCTTTAGCCCACCTAACTATAAGGGGGCCGTGAAGGGGGAAATAATAATTCCAATTTTATTGGGAATGTCCTTCAACAAGATTTCTCCATACGATGGAAGCAATTTATGTGATAACGTTTGGGGAAATTGCTTTCTGCCCTTTCTTTGCGTCTATTGAATTTATGGCTCGATTCAGTCTGAATGATATTTATGGAACAACTACAGTTGGCTCTGGTAATTTATTATGTCCTATCAAAAACTCGGTCTGGAAGATCCGGGGTTGGGGGCAAACTTTTTGAGGTTACTTTCGAATTTTTTGCCTGTCTATTCTGTAAAAATCTCACCCTGAAAAATTTGGGGAGTGAGCTTAAAGTGAGCGCCAGTCTATTCTGTGAAAATCACACCGTGAAAGCTTAGGTGAAGTGAGCTTAAGTGAGCTGCCGTTATATTCAATAAAAATATCACCGTGAAAAGGTAGGTGAAGTGAGCTGTCATTCCACCCGCTGATTTAATCTGTTAAAATCTCGCCGTGAAAACTGAGATGAAGTGAGCTGTCATTAGTGTCTATCTTTAGCATCAGATGGAATGAAGGCTCACTTCAAGCTCAGTTCACCTAAGTTTTCACGGTGACGTTTTTACAGAATAGCCCGACAGCTCACTTCACCTAAGTTTGTAATGTACTTTTTCAGGTTCCGAGCTACCTATTCCTTCCTGTAGGTATCGGTGGCACTCCACCGTTTAAAAGAGTAAAAGAGTAACACAGACAAAGTTACTTTGGCATTTATAATGAATATTAGTATGGATAGCAAGCTTATTGGTAATCGGGAAAAACTATGATCCTTTAAAATGCTTTCCATTTTATAAATCATTAGCTGCGCTCCGCGGTTATACTAAGACTAACAAACATCCGTCCATCCATACATCCATCCACACAAACTTTCACGTATATAATATTAGTAGGATTTTCTTCCTATCCTTTATCTCACAGAACCTCACATACCTACAAAATAAACCAGCACATCTTCAAACTTGGATCGATTTTCCGAACTCCCGCATTCTCTTGTTTTTACGGTGGCGTTTGCAAATGAAGCGCGGTAGCCGCAGACAGAGTATACCAATAGACAAGTCACTAAATACATGAAATAAACATTATTGTTATCACACCCGGACTCCTAAATCGAGCCACTGTGCATTTCCATGCAAGGTAAAAGGCCAAAAATAGCAATTATAAGTGTAAGAAAAAGTTTTGATGCAGTTTTGAAGCTGCATAATTATTCCGAATTAAAATTCACGCTGATTTAAAAATATACAGAATGACTTGTAATTTGACGTATTCATTCCAGGACGTTATAGTTTGAATTGAACCATTTGCAACAATTAAGTTTAGTTGCGAAAGAGTATACTACTTACATTACAAGTCACCTAAGGACTGATTTTACCAAAGTCAGATATCTTTTATCCGTGGAATAAAATTGACGTCTGACAGTTTCTAGTACAGAAAACTGTCAAAAATTCAAAATTTATTCTGAGGATAAGACTTATTTTAGGTAAGTATAAAAGTTTGGTGGAATTTGCCCTTAGTCATATACTTTTATACAAAAAGTGCAGGGTGTAATAATAATAATGATACAAGGACACAATTATTAGATCCAGTAGTAAGAGTAAAAGAGACATAAATATAACTTCCCTATCTACTTCGCGTATGAAAACTTTTTGTCTGACCCCAATTGGAAATTCTTTCTTTGGAAAGAATAGAATACTTTTTATTATTTACACCATAAAAATGTCAGGTATAAAATAAATATAGAAATTTTACATATGGTGACAGAATAGGCGGCCTCATCTCAGATGCCGCCACCCAAACTAATTTAGTCGGGTAATACTTGCCTTTAAAAGTAAAAACGATTAGTATTACCCGACTATATTAGATAGTACCAGTTTTCATGTCTGTCAAAGACTATCGCTATCTCATAAGGTATACGCTGACAGCTTGTGTATACAGTACTCTATGTACGGCGGAATCGGATGGTATCGGGAAGGACTACCAGATGGCGCTTCCGACTCATTTCTCACGAATCTTCCGCATCATTCAACGCTGCAACGGTTTGCAAGACGATGGGTTTACGTGTAGCTGTGTGGTTGTTTACTGGGCTTTCGAGAAAAAGGTAGGTAGGTGAATATAAAGATTTTTAGGTGAATATTTTGTTTGAAAACATAATAGAGAACTTTTATGAGGTGGTGATAAGTTTGATGGTGGTTGTCAAAGCTCCCATTTAATATCATTTTAAAATCAGATTTTTTTTTAGCTCAATCAGTTATTTTTACCTATTTCAAAAAAAATTAGGACATCAATTCGACACGTATTATATGTATGTAATATTATTAGAACTGCTATTTAGTCACATAATGAAAATCACAAATATACAAAATTTTATAAGTTTAAGTACAGAAACGCGTGGACAAACTTACAAACATACCTAAGTATGTAAGTTTGTCCACGAATTTCTCCGAAACGTTTTAAGACCATTTTGTAATCGATAAAACAATAAAATTATTTTTTAATACTTTTTCTTGATTTTTCTGACGTCACTTTACATAAAAAAAACCTCTTTTGACATCCGAGAACATGTCGTAACGTATTGGCATCCCAGAATATTATATCATACCAGTCTCCACCCGCGGCTTCGCCTGCATGGCTGTCGGAAATTATCCCATGGGAACGTGCTACTGGGACAAAAAGTAGTCCATGTCCTTCCCCAGGACGCCATCTATCGCAACACTGATAGTCAATATTTCATCATTTCGCCCGCACATTTGTCGCGTATTTGTTTCTGGCAACTATGATACGGTGTCCATTTAATTTCTGGCCCCCATCCATTACCCCGCCTTATTAGTCGTACATGATTGAGCTATGATTCGCTCAGAAATATACCCAAAAACAAAATGTTGGATATAATATCATAACCAAACAAACACCATTAACAAATTATAATGTGGCGTCGATATATGTAAATTTAGGACTTTAAAATTAATCCAGCAACTGACAATGTTAGAGGTACAGCAAAATTTTCACATCTCTACTTGGAAAATGTATAAATGTCCTTCCCCAGGACGCCATCTATCTCCTTGCCAAATATCAAAACCCGTTTAGTCGTTTAGGTACAGTGGTTTAGGCGTGAAAAGGTAAGACACAGACAGAGTTATTTTCGAATTTATACCTATTATTAGTATGAATTAGCAATTAGTATTAGTAGGTATATTAAAGGATTATATATAGGTATTAATAACTAGTGTAGATTAATTAGTGTCCAGGGCATTTATAATAATAATAATAATATAATAATATCCCTGGACATTTCACACAGCACCATTTGTCCCAAGCTAAGAAACCTAATGCTTGTGTTATGGTAACAAGATGGCTGATAAACTACTTATATACAATTTTTTTTTTGTAAATACATACATATTATAGATAGAAAAACACCCAGACTCGGAACAAATACATGTAGGTCATACAAATATTTGTTCCGTGCGGGAATCGAACCCGCGACACGCAGCGCAGCAGTCAATCGCTTAACCACTGCGCTAACCGTGCCGTCTATTTGTAAAAACCTAGCACCCTCCTTATAATCTGCTCCTAGTTTTTTTAATTTTATAATATCGACCGTGTTTTTCTGAACTGAATAAAGTTTTATTTTATTTTATTTATTTTATTTTATTGGTTCACCAACAATTGTTACATCAATACAAAATAAAAAGAGCACAAAAAATGTATACTAGATGTACAATATTAAGAGGTAAACACCACATGCAATATATAAAAAGAACAACTTTAAAAGTAAACAAAAAGACCAGAAACAATTTAGTTTTTATGTGATATTAACTGAAAATAAATGGCAAAGTAAATATTGTTTTAAGTGACTTTAGTTAAAACTATCTTAGACTAGGCTTATACTAACTATATACTAAATTAATGTTAGAAACAATTGGTGCTTGAAGTGCTGAAGGGAAGAGCCAAAGATATCAATTTTATCAAATTTATTATGTAGTCGACTAAGTCTAGGGATTGCAGAATTACGACCTGAGACAGTTCTACGAAATGGTGGATATAGGAGATCAATAGGATTTCTAGGATAATTGTGCGGAATATGGAATTTTAATTTATTTAGTAGCTGTGGAGAATCAAGCTTGTTATTTAAAATTTTATATAAAAATATTAAATCAATTATATCTCTTCGTTTTTCGATGGATATCATATTAAAGGTACTTAAACGTTTTGTGTAACTCGGGATTTTTCGTTTCGCAGTAGAATATACTAAGTGATTTAAGAATCGCTTTTGGATACGTTCAATCCTCAGACTGTGGGTTGAGTAGTGTGGTCGCCAAACAACAACACAGTACTCAAGTAAGCTACGGACGAGGCAATTATATAGATAAATTTTTGTTTCAGGATTACGAAAAGATTTTGCGTTGCGAATGATAAATCCCAGTGATTTCGATGCCTTTTTTATAACATTATCTACGTGTGGGATAAATGTTAATTTTGTATCCAAAAGGACCCCCAGATCTTTTATAACATCAGCTTCGTGCAGACACAATCCATTCATTTTATAGTTCACTTTGATAGGGTTCAGTTTTCGTGTGAATGTGATTTGGGAGCATTTTTTTACATTGAGTAGCATATCGTTGTTAGTGCACCAATGCATAATTCTGTCTATGTCCTCCTGAAGCAGTAATGAGTCTGATGGCGATTTAATTACACGGGCTATCTTTAAATCATCGGCAAACAAGTATGGTTTTGAGTTCACAAAGCAATCGGGAAGGTCGTTTATAAAAGCGTTGAAGAGAATAGGTCCCAAATGCGATCCTTGCGGGACACCTGAGGATGCTCTAAACGTGTTAGATTTATACCCATTGGCCACTACGTAAAAAGATCGATCTGATAAGTAGGAATTTAGCCACCCTAGAAGTGGTCCTGCAAATCCATACGCAGCCAGCTTTTGAATGAGCACCTCATGGGACACTTTGTCGAAGGCTTTACTGAAATCAGTGTATATAACATCTAGTTGGTTATTACAATCTACAGCGTCCACTATGCCCTCGATGAAAGTAATCAAATTGCTACACGTCGATCTACCAGCTATGAAACCGTGCTGAGCATCGGAAATATATTTCTTAAGGTTATTTTGGATGTAAGGACAGATGATTGCCTCAAAAACCTTTGCCAAAGTTGGGAGTATTGAAATTGGTCTGTAGTTGCTAACTACGCTCTCAGATTCAGCTTTGTGTATTGGGACTACTTTACCAATTTTCCAACGATCAGGAAATACACCAACCTCAAGAGACTTATTAAAGATCATGTGTATAGGTGTCGTTAGCTCATCCGCGCAAGATTTAACGAAAATTGCAGGGATCTCATCACTGCCTGATCCCTTTGTGATATCCAGGCTTTTGAAACGTTTGTTTACCTCGCTTTTGGTAAGACATAATACGGAGAGACAGTCAGAATTGTTTGCTATGTTGCTTAGGAAGGAAGAAGTTTTAGTAATGTCACGTGTAGGGGCATGTTGGCAGTACACCGAAGAGAAATAGGACCCAAACATGTTACACATCTCGAAGCCATCATCAGTGTAATTCGTGCCATTTGACATCGAAGCGGGATAGGCCTGTCTTCCGTTTCGTCTAGCTTTTATGTACGACCAGAAAAATTTGGGGTTCTTTGAAATCTTTTGTTCTATGTAGTTGATATATAGATTATAGCTTTCTTTAGCCAGTTTGTCGCTATGCTTGCAACACCAACGAAACGAAATCTTATCCATCGGGTTTTTATACATATTATATCGTTTTCTGTATTTCTCCTTTTCACGCAATAACTTAATTAATTTTTTATTAAACCAAGGGGGTTTCGTATTATTTTTAACGGCACTTAAGGGGACAAATTTTTTAATTAAATGATTTATAATTTCATAAAAAATATCAAGCATTTCATTGGGATCATTAATATTAAAAAATAATTCCTGCCAATTGACTTTACTCAATTCAGCATTAATTTCAGAGTATTTCGCTTTTTTATAATTTAGTCTACTAGTTAAGTTTGGTTTTAAATAGTCAGTAGTATTAGAATGCAGGACAATTTCAAGTGGAGGATGATAGGGATCAATCTTAGTCAGACTACATGAGGCTTCGATTACATCACAATCGGGCCTATCAACAAAAACCAAATCCAAGATCTTATTTTTAACATTTACAACGTTGTTACATTGGGTGAGGTTATTTATGTGTGTAAAGTCAACTAGTTCCTGGCTCGATTTCGGTAAAGAAGTAGGGTGGAGAGAAGTGGGAGAACTTTTTCTATTGTGCACCAAATTCCAGTCAATGTTATTCATATTAAAGTCGCCTATTAGAACAGTTTGGAAATCATTTTTTTCTACAACTTGATTAAAACTCTCAAAAAAGTGTTCCAACATTAGACTTTGTACGGGTGGGGGCAAATATATTGCACATATTGCTATTTTAAGATTCAATGACACTTCCACCGTAACCCATAAGTCCTCACACTTACTCTCCCAGTTCCGTTGTCTATGAGCAGTGAACCTTTTATCAATTGCAATTAAAACACCGCCTCCGTCTTTCTTGTTATTGTGGAAACCAGAAGTCTCCCTATCTCGCCTAAAGACTTTATATCTTTGATCAAAAAGTTCACTGCTGAGAATACAACTTTTGAGCCAAGTTTCTGTCAATACTAATGCATCGTAGTTAGCACATACTAAATTACAATAAAATTCTTGACATTTTGAGCGCAAACCGCGGGTATTTTGGTAATATATATTGAATACTGCGAATTGTGTTTGTAAAATGTCAATAACATGCATAAGATAATGTATATAATGTAAACCTAAACCATCCGGTCTAGAGAATCCTTATCTCTGATGACTTTAGTATCCGAATCGTCCGTTTTTCTCACAAAAATGCGCCCTCCCCTAATCCAAACATATTTGTAACCCTTTTCTTTTGCCTTGATACGGGTAGCTGCATGAAGTGCTTTGTTGCTTACGCTCAAATGTTCACTCACAAAGATAGGTGATTTCGCCCCTTTGATTCCTGCATGAGTCGTGTTTAGCTTTTCACCCACAGGCTTCAATTTATTGAAGGCGATAACAGATGCCAAGAAAGTGTCTCGAAAACGGGGCGCATTAAATTGTACTACTATAGACTTAGGTCGCTCATTGTTGTTATTAGCCTTCATAACACGAGTGCAATTAAGTATATTCTCTTCCTTGGTATCACATTTAATGGTAGTTCCCAATTGTTTGATAATGTCGATGAGGTTTTCGTTCTTGGTTTGGGGGACACATTGAATCTCCACATTTTGTGCACGAGCATGTTGTTCAAGCGTATTGATTCGGTTTGTCATATCTTTAATCACTGTAGACATCTCAATGTTTTTATTCTGCAATGCTTTTACCTCTTCATCGATTACTTTCTTTTCTTTAACTATATCATCGTACTTTTCGCTCATGAACTCTACCGATTTCCTATATCCTGCTATTTCTTCCCGCATGGAGTTTAGCTCTTGGTTCAATAGCATTTTCATATTTAAGTTCATCTTCTCTAGTAAACGATCCAATTGCGACTGCATCACCTCCTCTATGATGCCACGTACTCTTTCCTCCGGCACAGAAATGAAAGCTTCACCTGGAGGAGACTGCAGCGCTTGTCTCTTACTTGGTCGCATGGTAATATTCGTTTTGAAGTATGCTTGAGCGTTATCTGCATTTTTTGCATCAGGTGTCTTTGGGTTGCATGAAGAACAAATCCACGATGACGGGTCTGACGGTGGGTCGATATCGAGGCAGTCACAATGGAACATTTTCTTACAAACTGAACACCTCACGGAGCCTTTATCTTTGTTTTCACTCAAAGAGGAGCAGCAACTCCACTTTATTGGTATTAGTTCAGCCATTGCAAAGAGATTCTGTACGCTGGGTTAAAATAAATACTTGTTATAATAAGTAATACTATTATTTTCCAAAATCGCACACTAATAAAGGCTCAGTGTTAAAAGCGCACGCTAATAAATGCCCACGCTGAGTGAATTGGCTACCGGCGAAACGTCGCGACCAAAAGGTCGTAAGCGCCGGGCAATCGGCGTCGCTTACGCGTTAACGTGAGCTCTGATAATATAATGTTTAGTTGGGTAGGCGATCAAAATTTTGCCGAATTGGTTTTAATTTCGATTGATTTTGTCCTTATTTATCACATTAAATTACAGTTTTGTCTATTCACTGGCACAGTTTGCGTCCACTATCATTTGTCACTGATTTCCACGTCTAAAACTTTACTATTAACACCAAAATCAATTTGTTTCTGAGGAGCGTTATAACTACGTGTTGTTGTGTACCGATAGGAAATTCAAACTTGTTAAATTATTTATGGATTACCTATGTATTTATTAACTGTTGTTTAAATAAAAAATGACTTCTATAAATCACCGGTCAATAAAATCGACCTGCCATGTTCACAACCAACAGCCATTAAAACGGCACTGCAGTTTTTAAATCCAACATGGCCGACGAATGTAAGTTTAAGGAGGTCTAATGCATCTTTTATTGGCAACGGTTAAAACCTCCTTCTAAGGAAATGGAAATACTCGTAACATTTCACGGTGATCTGGGAGTAAAAGTATATGGATAGGTACTATATTATATTATTTCGTATTTTATTAGAGATTTGTACCTATTTGAAGGATAAGGATTTACTTTGACCGTTTTACAGTATTCGATTTTGAGCTACCAAATGGAAAACAAGAAAGAAAGAAAAAGTATTTCTTGGAACTTGCACAGGAAGGTCGCAAACTACAGTCCATACACAGCAACAGCAACCTTAATGTAACGAGAATAAAATTCGCTGTGATTTTGACAAACTTAACAATGGCAGCAACTGAACAATAATCTTATTGCAATGATTGTAAAGATCACGGTGATTTTGACAGTGATGCAAGATCTCAGAGGGGCAATTCTCGTAATTTTAAGAACGTCCACAGTCTGATCTCAGTCTCAATCTGTCAAAATACCTCTAATTTCCCTACATTTTGACAAGTTTTTGACGTTTTTTTGTCGCCGAGAAGAGACTGCGACTAGATTTTGAACGTTTTAAATTACGAGAATTGGCCTTCAGGTAAAATAATTGTGGAAGGACTGTAAACTTAACACACTCATAAAGTCATAAGAAACAAAAATAAAAAACAGAAAGTCCTGCACGAGGTGAAAGGGCTCCTATGCATCAGCATGATGCTGTGATTGTGAACATTTAAAAATAAGTGTCGCAGCGCTGGTATTCTGATAACCTCCACTGTGATATCTCGGGCAGATACAGAAACACATAATAAACATTTACCCCTTTATTCATAAACGTTGCTTAAAGTTAAGCAGTGATTAGCGACTGTTTAACCATACATTTTTGACGTTTAAACGTTACTTAACTTTAGTCATCGTTTATGAATAAACCCCTTAATAGATACTTATTGACATGGAAGAAGTGGAACGAGGCCTTTGTCCAGGAGTGGAACAGCTACTCCTACTTCCTACTAATATTATAAACACGAAAGTTTGTATGGACGAATGGATGGATGGATGTTTGTAACTCTTTCACGCAAAAACTACAGAACGGATTTGAATATAATTATTAGTCCCGCCCACGGGATCGATATATGCGGGTGAAACCGCGGGGCGCAGCTGGTATATTATATAACTATGTAATTGAATAACTGTTGTTCTCGTTCTCTTCTTTACCTCGCCCCCACAATTTATACCTTATCACTTCAAACAAAGGCGTAGGGATACTAAGCTTGTATAAAGTTACCGAATGGTGGGTTGAACAGCTGAAAAAGAAATCACAAAACTATCGAGGGCTTAGAAGCTTTTTCGGAACCAGTGCTCGAATACGTGGCGACGTGTTATGTCACATTCACAACACTCTATAACGCATATGAGACATGGTACTGCGGGTAATTGCATACTACACTATTCAGTTCAGTAGCTTTCATTTTGACAGTTCAACAACATTCATTGCGTTGTTTACGTTGTTGAGCAGACAAATTTATTCGAACAAAATAAGTAATGGATTAGCAATATCCTTCAAAATGAGTCAGATTGAGATTGATAGTGTGTTACCCAATTACGGTGCAGGAGACAATGATACTTTCCCGAACCCTTAAATCAAGCCGTGCATTTTCATGTATTTATATGAAAAAAATTGATGTCAATATAGTGAACATTATTGTAGTGTCATGATTATTTAAAATTTGAATCCACGATCAATTTATTAGCTATTCTGTAAAAATCTCACCGTAAAAACTTTGGTGAAGTGAGCTGTGAGTACTATTAATCCCTAGCATCTGGTGGAATGACAGCTCACTTCATCTTAGTTTTCACGGTGATATATTTACAGAAAAGCGCGGCTGTATACAAAAATATGTAGGGTGGGAGTCCGGGAGGTATCTGTAATATTTACTTTCTGATTATCCCTCGGTTTCTGAAAGCTATTTTCAATTAAGTTCAAATTAATGTATATTGGCCTGGTGTTCAAGTGGTACGGCAACTAAAATTTTAATTAATATTGCCTTATCAGAAACTATATACTATATCACTAAAACGCCAAAATAAAATTAATAACATAATAAAATCAATCTGTCTTGCCTTGCTTTGCTTTGCTTGCCTTGCTGCAGCTGAATACTAGTAGGTATTTTACATGGAGCGGCTGCCCATCTGACCTCCACAACCCAGGTACTGGATAACACGATACCCCGTGATAAGACTGGTTGTCAGATTAAGGGGCTGCTAACTACCCGGAACGGCTGTCAAAGATCTACGAATGACAGCCAGGACGTACTGCTTGACGTGCTATCCGAGGCATGGAGGGGTATCGATATGACCATCTGGTCACCCATCCACAAACCAACCGCGGCAAGTGTAGCTTGACCTTCGATCGACCCTTGTCGCTGTTATTATTTAGCCATCCATTGGGCATCCTGAACAAGGTTAAGCGGTACTTCACACCGGGACAGCTTTTAACCCTTTACAAAGCACATGTCCGATTGTGTATGGAGTACTGCAGTCACCTGTGGGATGGCTCAGCTAAATACCAACTCGCCACTTTAGACTCAGTCGAGCGCAGAGCTAAGAGACTCATTGGCGATAAAAAGCTGGTGGAGGCAAAGCTTCACAGTTTGGCTCACCGGCGAAGTGTTGCCTGTCTGTACGTCTTCTACAGACTGTACCTCGGGAGGTGTGCTCAAGAGCTACATGAGCTCATCCCGCCTTCACCTTTTTACCATCGAGAGTCCAGACGCACTGCGGTTAATATACCATATATACGCACTAAGCGCTTCAAAAAAAGCCACGAGTCCTAAAAACATAATAAAATAAGGAAACTTCTTTAGGACACCCATGGCCCATCCCATGTACACAATATTTATTATTATTCGGGTTTCCTACACTACGCAGTCACAAGGGGCTTTATGATCACTCCCTCAGGCTATGTAATGTTGCCAGTGTTCTTCAATTAAATTTTTATAGTTGCAACCTTTTTATTTTTACGGCTTAAGATGAAAAGTATACTGTTTCGAGAGTAATTCATGGCTGGTAGGTGTCAGGCGCCTCCTGTGCTGTCTACAAGTTTGATGTGAATATGAAGAATGTCTAGGAATATCAATTTATGAACTGTATATAGACTGAGAGAAAACGCGTAGCACAGCGTATAAAGGGGCACGTTTCGTCCATGGCGCATACATGTATTACGCATCACACAACATTGTCAAACTTTAAACTATTATTTGTTGTGGATATGACGCTTTTGGGTATGTGTGTATTTTATGTATTTTTTGGGATGTTCGTTTTGTTTGTGCAGAATAAACAAATTTTCTTTTCTCTTTTTCTTTCTTTAACATATTATTATGCACGATTATGTATACGTACAATCGACGACACGTAAGTGGTGACAAAACCAGTATCCGCACTTCAGTGGTTGGCTAGCTATCACTTAGAGCGGGTCTAGCGTAGTACGAGGTTTCAAAAGAATACGATAAGAAAAACGCCAGGAGAGGAAACGCCCTAGAAAGACACGATCATATTGACCTCATTGGTGATGTTCTTCAGCAAGGTCGGTGCGTAGTACCTACTGGCAACCGGCGGTGGCGTGCATGTATGAACATACGCGCAATTCTCGTAATGTTCGCAGTCTGTGAAATAGAGTGCGCGCAAGCTAAGCCTGCGTGCGTGTTTGAACTTCAAGACTATATCCCTGCCAACATTTATAATCACATTCGTAATAATGATGGCGAATATTCACTTTGGAAAACACAGGAATACTGCACACTCTCTTGACACTTGATATAAACGTCGAGATGGCGGCAAACAATTGTTTCCGATTTTGACAGCGCGCAGACTTAGTTTGCGCGGACTCTACCTCTAGTTTCCCTACATTTTTGACAAGTTTTTGACGTTGATTGTCGCTGAGATGAGATTGCTATTAGATTTGAACATTTTTAATTACGAGCTGAACGTAAACGAAGAAAAATGAGTATGTAAGGGTCCTAGCACGTGACGTTCTAGTTTCTGCCCCCATGGGATGAAGGCGTACGCTTAGTTACGAATTTGTTTGTATTCATTGCATATGGTAATTCAAATTCTTGACAACAAGCTGTCAATAATTTTATTTTATCTTAAATATGATATAGTTAGCTGATACTTGTATGTAATATTATAATTAGAATAAATTAAGAAACTTCGTAAACCCGAATCTTACTGATGTCTAACTTAATTTCAAACGATTTAATCACTCATTCAACTTCTAATTGTTTCTTAATTAATTTAGGTGGTCCAACATCTGTGCAAATAGTTTTAAAACTTAGGATTTTAGTTTAATTTTACCTTAGAAGCTCGAATATTAAACGCCGTTTCGTCTGTGGTTAAAATGACTTATCTCCTTACCACCACTTTGTTTTTTTAATACTTTTCTAACATAACATTACGCCTGTTTTCCCCTAGTAGTACCTACACCCACATTTCGCCAGTTCCATGTATCAGGGGCCGAGGGGCCCCAATCCAAAGTCTGGGCTGCTTACAGATGCAAGAACCCAATAACTTTTTGCCCGAACCGGGATTCGAACCTAGGACCTCATGTTCAGCAGCAGCGCTTGCAACCAAGAAGATAGTCCGAAAAGCAGAAATTTGTTTGTCTATTAATTTATTAAGTTTCAAGGTTTATTTTAAACAAAACAGACCGAAGCAGTCGCAAAATGTAAGAAAAACGATACAAAATCTCCCAAAAAACGGTACAAAATCTCCCAAAAGCTTACCTTAAATAGAAATATCACCTAGGAACCCAGGAATTGTGTGAAACGATTGCGGTGCTGCACGAAAGTTGGAAAGGATTTTATAACACAACATTTACTTGGATTTTGAGGAGAAAAATGTTAAATGCACGTTAGAAGGAGACGTGTACTAAGCAGACTTCAGACGAATTTTGTCGCTACAGTAGAACGTTCTGTACGGTGTTTCTTGCTATATTTTCTACCATATTTTGTACTGCGGTACGTATAGTCTGTTCTAAAGTTTGTTTTTTAAACCAACATAACTACAGGTGTAATGTAAACTTCTATACTAAAAAACGCAAACACAAAAGACTTAAATATCAGATTAGTATCTGGGATTAAAAAAACGAACTTTAAAAGTGTCTGATGGAAGTATTTACAAACCCTGTTCAGCACAGCCACTCGAGACGCTTCCGTACCCTATCGAACATCAATCAACGTTATCGTAGAATATCGTCGCCTAAACGCTGTACACAAGTACAAAACCCGAAAATTTTGTCAGTTTATTTTAAATACTAGCTGCGCCCCGCGGTTTCACCCGCATAAATTCGATCCCGTGGGAATATGGGGATAAAAAGTATCCTATGTGTTAATCCTGGTTATAAACTATCTGTGTGCCAAATGTCATCAAAATCTGTTCAGGAGTTTTGGCGTGAAAGAGTAACAAACATCCATCCATCCATCCATACAAACTTTCCCATTTATAATATTATAGTAGGATACGACCGCTATTGTCCGAAAACTGTATGCTGTCGGAGGCAAGGCAAATCAGGTTATCGAAATATGTCATTTTCGATGCCATAGCCAGAACTTTGACCAGCATAGCTATTCATAATCAACCGACAATGGTTGTGAATAGCTATGCTGGTTAAATTCTTACGCAATCACTCATTAAAGAGAATTAGTAACACACAAACAAACACACACACGACACAAATTGAGGTTATAAAATTAACGTCAATTGTCAAATGAAAAACACCTTAAAGGTGATTTCAAATTAGAATTTCGGGTTTAAAATTAGTATTCAAATAATCAAAGTACTCGATTTGTAAGTGACACTACAAATTGGCATTCAAAAAATTGAAAAACGTAAACAAATGAACCAGATAACGCACCTGGCGTTATCTGGTTCATTTGTTTACGTTTTTCATCAGATACTTTTGGAACTCACCATAGATATATATTGTGTTGACATTGCAATGGTCATGCCAATATAGTCTTTGTAGAACTCAGGCTTCATGAAGACCGAATTCCCCGAAGGCTTTATTGGCTAAGGTATAGTACAGACACATTTTGCCAGTTATGTTATAGGTAGGTAAGTCCCATGTGATGTGGGGCGAGTGTATTGGCAGCTAACCCGGACTCTGAGTCTATAGGTACTCCGGTACGTTACTTCCTATTGAAACCTACAAAACGCAAATAGTCAATATTGGGAGTCAGAATTCTAAATCTTCGTCTTGGATCTGAATAAACTATTTTTTTTTCTTACAAAAACATCTAAGTTGCACATGCACATGCTATTTTGAATCGTTTTGAAACTTTCTTTGTTTTAATGATTATTTTCAACGGTCTTCCTCTTTTCCTTTTACCTGGAGGACCTTCCCAAAATGTCACGCAATATGGGGTTCCTGCAGATATTCCCATTTTTTTTTTTTTTTTTTATTCAGCCATTTCTGTCCCACTGCAGGGCAAAGGCCTCCCTTCCCTCCTTCCACTTATCCCTATCCAGTGCTGTTAAACGCCAATTCTGGTGGAAAGAGTCGAGCTCATCCCGCCATCTCATTCTGGGCCTGCCGCGTTGTCGTTTGCTGATATTCCCATATCAAACTAAAATTAGGTTATATTATAATAGTTAACAAGCAAAGCAGTAACGGCAACAAACTAGTTAAGCGTAATATAAATTAGCAATAGGGAAAACAATTTAAAGAAAAACTAGATGTGAAGTAAATTAATTGTTAGTTAAGTAACTCAAAACCAATGTAATTAGTAGGAAATAAAAGGCTTTTTATTTTTATTTTATTTCATGATTATTTTCATAGCTGATATTTATTATATTCTACACTCATTGCGCCCCGTGGTTTCACCCGCATAAGTCTCTATCCCGTGGGAATATCACAATAAAAAGTATCATATGTCCAAATCCAGGTAATGGTCTCCACATGTGCCAAATTTCATCTAAATCCGTTCAGCCGTTTTAGCGTGAAAGCGTAACAAACAAACATACTCGTTAGTTAATTTCTTAGATAAATACGAGTAACATACTGAGAGGTTTGGCGCTGTTGCCGAGATACAGGTGTCACCTAGTTCGGCTGCAGATGCTACTATTTTGTATTGTATCTATAATAGCTTCCTATGTAGTTTTTAAGTTGTTTTTGTACAATCCTTTTTTGGTAAATAAACATTATTATTATTATTATACAAAAAACCGGTCAAGTGCGAGTTGGACTCGCGCACCGAGGGTTCCGTACAAAGTAGGTAGGTATGTAACTACTTTACGGTTTTCGCAATTTTTCCTTTATCTGTACTATAAGACGTTGCTTCGTACCAAATTTCAAGATTCTGAGTTCACGGGAAGTACCCTGTAGGCTTTGATTCCCTTGCGAGTGTGGAAATTTGGGGTATAATCGGCTATATCGTTTGATTGCGTTGGCTTAGAAGTTTGATTTTTCTAGTTCACAGATCCAAGGGTCAGTAGACCTGAGTATTTGATATAAATTCCAGCTGGAATTTATTTATTTTTCTCAGGAACGCGTGGAGGTATCTAGATAGCTCCACGCGTTCCTGAGAAAAAGGGTCTTGACAGACAGACGGACGGACAACAAAGTGATCCTATAAGGGTAACGGTTTTTCTTTTCGAGGTACGGAACCCTAAAAATCAATTCCTTTTGTATTTACTACACACAAGCACATCACAGGTGCGTTTGGCTCAGTCTGTGTGTCTTTCCCATTGCACTGTAGCATATTATCGTGAGTTGACAGCGTTCTTCACGGACGTAGTAAATGCATGTAGTACTAAAGTTTTTGGTGAGAAAAGACATCGAGAGGTTCCTGGCTGACAATCGGATAAATCGTCAGAGCAGCGAGGTGTATGATCACATAAAGTCCGCTACGTGACTCGGAAAGAACGTCATACCGAGCTGGATAGTAGAAGCCTTCTAACAGGAGTTGTTTATATAGAAAAACGTTGGATAATCGTTTCGTAGAAGTATCATTCACACCTGCGATACAGGACATGTCCGGAGTCAGGAGTTTCACATAACGAGCATGTACTTAGCCTAATTAATATAATATAATCATTTTGAAGGATATTGCTGAACCAATGCTTCATATGTTCGAAACAATTGACTGCTTAGTAACGTAAACAACGCAATGAATGTTGTTGAACTGTCAAAATTAAAGTCATTGCCACTGTTCACGTGACACGCTCTGTTACGCGATTACCCCTCTGGTCCAACCAAGGAATCGTACGAGTCTTTATACAAACATAAAGTTGTAAAAGGATGGAGTCATTGTCAGTGTTTATATAAATTATAGGTACCCCCATAATGCCTTACCTCACATCACTACCTACACTCAATGCAAAACTTCAAACATCAAACAACGCAAAATATCCCTTCCATCATTATGGATAGAGCATATTTTCATTCATATTCCCACTTTACTGTGAGAATTCACAGTTTCAAGGTAGAGAAAATATTTCCATTGCGTTTCGGTCCAACGTCGTGAGCCGAAACCCCTCCTAGGAATGTAACAGTTAAGAAATACTTTTCTCAACAAGAAATGTGGAAAGCAAAGATTCATTTAATTGGCGCAGAGGGAATGTATTCAGAAATGAAGTTTGTTTTGTTAAGATTGTGCATTTCAAGTATTTGCTTTGTGGGGTTTTGTATTTTCTTTCAAGACGGAATATTGTTATTGAAATTAAGGTTATGTGGGTTTCTTTGTATCTTGTTACTATTCAAAGCTCCCCCGAACTAACCCAAACAAACTGCCCCATTAGTTTCGTGGTCGCAAGCGCGACTGCTGAGGGGGTCCTGGGTTCGATTCCCGGGTCGCACAAAGTGTTTTTGGGTTTTTTAATTGGATATTTCTTAGTAACAGCCCAGAGTTTAGAAGTTGGTGGTGAGATACCCTCGTGCCTCCGAAAGCGAGTTATGCCGTTGGTCCTGCGCCTGATCTCTCTCCGGTCGTGTCGGATATAAGAGTGACGGAAGAGACACCTGTGTCTGCGCACTCACTTTTGCAATAAATTTTCTTCCGTGCCGAAGGCTGTTCTCCGCTGAGATTGGTCGCCATGGTCGAAGTTCAGTCTGCAGGACTTTTATTCAAAGCTTCAAAATTGTGGTTTTAGCGTCCGCGGTTAACGATAGTGATAGATCAGTGATACCCCAGTGGTAACGACGCGGCTTAAGAGCTGTAGCTTTAAGGGTCGAACCCAAGCAGGCACTTTACTTTGTGTAAATAATTTCATCACCATTGCTCTCAAAACGGTGAAGGAAAACATCGTGAGGAAACCGGCATGTCCTAGAACCAAAAATTCGAAGACATGTGACATCTACCAACCCGGAATGGGCCCGCGTAGTGGATTATGGTCCACTTCACTCTCACTGGGAGGAGGCCTGTGTCCCAGCAGTGGGAACATTACATACAGGCTGATTATGATTACTATACTTGTAGTTGTGTTAGAGTATAGCTGTGTCTTCGACATCATGTAGGCCTACTTGCACCAGGCCACAAAACGCTAAACATATTTAACGCTGAACGAATTTAAAACATCGTTTTGTTTTAGATTTTCGTTTTAAGATGACAGAGAGGGTAATGTTTTAAATACCCCTAGCGTTCAATTTAGGTATTTAGTGATTGTTAGTGCAAACGGGCCTTAAAATTGCCGTACACACGATGCGACAAACTGAAAGCTTATGCGACGTTACTTCGGCCTACGCAAAACTTATTAGGCCGAAATTACGTCGCGTAATCTTCAAAGAAATAATAAGGACGCAGAATATAATTCGCGTAATTTTCGGCAGGTGTATCGCTACTTACATTCCTAACCTGACCATGACCTAACTAGCCAGACCATGACCTAACTAGCCAGCAGGCGACATCAAAAGTGCTTTCAAAGATAAATTAACTAGAATTCATTGGCAGGCAATACAATCCCTCCTCATTCCTTCCATTTCCACTTTCCACAGACAAACTTCTGCCTACTTCTACATTCTTTTCGTACCTTTTTCCTCAATTTGTTGCAAGAAAACTTATCAGAGGCAAAATTACCTTAATTAAAGCAAGTCTTTTGGCATGTTTACCCAATAAAATGGTAATATGAACGAGGTCGGTGCGTGGGGACAATTGGCATTATTTTATCTTATCTTTTAGATTGCGATGGAGGTTTCTTTATGGAAGTCCTGAAGAAATGAGATGAGATTTATTTTAGCGCCTCTGTCGGTGGTTTGGGGAACTATTGAGTGAAATGTTTTAAACGATTCTGTAAAAATCTTACCGTGAAAAGTTGGTTGAAGTGAGCTTAGAGTGAGCTGTCAATAGTGTCAATCCCTAGCATTAGTTGGAATGACAGCTCACTCCACGCTCACTTCACCTAAGTTTTCACGGTGAGATGGTTACAGAATCGCACTGCAGATCTGTTTGCAATTTTGAATGGCTTTTATTCTCAACTACCATTTGCCCGCGACTACGTCCGCGTGGTTCTTGATCCCTGTCGCACCGCACCACCTGATTCAGATTCAGGTTCATTTATTTGCAAAAATCATGTGTAGATAATATACATTTTATGATGTTTATTATAGGTGTTACAGGATGTTCTTTGGCACAACATGTTTGACCATGGCTGGTCAAATTAGGTCGGAAAACCATAAGATTAAAAAAAAATACAATGTTAAATAATCTAAAAATAAATAACAATTACATTAATATTAGATTAAAAAGAAAAAATTATAATAAAAAACAATTGATAAATATTCGTGCTATTCAAAACAAATACAATAGATTCTGTCGGTATATCAGAGCGATTTGTCATTTAAAAATTCATTGACATTATAGTAGGCTATTCCTGTCAGTATTTTTTTAAATGTTTTCTTAAACTGGTCTGAATTTAGTTTTTTTACACAGACAGGGTTATTGTTATAAACTATCGGGGTTCTGCATACAACGCTTTTATACAGTAGTGCTGTCTTAGCTGGCTGAACACGAAGTTTACTATTATCCCGGCGATTTCGTATTACAAGGTCCGATATTCGAGGAAACAACCTGCCCGCACTATTACCTACTTCGTTTTTGCTTAGTGCTTCTAAGGGTCATAGCGTGATGTTAAATAGCTTATAGCCTTTCTCAAGAATTGGGCTTTCAAATATAAAAAGATTTTTTCAAATCCAACTAGTAGTTCCAGACATTAGCGCGTTCAAACAAACAAACTCTTCAGCTTTATTATTAGCATAGATAGATTATTTTTAGTCTATACTACCAGTACCAGTATTTCACATGGAGCGAATGCCTATTTGACGATACCCGTTGTTAAGACTGGTTGTCAGACTTTTGGGCTTGCCAGGGTAGCGGGATCGTCCGAAAGGCTTACCGCTGCCCTGGAACAGAAAGGGCTAAGGAAGGAATACGGGTGGGTTTTAGTCAGTAAGAGTCTGATACTCCCTTCCGCTCCACCCAGAGCGGGAGGGGTCATTTGATGATTTCCCATCCGAAAAAAAAAGACTTTTGGGCTCCTAACCCCATAACATAACAATTGCCAAAGATCTACGAATGACAGCCGGGACCATCGGCTTACTGTGCTTTCCGAGGCACGGAGAGCGTCGGTCAAGGTCAACGTCTTTTACGTTGACCTTCGACGACCGGTGCGCGAGCCCCCCATCTATTATGGGCTCTATATCTGAGCTCGATCTATTCATCCTCATGTATTATGAGCTGTATAATGTACCTAGTTGTTATTTATATTTCCGTACACTTTGGTTGCAACATTACAGGCTTTACTAACTTGACGCGTTTAGAATTTTCGTGAAGATCCTTTGCATTTTTCATATGGTGTTGACGGCCAGCATGCATCATGCATCGCGGAAAAAGATTTTACAGCAGAAGGCCCCTATTTTTCTTGCACACATCCTATTTTTGTTGGCAACATTTGCGAACATCATGTAAAAATAATCACGAAACGAAAAAGAAACGCATTAATCTCCTTCCAAATCACAAAAAATATCATCAAGAACGGTTAATTATCATCTGCCTCTGCATCTGCTGGGATCGACTTCTAGTCGTACAGGATGCAGCTGACTATCAGTATTATTCATGGAGCAGCTGTCTATTGGACCTCCACAACGTATTGGGTAACCCCCCCCCCCCCTTCACCCCCCTTGGTAAGACTGGTTGTTAGACTTTCGGACTTCTGAATACCTGTAACGACTGTCAAAGATCTACAAATGACAGCCGGGACCAACGGCTTAGCGTGCTTTCCTAGGCGCAAAGGGGTATCGGTATATAATGGATGAATGAATGAATGAATGGTGAATGATTGAATGATTTTATTTTTTGTAAGGAGGTCACAGTCTCTTTTAAAGTCCAGACATAATCTTGGTCAGATCATATGAAGACCATGTAGATCGATGTCTGAGATGGTTTTTTGAGGAAAGAACCACACAGATTGAGAGAACCTGTCCAGCCAGTGCACGCATTTGTCAGAAATCGTACAGCTCAACTCAAAACTTAAGGAGCTCGACGATTCGACCAACAATACCAAAGGAAGGACATTTGGGTAGGCCACATTAATTACTCAAACTGCCAGACCATGACAAAAACTAACAGAACAGAGAGTAAAATTAAAAATAATATAAATGAAATGACCCACATAGTCTTTACATTCACAATAATTAAAATAATAGAATACTTTACAAAGTAAGCAAATGTCATAGTATATCATAATATGTAGTATGTCATAAATTGATAGTCACCCATCCACGGACAGACCTCGGCAAGCGTCGCTCGACCCTTGCGCCTTGTATTATTTAGCCACATACGGAGTGTAACACTGCCGGACATATCTTAAATTATGGTAAAATTCCCATAATTTAAACTTGCCCTAAATAAAGACAAATACGCGTTGAGCTAATCCAGAAGGGTCACCTCTATTATAAATAGGGGGCCCCCTAATAAATTCGTAAGCGAAACTATAATGCTTTTAATGGGTTTTGTGGACCTAAATGGACGGTGGTGACCCAATAATTGGATAAAACTGGTATATATTTTAAAGTGATATGTACAATAATAATTATGCAATCCTTTATAGGGAATTAAAAGGATGATTTTTTAATCAAAACCACTGCTTCTTTGGTCTGGTGGTTGCAAGCTCGACTGCTGAGTATTGGGTCCTGGCTTCTAATCCCAGGTTGGGAAAAGGCTATCGGGTTTTTTCTATTTGGAAATTGTCAATAGCATTAGCAGCCTTCTTTGCTCAATTTGGTGACAAGCGTGACTTCTAACTGTGGGTTTCCGAGCTCAATCTGGTCGGGCATAATGTTATTGAGTTTTTCCAGTATTACATTCTCAGTAGAAATATGGATTGCCCCGGTTTATAGCAATATGCTGGCTATAGCAATATGCTAGGTGTAGGCATTACACCTACACTTTCGGTGTGACCACCGGGATAATTGCCTAACACACGTTATTTTACCTCTAACGCCAGCATCCAAATAGCAACCTTATAGTGACGAGAATAAAGATCACAATGATTTTGACAAACTTGTCCGTGGCAGGAACCCACACAATAGCAACCTTATTAGAATGAGAATAAAGATCACTGTGATTTGGACAGTGATACAAAGAGTTTTGGCCTGGGTTGCTGTACCGGATACCGTGAAGATTAGGTACTATAGACCTACGTTTACTTATTATTCACAAAATCCACAGCTCTTTGAAATTTTATCTTAAAATATGTAAACAAGTCTTAGGCCGCGTGCCAAGGCAAAAAAAAAATCGCCGGGTCTATACAAGAATTCGTGTCGTTTCTACACACGACTAGCGTACACTGCGTCGACGCTGCAAAAGACAAAAATCTTGTCTGCGCCAGACAAGATTTTTGTCTTGTGGAGCGCCGACGTGCCGTGGATACGCGGCCTTACAGCCAGCTATACAATACATGCAGTAGAAACAAAAATACAGAATGAAGTGAACTGCTTGGTAGCAGTTTACTTCATTCTGTATGTTTGTTTCAATGCTTAGATGGTGGTCCATCTAAGCATTGTTACGAGTAAGTGTACAGTGTGGGTGAGTGTGTATCAGGAGTGGCGAATGGAATTGGTAGACCGTTTCTGCTTATCACTTCGGATATTACTGAATCGGTAGTTAACCTAAAACTTAAATGTACATGTCCTAAGTAACTTCCCAAGGCAGCTGGTCTGATCTTTAATAAATCATACCCTACTGGCACAAAGTTTTACAAATTGGGCTAGACTAGACAACTCAACCAAGTTTCACTAATTAGAACATAGGTCGGTCGATCTAGATTTAACTACTTTGAACCAGTTATAACTACGTGGAAACTCAACAGTCCTGTGGTTACCGTGTTAACTGTGTCCTGCGTTGCAAAAAGCGTGACAAATCTTGACAGACATAATTTTGTCTTGTTCTGAAGACAAGGACAAATCAAGTATGCAGGATTGGTTGAGCACATCAAACTTGCATAATCAGTCTATATTGTTCCCACTGCTGGGACACAGGCCTCCTCTTTTCGAGAGGGAGTGGGTTATCACGCGGGCCCAGTGCGGGTTGGTAGAGGTCACGTGTCTTCGAATTTTTTGGTTGAAAGACATGCCGGTATCCTCACGCCCTACTACTGCTGTTCCGGTCCACTACCGCTCTCCCAGCACGGAGTTAGTTAGTTAACTAATTAACGTACATACCTTCCCAATATAACTTCTCAAGATTTCTGTATTTTTATCGCACAAAAAATCATTCGAAACAAACTTTAAATTAAAACTTTCAAAGTTTCTCAAGATTGATTCCCTATAATTCTGATTCCATTGTATTTCGGATTATAAACTAGTGATTTTTAATAAGTAAAAGGAAGATCCGTCTACCGCTCAATAAGAGGTAGAAAAGTTGAGGAAAGTTTAAGATAATGACATTAATTAATAGCTCAGTCTTTGATTGTAGAATTAAACTTGATCATTTGCCTAGTTAGTGTCTGGAGTGGTATTCGAATAGAGACTACTGAAGCACGAAATGAATCTTTGTAGGTTATGTGAAAACTGTTTTGTTGTGACAGACAGTAACGCTTCGATTAAGAGCCCACGAGCAACTTAGTTGCCCAGCAACTGTTTTGTCTCTGTCGCTGTCTCCTCGCCGGGATTTCATCACGGGAGCAACAGCGGCAACTGGCTAGCCGGTAAATTTTTGGTCGCCGTCCGCGCTCTTGCATTGCAACCAATAGACGGGCGACAATTGCGTCCAAACCCGCGGAAAAAATGTCTCCCAACTGTCGCATCGCTACATATGTAGCGATGCGACAGTTGGGAGACATTTTTTCCGTACGCGCACTTTCATACAAACTCGTAGACTTGACGTGAGAGACTAATTAGTTGCGGAGACAAAAGTTGCTCAACTGTTCCGAGAAACAAAAACGAATCGTTATGCTTACCAATGGGAGCATTTTTTTTCGTAAGCTAATTTTACCTGTGATAGCTACTTATATATGGGCGAGTAGAGTACTATGCAAAGCTATGAGGTCTTTGCTTCATTATTGGTCAACAACAACAACAACACACAACACATGTTGGTTGACAAGGTCTTAATTTGAACCAAAAACGATCCGTAAACTATAGGAATCGGCCATTACACTGTATCTTAATACATAGCATCTAAATTGATAGGTACAAAATGAATCACCACATTGCTTTTCTGCATTTCAAGTAATAGCTAAGCTAAGTTTTAAAATTATATTCGTTTATAAGTCGTCTGAATCATCTAATGAATCATTTATTTTTTAAGGACATTTACGTAAACCAAACATGTAACCCCCCGGAATATAACCTTGGCAGGGACGTCGGAAGGACTACAAGCAACATTTCCTCACTAGATTCCTATGCTAATTCTTAAAAGAAACGAGCCTTCCTGATTGTGACGGAGGTGTGGATTACGTGGGGCGAGATTTCATTAAAAATGGGACATATGTATACGAGGAATATGTGTTGTTGTCGCGTTCCCTGTTCTGTGTTCCCTACTCTTTTATGGTTTATGTACTGTATAGTCACGAGCATAAATATGTACGAGTATAGGTACACTTGGCTTTATGCAAAAGGGATTTACTCCTTTATTTTTTAATGAAATTTTATGTTGCCACGAAAATAGTATTTTCGAACCCATAGGTTTTTGCAATGTGTCGTATTTCATTGTTGTTTTCGTTATTTCACGCAAAAATCGCTATTGAGAGTTTTTTTTAATGGTTGAGTTCTTCAAAAACGGTCGAAACAAAACTTGAAAATGTCAAATCGATTGCACCTTTTATACTCAAATGTATCATCAAAACGGTTAGTATAATCTTATAATGGATGCCAAAGTATATCCAATAATATGGCAATTTGTGAACAGCAACCATTTGAATTTGAATGCGGTTTTCTTAGACTTAAAAGTTTAAATCCTTGTTTCAAAGGTTGGGGAGAAATATATTTTCGGGACTAAAGTGCTCATAATTTTCATCGAAGGAGGATTGTTTCCTCCGTGTAGAACCTGATTTTAAATTAAATAAATGAATTACCGTTTCCAAAACGCAGAGGATCTGTTTAAATCCTAGTATAAACAATCATCGTCTGCCTAGCCTTTTCCCAACTATGTTGGGGTCGGCTTCCAGTCTTACCGGATGCAGCTGAATACCAGCATTTTACATGGAGCGACTGCCTATCTAACCTCCACAACCCAGTTACTGGGTAATACGATACCCATTGGTAAGACTGGTTGTCTTGACTTTCGGGCTTCTGACGACCCGTAACGAGTGTCAAAGATCCACGAATGACAGCCGGGACCAACGACTGAACGTGCTTTCCGAGGCACGGAGGGTCTTGATATGTAAAGATGGTCACCCATCCATGGACCAACCGCGGCAAGCGTAGCTTAACCTGATCGATCGACCCATGTGGCTGTTATCAGTTAGCCACGAGGCCCTCTATCCTAGTATAAGCAGTGTTAAACCAAAAGGAGTATCTGAGTATGTGTGGATCGTAGCCAGTGGCGTTATGTAGTAAGTACGAGTATCTACCGTACCTCCTTCCACCAAGGGCGAATATATAAAGAAACAATCAAACCGTTGCCTAAGACTAGTACCCTAATCCATTGCTTCATATGTTCGAAACATGTGTCTGCTCAACAACGTAAATAACGCAATGAATATTGTTGAACTGAAAACCATGGAAATTGCGTAAAACACTACGGCTAGTTTACGCAATTTACCCGCTTTATCCAATATCCATGTCTCTAAGGAAACAATATTAATTAAATACCTACATAATTAATTCAGGTAACGTCTCTGGGTAGAAAGCTCGCCAGCACTTAGTGCTAAAAAAATACAGTCAGAGTGCGGCCTTAAGTTAAGCGAAGCAAATTTTGCTCCCGGGAAAATATAATTGCGTTACAGGTATTAAGGGAATTAAGTGGAATGATACTTCATATTGGAGAGGCAATACTGGAGTATAGCTAAGCTAGGCTTAGAAGGAATTTCTACTGAGAATGAATTTGATGAAAATGTAGTATCCATCAGATGTAGAAGATCACTCAACGTGAAATGATTGAGTAAAAGGTTCTAATGAAAAATGAGCTCTAGACATTATTTTTCTCGGAATTTTATTATCTGCCTAGCCTTGTCCCAACTATGTTGGAGTCGGTTTCCAGTTCTTGTCTGTTGCAGGTGAATATTTTACATGGAGGGGTCTGCCTATCTGACCTCCACAACCCAGTTACTGTAGTATGTAGTAGTAGTTATATAGCTACATGTTAACTGTAAATACATACCCACATAGGTATATAGAGCGACGTTTTTCATACACATATTTTTCTTAAATGCAAATTTTTGCTTCCTATGGTATTGTGTTATGATTTGAAACTGAAAAAAATCAAATTGGTACTTGAGTGGCTTCTAAACACGTAGGGTCGGGCATCG
Source organism: Apamea crenata (assembly GCA_949629185.1). Lineage (NCBI taxonomy): Eukaryota > Metazoa > Arthropoda > Insecta > Lepidoptera > Noctuidae > Apamea > Apamea crenata. Next base: position 14,645,890 of record OX451371.1, read on the forward strand.
GGATTCACTGTACGACAAAGAAAAAAAATAACTAGAAGAACTTCTATTGTTAAATTAATAGTGTATGCCCAAAGCGTAGATTTTTGAGTTTCTTTAAAATATCTGTAAGACCTAGGGGCAATTCTCGTAATTTTAAGAACGTTCACAGTCTGATCTCAGTCTCAATCTGTCAAAAGTTCCTCTAATTTCCCTACATTTTGACAAGTTTTTGACATTTGTTGGTCGCCGAGATGAGACTGCGACTAGATTTTGAACGTTTTAAATTACGAGAATTGGCCTTCTGATCTTAGTCTCAATCTGTCAAAAATACCACTAATTTCCCTACATTTTGACAAGTTTTTGACATTGGTTTGTCGCTGAGATGAGACTGCGACTAGATTTTGAACGTTTTAAATTACGAGAATTGGCCTTCTGATCTTAGTCTCAATCTGTCAAAAATACCTCTAATTTCCCTACATTTTGACAAGTTTTTGACATTGGTTTGTCGCTGAGATGAGACTGCGACTAGATTTTGAACGTTTTAAATTACGAGAATTGGCCTTCTGTTATATCACCAAAAATCGCACTAATAACTACTTTGACTTTGAACTTCGTGGTCAAAATTAAGAGCATAACATAACATCGCGCTTGTATATCCCGAAAGGTTAGGCAGAGGTGTACCTATTAAGTACACCCACATTTAGCCAGTTATGTTAAGTCCCATGTCATAACGGGTGAGTCTATTGCCATCAACCGGCGACAAATCCGGTCTCCTGACTGCTACTGAGAAATCCCTGATGGATAAATCCAATAACACTTTGCCCGACCTGGGAATCGAACCCGGGATGTCACGTTCAGCAATCGTGCGTGCGACCACTACACCAACGAGGCAGACAATAGCAAATTAAATAATAATGTGTATTTTATAAAAACACGCTTATGGGTGGTAGGGTTTACTAGTAGCCACTGAAAAGTTCCACTATCCAACTCCTGGTTCCATCATCAGATCAGCTCCAAGATACCAAATTATAGTTTTGTCAACCAAACAACACATACATACAAAGTTTCATTTCGATACGATAATTATAAGTAGGTTAAAATTGACTTCTAAGATTTTATTACATTGTTTATTAGTTAGTTTCAAGTGAAGTTAATAAAACCGTGTTAAAAAACACACATAGACAGGCTAGATAAACTCAAACTACCGACCGGTATTGAAAGATTCACGCAATAACGTGCGTCGAAATTGTTGCAAGCAATAAAAATCATATCAAGCCAATCGTCATGATTCATTGAAGCATAAAATTGCATTAAACTCAAAGTTGAACGCCACACATTATACAAAGTCAGTTGGAAAATAGTAGCAAAGTTATGGTTTCTTTTATTATTTTTGGGTTCTACCTGTTTGGTCTGAGTTATGCCGCCGAGCCTGTTATTAGTTGTAGGGTAAGTTATTGTCACCAGAGGTCTTGGTACACACATCTGTGCTGCTGGGGTGTTTGTTGCGCCACCTCTTTTTCCCATCTAAAGGATTAGAATGTGGTGAAAGGCGGGCTTTTAGCAGGACTGTCTTATGTAATTTTGACGTTCGAAAAGTTTCTCAGCTAATTTGAATAAATGACTTTTGATTTTGGTCCATGTTTAGTAATAAACTCAGATTGCAATGAATGCAGTTCGGACTTGGACTTCTTACTAAACCACTAGAATAAACGTTACAAATAAGCATGAGAGCAGATAGCAGAAATCCAGCCAAGCATGCAGGCAAGCATGCAGTTTAACGTAACCACGCAGAGTTGGTTTTGAGGCACAAGGGCTGAAGCGGAGCGATGTAGCACATATATCGACCACGACCAATTACATTGGTAGAAATCCATATTGCTTTTCACGTTTCCTTTCGAAGTCTGAAGTGAGAATGATGAGTACCTACTGGTCTTGCCAGCCACTGGGTTTTTTGATTACATTTCGTTTGTTGTATTCAACACACATATCATTTAGCAGTATCGTAGTAACCATCTCCGTCAAGACGGAGGGCTCTGCTTCGAGATCCCTCCCTGGCAGCACCAGCCTGTCGTGTTGGAGGAGCACCTTGTCGACATGAGGGCCAGGTGGAATGCCACCGACTCGCGAAGACAGCTGAGGTCACAACTGGCTTTGGCTAACAGGTATTTGAATTCTACAATTCCTGATTCTAAAAGCGATCAAGTCTTGCAGTAAAATTCATCAACTGCCCCATAGAAACCTTCAATACCTACTCAACCTAAACGTATGGGACGGCTGAATTTTTATTCACGATTACGATGTTGGTCCCATGGAGAAAATTGTTCAGTCTGATGGTCTGTACCACACCCTACAATTTGGCTGGTCTTTGAAAATTAACCCTGTATTTTATCATTGGTAATTCTCATATGATATCGATCATTTAACCTCCTAAAAACTCATTTAAAATTGTACAAATGATTATAACGTTAGCCGTAGTAACACGAAATTATCTTTGCAGTGAAATATCCAGATACATGGACACAGTTTTAGCACCATTTCTGGACACGTATCACAGAAATATCCAAAATTCGTACCAACAGCTGACTGGTAAGATCCTGAGGAGAATCAAAGATGAGATCAACGCGGCTATCCAGAAGAAACAGCAGATTTACACCGAGTTGACGCAGTTGGCTGATGAATTGAAAGTACCAGGTATACTTCTTTCGTCTTTTTCTTCTGTAACAGCATTAGATACTTGCTGGTGTGACTGTCATTGATGCTAGTGTTTCTACTGCTGGTTGCTGGGACACAGGCCTCCTCTCTCCTCTGTGAGAGGGAGTGGGCCGTAATCCACCATGCGGGCCTAGTGCGGGTTGGTAAATGTCAAATGTCTTCGACTTTTTGGTTCTAGGACATGCCGATTTCCTTACGATGTTTTCCTTCACCCTTTTGAGAGCACTGGGTTTCGATAAGTCGGGGCAGGCGCGGTCGCAGCCCAAGATTTTGGGGGGGGTGGGGGGGTCACCAAGTAGTAAGTTAGTAAGGCAAGTAAATCATGCAGACTCTCAACAGCTTGAATGATTTGGCCCCCCAAATCATGGCCCGGGTCCGGGGGGGGTGGCCCGGGGTGGGGGGGGACCGACCCCCCCTCGGACCGCGCCTGAGTCAGGGCCCTTACCACTGGGCCACCACCACTGCTCGGAAAGTCTGCATTGCCACAAAATAAGCTTGATAGTTCATAGTTTAATACATCAACATCGAACTAAGAACAAACAATATTCCTACAAGGCCCTCGCCGTGAAACTTCACGTATCACGCTAAGTTGAGTTAATATGTTTCGAAACAAGCATACGGTCGTCACACACACGCTTTGACGTTTACAAGGCCGTCCTTTTGGCCTTGCAAACGTCAAAGCTTCTGTTACTGGCTTACCGTATACCGTATATCAACTAAACAATTGCTAAGCTGCTCTACTTACACCTTACACGCATATATAGTTTAGTATAAACTCTACAATAGAGGGTGTAAAAAGCCTCACACACATCACATAGCCGTCAACTACAAATTCTGTACAACAAACTAAGAGCAGATTTTTCTATCGACCGATTTTTTTTATTCGTCGAATAAAATTGACGCCTGACAGTTTTTGTATAGAAGAACTGTCAAAATTTCAAAATTATTCCTCGGTTAAAATTTTCTAGCGTTGGAGAAAACTGCCCTAAGTAACATGGCATAAAAATAATTGCTGGGAAACGACTTTTATTTTTCGTGTGAAAATTTGGTGTTTGCGGTAGTGCACCATTTAAAACACGCTAAACATTGTGCTTATGCATGCATGCAACGGTATAGTGTTCGTAGAGGTTTTTAAAGTTGTGTCAGAACATCAAAAACTTGTTTTCGTAAAAAAAACTTCAGTAAAAGTTACAATTTTTACCTTGAGAATCTCCGTAACCAGTAGGTTCCCAGATGCGGTCCAGTACAAAAAAAAATTACAATGACGGGGAGTAGATGTGACTCTCGACTTCGTTAAGCGTCTTTTTACACACTGTTATACCTCCGAGTCTGTCTGCCTACAGACAATAACTTCAAAGTCTACGATCGCAATTTCGACATGCAACCACTCGAATCCCAATGACGCCGAATTTATTTCAGTGTTATGAGAATCGCAAAGTACTACAGCGCCGCGTCTGACGTTCAATTTATGATGGACTCCGATGCAAATTTAATTGCTCACGCCTGCACGATACGTTCACGGGCTATTTTTGGAATTAACACTCAAATTATTCTTTATACGATATTCATAGAACGTTTTACTGTTTGTCGTTAAATGGCTATTGATATTTATGGTTGAATATGATGCTCGTGCTTTCATCCCGCTATGCGGAATCATGGTCATAAACAGCTTATAATATAGGCTGGTTATGACTATCTATGACTATGTATGGGAACGATATTAGGGCATATAACGTTCCCACTGCTGGGAAACATATACAAACAACATATACATAGAAATGAGGCTTCCTTTGAATTCCTTCCTTAGAAATAATGCGACTAAATGACAGTCATATGAATTATTATAGTGAGCTAAACTAAGAGAGAGAAGAAGAGGAAGAGATAGGAAGAAGAGGAGGAGGGGGGGGGGGGAGGTGAAGGTCGCGGGAATAAAATAAGAAGAATAAAGTTTTGCTGATGCTTAGGGGATGCCTATGGCCAGCATTGAACGACTTTATGCTAATGATGTTCCATTCAGTCAAGTTACTGTTTACGCAATATCGCAACAACCACCTAATATTCATATTCATATTCGTTTATTTGCATTCTACAAGGTATAAAGATGTTCACAAAAGGCTTATAGCTAAGAGCCGTTGTAGACCCTGTCAGGGCACAGCCAAATTTTAGTTATACATATTTATTAATAATCTAAATCGTAGAAACAAAAATCAAAATAAAATTCTACATGAAAACTAAAAAATTACGCTCCGTCAAGACGGAGGGCTCTGCCTCAGTTGAGTCTTCATTGCGTTGAGTATTATCAACAGTGTTAAAATACAGAATCAACTGTTATCAAAACTAAGGATATATCTTGATATACCCTTACTTTTGAACTAATTAAAAGTCTTTACTTTTGCGAGATGAATAACTATGACTATAAATCTCGGTCGCTGAACAAATATCACTCGGAGTTAAGGGGTATTTTGTGAGCTACTTTAGCGCACTCGCAATGCCAAGAACCCTCCGTGCATCGCAAAGCACGTTAAACCGTTGGTCCCGGCTGGATTCGTGGATCTTTGTCAGTCGTTACGGGTCGTCAGAAGCCCGAAAGTCTGACAACCATTCTTTCTAAAGGGTAGGTATCGTATTATCCAGTAACTGGGTTGTAGAGGTCTGATAGGCAGTCGCGCTGCATAGGCAGGCAGCTGCATCTGGTGAGACTGGAAGCCGACCCTACATATTTGGGAAAAGGCTAGGGAGATGATGATGACTTCGCACTCGCGTAAGTATGTTCCTTTATTTTCTTTTACTAGATATGTGTGACGAAGAAAGAAGAGCAGCCCGGACCCTAGCTAGCAGACATGTCTCCACCATCTACGCCTGTACCGAAGAAGCTCGCGGCTCCATCGCTAAGATGGGGAAGTATGCTGAAGAGATGATAGGCATCACCAGGAACCATATGCAGGCGACCCTCGTGGAAGCGACCAGAGCTTTTGAAGTTACTGGTTCTGGGGCTCAGAGGAGTGCTGTGTTGCCGAAGTAAGTACTTTTTGAACATTGGAGATTTGTTGTGAAATCTTGGTATTTTCGCGAAAACCTTCGTAGAATAGTTGATATGCTATTGAAACGGCCTATTTGCAGCAGTAGACTGTAGGCTGATGATGATGATACTTGAAAGATGGATTCCTCCTTATATCTTCAGCCTTTTGGGTAAATATTTGTCGGTGGTAATGTGTTCTGCATCCATGGTCTAAAAGAGCTTGAACCAATGGTCCAGCTGAAGTTATTTTGTCAATTTATTTGATATAGGTTAGAATAGAAAAGTTATTTTCAGACAGGAGTCCATAAGATTTGTAACATGTTTTTATATATGTAGGATCAGGAGTGCCGAGCGGTATATATCGTCAGGGCTTGGAGTTCCCATGTTATTGGGATAAACAGGACGGTATAAACGGTTACAAAAAATACACTATACAAAAGACACAATAATGGGTAAACATTAAAAACAGTTAATCGAACAAACCCTTCAGGGTCACAGTTCGTATAGCGGCCAAGCCACCCAACACAAAGTGTATCTACTCGCTATTTAGCAAGCCAACACAGCTATGTAAATATACAGCAGCGCTGTACCAGGTAAACCGACAGTTTTGTCGGGAGCAGGTGCTCTGTATTGAGTCGAATTCGAAGACCGACTGACTAGCAAAACAAGTGCACCCTCTTTTATAGGATGAATGACAACTCTGTCCGATGACGCACGTCACGCGTTTACTTGATACAAAACACTAAAATATGCTAAATCTAATAAGACTTACACTATAAAGTGATCAAATAATACAAGAATAATTGTCATAAATAAACAATGGTGATTTCACAAAGTAAATCATTTTAAAAACAAACTAACATGTCATCCGTTGTTTTGAATAAAACCAACGGGAACAATTTATCGAAATAAGTTGCTAAAAATCAATTAGGGCGTACACCGAGTACTGAACAAATTATGTTTCGATTTATTAGACAATAATTGATAGTAAAAATCACTTAAATTAATAATAAACACAAATCATACCAAATTCTGTTGACTACCCACAATTGATTTGACAACCAACTCCGACATATATAAATAATTACTTTTTGATGTATAATTTATTTGCATAGCCTATTTTAAAATAGTGTATTCGTGTGGTATAATTAGTTTTAAAAGATGTTTTTTTTTAATTTTTATTCTGCAGGGCTGACGTATCATCCTGTCTTGAAGAACTATCCAAAGCTGCAGTGGTCCTTGGGTACGAGCTGGACCTCAGCTTGACAAACGCCAGAAGACATAACGAACAGTCCTGTGAAAGACTGACTTCTTGCACGTCCAGGGGTCGAAGGCATACAGAAGAAGCTGTTGTTGCTTTGAGAGATCAGCTGTATCAATGTGTTAATGCTTGATGGGGGTGCAAGATGAAGGTATATAAATGTTGTGTAAAGGTTTGAAGCGTAAACTTTTTGATTGAGGATGGGTGACTGAAAATTACAGTAGTTTTATAAATAGATCTATTTAAATTAGGTGATTGTGTTTTAATATTTTTTTTTACACGAGAAATTATAGGTGACACTGTTTCATTGAGAAAAAAAACCGTGTGCTGTCGGGGGAACCCGTCAGTAACAAAGTTCCTTACCTGATACTCCCATGTGACGAGAAAGAGAAAGTGTGAATGTAATACGCGTTTTTATTACAGATCCATTTAATGTAAGTTTTTAGAAGCTCTAATGAAGTTGTCGCCATCTTGGTTTTTTATTTTGACCTCGCCATTGGCTTCTGCACCCTCAAAAACCATGAAAACGTCACGCATGATAAAAATATTAATATTTTCGCGGCAGCTATCTTGGATTTTCATTTTCACCTCACTATATGCTTCAGTACCCTCGAAAACCATGAAAACGTCACCCCTGATAAAAAGGTCTAGACTAATCTTGAAACGAATACCGCTGTTTTAATTGAAGGAATAATTAAAAAAGGTTTCAGGAGGTACTTCCAATAGAAATACCTACTTCAAATATATTTATTTAGGACAAAACTAATAAGTTAGCTAAACGGGTATAAATTAAACATTTTATTTAAGTACTGTATGTACTTTGGGTCGGAACCTGGGACATTCTATCAACAGTAAAGTTTTGCGGTCCGCTGAGGAAATACATTGTTTTATTAGCTACGAATAGTAGAGGGTATTTTTGTGATTAATTAATTTGTTTTAGTCTATAGATTAGAAATATATGTTTCTTCGGTATTTCGCAAAAATTCGAAAGGGTTGCTACATGAATAGATTATAAAAGAGAGGCTTAATACTCACACTCCCCCTCCCGGTGAGAGTATTTTTTTTACCACAGCATAATCGACTTATAATATTCCCACTGCTGGGACACAGGTCTCCTCTTTTAGGGGGGCCGTAATCCACCACGCGGGCCCAGTCGGGTTTTTAGCATGCCAGTTTCCTCACGATGTTTTCCTTCACCGTTTTGAGAGCGGTGGTGATGATATAATTTAGACAAAGTAAAGCGCCTGTCTGGGTTCGAACCTACGACCTACAACTCGCAAGCCGCGGCCGTTACCACTGGACCACCACTGCTCCACAAAATGCTTTTTTTTACCATAAAGCTACTTATTGCGATTTATCTTATAAACGTGACTCGTTGGTTCGACTCCCTAGGGTTTTGTCAGTGTCCGCCCAACGGTTGTAATTTAGTTATTTTTATTTTATTTAAAGTGGGTTTTAATCTAGACAGATTACGCCACCCTCATCGTTACATAATTCTCGAACTTACATACACCACTAAAATCTTACACTACCTCAGCGATTACCCCCCATGTTTACGAGCTTGTACAGCATGACTTTTATGGGGATTGAATATTTTTATAAGGAGCCTGGCATAATGCCGCGCCATTTTGTTTCTTTTTCAACATTGCGGACACGCATGAAACCTATATAAATCGATAGCTGACATCAATGCAAACGGAAAATATAATAGGACCAAACCACAAATTACTAAATAGTTACTTCGTAAACCAAACTCCGTAAAGCGTCACGATTCCGAGATATTAACGTTCAAAGTGGTTCACGCGGCATCCATATTTTTTTAATTTCCTGATATCTTGATGCATAGATGTTTTAAATAATCACTCTGAAAGTTTAAAGTAATCATCCACCATTTTGAAAAAAAAAAAACAAAATGGCAGATAGTAATGCCACGAATCTTCAAACCACTTTAGTTGCATTTGAGTATTCAACCGTAAGATTATTCACGATAAAAGTCTTCATATTATCGTCATAATAACTACCTACAAACCCTAAAAAATATTAAGCACTTAGCTTAATATGCACACTCCGTTAATCCTTCCATCTGAACGTTCCCTTGGAAATGTTCCGAACCGCCTCAACTTCATTATAATTGTAAACGTTCGTAGCTTGTCTGCCGACCCTTGTCCCTTCTATGTCCTTCCTAATCATGTCCTTTCTGCAACCCTTTAATTTAGCCACAGTTCTACGACAAAGCTAAATCAAATTATTCAAATATTTAGACAACACGGCCATCCACTAATGAATTTAGATTAGTTCGTTCGAATCAAACGAGTAGAGGTATTTGAATGAGTTGGTGGGGTTAGAGTCGGTTTGAGCCGATGTAATGTACTGTGATTTGTGGTAAAAGTTCTGAGTGGAATTTCATTGGTTTCGGTCTGGTAACAATAGACAAGAAATAAGAGTGTATTTTAGTACTACGATAGGGCTGGTGGCTCAATAACAACAGCCGCAAGAGTTGATCGAAGGTCCGTGAATAGGTAAAAATCCATTACCTACATTACTGGGTACTACAATACCCCTTGGTAGGCCTTCTGACTAACCGTCGCGTCTGTCAAAGATATACAAATGACAACCGGCACGAACGGTTTAACGTGGTTTTCGAGACACGGGGGTATCACACCGCCAACTTCCAAACTCCGGGCTAGTGTTAATAAGAAATTTCCGATGGAAAAACCCATTAACACTTTGCCCGACCCGGGATCGGACCCAGGACCCCATGCACAGTAGTCGCACTTGCGACCACGAGACCAACGGGGCAGTCCAAGATACATAAATACATACATATGCTAAATAGGCAACGAAAATAAATGACGACAGCTACGAGATCAAGATCACAACAATAACTACGACGACGACGACTTCGACGGCACGGTTGGCGCAGTGGTTAAGCGATTGACTGCTGCGCTGCGTGTCGCGGGTTCGATTCCCGCACGGAACAAATATTTGTATGACCTACATGTATTTGTTCCGAGTCTGGGTGTTTTTCTATCTATAATATGTACGTATTTACAAAAAAAAAAAATTGTATATAAGTAGTTTATCAGCCATCTTGTTACCATAACACAAGCATTAGGTTGCTTAGCTTGGGACAAATGGTGCTGTGTGAAATGTCCAGGGATATTATTATGTCTAGGGATATTATTAACTATCTGCCTCTGCGACATATTCGCCAAAAATGTAAACGTAAATATGAGTATATATATTAACTATTGTCAATTACCTACTGTAAATACCGTATAACATAAAATATTTTGAACATAAATAAATAAAAATCAATTTATTTAGATCGGATAATATATAATCAAATGTTAAACTCATTGGTTCATAATTAGCATGATTATAACGAACTGATTACCTGTTTCGTGTAACGAATAGGCTAATCGCGTGAAACTTATTAGCTGTGAAACCTGTGATTTTCGTTGCTGTTATTAATCCCATAATCAGAATATTCTAGGTAAATGCTTTTCATTAATTTAACTAACTAACGAGTAACTAACTAACGAGTCGAAGTACTCGTCCACATCGCTGTCATCCGGAAACGTGCCCAGAAGACTGGCAGCATTGCCACGTTGAACGGCAATGCTAATTCTTTGGCCATAAAAAAATAAATTCATCATGATAAATGTAAACACTGATTCTTGTCTCGTAATGCTATCATTACGAGACAAGAGTCAGTGTTTACATTTATCATGATGAAAAAAAAGAAAGAAAAATATTTTATTTTGGACACCCGTAGAAAGTACAAGTAGTTAAAAAAGGGCATTTAAAACTAACAAAGTTACATTAAAAAACCAACAAAAAAAATACCTGTGCGAGGCCAAAAAGGCTCCTATCTCTTAAAAAAAAATACCGCAGAATGTTAGGGCCCGCTGTGATGCCACTATGGGATTAAACAATAAGAACACATACTTAAATAAAAACTAAACATACATATATTATTATTGTATGTGTGTAAAATAAAAATAAAAGGTAAGGTTGAGGGGCTTGTGGCTAAGTAATAACAGCCGCACGGGTCGATCGATCAGGTTAAGCTACGCTTGCCGCGGTTGGTCCGTGGATGGGTGACCATTTTCATATACCAAGTCCCCTCCGTGCCTCGGAAAGCACGTTAAGCCGTTGGTCCCGGCTGTCATTCGTGGATCTTTGGCAGTCGTTACGGGTCGTCAGTAGCCCGAAAGTCTGACAACCAGTCTTACCAAGGGGTATCGTATTACCCAGTAACTGGGTTGTGGAGGTCAGATAGGCAGTCGCTTCATGTAAAATACTGGTATTCAGCTGCATCCGGTTAGACTGGAAGCCGACCCCAACATAGTTGGGAAAAGGCTAGGCAGATGATGATGTATGTGTGTAAAATAACAAGAAATACTTCCCCAACAATACATTAAGCTAAGTACCAAAAACGCAACCATGGAGGACAACAAAAATTAATAATACACTCACAATTCAAAAACTTGGGACACCCCGCGTTAAGTGCGAACTGCTATGCATTATACATTAACCCCAGTGGCGTGGGGTGACCGCGACCATTGCCTACTCACATACATTTCTCACGTTTTATAACTTGCTTGATGTATAGAATGGGTTTACGAGTATGTACCTTCTTGGCGTAATGTTTTGATGATATAAGTTTTCATGTACATAATATCCTTCGATTAACAACAAGTACCTACAGACGCTAGCACATCAAGCTACTACAATCTGTCAAATTTCTTTAAAACATTTTCAACTTTATCGCTAAAGCATTAGGTTCAAGGTTGATTTGGGAAATTTGACAGTTTCGGATAGCTTGACCTGCTGGTGTTTATACTAGATTTCCGATGAGCTTATCAAAAATGTCCGAAAAAATAAAACCACAAATAATTTTGAGTCTTATTTTGCAACATTGTTTTTTCAACCTTTTGCTTAGAAATTATGTTTTCCATAAATATTTTTGTTCTTGTTTTAAAAATACGTTTACCTTTCAATCAAAGTAGTAAATATATTGCAAACGATAATTAACTTTATGTTTGAAAGTTAAGGTTTATAATCAAGTTATATGCAATCGGGGGCCACTTGAGCGATGTATTTTTGTTTCTAATCCTTAATATCTATTGCAATTGTTGATCTAGCGAATGCTTTGTTCAGTCACATAGAGACGGTAATGGTGGCAGGGACGCCGCAGTTTGACAGTAATTGAACTAACTGTTAAAATTTCAGAGGGCGCCCCCTCCCCGCCTCTGTCTGAACAACGCAATATTGGTTTGTGGTCGCAAACGCGAGTGTAAGGTGCGGCCATTGGTTCGATGCCTGGACATCATTAGGTTTTTATGAGTAGCAGCCCGGAGACACGGTTTGGAAAATGTGGGTGTATTGTACCTATATATACATCTTACACGTGTGACCGCGTCATATTACCTATATTTTATTATTTTCGCCACATTTTCTCCCTTCTCCGAAGAGGATTTTTCTCAGTTCTTCAGATCGAGGTTTAATGCTTTATGTATGTTTCCGTGGCCGCCCTTCTTGGAAAAAGCTTACATCTATCTATAGATTATAGCTACCAATATTTTTCGGATCCATTTTGCTAAAGGGTAACCGGACTAGGTCCAATATATCCCACTAATTCGGCCACTAGGTGGGGATTACTTATAAAGGAACACTCAGCGTTTAAGACATGTTTTTTTGCGGATTTTTTTGTACGCTTTGCTTGTGGTTTATAGAGAAGACTTTTTAGCCATTGGTATTATTTTTTTAGTAGGCGTAGGAAGATCAGTAGAACGGAGTGATTAAACACGATTCCAGTACGATATAGAGGTCTCGTTGAGAACGGCGATCGACATGATATTAAGTCTAACGATGCCAAAGTCAATGTCACTTCAAGCCATATTGGAATTACAGAATGGAATAGAATTATGAACTTTGATATACAAGGCACAAGACTGAGCAAGAAGGGCCACAAAAAAAAACAGTAGTGAAAGAAAGGAAAAGTATTTATTACGACTCGCATAGGAAGATTACAAACTAAACTAAACACAGTCAAAAATAAAAAATCAAATTATAAAAAAAGTAACAAAAAGAATGAGACAGAAAGTCAATACGAGGCCAAAAGGCCGCAGCGGTGGCATTGGGTGTGTAAAAGCTGTCAAAAATGAAGATGATTGGTAGATGCCTATTTAATCGCTATACTCAATCGTACAGGCATATATCAGATATCGCAGTAGGCAGTCACTCCATGTAAAATACTGGTATTCAGCTGCAACCGGTTAGACTCAATGCCGACCCCAAAATAGTCGGGAACAGCCAAGCTGCCTAGCCTTTATGATGATGACTCAATCATAACACTTAGAAGTAGATATCCCATTACTCCTGAAACAATACAAAGTAGTAACAATGTAAATTCTACTGAAAATCTCAAGCAGCATATAACAAACATACGTTCAAGAAGACACAGATACTTAACTGTTCCATCTAAAACTTTCATCATAAAGGTGGCTTGGAATAAAATATTCGTGAGGAGTTGATATAGTTCCGCGGCACGTATCATAACTCACATGAGGGGAAGAAGCTCCCGTGAATCGCAGGAGTTACGCATTTATGGTGAGATTATGGTGCCTTTGAAGTATTTTTAACCGACTTCAAAAAAGGATGGAGTTCTCAAGTTGAACGTATTTTTTTTGTGTATGTTTCGCGTAGGGTTACCAACGTTTTTATATCAACTTTAATGGACATACATTGATTAATTACAATTTTTGTTAAGGTAACACTAAAATATAAATATTACAAGTATATAATACGAAAAAATATAGAATAAAAAATAAGTTCATTGGGCATCAAAAATTCGTCCGCATCACTGTCAATGGGATAAGTGCCCAAAAGGCTGGCAGCATTACCACGTTGGATGGCCATGCTGATTGCTCTTTGGGGTAAAAATAGGCCAGCCTTCTGGTCACGTGAAGAGTCAACCAACCGCTTCGCGATGTCCCGAAAAATAATATAATCGTATTTTCGAAGCCATTGCCTGTAAAAAAATTAGTAGACAAAAAGTAGAAAAAAATATAGGAAAAGAAGCTAAGCGAAAACGAAAGCGAGGAGACGAACGAACGATGAGCTGGGTCTGGGGAATTTTTCCGCGGACGAAGTCTGCTGTGCTGCTAGTATAAGCAGCAGAGCTGAGTGTTGATTTAAAAACTCCGCGTGGTCCTTATTTATCCTGTAACATAGTGTTGTTGTGCTTTTAAGGAGTCGGTGACATAGACTTGCTTGAGTTACTTTGTCCAATATTAAAGGTTAGCAACTCTTTGAAAAATAACCTGCATATGTTACTCCTTAACACCAGCTATCCGTTAGTGAAAATCAGCATCTGAGATTAGCCGGAATAAACAGACAGACAGAAAATAATTTAAAACATTGTTTTTTTGTTTATGCATTTAGTAAGAAGCTGTTATTTTTTCATTACAAACAGACACTTCAATTTTATTTATTTGTACGGACAAGATAAACTGCTAGACTGTACGCCATTTTAATATACAAAAATATAACAAACGACGAAAAAAAGAAAACTAAAATGGTTTAACTCACAAAGACACGTCGCTTATTCATTTATTCATAACAAAGCTTTATTGTTTTAGAAACCAGAATACACCAGCACAAAAAATAACCCATAAAGGTTCTAAAAAATAACAAAAAACCTAATGAAAATAACCATATCAGTATATTTTCGCCTCTTTTAACACAACATGGACGATTAATTCCGGCGAATGGGGTGAAGTTGCTAGTTGTGGTCAGGAGCGCAGTGCACGTTGCAGTGATAAACAGTTCGCGAGTCGAGTTATACAGTTGGCCGGAAAAAGTATTTGTTACGTACATTTATTGGTGCGTTTACCCTGGCTGAATAGGAATTATGGTGGTTAGTTTTGTTGTTTTTTTTTTAAATATTTTTTGTTGTTGTGGTTTTGTTTTTTGTTTGGCTGTGTTGGTTGTTGACCTAACGTACGTTACGCTACGTTATGTTTACTATACATAGATTTTTATCACTTTAGTATCACACAGTATAATTTTTGTAATGTGCGTTTTGAGAGCAATGGTAACAGCCGCGACTTACGAGGTAGTAAGTTCGAACCCAGACAGTTGCTTTATTTTTTGTAAATTGTTTCATCACCACTGCTTTCAAAACGGTGAAAGAAAACATCGCGAGGAAACCGACATGTCCTAGAACCAAAAATTCCAAAAAAAAAAACAAAAGTCATTTATTCAAATTAAGCTGAAAATCAGCACTTTTTGAACGTCAAAATTACATAAGTCAGTCCCCCAAAAACGCCCGCCCTTCAGAACTTCCTAGTGCTATCGCTGAGAAGAAGTGGCGCAACAAACTCCCCAGCTGCACAGCTGTCTGTTCAGTTAGAAAATACTTGACTGTATACAATACTAGGTACAGTCTGTTGTCAACATTATCTGACCCACCCTAAAAACAAACGAATTTGGACCCTCTACCTGTAGCATTAAGGTTTATTCAATTTATATGAGCTTAGTAGACAAGTGCTCGAGGTCTCGATGAACAAATACAATAATAATACAGACACGCAAATTTGATCTTTATAACGTTAGCGTTAAGTTATATGTTATAACTACTTGTTTTAGTATAATTAGTGTAATAGCTTATTTTAATAACTACGTTCAAGTAATTCTGGTCTCGTGGTCTGTGTATAAGACTGAGAAAAACAAGTTGCGAGATCGAATCCTGCGACGAAGATATTGTTTTGCTTTCAATTTAGAATTTATTCCAAAAGTATTTCTTGTATTATTGTAAAGAACTATAGATGGATAATCTTCAAATATAAACTTTCTAAAATGGTAATATTTTCGCATAGCTTGTAATAAGTGGGTAGTTGGAAAATAAATATTCGTATTCAGTATAAAACTGGTATTCAAATGCTACTAAGGGTATGCAGTGACTACGCACAAACATATTTTACCTTGCCTTATAAAATTGGAAAAACAACGTCTCTTTACAATTTTTTATTTTCTATTTTAAAGGTAGTTTTATTTATTATCATGTCTCAATGGAGTGATTATTTAAAATAAAAAATAATCTATTTGCACGAGGAGAAGGTTGGCTACTTGTGCTGTGCAAAAATAAACTTTATGATAGTATACTATATGGTTCAAATTCTTTAGAATATTGCGTGTAACATTACAACTAAGACCAAATTTCAATACTGCTTATAAGAGTTGAGTTGGTCTTGTGGTCACTAAGGTAGTGCGGTGTTCAAAGTTGTCTACGTTCGAAACCAAGTTTGACCTAAATATAGCTTTTTACTCTGCTGTTTTTTTTTTATTATTTTATTACACTTTTTTACATTTATTTAATGGATGACGTAGGGTCTTGTCTTTTTAAACGGGCAGTTTGTAAATAAATCAAACTAAAAAATTGCAAGTTTAAAATGTTTATTATTTCATTAAAACACTTATGTAAGATAAAGTAAGTAAATGCTCATATACATATTTCCAAATTAATATAATTTTATATTAGTATGCCATAATCAAATCTAACCATTTATAAACATTAAAAAAGGCATGCATATGCTTAAAAGTTTGCTATCGAGAAAATGAATTCATCTGTAAAATGCTTTACAGATTTATAATAGCTGCCTATATGTAGTGAATAAACATGTTATTTAAATAGAAAAAATCTATTTATAACAATAACATCACCACTTAATCTGCAGCCTTTTAATGGTTCAACAATCAATCCATTGAGCATTTACTTACATGGTGTGTTTAAAAATACCTACTAAGTAGATTAATTAGTAGCGGAGTGGCGCACCGTCCCCTGCTATAACTTGCTGTAAGCGGCTACGCATACCGCGCACCATATTCCAACACAAATCTTTGCCTCTCATGTGCTCCCAAGTCCATGTTACAATCTCAACCAAGTTGTGTTTGTTACGGACTTCCGTTGTGTCCCAATTTAAAACCATTTGACCCCATAGGCTTGAAACAATGGCCCGGTGGCGTTCGAATTCAGGACTATACTTGATGGCTTTTGCTCCTGGACGAATCCGCCGAATATTGCCATTGTCTCCATAACGTCTTAGCCATAGTCTGACCGTATTTCTCTAAAACAAAAAAAAAATACATTTTTGTAACCGTGTATGTAACTTGTAAGGAGTGGATGTAATGTTAAAATAGCCAACTACGCGTTCATTAATCACAATCAATCAAATAAAATAGAAATAAAAAAACACTTACTGCTATATTAAGTCGACGACCAATCTCTCTAATTCCAACATTCTGCTCATGTAAAAATATGATTTTATGTTTGGTATAGTCATTAAATTGCGACAACATGATGCTTTTTTACACCAAATTGCTTAAAAATACTTAACGAGTTATGTGAAACGATTTACAAATGTGTGTGCGCAGTCACTGCTATTAGGCGTAGTGTAACTTTTGTCACTTAGATGAATTTATTATCTACCTCACGGAGCCAATATATGTTTTACTTCGTATCCAACCATTCTTGGTAAATATAAATTCTGTGAACTTAAACTTTTTAATTTACCCACCTGTTTACAAGATAAGTTATTAGGCGTAAATCATATTGGTCGTTCGTTAATAATGTAAGATATATTGTAGAAATGAAAACAAATTAAAAAAGAAACTGATAATAGGTGGACTGTGTTTTCGAACCCACATGTTGTTCGTCGCCAATCCAGCATCAAACCGCTAAGCCACAAGAACTTGTTGGAAATACGCGAAATTAAAGATTCCGTTGTAATTATGCAGTTTGATTTATAAGCTTTTCAACTTTAACGTGAACGAGATAATGATTAAAATAGCTTAACAAAATGATATATAATGCCGGTGGCACCGACAATGTTAGGTGGGTTTACCTTAACGTCACGTGTTAAAGATCAAATTTGCGTGTCTGTATTGTTATTGTATTTATTCATCGTCCTCGAGCAGTCCTCGAGCACTTGTCTACTAAGCTCATTATAAATTGAATAAACCTTAATGCTACAGGTAGAGGGTCCAAATTCGTTTGTTTTTAGGGTGGGTCAGATAATGTTGACAACAGACTGTACCTATGTTCGGTAATTAACATTACAAGACCAGAACATAAAATTAAATTATTTGTCATAAATGTCAGCTAGCCACGTCAGACATGCGACATCTACCAACTGGGTAACACTGGGCTCGCATGGTGGATTACTGTCCACTCCCTCTCACAGAGAGGAGGTCTTTAAACAGTATAGGCTGATTATGCTAAACTATTTTTAATTCTTTTTGGTTAAAATACTTCTATGAATCATCATCCAACGTGGCAACGCTGCCAGCCTATTGAGTTCCACTTTTCCTACTGACAACGATGCGGACGAATGTTTTGATGCCAAAGACAAAGATAAAGACAGTTATTCGTCAGTCACGAGCACCAATATGTCAACACTTGGCAACTTTAAATTGCGATTTTTTCGTGAAATAACGAATGCAACGTTAAAATACGACACATTACATAAACGTATGGGTTCGAAAATGCTATGTTCGTAACAACATAAAATTTCATTAAAAAATAAAGGAGTAAATCGTTTTTGAATAAAGCTGACTGTATACATACTTTTGCTCGTGACTGTACAAAGGTGGTTGGTACATATGGATAAGTTCGTCACATCCGCCGCTACTGGCGGCATACGAATATTTACAAAGTGAACCTAATGCACACGTGGGTTTAAAACCTAACTTATAATTATACTACTTATACTCTAGTAAACAATACAAAACACTTATACTATGGACATTTGTACTATATACAACAAATATTATGTCGGCTATCAAAAAAAAAAACAAAACTGCTTTTTCATAGAAAAGTGCAATACCTACTCGGTCAAAATGTACTAAATAGCTTAAAATAGTATTGTGTGCCTCACGGCTGGACCACATAGGCTCACTTCAGCATAAATGTCAGACAAATAAATATCTGACGCTTGTTTTCAACTGGACGCTACTAGTTATTGTCAAATTACAACCCCGACTACAAGGGAATTGGCCCCGCGATCCCTAACATCAAAAGTCAAATCATTCTCAGAGCCAATCTACTCGTCAACTACGCAAACGTCCACACATCGGTTAAATGTGTCCGTGCATACAATACAGGGGACAGTGATAAGGTGCAACACATCATGGCGGATTTGCGAGCGGCGACGTCATTTGTCACGTGTCTGTCCAGGGACGTACGTAGTTAGAGAGCACCTTTATTTCGGACACTTTTTGCAGGACTCTTGTTGACGGTTATTTTGATTTAAAATTTAGGATAGACTGTTCAAAAATATATGAGAGTAATAAATAAATAATTGAATTCTTTATTGCGAGTAACCATGAGACTCATACAGTGTTAGTAACAATAAAATAAACTTACAACTATGTCAGTGATACAATTACAACAACAATTACACAAAAAAACAATCACTGCTTCCGTATTCCAGCTGAGATACTGGAGCATGGACTACAGCAGTCCAGCCTATCCACAATAACTCCCAGGATGCTGTTGGAACTAGCTCGTACCCTGCGCAACAAGGACGCACATCTTTTTTACGCATTAAGGCATAAAAGCAATCAACACGCAATTCCGCAAACATCCCTGATGCGCTATAAAAGTGAGACAGCCCTATCAACATCCTGAAAGCATTATTGTACTGCACTCGAAGGGCACTGTACGATCTCTGCGTAAAATGTACCCACAGGCCGCAGGTAATATAGTTACTTCTTACAAAATAATGTATGGGTAGGCATTTTTATTTGATAAATCAAAAGTATCAGTACTGAAAGAAGTAGCTTGACTTCCGTTAAACGTAAGGACATCTTTTGCTACTAACCTTTTGAACGCCATTGTCACATATATGTGACAAACGAAATCTTACCCTGAACGCCAACGTCACAAATATATGACAAAATACACGTCGCACCATATTATGAAATAAACAATTTAAATTATTACTAGAATCCCCATTTTTTATGAAGGTCATTTGACAGAAAAAGTAGCCTGGCGTCAGGGGTACGGCGGTACGTTTATACTCTGGCGTTCAAAAGGCTAATATGAGAGGATTACAAAAAGAACGGTTACGAGACTAATTTGGATAATAACTACATTTGAAATAAAGCTCAATCTGTGTGGTTCTTTCCTCAAAAGACCATCTCAGACATAATCTTCGTCAGATCATGTGCAGACCACGTAGATACATGGTCTGCACATGATCTGACGAAGATTATGTCTGGACTTTAAAAGAGATGACCTCGGAGTTTGTGTCGGCCTTTCTTCTCAGAGTCAGATAGGAAACGCCGACCTCGTCTAGGTTTTTTTTTAAAATATGATTGAAGTGTAAAAGTGTTTGTGCGAACTTACTTACAGAAATAAAATCATTTATCATTTAAGCAATTCTTTGTTTCTTACTAGAAAAATATCGTAAAACCTTCGATCTCCACCAAAAATATCTGCAGAGACGAAGCCTCTTGCGGTTGAGCCCAAAATAAAGAATAAAAACATGATCCAGACAGCCGTAGACATAATGATAGGAAAGTATAATGCTGTTGAAAATATCTTTGAAATAAAACCACGGCGAAAGTCTAGGGGACCGCAAAAACTATTCAGTATTCTACCACGGCGCTACGGGGAAGCAGAGAGGAATGAAAACGTTACCGGCGTGTAGTAGGAAGATGGGAGAAGGTTTAGTCGCTCAGACCTTGTACAAAGTTGCGTTTTGTTTGTTTTCTGAGCGATTTTTCGTACTTTCATTGACCCAGCCTAAGGACGAGTCTGTGGGATCATGTAAATTGTTGGGTTTTGGATGAATTCTCAGCGATTTTTTCGTACTTTAATTGACATAGCCTGACTGCGTAACACACCATGGCAATGCATTACATTTTGACAACATTCATTGGGTTATTTACGTTGTCAACCAATGTTAGCCACGTTCATACGGGCGTAAAAATATCGCGGCGGGATTTTCAACTCTCGGTGTTTAAACGAGCGTTGAGAATCCAACAGACCGCAGCCCAACGTATCAAAAAACATGCTGTTGGATTTTCAACTCTCGGTGCTAAGCAGTGCGTTGAAAATCCAGTGCGCGAATAAAAATCGCCGCGCAAAAAACGCGCCCGTCCGAACCTGGGCTTGGGTAACCAAGCAATCGTCATCCTTGGTTACACAAGGAAATACGAAGCACATTATTATTGACGCAGAATTTCTCGCCGAATTCTAAATAAAGTTCGTGCCCAGGGCGAAGGCCTTTCTTCCCTCCTTCTATTTGTACCTATTTACTGTCATCTGAAGATTGTTTTTAGACAGGAGTCCAGTCATCCCAAAACTACAGATACAAAATATCGTGACGCATATAAAAATAAATAGGCAAACGAATTCTTAAGTTCTCAGTTGAGTTGCACGATTACTGACAAATGCGTGCACTGACTGGACAGGTCCACTCAATCTGTGTGGTTCTTTCTTCAAAAGACCATTTCAGACACCAATCTACATGGTCTTCACACGATCTGACCAAGATTATGCCTGGACTTTTAAATAGACTGTGGACCTCGGCCTCTCTATTCAGAGTAGTCAGCTAAGAAACGCCAACCTCATCTAGTTTAAAAAAAATATGGTTGTCGTGTAAAAGGGTTTGTACAAACTTACTTAGGACTAATTTTGCCAACGCCAGATAATCCGATGAATAATTTTTAATTTTTGACAGTTCTTCCTCACGAAATCTGTCAGACGTCAATTTTATTCCACGAATAAAAATTATCTGTCGATTGAGAAGCGTCGAGCGTCGAGAGATCAGCAAATCATTTATCATTTATGAAAGATGCAACTACCCGCCCGTACAGTCACGAGCGCCAATATGTCAACACTTGGCCACTTGCAATTGCGATTTATTCGTGAAATAACGAATGCAACGTTGAAATACGACTCATTACATAAACCTATGGGTTTGATAATGCTATGTTCGTAACAACATAAAATTTCATTCAAAAATAAAGGAGTAAATCGCTTTTGAATAAAGCCGAGTGTATACATACTTTTGCTCGTGACTGTACATTAAAAAAAGTCACCTGTCATCTTACTTTCAAACCTCCATTTCACCTAGGCCTAGCCTTCTGCCTACCCTGTGTCACGCGTCACCCAAGTTTCAATATAATTAGAGCGAACGGCACCTTTTCAATTGGTTCGCGGCGAACTTCTACCGTTGGAGTTGCTGCCTCTGATTTTATAACTGCACCCCTGATTGTTCATTCTTAGTGCAGTCCCTGCCAGATTATGTTAAAAGGTACAGAGGAGTTAATTTGGATATGTTTCTGCAGTTTAAGATTAGCTGGGAGAAGGGGTTTTGTCTGGGTGTACGGTCTAAGCTAGTACGAGTTGGGTCGGTTAATAGTAGGGAAAAAAAAACCAAATATGGTAAACAATACTGGTAAAAAATGTGAAGTTTCGATGTTTGTTGCTCAATCATCTCTCAATCATCCATCCTTTACATTTCTTGTTTTTAATAAAATTCCATCATAACATTCATTACACGGCCAATTCATTACGGGCACACTTTCAATCACAATCTGAATCATTTTGAAGGATATTGCTAATCCATTGCTTCATATGTTCGAAAATTTGTCTGCTCAACAACGTAAATAACGCAATGAACGTTGTTGAACCGTCAAAATGAAAACCTGTGTACTGTTAGTGTGTTACGAAATAATACCGCGGGGTAATTGTTTGCCTAAAATGCGAGCAATTTATAGGAAGCTATAATGAGTTAACTACTTGGTTCTTAGCGGGAAAAAATAAGATACCACTAAAGATGGGTACTAGACGTCTTTGTATAGAGTTTGCTAACCAGAGAAGAAAAAGGAATAAAATACATTTACTTACCAATCTTATCTCATACTTTACTAACTCCGAAAAAGCCAAAAATGATTACCGAAACCACTTAAATCCTCTATCAAATAATACAATAAGATGCTGAAACGAAGATACGGTCGCAGTGAGTTACTGAAATCAAGCCTCAACGCCGCGCCGAGTACTGTTCTTAAACTTTTGGAGTTAATACTTTTTAACTCTCAACGCTGTTAAGTTTCAAACGACAGTAGCTCAATGGACGAAACGGTTAGTAGTAGTCGAAAGGGTGGTAAGTTCAATATTGTTTAGATATATAGTTTTTATATGACAGCTGTGGTGGCCCAGTGGTAACGGCCGCTACTTACGAGTTGTAGGTTCGAACCTAGTCAAGCGCTTTACTTTGTGTAAATAATTTCATCACCACTGCTCTCAAAACGGTGAAGGAAAACATCGTGAGGAAACCGGCATGTCCTAGAACCAAAAATTCGAAGACATGTGACATCTACCAACCCGCACTGGGCCCGCGTGGATTATGGCCTACTCCCTCTCACTGAGAGGAGGCCTGTGTCCCAGCAGTGGGAACATTATAGGCTGATTATGTATTGTTTTTGTAAGGGCAGACAATCTATTGTTTCCTGTAGGTATACTCGTATAACAGCTAAAGAGTTTTTCAATAGAGACAAGGATTCTTTCATACTCGTAGCCGCTGGCGGCCATATTAGATTGTCTATTACCTAACGCGAATTTCTGACAGAGGATTCAATAAATGTTTAGCGTTTATCAAGATGAGCCGCTATACAGTTGAACAGCCCGATGAAATGATTAAAGTGTGTTATTAATTCAAAACGGCAGTTTAATTCGTCAAACGAGATTTATTGAAATAGAAATTCAACGGTTTTCTGATCTCAAGATTTGGGGACAAGACATGGCTCCCAAGATCATGTGATTTAGCGCCCCTTGATTGTTTTTTGTGGGGATGTGATATCACTGGTGTATGCGAACAAGCTATGATCTGTTGAAGACCTAAAGAGTAACATTACACGCGTCATCAATGAGATGGAGGTCTCATTATGTCAAAAAGTGAAAATACCTCTCGTAATCACACTACCATATGAAGCCGAGGAGGTCATTTAAATGATATGGTATTCCATACATAATGCCAAAAAGGAAGCTTTCAAAAAAAAAAGAAGAAAATATAGTCTGATAGTAAACAATTAATGAGCCTTTTTTTATTTCAATTCAGATATACCGTCCTTATGAAAAAATAGAATAAGATCATTTGTAAACACTATTGTTACCTTGAAAAATAAAAAAAAATCAGTATTAGTCTAAGCAATGGTGAAAAGATAAGCTCTTAACAGTAACATGATTAGTTAAAACAACATTTGTTACGCTTTCTCGCTACCAACCTCCACGCGGGCGAAGCCGCGGCAAAAGCTAGTTAAAATATAAACGACAGAATAATCCTGCAAATGAAGTCTTTCTTTGACATAATTTTGTACCAGTAAATATCAGAAAACATTAAAAATACAACGCAGTGAGCAAAGTAAATGAATCCCTTGTTTTTATGGAAATTGCGACAAGCACGACCTGGCGGCCCTACACCCCTTTCACATTAGAGGTCCTTGTTGAAATATTTAGTACAAAAAACATTGTTCCCCATTTACTGAAATGGGGAAAAATACACCGTTGCAATTACAGTTTTATGGGATACTTCTATCTGACAACGCATTGGCAAATTGACACACACAGTAACCATTTTCTTTTTCGGTGGGAATATCGTTTGTTAATTTACGAAAACCAACTTTCATGGTAGCGTTTGAAATCCTAATTTTGTGAACAGTGCAGTGCTCACTAATCTCACAGTGAAAACATAAGTAAAGTGAACTGTCAATGGTGTCAATCTCTAGTATCCTAAGGTGGAATCACAGCTCACTTCTAGTTCACTTCACCTAAGTTTTCACAGTGAGTTGGTGAGTGGACAGATGACCAGGTGAAGGAGAGTGAAGGTCAAGAAGACCCGCTGGATGCGAAAAGCACAGAACCGGTAGATGTGGCGATGCTTGGTGAGGTCTTATGTCTAGCAGCGGATGTCTTTCAGATGAAATGATGACGAATTCGGTGAACTTAATTGAATTCAAGACTTCATTGCAAGAATACTGATTCAGCATAATCAGCTTATAACGTTTCCACTGCTGAGACACAGGCCTCTTCTCTGTGAGAGTAGGCACCACGGTAGTATCCACCACGCGGCCCAGTACGGGTTGGCTGATGTCATATGTCTTCGAATTTTTGCTCTAGGACATGGCGGTTTCGTCACGATGTTTTCCTTCACCGTTTTAAGAGCAGTGGTGATATTAAATACACAAAGTTAAGTGCCTATCTGGGTTCGAACTCCTGATCTACACAACTCGTAAGTCAGGGAGGATACCACTAGGGCACGACTGCTCCATAATATTGATTGCCCCACTTCTATTATTAAATAAAGACAACTAACTATAACTAGATAGGATACAGAATTGATAGCTCAGACATAATCTTAATCAAGTGAAGTTATTAGTCCCTACCTCCGTCAGGGCTTGTCTGCCGTAGTTGATCTCTTGTCATTCGCAGGACGTATGGGTATCTGATAGATGGGTAAACTAAAGGTTGATTGACTAATTTTGGATGTACTTACTATATCTATCTAGACTGTAACATTAACATTAGAAACTGTCTTTTCAACGCTATAAGTAGCGTATTGTGGATATTAATTCAGATTTGTTACAGTTGTAATGGCAATCATGGCATTGGTTTAGATAGGTTTTTATTTTATTTATATTTTTAATATTTAATCATTCTTTTATGTCTTGTAGACTGTAGATTTGTAGACCGTTTTCTATTTTATTAAGTACCTGCCGATCGATTCTGTAAAAATCTCACCGTGAAAAGTTAGGTGAAGTGAGCGTGGAGCGTGGCCTACCGTAAGTTGAAGCAACAATAGAAGTGTTGCACCATCTAAATATTGTTTAGACGATGTAAATCATTTAATTTAAGTCGAGCTTACTACGCTTTGCAATAGGCAAATAGTTTTATGTTTCTGACTCTAGAATAGATTCTTTTCTCGTTTAAAATTGCCCGTTATATGGAAACCGTTTTAAACTGCCATTCTGAATATATAATTATGTATTGTCGATCGAACTTTCCAAAGACTGCCAGCACGATTGTGATTGAACATAAATGCAAACACTATAGAGTAAATAGGTTCTGAATGTGTATAAACATAATCAGTCTATGTTGTTACCACCGCTGGGCCACAGTACTGTGAGAGGGAGTCCTTTCTGTGAGAGGGAGTGGGCCATAATCCACTACACGGGCCAAGTGCGGGTTGGTGGAGGTCACATATCCTTCACCATTTCGTTACACAATATAAACTCCGTCAGTGCATAAAGTACTGGGTGGTTGCGTGTAAATTGTGTTAAAATCATACTGCGTTTATTTCAAGCGAACGATTTTCTCGAGCTGATGAATCTCCTGTACACCCTAGACTACGCTCAAACTGAGGAACTACTGACCACTCTGACATAACTCGCAATATTCCATAGGAAACACGTAATACAATCACCGATATCTTTAATACAACAAAAAACACTAAGCTCGTACTAACTAAACTCGACACCACCACATTCACATACTTATATACTTAGGGTTCTCATTTCACACTCACACAATACAAAATACACACGTTTCCCAGCCACACACACACACTCATACAACGCAAACAATACACACGATTCCCAGTCACACACACAGAATCAACTACACAGTCATTTTACTTTTTAAACAAATTTTTACTTTTATTTTGTTTTTCAAATGTTTTACCCCTAAATCATAGCATAATAACATATTTTTTTTTTTCTCTTGTGTAATATCAGCTTACTAGCTCATAATTTCCGTAGGGTTTTTAGTGTCCCAAGTGGCAGTAGAACACTGACTCCTAAGTCACAGGTATTCCTAGTTTGGGAGTCAGGGTTTCAACTTTTGTGCACCTTTAATTATTGTGAACTTTTGCTAGATATTAAGCATAATTATTGTAAGGACTTGTATCAATAAAGTATTATTATTATTATTATTATTTTACAGCACCGTGACTATGCTATGACGGGTTTATCCAAAACAAAAATCTAATAATACAAAGTTCATTCTAAGCTCGCGTGACTGTTCGAACGCAACCAGAGTTATTTTTCTGCGTGCGTTTACTACATAGGGTTGACTTTTGCAGACAATCTTTAGAGTACCTACCTGGTTAGTGCGTCCTAGTACAAGCTCTTTTGAGTCGGCCCAGGCCTTTCAATCCACCCAATACACACCAAAAGGTCCGACACAGGTGACGAAAGTGCCATCCGAATCAATAATGTAATAGAACAGCTCAAAGTGCGTATAATTGCATCGGTACAGTTAACCACGAGTCGAGGTTCAATCGAATATCTTTGTTAGAATTGAATTTTGTGTGACGAAATGTGACACGGAATTGTGTTTACGACGATATCGAGTCAACACAGGCAGTGTTGACTCTTGCATAGCTATTCACAATCATTCGACAGGTTGTCGAATCGAAAATGACACATTTTCAATTACTAATTGGTCTTACCCCCGACAGCAAGTAGCTGTCGGGGGTCGTCTATTTGACTTTCAAAGTTTTCGGGTTTTAGATAATTATGTAAACAGCGTTTAGAGGACTCTTTTGATAAGATAAGATAAGATAATATTTATTTTGTAAAACATGAGTACAGTATGAAGCTCTAATAATTAATATGAAGTGGCTACATGGCATACAAAATTAGTTGCACTAGACCAGTGGTTCTCAAACTTTTTTGGTGACGGAACCCTTTTGGGAAGCAAAATACTTGATGGAACCCTACAATAAAACAATAGTTTTTAAAAGTGTATTCTTTATTAATAAGCATAATAAAATTACAATGTAACGGTTACTAATTATTACTTACTTTACCACATGGCAAGTACAATAATAGAAGATATTAAAAAAGAAAAAAATCTAACTAATGGGAGGTATGAAACTGTTTTTTATTTTTCATCAATTGGTTGATATCAGGTTTGATAGAAGACAGTTGAAGTCTCATATCAGGTTCGGCGTCCAGTCTATTGCGATATTTTGTTTTCGTGGCTGCATAGGTTGAGAATCCTGTTTCGCACAAATATGTTGTTGGGAACGGGAGAAGAATATTCAGAGCCATTTTGCCAAGCATTGGATATTCATCACGGATTCTGCACCAAAAATCGTTGAGAGGCGTCGTTTTGAACAGTGACTCCATACTTGTGTCTGATGACATTTCTAAAAGAGATTCATATATCTCGTTTGACATACTTTCGGGCTTTTCCAAGTTAGGTAAAAAAGGATTATGAATCCATGAATTCAGTTTCATTTTTGTATTCTGTTCTTCGGGAAAATACTTTTCAAAAGATGCGCGCATCGATCTGAGATATTGGACCAATTCTCCAAACACATCATTTTGAAACATTTCTGAGTCGTTATCGCTAACAAACTCACTGAGTGACGTAAAGCTTTCTATTTCTTTCTTACCAACGCAAATAATCCAAAAATCTAATTTTCTTTTGAAGGCAGTTATTTTGTTATAGGCCTGAAACACTGTTGTCTGTTTACCTTGCAATGATAAATTCAATTCGTTCAGTTTTTGAAAGATATCCGCCATAAAAGACAATCGGAACAACCAAGTTTTATCATACAAACGGTCCTTCAAATTAAAAGAAGTATCTGCTGAAAGAAACATTTGTAACTCGGCTCTAAGTTCAAATAGCCTTGTTAAAGTTTTACCTCGAGACAGCCATCGCACTTCTGTATGGAGCAGCAGTGTTTTATGTT
The DNA here is from genome assembly GCA_949629185.1 of Apamea crenata. Taxonomy (NCBI): domain Eukaryota; kingdom Metazoa; phylum Arthropoda; class Insecta; order Lepidoptera; family Noctuidae; genus Apamea; species Apamea crenata. The sequence goes on from OX451371.1 coordinate 14,674,637, forward strand.
TGCTGCCATAATCTTCACACAATAATGAGAACAATCGGGATTGTAGTGGTCGTGATTTGATAAAATTAATTATTTTTACCGCTTCATCCATAACTAATTTTAGATTTGACGGCATTTGCTTCATCGCAAGTGCTTGTCTATGCAGAATACAATGGCTGGAACTACAATTAGGCGCTTTATTTTTTATTCGTGACACTGCTCCTGCTGTTTTACCTGTCATCGCCTTGGCCCCATCTGTACAAATGTCAATGCAATTGTTCCAACTGATATTATTTTCTTCAAAAAATATATTTATTTTATTAAAAATTTCTTCCCCGGTAGTGTTTGTGAGCAGCGGTGAACACATAAGCATGTCTTCTTTAAAAGAACTTTCATATGGATATCTCACGATAACCAGCAAGATAGCCAAACCAGCGACATCAGTTGACTCGTCCATTTGCAAGGCGAATCGTGTTTTTTGTAGACGTGTAACTAGTTCTTGTTTGACGTAGCTTGCCAGATCATGGATTCGCCGTGAAACAGTATCGTTTGATAGCGGCACAGTAGAAAGATGCTTTGCAGATTTTTCATCGAGCATACATTTTGTTATGTCTAATACACATGGCTTTATTAAATTCTCAGCGATAGTGTGCGCTTCACCTGCTTGTGCAATGCGATAGCTAACTAAATATGATGCCTCCGTGGCCTTTTCGTTGATAGTTTGTGTTACATGCATCATATTTTTTTGACTTTCCAATAACTGATCTTTTTTACGAACAAAAAATTCTTTATTCTTGTCTTTAGACTCGGGGTGCACAGTTTCTAAATGTCGGCGCAATTTGGCAGGTGCCATGGAACTATTAGGAAGCAGTTTACTACATAGCATGCAGAGAGGTGAGCCCTTGGAATCAACAAATCCGAAACTGATATATGATTCATCATACTTCCTTTTTTTCGTCTTTGAAACCGTCGAGCTTGACGTCGCGGCATCATCGTCTGGATCGGTGATTGCTATATTCTCCGTGCGTACTGCTTTTGAACATTCAGCGTCATTAGAAGATGTTGTTGCAACACGTTTAACACCTTTAAGCCAACGTTCCATTCTTCTTTATTTATAATGTTACACGTCAGGATAGTGGGGTCTAAATAATGCACAATCGTTACTGCGTATAAGAGACTAAGTTTAGTACAATGAAGAAATGTATAAAACTGAGACAACGAATACAGCAGGCAGTAGAACAATGAACACTAGTTTCTCGCTAGCAAGCTTATAAGTAGGTAGGCAGGAACTTATCGCTCCGAACGCTAATTGTCAACTGACTGACGAGGCGCGACACGCGATCGCCGCTTTTATACTTAGTCCTAGACTCGATCTCGAATATTCTCGAAAATACTCGAGTCGGCGCCTTTGATAAACAAAAAGCAAAAATAAAAAGAGAAATATAAAAATTACGTTGTAAACAATCTCGACTTTATTTTTTTAAGTTAGAGTCGAAAGTCGCTTGTTGACAACTATAGCGTCTAATACAGAGGCGGCTTTTATCAAAGGGACTGCGCGCTCACAAGTATACCTACAAGTATACATGTTGATATCAAAGTTATGAGATATTGTACCAGTTATTGTAACACATGTTTATACAAATACAAATAAATAAATAAATATACATACGCGCGGCCGCGGTGTCAAAACGTTCGACCAGAGAGAGGTGTTTTGATTTTTTTTCTAAATTCTTGAGGAACCCCTACAGAGGTATCGCGGAACCCTAGGGTTCCGCGGAACACACTTAGAGTATAGCTGCACTAGACAATACAAAAACAAAAGGTACAAATAAAAAAATAAAAAAAAATCTTTTTATTTCAGACATTGGTCCATAATAATAATATGTGTTAGCAAAAAAAAAAACCTATGTTACATTGAAATATTAAAAAAAAATTAAACAGTTACATTGAAAAATTAAAAACAAAAAGAGAAAATAAAATAATAAAGGTACAAAACAACAAAAAGAAAATTTGATAACATTGATGGATGTTCGAGTCGGCACTGAAGCGTATCGAATGGTTGTGAATAGCTACGCTGGTCTGAAATACAATCTCACATACAAGCCAATCGACTCTGTAAAAATCTCACCGTGAAAACTTAGGTGAAATGAGCTTGAAGTGAGCTAGTTTGAGTGAGTCAATATCGTCAACCCCGTCTATCTATATGGAATGACACCTCACTTCAAACTCACTTCACTTGAGTTCGCATGGTGAGATTTTTAACTTTTATCATGTACCTTTAACAAAAAATGTGCTAATTGAATTTTGAGAATCAAACTTAATATCCTTATACAAGGTGGAGACGACAATAGACAATAAATGAAACTGAGTATATCTAATGTCGTTCCCAGACTGTATACGAAAAAAAAAAAAAAATTAGTTAAATAATTAATTTAGTTAAAGTTATTGCGTAATTTTGACGGAAGTAAAAAATCTAAAATTATTTTCTATGACAAGCCGTGCATGGGATTTACTATCGGCAAAAATGACGAATTTCCATACAAAAATTTCATCCCCCTATTTCCAATTTTCACCATTTCCTATCCCTTTAAGGGACGAATGAGTTTTCAAAAATCCTTCCTTAGTACTCATTTTCGCTATATAAGGAACTCTTGTTTTACAGGCTGACTGGTAATTTACGTCAAATTACCAGTCAAATATTTCAGCTTGATGAAATTTCGGATCATTATTAGCTTTATCCTTAATTATTCAAATTTTAACTGGATTATTTTTAACTATATGTATATTATACCGCTATTCGCTAATATTGAAATAGCATTTCATAGAGTAAATTACATTTGTCAAAATGTATTATGGTTGACTAATTCGTCGTCCCCGTAATTTGTGCGCTTAATGTCATATCAATATTTTGAGATAACTTGTGTCAAAGTTCATGTAGGTATGTAGATGACTTATGAAAATGGTTAATAAACTTCTTTCTTTAACTGGTTGCTGTTTTAGAAAATTTGGTTACACCAAAAGGTGTGTTAACGTATTAGGTACCTAACGGAATAGCAATAAAAGCCATTTGATTAGAGAATTTAGAGAAAAGTGAAGTGAAGAATTCTGGGAAATTTCCAAAAATACATAAACATTGGGTTTTCTTGAATCCCATGAATTTTCGCCTAGGCATTAAGGGGTGCTTAATTGTTGCTAATGGGTTCCACTGTTACGTCCTGGCAGGGATACGTCAAATTATCAGTCACCCTGTATATAAAGTTTCTTGTTACTAGACCCAGCATCATAGTCTGTGTTGTCTGTTAGTAAATAAAAAAAAATTAAGTAGATGTTAAAATGTCTTAATTCCAAAATAATCATGAACTTTCCTGGCTGACTGTACATCGCTGTAACCTCCGGCTCGTATTCATCAGTACCTCGCCGTATCCCCTAGTTCGTCCGCTTTGTCATCCTATACACAATGGTCCGACTAATTGCCGACAACTGACATTAACAATAATTAGTACGCACCTCCCCTTTGGGGTGTGGTTCCAAGGGAAAGGGGAGCGCGGGGAAGTTTTTGTTCCGGAATTTGTCAGTCTTTTGTTTAGAACTTTACGTTTACTTTTCTAAGAACAAAACTGCCTTTGTTTGATTGGCAGTTGTTTTTGGGTGATGATGTTAAGGTACGGACAGACTTACTCATTAATAGCACGAAAGCATGCCATTACTGAGCAATTGCTACTTAGTAGCATGTGTGGCAAAACATTGAATGAATGAATGATATATTTATTTGCAAGAATATAGGTAGCTAACATAACTTCTTAAGATCTACGGGTTTCACTATATTCTACATTTCTGCCGTGCAAATATAATATTTAGATTTTACATCTTGGTTATACTTTTCGCATGCAGTACACATTTAGTAATTATCAATAACATAAAAAAATATTTTTTTAAAATATATTATATATATTTATAAATTTAAATTATGAAATTATTATTAGTATTTTTTAATAAAATAAAATAAAATACAATTCTAGTCATTTAAAATAATAATTTACATTGCTAGTAATGAGCATGCTTCTATGTTCTATGTTACGGGTTTGGTTTCCGCACTTAGTCCTACAAGTGGACCATTGTGCGTGGTCGCCGTGATGAATGAGCATGCTTAATTCGAGCATGCTCAAAAATCAACAGTCATATTTCTTAGGTATTCATAAACGGAGATTATCTATTCGATAGTGCTGTTGGTTGATTTATTGTATTCTTGAACGTTCGAAACAAAATGAAGAACTTTGCTTAATCAATTACTTACAGACACCTACAGATATTTTAGGATAATTTATTTATATCTATTCTAATAATAAAACTGAAGTGTTTGTTTGTTTGAATGCGCTAATCTCGGGAACTACCACTCGGATTTGAAATAGTAGATTATACAGCAAGTGAAAAAAAAGGGAATTTAATTCGAGGGAGTAAGTTGAATCCCGAGAGCAGCGAAGGATTCTAGAATAGAATCCCGATCGTAGCGAGGTATTCTAGATTAGAATCCTGAGCGGAGCGAGAGATACAAGGACCGAGATGAATTATTTTTTCATGAGTTGTGTACTCTAATTTACCATTGACTGCGAGAAAATAAATAGTAGAATTTATCACATTTTATTTTTTAATCGGTAATAAGAGAACAAAGGATGAATTTATAAACATTAAAAATTAATAGTGAAATTAGAACAGTTTTAGAAATTCAGTGTAATGTTCAACTTTGAGTAGTTTGAAATATCAATGTTGTGTTTGATTCTCACTGTGGCTTTTAGCATAGAATATGTGCTGCAAAGTGTCGACGGCTTCTTAGTCTTGGTTAATTCGTTGAAATAGTTAATAAATTCCAGTCGCAGAACAAATTGTATGTTTTCAGGTACAACTCCCGAGATTTTGGCGGCAACAAATTATCTACTATACTTGCTGCTTTATTTAGAAATGATTCCGGAATCAGTGTCTCATTTTCATGTCACGTATGAATCCGAAATAAAAGATGTTAATTTAATTTATATAGCCAAAATGTTGAGGAAGGCTACTTATCATCACGGTAGGCCCCTTAGGCGCCGCGCCACTCCACCGGCGAGAAAATCGCGGCGATAGTCATGTGGTGCCATCAAATTATCGTCGCGATGATATCGCCGTGTGGAGATTGATTCATAGATTTTCTATTGAATTTGATGGCACAGTGAGATTATCGCTGCGATTCTCTCGCTCGTGGAGATGACGCTTTAGAAGACGAGCAAAAACAAAAGGAAGTCAGAAAGAAAAAGGAGGAAGGAAAGGTAGAAGGGCGATGCGATGCGACGGGGTGGGACGGGGGAACACGAAACACGCGGACGAAGTATGGGGTAGAAGCTAGTATTGTATATAATCTCATGGCTCATTAGCTATTCAGCGTTTATCTGAGATCTAGGAAGTGGTGAAGGGCGGGACTGGCTTTTGTAATTTTGACGTTCGAAAAGTGCTGATTCTTAGCCTAATTTGAATAAATGACTTTTGATTTTGATTTTTAGATCCTCAGAAACCACCCTTTATAAGTAAGATTGAAGATAAATCTTCTCCATTAAGAGATTTATTTTGCCATTTTAGAGCGCAATCAAGTATGATTAAAACATTTTGCCCAAAACATTAAATTCTATCAAAATATCTACATTTTCCTCGAAAACCAATCATAATCAACCTTACTTAATCGTTATTTAAGGCACACCCTCAACGGATAATGGCTGTTTAACTTAAAAGCATTATTGTTTATTTTGGGAACACGAGATTTATCCTGAAAATCGAGTGAATTTTTCAGTCCGCCCGTTGCCCGTTCTTCTCCATAGAGATCTACGTTTTTGGAATGGGCGACTAGCTTCAACTTTCTGACTAACTGACCGACTATTTAATTTTGACAATTAAAAAGTGCCTGGGGTGTAAGGGGGAGCGCACAACAACCAGACTCCCCAAACGTCAACCTCACCTGCACGCGGTGCACCCTGCTGCTAACCAACGAGGCTCTGACGACCGATAAATGGAGGGATATCCATTTAATTCCGCGCGGTGGCGGGTAAACCACCAACAAAAGCATTCCCAAGGAGGGTTGGTGTCAGGCTGGCGGCCGACTGTTAAACTTTGCCAAAACCTATAGCAACATGATTAGAAAAGATATGATGCGCGATAGGGCTAGGGCGTACCCCACAGGCGACGCGCAGGGGCAGCACCCGGCTTCTGTGGGAAATGGACAAGGGTTGTTGCACCAGAACGGGCGGGTGCGACGTAAGACGCAAGCTCGGAGTGTGAGAGAAGTTAGATTGAGGTGTGCGAGCTGGAATGCAGGTACTATCACTGGAAGAGGAAGGGAACTAGCAGATGTTTTAAAAAGACGACGACTGAACATTGCGTGCCTGCAGGAGACGAAGTGGAAGGGTGCGAAGGCTAGAGAGATAGGAGAAGGATATAAGTTTTATTACTGTGGAAGCGATGGCAAGCGGAATGGTGTAGGTATAGTTTTGGATAGTCAGTTGAAAGAATGTGTAGTGGATGTTAAAAGAGTGAGTGATAGAGTGATAGCTGTTAAAGTGATTGTGGAGAGTTTAGTGGTTAATATAGTTAGTGTGTATGCACCCCAGTCAGGGTGTGAGGATTGTGTAAAAAAGAAGTTCTGGAAGGACTTCGATTGTGTGATGATGGATGTGCAAGATAGTGAAGAAGTGTATGTTGGGGGTGATTTTAACGGGCATGCAGGAAGACAGAAGGATGGGTATGAGAGAGCGCATGGCGGTTGGGGGTATGGAGACCGTAACACTGATGGCGAGGCACTGCTGCAAGCTGCCTCGGCCTTCGACCTGGCAATAACAAATACGTGGTTCGAGAAACGAAATGAGCATCTAATAAGTTATAAAAGTGGCCGCCACGCAACTCAAATCGACTACCTCCTAGTAAGACGAAACAGCCTTAAAACTGTAAAAAATTGTAAAGTGCTCCCAGGTGAGGACCTAGTTTCACAACATAGACTATTGATAATGGAGGTTAAAGTCAATGTCTCGTTCAGTAGGAACAAGGAACGGCCCCCACCCAAAACTAGATGGCGTATGATAGAAAAAGAGAAATGCGCCAGTATGTTTAAGAATCAAGTGGTAGAGAAAATGATTGACATGAAGGATATGGAAGGAAAATCTGTGAATGAATGTTGGAAAGAGATGGCGGATTGTATAAGGAGAGTAGCAAAAGATGCGTTTGGAGAATCGAAAGGGAAAGGTATGATAGAAAAGGATACATGGTGGTGGAACGAAGACGTGCAAAAGATGCTAAAAGAAAAGAAAATTGCGTTTAAAGAATGGCAGGGTGTAGAAAACGGGAATGATAGTTTGAAAGAAGATAAGAAGGAGATTTATAAAGAATGGAAGAGAAAGGCAAAAAAGGCGGTAGCCGTTTCGAGGGCTAAGGCGCAGGAGAAGTTGTATGACTCACTGGACAGCCCTAGAGGCCAGAAGGAGCTCTACCGGATTACAAAAGCAAGAGAAAGGAGAACGAGAGATATTCTTCACATTAAATGTATGAAAGACGACGTCGGTAAGGTTCTGTATAAAGATGACGAAATAAAAGAACGATGGAAGGTTTATTTTGAAAAGCTAATGAACGAAGAGAATAAATGGGATGGTGTGCTTAAAGAGGTACAAGTAAATATGGGTTTGGTGAGGGAAATTAGCATGGATGAAGTAAGAAAGGCAGTTCGAGGTATGAAGAATGGGAAGGCTATGGGCCCAGATGATATACCAGTAGAAGTATGGAAGTGTTTAAAAGAAGATGGATGTATGTGGCTGACTTTATTCTTCAATAAGTTGTTGCATGAAGGTGGGATCCCACAAGAATGGTGCAATAGTTCGCTAGTGCCCATCTTCAAGAATAAAGGTGATGTACAGGACTGCAACAACTATCGAGGGATAAAGCTCATGTCACATAGTATGAAGGTATGGGAGAAAGTAATAGAGAAAAGACTGCGAGAGGAGAGTGAGATTACCCCAAACCAGTTTGGGTTTATGCCAGGTCGAGGAACAATGGACGCCACTTTTGCACTCCGCCAGTTGTGCGAGAAGTACAGACGTGCACATAAGAACTTGCAGATGGTGTTCATTGATCTGGAGAAAGCGTATGATAGGGTACCTCGGGATGTTCTGTGGTGGGCCTTGAAAGAGAAAGGTTTGCCCGGGAAGTATGTAGAGTTAATTCGTGCTATGTACAATCGATCTCGTACCTACGTCCGATCGGCTGCTGGCAATACCGACGAGTTCAGTGTGGCTGTAGGCTTGCACCAGGGATCGGCTTTAAGTCCTTACCTCTTCCTGTTGATTATGGACGCTCTGACGGCGGACATACAGGAAGAGGCCCCCTGGTGCATGCTGTTTGCCGATGACATTGTTCTTGTCGGTGAAGATGGATCCGAGATCCAGAGCAGATTGGAGAAATGGCAACAGAAGCTGGAGGATGTTGGCTTGAAAATCAGCAGAACCAAAACTGAACATATGTTCTGCGATTTCGGCGGTCTCTCCAACTCTAGAGCCATAGCGCTTGATGGCGCGCTTCTCCCAGTCTGCTCCGACTTTCGGTATCTCGGTTCACTCGTGCAAAGCGATGGCGAAGTAGATCGGACGGTTAAGCACAGAATTAACACTGGATGGATGAAATGGCGGCAGGTCACGGGAACAATCTGCGACTCCCGCATTCCCCTTAAACTTAAGGGGAAGATATACAAAACCATGGTTAGACCTGCTGTCTTGTATGGATCAGAATGTTGGGCCACAAAAGGGATGAATGAAAGGCAATTGCATGCAGCTGAGATGAGAATGCTGAGAGGGATGTGTGGTGTTACACGAATGGATAGAATAAGAAATGAGTATATAAGAGGAAGTTTGAAAGTGGCACCGGTAATTGAAAAGTTATGTGGAAACCGGTTGTCATGGTATGGGCATGTATTACGGAGGAATGAGGAAAATGTCGTGAGGAAAGTTTTGAGTATGAATGTCGATGGCTATAAGAGTAGGGGACGACCAAAGAAACGATGGATGGACTGTGTGAATGATGATATGGTTAGAAAGGGGGTGACGGTCGAGATGGCGGCTAATAGAGGAGTATGGAAGAGGAAGACATGTTGCGCCGACCCCAAATAGTTTGGGATAAGGGCAGGAGAATGATGACCTACTAAAACCCACCCGTGTTCCTTCCTTAGCCCTTTCTGTTCCAGGGCAGCGGTAACCCTTTCGGAAGATCCCGCCGCCCTGGCAGGCTTCGGCCCTATCGGGCCCCGTCCTCTGCTGACATCTCTTTGAGGCGCGCGTGGAACACAACGCGCCGTCCGGCACGGGCCTGGTCCTGATCGGACGGTGAGTTACCCATTACTCACGAAAGTACGCCCCTGACTTCGCGTTTTGGGGCAACATAAGTGACCGCAGTATGTTCTAACAAGCAGACATGGGGACATGAATGCATTTAACGTTCTCCTTTAGTCATTATTTTAACGGAGTAACATCAGTCTTCGTCTTCGTTGTCGACTATTTTAGTTTTATCTATATAGATTTAATATGTGAAGTTTAAATTTAGTATATGAAGTGATGGCCTGAAACACAGGTTTGAATTAAACCTAGTTCGAGTGGGTCGTTACCTAACACTCGAATTCCGAACCATCACTACTTGCACCTGTAATAAAAAAATATTTTAGTTGTAGTTTATTTTTAGGCACTATAATTGTATGGGAAAATTGCCACTCTTGGCTTAATGTACACCTTTTATAAACGTTTTTATTAAATAAAATTATTATTATATCAAGTACAGGCTACTACAGTCTGTCTAAGCTGGCCGGTGGTCGGCCTCTTCCGTGTCTACGTACTAGTGGTGGTGTCGTCAGCAGCGAAAAGTATTCGTCGCTCGAGTTCGACGCAGCGGCCGGTGTCACTGGACTCACGCCTGAAGCAGGTTCCGGCAACTGCGATGCGGAGCTGAGTGACGAACCCGAACATGTTGGGTGTGTGGCTTCAAGTAGCGTTCGTCGTGCCCAACTTCCTGTCACCATTGTAATTTCTGTGTCATAACGTATTTGGCTTTAATATATTTTCAACTTTATCGCTACAGCATTAGGTTCAAGATTGATTGGGAAAATTTGACAGTTTCGGGTTGCTTGATGAGCTGACGTCTGTACAACTATGTTAGTTAAGTTATCCTACACACTTAACCTAACACCGCAACGTCTGCTCGTTCGTCGTGCGTCGTGTTTTGTGCTCGTGATTCTCGTGATCTATTAAGGTTAAGGTTTAAGGTCAAGATTAAGGATTAGGGTTAGGATTAAGGATTTGGGAGGGATTAGGGTTAGGATTAAGGTATTTTTGAGATAGATTTATTATTATTATTTTACTTTAATTACCTTTTTGAATGCACGTATTTCTGTGACAAATAAACCTATTATTCTTTCTTTTGTTTATAAATGATAAATTATTTTATTTTGTAAGTAGATTTGTACAAACATTTTTACACGTTAATCATATTTTAAAACTAGATGAGGTCGGCGTTTCCTATCTGAGCAGTCTGAGAAGAAAGGCTGAAACAAACTCAGAGGTCACAGTCTCTTATAACATACATAATCTTGGTCAGATCATAATTATGAAGACCATGTAGATCATATTATTATATATACTTTATGGTACACCAGAAATGACAAAAAAAAATACGATTTTTACTACCAAACATACAATGGGCGGCCTTATCACTTTCTGCGATCTCTTCCAGGCAACCTTGGAATGGACCGTGATCTTTTCTTTCTTTTTTTCAAATCATGCTGTTTTCGTTGGGTTGTTCAAAAAAGATTCTGAGATTGGCTTTTATTACACAATCGTTTCTATTTTAAGATCTGCCCAATTTCAACTGAGCATTACGTTATGTAAGTATACAAAATTTCCGACCCAATTGCCTTAGGGCAGGACAGAAACAATATATATTTATATGTACAACATACATACCTATATACAGGGTGTTTGGTAGAAGGACCGACACAATCTTTTGTGGGATTGGGGATGTCATTTGCTAGCACAAAATTGTTTTATTTTTCATTTTTATTATGAATTTTTAACTGAAATTTTTCGTTACTGAACACAATTTTACGATTTTGTAAGCACCCAAGTCATTTTATAGAATCAATTGTACTGAAATGTACATTGCAGATAACACCAAAAAATATTGCGCTCTATTACAACCACAAACAAAAAAGTTGTGAAGATATTTCGGTTGATTAATAATGAACATAATATTATTATCTCAATTACCTACCGTGACACTTAAGACAGAAAACTGGGATAATCTAACACTTCCTATCCCTAAGAAACGGTCGGTCCTCTTACCAAACAGCCTGTATATATACTGATACGACAACCGTTTGTCCCCCATGTCAAGTTGACCGAAAGTAATACCGTTGCTGATCAATAGGACGGAAACGAACTGCGTAAATCTATTACATTTGATACTGGGGAACGGTTTCCTTTGTATTTCTTATGTGTTACTCCTTATCTTAAGGTTTTCTTGTTTTTCAATGACGGTATAACAGGAAAATGATGGAGCGCCGAGATTGGGACGAATATGTCATCAGAGCCGGTTTGTTAGTCGAGAGAATTGGGTGCAAAAATGCTTTTGGCCAGGGCGTGTTTATCTGTTGATATCTTTAAAAAAATCGAGGGTCTTAAAAACAAAACGGCAGCCAGTAGTATTCAGCTGCATCCAGTTAGATTGTAAGCCGATCCTAACATAGTTTGGAAAAGTCTAGGCAGATCATGATGTCCTTTAAAACAATCATAGCATGGCATCCTTCAATCAACTCAACCTATCGCAGTCCACTACTGGACATAGGCCTCTCCTAGGCGGCGCCTGTCTGGTCCAGCTACCATTTCAAGGTCGTCGGTCCATCTAGCTAGGGGGCGTCCCACACTACTTGCCGATGGCATCCTTACTTGCTCCTAACTCCATTCGAGTAATGACATTGTTGGATACTTACCCGTAATAACACATTGGATGATGCTAAGAAATGCATGGTAGCAGAAGGCCAATAATTCTCGTAATTTAAAACGTTCAAAATCTAGTCGTCTAACAAATGTCAAAAACTTGTCAAAATGTAGGGAAATTAGAAGCATTTTTTGACAGATTGAGACTGAGATCAGACTGTGAACGGTCTTAAAATTACGAGAATTGACCCTCTGGTACCTGCTCCAATAGCAATAAATGATATATCATTAGACAGGTATTAAGATTTAGTACAAGAATTCCAATGAATGAATGACGAATAAAGACAAGGGGACTTGATTCCTTGTCCGATCTGAGTAATAAGAAAGAATATGGTGGAAGTTGAGACGAGGCAGTAAGGGAACCTACCTGTTGTAGCTTTAGAAAAACGGTCTTAGGAGACTGTCCTGAACTTCTTGAGTAATTGCTAACTGCATTCCCAAATTTTGGAAAGATTTTACAGTTAGCTAGAAAAACGTTAATTCTTACATTTTATTTTTATGTTGCCAATCGATGCAGTTTTGTACAAGGATTCAAAGACACTTTTGGACCAATTGAGGTTAGAGTCGTAGAAAAGTCAGAAATCGCATAAAACTTTTCCCATACCTACATTTCGTAGCGATTGATCATCTTATCCACGACCTTTGATCTTTTCATAAAAGAAAGGCGCAATATTATGTGTGTAATGTATTCATTCATCACGGACCACGTAAGAGACAAGCATCTTCACTAATTCCGTAAATCAGGGACATCTTCTAGTTCAGACTTTAGAAATATCTAAAAATAAATCTTATTTTTGTAATGCTACAACTGACATGTTTGGTACAGTATAACTCTGAACGGACAATTATTTGGAATTAGGCGCCATAGTAACTTCTATTCAGTTTAAAAAGAGCTGTCCAACGGTGTATTGCACATGGCTATTGGAGGGAGTTACCAAAATAAGCATCATCCTTTGGAACCAGTAATACAGGCAAGTCCCGGTAAAATCGATGGCACATTTGGTGAGACATTTAAACTTGTTTAACATCATCACTTCCGAATTTCGAATAACACAGACGTCAGGAAGTCCACTTGCCAGTTCAGTCGACCTTCTCAAAAAGTTACAGTATTCTTTTCTTAGGTCGACAATGTGTACAAATCGTCTCCAATTTTCATACTACACGACTACTACAATTGGTGCCGACACAAAGCGAAAAAAGCGCTAAAAGCGAAACGAACGAGAGGTGTGATTGTCAGTTTATTTGTGTCGGGAGTGTCGGCTCAGATTCCAATAACGGTGGACCGGTGTCTTGGTAACGATGACGCGTTTGATGTCAAAAGAAAATTGAGACATGTCCTTTTAAATCAGAAGCATTCTGCGCAGACCAAGTTCTAGGAAGATGCGTGACGCAGTTTGGTTTATGAAAGATTGGACAACAGGGACGTGAATTTTAAAGATTTGTTTCTTGACGACAATTCCATCGAACTGGTTTACAAGAGGAATAGATGAAAATACGTAATTGTAAATCAACAAATGAAAATGTTTTGAAGGTTTAAGGATGTATTGATCCTAATGCCAAACTATACTAAACTATTATAGCAGAGCAGTGGTGGCCGTGACGACAGTGGTGACGGTCGTAGGTCAGGCGCTATATTTTGTGTAAATTATTTCATCATTTCCATTGCCCTCACAAAAGGGTGAAGGAAAACATCGTGAGGAAACCGGCATGTCCTAGAACCAACAATTCAAAGACATGTGCCATCTACCAACCCGCACTGGGCCCGTGTGGTGTATTACAGCCCCTTTCATTGAGAGGTCTGTGTCTCAGCAGTGCATTGGGGAATATGCAGTGCAGTGCAGTTCAGTGGGTGATTATGCTAAACTATAATATTATTATCATAGCGATCAGCAGCATAAATTATTGCTTTCGTCAAAATAAGGATGCTCCTCCCAATACTTTTAGGTTTAAAGAAACTTTATTCTCAATAAAGACAAATGTCACTCACTTGTAAAACATACATATAAATTACACAAAGTTCGCCGTCATCAGTTACAAACTTGTCAACACCCATTCAATGCCTTCATTTCTCCAGAAGTGCTCAATCCGCCATTTGTATAATGGCGGAGCACTTCTTCACTTCCTCACTTGACTAAGTTGAGTTTTGAATGCATTGAAAGAGTGCAGTTTTCTTATAGAGGGTACTCTATTAAAAAGTTGTGCTCCTTCAAAGGTTAGCATGTTTTTGCCATATTTAGTTCTAGTTTTGGGTAAAACTACCAAGCTAGCTCGCCGTGTGCTGCGTTGACTAACTTTTGACATAAACATTAGGTTGAAAAGAAAAAAGGCCAACTTTGCTGGGAACTCAATAATTCTTATTTTAGGTCCAATAACACGACATCAATGCGAATACCCAAAAGTAATGTATCAAGTTACACAAAAAATGGCGTCGAAAGATACCAAAAGAAACCAGATCGACTACATTGACTACAAGTTTATTAGGGAACTGCTCAATGTTGCGAACTGTCAAAGAGAGTTTATTATAGTGCTTTATTTTAGCTTTTCCTTTAAGAAGTGTCAAGTTTGTTATTTCGCGTGTTATTTCTGCTAAAGAACAGAATATCTACGTGATTTCATGTGTTCATTTTCACCAGAAAATAAGGTTTCACCGTAAATAAGTAGGTTAAAGGGGAATGCGCGCGGGTAGCCCGCGAAATTTAAAGGACATCATTCATTTCTTACCCAAAAACTAAAGTCGCCAGCCAGAAAAAAAGAGTAAGTACTGTTTTCTTATGGGAAATGACCTCTTGAGCATTTTTTTACTACCTATTACAACAAAAGTCCGTGTCTATAATTTTTGGCATTTTCAATCTCAAATAGCAGCCGAGAGGTAAGTTGTAGAGTTTCGCTGTAATAGTAAAAAATTACTATTTTTTCTGGGTATAAAATTATCGACACTTGAATGATGTCCTTTTTTTAAATTTTTTGCAATTTGCATGTCAGTGTAAGTTTGTATGTTGAATAAATAATGATTGGACGAACTAGGTATTGTATATTTATTTTATTTCTTATTTTGTTTTCTTTTATCTTATCGTATGCTGCATCGGTCACGGACGTCATCTCATCAACGACGGCTGACTAAAACCAGCGCTGAGGCTCTGTCTCGCATAGGGTCTTAGCATTTTGCTGAGCGATGGCCGTTTTATGTGAGTGGCGACGCATATTTTCCCCCAACTTATTCTTTTTTGTGTTCTTTCTCTGCATCGAGTTTACCGGAAATAAACGTATCTTCGTCCATTTTTTTTTCTTTCACCATACGCCTCTGCCGAACCTTTCAGGGAATATAGGGTACTCTACCCTATAAGAACCTTACTTGATGGTAAGCGATGATGCGGTCGTCAATTATGCGTGCACATGCACCTATCGATAGAAACTTAAAAATACCCCGGTTACATCTACCGAAAAGCACATACTTCTGAATGTTCCGAAACAATATAATATGTGCGTATGTTATGTCCAGCATAAAGCGGTGGCGCATTGCACCTGCGGTTGACCGCCACTGATGAAAGGAGCTTGTGGAAAATTAATTGAAATATACATAAGTACAGTCAGCTTCAATAAGATGTATCCATCATCTGCCTAGCCTTTTCCCAACTATGTTGGGGTCGCCTTCCAGTCTAACCGAATGCAGCTGAATATCAGTATTTTACATGGAGCGACTGCCTATCTGACCTCCACAACCCAGTTACTGGGTAATACGATACCCCTTGGCAAGACTGGTTGTCAGATTTTTGGGCTTCTGACGACCCGTAACGACTGTCAAAGATCCACGAATGACAGCCGGGACCAGCAGCTTAACGTGCTTTCCGAGGCACGGAGGGGTCTTGGTATATAAAAATGGTCACCCATCCACAGATCAACCACGGCAAGCGTAGCTTAACCTGATCGATGATGATCGACCGGTGCGGCTATTATTAATTAGCCACAAGCAATAACATGTATCCATGGACGATAATTCATTTAATTGTTTTCAATCTTTGAACCCTATCTATATATACTCGTACATGTAAATTCACCGAAAATAGCAGAAGCATAACCAGCCTATAATGTCCACACTGCTGGTACACAGGCCTCTTCTCTGTGAGAGGGAGTGAGCTGTAATCCACCACGCGGACCCAGTTCTGATTGGTAGATGTCACATGTCTGCGAATTTTTGTTTCTAGGACATGCCGGTTTCCTCACGATATATTTACCGTCACTGTTTTTGAGAGCAGTGGCGATAAAGTAATTTATTTTGAAAATATTGTTGTAAAATCGAATTGTAACACTATGTATCTCTTATATCTTGACGGCAGAAATGGTTATGACGTCTGTTTGCTAGAAACTCGATCATATTGTTATCAAGTTTCTATCAGAATATTATCTAATTAGAACGATGATTACATCAAATGCCTAGCTTTCCTTACAACACTGCAAAAACGTTACGTACGTTACGTTTTAAGTACGGACGCTTTTAACTTGCACGTTTTTCTACATCGTTTTCACATGTATAATTTCAACATGAATGATGTAACCAATATTTTGTAAAAAAAATATGATTTAAAAGAGTGTCCGTGGAGTTTCTTGCCCGTTCATCTCCATAAGTACCTACTACGCTTTGGAATGGGCAACTAGCTTCATCTTTCCGACTGACCGATCCCTTGACAATTCAAAAATGCCTGTGATTGGTTTATTTGAAATAAATATGCGACATAACTTAAGTTTGAAAAATATATAGGTACCTGAAACCCTCTGAACAGTTAAAAATAAAACCCAAGAACCAACTTCCAACTCATCAAAATTCACCCACATTAATCTAAACAAAGTAGACAGTCTTACACTTATTATTCGTATTATGAAGATTTATATAATTTTTCTCAGAAACTGGTTTATCAGTTGAGTTTTATATTCCTTTTGACACAACCGTCTCTGGCAAGTGTCGTGAGAATTGGAATAATTTATCCAAGAGATTTCCCAGAGGCATTATAGGAGGACAAACGAAACAGAAATCTTTCTTTTTTTTTTGCTTCTTCGAGAATAAATGTAATGGAACATACGTAGATGTGTTATGGGTAACGTGATGGTGGTATGAAAAGGTTCCGGGTTCAGTTGAAACGGGTTTTTGTTGGTTTTGTAAGGCAATCTTTTTTTTTTTTTAATTTTATTTTCTTGTGTGATGGCTAATGGCTTATAGAAGAAGGCCTTGTGATTGAGAGAACAGTCGGCGGTGTATCATCTTCAGCAGCCTATAGCAGTCCACTGCACAAAGCGGATTGTCCTACAAAACATACAAAAACTACATTTGCTAGACGTCACTACCCCTACCTAAGTAAAAATATATAAAAAAATCAAATACAAAAAAAAACTTAACATACATACACTAAACTCACACATATGTAAAAAAATAACTAAAGAATTCCTCCTCACCCTAGATTATAATGAAACAGAAGCACTGATGAAACCCCTATACAAATAAATTATTATTATTATCACCAACACTTACACACCCACAGCTACCCCAAATCACCTTCCCTCTCTACACACACGACACACATCACACACTCAATACACACATCACAGACACATCACGCACCCTTACACCACATCACACGCACTTACTCACGCACTAGTGCTGCTGTTACACGTCTTAGCTTCCCGAATTTTGTAAAATAATCTTACGGACGAATGGATGACACAGGATTTTTCTAGCATCGGGGTCATTCACAAAAATTGAGCACAATGTAACATACTCGTAATAATGTAACATGCATTGTATTTCTTCTTTTTGCTAAATAAAATTATTATTATTATTACTGCTGGACAGGGGCCTCTCCGATTGCACGTGTTAGATATTTCATTTTGATATAATTATAATATAAGAATATTGTTTGTTGGATAGTGACATCCGTCACATTTCAGAAGTACCTAATTTGACTAGTTATTGTGTTTACAAAAAACAAGTCTTAACTTGTAAAAAACAGTTAAATGTTATTACTATAAATGATTAAGTAATATTTGATTATACTTGTAGTATATCTTGGATTTTATATTGCTATTTTAATATAATAGGTTGTTTCAAATGATTGGCACAATACTGTCAGTTCATGTTGATATACTTTTTGATGTCTAAGAATTAAGAATCAACTCTTATTAAATTGATTAATTACCTCATAATGTTTTAAAACGGTTTCACTATATAGGATTTGTTTATTACTAATTGTATAAGAAGATATTAAGCCGAAATATATGATGATCTGTGATTGTGTCAAAATGGCGGTAGATGTTTGACGTAAAAGACGTTGGTAGTGTATAAAAAGGATTGTAACAACGTTATCGAGTCAGTTGCTTGGTAGATGTTCAGTTGGTTGGTTCTAGTGCCGTTATTATGTGGAATAGATCGACCAGATGTCACGTAAGTTAAGTAATTTGATATTAGATTTAATTATTGCTTATTATGACTATGTTGTTCTGTAAATCATATAATGGCTGATATTCCTAGCTATTGTTATTATGTTACTATTATTTGAATTCTTTTGGACCGTTGTCCAAGAGATGGAATGAATTGTTTTTAAAAATAACGATAATTTATGACAACGTAAGAAATGTATTGATAGAATACTTTAATACTGTTTCCATGGAGTTTCTTGTCTTTCTTCTCCATGATGACCTAGTTTTACGAACGGACAACTAGTTTTCTGATTAATTACTGACAAGCCTTAATTAAAATAAATGCTTAGCCTTGTCTATCTGTGCTTTACTTCATAAAACCCTTTCCCTACAAACTATATTCAATAATAACCTTTATACACAGTAAATAACTAACTAGTAACCATTCTGATATTCAAAGCTTGTTATTTGGGTAGTATATAGATACATATACTTCTAGTATATAATGAATAATCTAACACACGCCATTTAGCTCCATTCTCGGCAACTCTCATCCAGCTGCTACCAGCCACCCTGCGAAGATCGTTGATCCACCTAGCTTGAGCGTCCTACCTTAAGTTTGAAGATTCGCGGTCTCCACTCGAGAATACGTCTACCCCAGCGGTCATCAGTTCTACGGCTAAAATAGCTGGCCCATTGCTACTTGATCTTGGTCATTCTGTGAGCTATGTCGACAACTTGGGGCCAAAAAAGGCCACTTTAAGCAATACCTCTAAAAGCTATTCATTTCCTGAATTCCCAGCAGATCATTAGCAATTCCTCTAATTTTCGTTAAATGGTTACACATAATAGTTTAATCACCTACATTTCATATCAATCATATTTGGTATAAACATTGGTGGACCATTTTACGAATTTCCATACAAAACTGTCAAACAGGTAAATTTCGTGATATGAATTGCACACAGATCATATTATGAATGGTCAGTTTGTGAACATTTTACGATTTTTACTAAGATTCATATTGTTATCCTATTATGATTCTGCCAAAGTGGCCCTTTTAGGCCCCCTTGTGAGGCAATGTAGTCTACTATTTATATTATTAAGACAAGGGTAGCGCGACTGAACAGTAGGGCCATTACAAACAGGTTAATATTTATTATGTTTACTGACACATTACGTTGACTTATTTTGACTATGCATAAGTAAAGTTCTCATTCGACCCCGAGTAATCAGCCTCACATGAAATGGCACGACAAGATACGACATGTTGGGACACGACATGTTGGGACACGACATGTCACCGTGACACGTTGTTGACATTGTTCAATGACATGAATTTCAGCTCTCGTAAAACTCACACCAGATTCTCCAGCTAAGAGAAGGTTATCTAGTTTTAGTTCATTTGAGTAGTTACTGTCTAAAAGGCAAAGTTCAAGACATTATCTAAAGGTTAAAGTTTTTACATTCTTTCTCGTACGTATGGCTTTGACTTTATCTTCACTACGATTCAGTTAACATATTCATTTAATATAAAATTGATAGCTATCTCTCATGAAAAATCACATCAAGTGCTTAATGAATCGTGAAAATCAAAGGTCGTTTAGTTATATTTTGCCAATTGATTTAAGATCTTATTGGAGAGAGATAAGGTTTTAAATTCGAGTGGTGTTGGGCTGTAGTGAGTTTAAAGAAATTGGTGCTAAGTCACATGATGAATCGTAGTTACAAAATTAAATATAATGTAGTCCAAATTACAATTGACGAAATAATCTATCTAACAAATAAAACAGACGGAGTAAATCTGGTAGACTTTTAAAAGAAACAATAATTACGATTAATCCGACTAAAAAAAATTCTTTGCTAGCCATAAAAAAATATTTGTTATTTGTCTATTTTACTATGGTAAAAAAAAAAACAAAAATGAATACGCTAGTGAATAAGCAGAATTTGTAAACCATTTCTAATGGAAATATAAACTCCGCTGATTTCCACAAAACTGTCAACAAGATTTCTCGGCCTCGGCTCGTCCAATATCCTAAAGTTCGCCACTTCAGGCCACTTTTCAGGCCACTTTGCTGGTAATTAGCCTTCGCTTTTATTATGGCCACTCTATAACGTTTCCAAGTTTACTTTTAGTTAAGAAATGGCAATTTGTTCATTTACTTTAGTAAGTAGAGAGTTTTTGAATTATACTGTGTTCCCCCCCCCCTGTGTTTCTGTGTGCCCTTTTCGTTATTTGTAAAGAATATGTGGATATCGATATTGACTACTCAAACACTTATGGTAAACGGTTATGAACAAATAGTGCTCGGCCGCGTAGCAAAGCATAAGTTTTTCGTCAGCGCAACAGCTACGCGCTACGCCGTAGCGAACATGAATATATGTTTGATACGGTGTAGCGCGTAGCTGATGCGCCGACGTCGGCTACGCTATCGTAGCAAAAATTAACATGCTAGTGTGGATAGAAAATTTATCTTGCGCCTTGTAAAGAAAGCTATGGTTACTTTCTGAAACTTGGTTTGGTGGATTTTTTTATCTTAATATTTCAAAAGATGGAAAATCATATAAAAAAAAAACTCGACAGCAACTAAAAAGTTCAAAACAATCTCAGACTTGATTTTCAACCTTTTATTTTTGGAATCGTTTCTTCAAGCCCTTTCTTTTTAAACCCAACATGGTTAAGTAATTTCTTATTGACGTCTAAAATGCGCCATTCTGATTTCATAAAAACAAAAACAAGTCGAAAACCATCGCAAGTCCTAGTTGATAGACACATCTATATATTTTACATATTTAAAAATTAAACCCTATTTCCCTTGGTCACGCCATAACTTGAGAACGACTTTACCAATTTCATCCATCTTTTTTTAACCGATGAAAAAATACGGAGGCGGTTCTCAAGTCGACGCGCATATATTTTTTTTTTCATGTATGACAACGCATAACTTCTTACAGTATAGTCCGATTTTGATAATTCTATTTTTATTGGAAAGGGTATGCCCCAAAGTTGGTCCCGTATGAATTTGAAAGAAAAATTCAAACCCTAAGGGTGGGAAAATAGGGGTGATTTATTGTTCACTCACAGATTTGAATGCTGAGTTGTGTATTATTACTCTACTCAGTGCCACATATGCCTATGCCTTTGCACGTATTGCACGTATGCCTTTGGCAAACAATTTGTAGATTATAGCCACAAAAAATTATAAAATAAAAACTTTTTAACAAAAAAATAAAACCGCCGAAAAAACTGAAACGCAAAAATAATAAACTTTTTTATTTAACCTTAATAACCAAGTTCTTAAACTAATGTAAGTATACCTAAATAAGTTTGAGTCGGCGCCGTTAAATTTAGGGCAATCTTTGTTTATTGATTGTTTGGCGCCGACTCAAAATTACTTAGGTAGTAAGTTTTATAATACTATGTATAAGGTTCTTACGGAAAAAAAATTAAGAAAGTTGCTTCACGTGGACGAAGTCGCGGGCAGAAGCTAGTCATGTATAAGAATCCATCCAGCCGTTAGGATGCTTCAATGTGTGTGAAGAATTCCACATACAAAAATACACACACCTGAAAGATCTCTCTGTCCGCAGTCGGGTATAAAAATTACAGCCACAAGCGCGAAAACAGAATTCTTCAGCATGATACTAATGAACTATTCTCCGGCTGATATAGGATCTAAATTATCATTAAAAAGTCACCATTTTACAGTCCACCACAAAATTCAGCACAAAGGGTGTAACTTTTAAATAGTGAACTAAGTTATTTTGTGTGCTTAAACTTAAATATTAGAATTGAACTTTCCACTTTGTAAGTAAAAGTCTATCGTTGCCAAGAGTCGCGATAAAAGATATTCTGCTAGTTATTTGAATAGTTGGTTTGTTCGCTTTGCACTTTCTTTGAAGTTATTGTTGAGTAATATGTTATTGGTAAGTTGCTTGAGTTGCTGGCAGAAGTTATGTTGAGTTCGATAGATAGTCGGTAGATAGATTTATTGCCAACTAACAGCGCCCCGCTGTATCCCGTGAGAATATGGGGATAAAAAGTATCCTATATTTTAATCCTGGTTATAAACCATCCGTGTGCCAAATTACATCCAAATCCGTTTCGTAGTTTTTGCGCGAAAGAGTAACAAACATCCATCCATCCATACAAACTTTCACGTTTATACGAGTAATATTAGTAGGACAAATGCTTATATAATCCGCATTATGGCCCACTCCCTCTCACCGACAGGAGGCCTGTGTCTCAGCAGTGGGAACATTATAGGCTGATCATGTTCATATAATCCACCACGCGGGCCCAGTGCGGGTTGGTAGATGTCGCATGTCTTCGAATTTTTGGTTCTAAGGCATGCCGGATTTCTCACGATGTTTTCTTTCACCGTTTAGAGCGAGCGAGGTGATGAAATCATTTACACAAAGTAAAACGCTTGACTGGGTTCGAACTTACGACCTATAGCTCGTAAGTCGCGGCCGGAACCACTGGCCAATCACTGCTCGCACTGGGCACGCGTGGTGGTTTACAGGCCACTCTATCTCACTGAGCAGAGGCCTGTGTCCCAGCACTGGGAACAATATATGTGGGATTATGCTTTGTGCTTATGTATTTGAGGCGCATTATCGGATGCACCTTCGGTAGTCAGACTTGAGCTCAAACAGAATATAGCTCTTCTGAGATTGTAACCCTACCCAAAATTACATTAGGATTTACTAAATCCTTTATAATTATAATTTTGTCATAGTACTAACCCACTACGCCATTCAGCTTTATGTATTTTTAAGTTATAATATTGTATTCTCTGTAAGTGATTGTGCAAATCTTTTGAGAAAATAACTGTCGCAAACCGTAAACCGTACATGAAATGTACGTATTTTCTCATCCTCAAGAAGTTACCAAGTAGATATAAATTATCATAATTGCCAGTATATCAGGCTAGACTTTGTTTATCAATTTACAATAGCAATTTTCGATTGTTATTTTATGTGACGCACTTTATGCCCGAAAATATACATCAAATACGAGTATAATTATGACACTATAAACTTTATACCTTGTAAAACTTGACACTCAAATAACACTCATCATCTGCCTAGCCTCTTCCCAACTATATTGGGGTCAGCTTCCAGTCTAACCAGATGCAGCTGAATACCAATATTTTACATGGAGTGACTGCCTATTTGACCTCCACAACCCAGTTACTGGGTAATGCGATACCTCTTGGTAAGACTGGTTGTCACACTTTCGGGCTTCTGACGACCTGTAACGACTGTCAAAGATCCACGAATGACCGCCGGGAACAACACCTTAACGTGCTTTCCGAGGCATGGAGTCTTGGTATGTAAAAATGGTCACCCATCCACGGACCAACCTTGGCAAGCGTAGCTTAACCTGATCGATCGACCCGTGCGGCTGTTATTACTTATCCACAAGCCCCTCAACATTAACTTTTCTTTATTTCACTCAAATAACACTACGTATAAGGCAATTCAAATTTAATCCAATTCTAAATCCCTGAATCCAAAAACTTGACTTCAACTCTCCAGGAAACACGTAACACTAATCAACAAAACAAAGGTAACAAAATGGAATAATCGAACCGTCATATAATGGAAATGTAACACATTTAATTTGGCCGTACGATTTCTGTGTGACGCGGAATTGAGTCGTACGAACTAATTCCGAGTTGTGCATGGCGGTCCGAAATATCAGCGGAATACCGGCTCGTTAAAACTTCGGGCGAAGATGTATGGGTGATGGAAGTGGCAGGATGGAGTAGGAGTACCTAATGTTGAAGTTAGTAGTTTAGAGCCAACTATGCGGCATATTTTACATAGTACAAGGCAGGGTAAACAACACAGGGACCGGTGAATGCTTATGCGAATCCCGCACCCCCGGCCCTAGGCAGAGTTGGAACACCGCGGTGGTTTTAGCCGGTAAGAGACCGACATACCCCTCTGTCACCCCCATGATGAAGGAAGTCCATGAGGACACCAACCGCGCATCAAAAAATAAAATAAAAAGGGCTTATAAAGGACGCATTTGTTGCTTTGTTTAAAAGCAACAAATGCATCCTTTATAAGCGTGTAGGAACATCAAACGTCACTAGATACGGAAGAATCGAGATCTGTAAGCTTTACCAGACCAAAAAATATAAAATAAAAATATTTTATTTTCAGTATGGGCTGGGCATGTGCTCTTATGGAACGTCAGAAGCTAGGTGCACAGTTTGAATTGGTCGTTTCCTGAAGAAGAACGGGCAAGAAACTTCATGGTTACTCTTTTAAAAATAATTGGCTTTTATAATGTTTTTAAATTATAGCGTTATTATGTTTGTTAGGTAGGTTAATTGGTAGGGTTAATAAGTATTACCTATTGTGGTATAGTAATTTGTTTTTTAGGTGCACCAACTTCGCATATTATTATATAATTAATATGCAAAATATTGGAAAACGTTTTAAAAGAGTAACGGTGGAGTTTCTTGCCCATTCTTCTCCATACGAAAACTGCCTTTTGTAAGGGGCGATTAGTTTCAATTCTATTTATGTAATTTTTGACCTTCAAAAGTACCTTTTGTGTGCCTATTTGAAATAAATGCTTTGACTTTGATTTTATGGGAGGACAGTGTAGCCCTGTCTAGAAGTAAAAATCGATATGCTGATTCCAGTATCTTAACTCTATGTAAATGTTCCGGTTATGTAAATATGGTCTCATGTAGGCATGTCTTGTTGGAAGGCTCCGGGAATACTTCGCGACAGGCAGCTGATGAGAAAATGTTGCCGTGAACTGTTCGGTGTTCACGTGGCGCGGTTATGGCGTAACTAGTGTAGTGTGGGTGTTGAGTTCGGTGGGAGTGAGATTTTGTTAGTTTATTTATTTTATTATTTATGTACACACAGTAAAATACACAGGGGTACGACATAATTATAATTTGAGTACAAAGGTGCGACAGGAGAAGTGAAAGAGAAATGTAAACAATTATAGTGTGTGAGAACAAGAAGACAAAAATATGAATATGTGAAGTCTGAAACTAAAATATTAAATTACCTACACATATAATTTATTTTATTTATTTAAAAGTGTATAATTTTGGGTTATTATGATGGCTTCAATTTAAGAGCAGTGCAGTGTGAAAACGACTGTGACTTACGAGGTGTAGGTTCGAGCCCAGACAGGCGGTTTACTTTGTGTAAATTATTTCATCACCACTGATCTCAAAACGGTGAAGGAAAACATGGTGAGGAAATCATGTTTTAGAAAAATGGTAAAAATCAATACAATACCCCTAATATTACGATACCCTTTGGTATGACTGGATGTCAGACTTTCGGTTTTCTGACGACCCGTAACGACTGTCAAAGATCCACGTATACCAGCTAGGACCAACGGTTTATCATGCTTTTCGTAAGCGAGGAGTCTTGATTTATGTAAAGATGGTCACCCATCCACAGGCAAACCGTGGCAAGCGTAGCAAAACCTGATCATTCAAACCGTGAGGATGTTATTACTTAGCCACAAGCCCCTCCACAAGATTCTCTTCTAAACCACAATAAGTAGAGAATTCTAATCTCATTTTCCCTTTGCCCGTTAAATCATAATAATTCAATTCGTAAGTGTAACATGAACAATTAAACTCCTGAAGTCAGGGCACTGGACAGTTTTCATCGCCCCCTCGCTCCCCACGCCCCCGCGCCCCGCAGGCTACACGGTACTGGCTCAAACAGCTGTTTACTGGGTCATCGCTAATTTTGATATTCCACGAAATTCGAGAACTATTATGAGAGTGGTATACGGGCTGTTCTATCTTTTAGATTAGACGAGGTAGATATTTGATGTCTTACAAAATAATGCAATGAATTCATCTACGAGTTTATTTGAGAATCTTGTCTGGTTTTCCGTTTTCGTGATAATTCAGATTTTTTTATTGTGAATCAATACTGATAATAAAGCTGAAATGTTTGTTTTTTTATTTGTTTGAACTCGAACGACTCTGGAACTACTACTCGGATTTGATAGTCTAATTCTTGAGGAAGGTTACCTATAGGAACTCTGGAAGCTTAGGCTAGGGCCCTTAGAAGTTGAGCAAAAATAAAAAAAATCTGCGAAAACGAAGTAAAAGTGCGAGTAGGCGATGCGATGCGTCAGGGTGGGTCGGTGAACATGAAATTTCACTCGGACGAAGTCGCGGGCAAAACTACTTTACTAATATATACGATGTGTCAAATCGCGTAGTTGCTAAGGGTAACTTGCTAACAAAACGCATGGAAAGTTCTTATTTTTAATAATGCCACAACAACGCCAAAAATGTTCATGAATTACAGAGGCTATAAAGGATGAATTTTTGAGATGGAGCAGTAAGAACAGCAGGTACTGTACAGTAGGAGACTGTCCTTGACTTTTTGAGAAATTTCAATCTGCATTCATAGATTTTGAAAAAAAAAATGCAGTTTTTGTGAACATGCGCAATTTTCACACAAAAAAAAAACTCTTTGGGACCAACAACTGCAACGTACTTTTAATAATAATTCATTTATTTATCAGATATCAGAGGTCCTTGGGTTAGTTACAGAACACTTATAAACTATTTTCGTAAAACACACATGGAATAGAATGGAATAGAATAATACAATCTTTACATTATTCTTGCCTAACCAGTATTCAAATAAAGTGTTGCAGAAAAGGTTTTTTGAACGTTTTGTAGTACATACTTCCAATTCTATTGATTAAACCGACCTAGAATACCTATGGCTGAAGAGTCGGAGTATTTTTTTTTCAAATATTAATAAAATATCGATAAAAACAGGGAACGTCAAAACGGAACGTCAACACAGACTCAAAGAATATCGATATAATAAAATTAACTTATTTTTATTCTCCCTAACAAAGTTTCGACCTTCAGACACGCAAAGTTACGATCGCTCGATCATAACTTTATATCACTTAACTTAAAATTGAGTCACTTTTTCAATTTCCGCTCTTATTTACTGACCACAACTTAGTTAAGTTAGTAACTTAGTTATCTATAAAAATTATTCGGTATTATGTACTTTTTTGCGCATTTTACAAGACTGGTTGACATTTGGGATAGATTGCCGATTCATTTAGTTTCCAGAAGGTTCTTTCTATTGATTCGTTAGTGTAGGTAGGTACAGTCACGAGAATACACAACACCTTACAGCTACGTAAAATGCAAAGAAAATATTGTAATTGTACTTTTACTTAAATTTATTTTTAATGCAATGGTATTAATGTGTAATATACATTTCTATATAGTTTGTAGTGCTTAATATGCGAATAACTTCCTGAAGTAAATGATTATTTATTGAAAAGCGTTTTTCTTGTAACTAAAAAAAATTGCCACTTAGAGAGACCTATTTCATTAGTGCAACCTCGTTAAAACAAATCGCAATGGAACAAGTAAATATTCGTTATATCAAGTAATTCGTTAAACTGAGGTTTGTTTTATTGAGGTTAGGTTGGTCTAAATTTTGTTATAAAGAGGTAAAAACGTTTCGAAACCCGTCGCGACTGAATCACATAAAATTTGTTAATTAGAGGTTTACACTTTTTTTTAACATTTACTTAAATTCGTTATAAAGAGGTTGTTCGCAAAAAATCTTCGCAATGTAAAGGTATATTTTACATTGACTCTTATGGACAATTCAAAGGGATTACGAAGAATTCGTTAAATCGAGGAATTAGTTATATTGAGGTACGTTATATTAAGGTTGCACTGTAGTATGGGTTCGGTAATACTATGTTCGTCCCACCTTAAAATGTCTATCAATACTTTTAGAGAAATACCTTTTTCATCTAGATTCAAAAAGTATTTATGCTCGCGGCTGTTCGTAGCTAAGCCATGGCGATAACTTTCACCTTATGGAACGTTCCTTATGGTAAAAGTTATCAAGTTTCACAGTAAGTAACAAGAAGAAAAACTAAAAAGAGAAGTCTTAAGAGCATACCGATGTATGCCCTTAAGACCTGGGTCCGTTTACGACAACTCTCACGACATTGCTACTTTGCAGCTACTATATTGATGATTTGACTTTGTGAAATGGGTTACTTTTTAGATTCATCGACCCGCGGGTTTGCAATTTAACCACAAAAATAGTCACCACATCTTAAGCACTATATTCCCGTATTTCGTATACGTTCGCATTCGAATCTCAGTCGCAATCTGTCAAAAATACAATCAATTCACATACATTTTTGACAAGTTTTTGTCGCTGAGATGACAATTCTACTAGATTTTAAACGTTTTTAAAGTACGAGAATTGGCCTTCAGAACTTGGTTGTCCGCGAAAAGTGTTGTGCAACTACAGATTCATTATTCCACGGGATTTCTATGTACCCGCAAGTATAATCACCACATCATAGGCTCTACACCTACATATTTCACCACCATATGTCACTAAACACTTTCAACTAACAAATCGCCCGTCTGCATGCCCCAGAGTAATGCCCTCCCAGTTTTCGGCCGCAAAATGCCGACATATAACATGTCAGTAGTTGACCGCAACATTCTACCGAAATTAACGGAATTAATGTTACAATTCCTCTTTCGTTGCACGTTAGAAATAATTGTGTTAATGTAACGACGAGAATTACAGAGCTTTTTGTTCCGCTCTGTGGCCGGACTTTGGAATTTGCTCCTATTAGTTGGAGTGGCGATTAGGTTTGATATTTTAAATGTGGAGACAGATTTATTGGTGTGAATGTGTGCTTTGGTTCGTGTTGCATGTTGTGGTGAAGTTTTTTTAAACGGTGGTTATTTTTAATTTTTGTGTAAGTAAATAAGTGACGACTACGTGTCCACTACAACAACGCGTTTAGGATTCTGTTGGGGCGGCCACGGTTTTGTAGCGCGTCAGCGATGTTCGCTGAGGCTAGAACCGATGATTTCCACGGTATTATTAGAAAGAGGAGTGCGTCGCTTCTGCGCCGTGGCCGTGGCGGCTCGTACGGGCTCCTGAGTGTGTTGTCCGAGCGGTGGGACTCGCCTTTTTTGCAGAGGTGGCTGCAGCTGCATGCCAGCCCCTGCGATTATTATTTAATGTAATGTTTGTATACATTTTAATTTTGATTTTAATTTTGTTGTTGTTGTTTTTTAATTTTGATTGTAATTTTGACTTTATTTTTGATGTTTTTGATTTTTATTTTTGATTTTGATTTTAATTTTAGTTTTCATTTTAATTTTGATTTTACTTTAATTTTATAAGTCTGCGATTCTATTTTGATTTGATTTATATGGGATATTTATCTGAAATAAATGATTTCATTTGATTTGATTTGATAAAGTACAAAACGGTGAAGGAAAACATCGTGAGGAAATGTCTTAGATCGAAAAATCAGAAGACATCTGGCATCTACGATCACGGCCCACTCCCTCTCACAGAGAGGTGGCCTGTGTCCCAGCAGTGGGAACATTGTAGGCGGAGTACGTAAATAAAGTTCTCCAGACCGAATTTCGGCCACGGCGACCAATCTCAGCGGAGATCAGCATCCGGCACGGGAAATAATAGAGTGTTTACGAGTGTGCGCAAAAGCAGGTGCACTCTCTCATTGTTCGATCGGACGGCAATACTACACGATCGGGGAGAGATCAGGCGCAGGACCAACGACTTAACGTGCTTGGCGTGGTACGAGGGTATCACACCGCCAACTTCCAATCTCCGGGATGTTGCTAAGAAATTCTCAATTCCAAAACCCTTTCTGAAAATCATCAAATTTACTAAGATCATATTTTATAAATGTAATCTTTATCTAAATTTTAACTTTATTATTGTTCATTATACATAATTACTGCACGTACTGCTACCAAACCGATTACACTTTTATTTTTTCATAACTTAAAAGTTAGTTAAGTTACGTTAGTTGGTAACGTTGTGGGTTATAAATTTTGTTTATATGGATATGTTATTATTAAAATTGTTTTTATTAAATTAATTGTTAGTTATTATAATGTAATTATTTGCTATTCCTTTCAATAAAAAATAAAAATAATGAGTAAATCTCTAACATCCAATACTTATTACAAATATGCCAGTAAGAAGATTTGCTACCGATATAAAGGTGCATTCAACTGGCGTGGCGCACGGCGGGCTGCGACGGTGACGGGCGGGGTTTCACATTGAAATGTAAAAATATTTTCAATATTATGTCGTGTTGGTGAACCAACGGCTTTGGTATTTCGTTTCATAGAGTTTTGACGGATATCCCGTTTCGGTAATTTTTGGGAAAGAAAGAAAGAAAGAAAAGGATTTTTTTTTTAAGGAAGTTCTTTATCGCGATTTGTGGTAGGAGTAACCTGGTAGAAATCGTCGTAGAGTCCATGCGACTTTCCCTCATAGAGAGACACAGACGGCACGGTTGGCGCAGTGGTTAAGCGATTGACTGTTGCGCTGCGTGTCGCGGGTTCGATTCCCGCACGGAACAAATATTTGTATGACCTACAAGTAGTTGTTCCGGGTCTGACTGTTTGTGTTTGTAAGTTTAAATGTTTGTAAACGCACCCACGATACAGGAGAAATTCCAAGTGTGGGGCAACGTTTAAAAAAAAAACAGGCATAGACAGATACACGCATAGAGAGACAGTTTTCATGGTTTTCGAGGGTGCTGAAGCAAAAATGAAAATTCAAGATGGCGTAAAAAGCGTATTAAATTCACACTTTTCTCTCACTCTGTCTCTTTCTATTATTTGTGTAAGCAACTTCGAGCCTGACGCTAATTGCAGCAGTTTTGGTACCTACTACGATGGTATTAACTTTATATCAGTAACCCTATGTTATGAGGCACTCGTTAGGCAGCTGGATCAAGAGTATGATTCAGAAAGCGCTGCTTCTTTTGGATGTATCTGGTACATCTCTCCCATCTGGAAACTGTGCAAAAACTTTGAAACCTAATGTTTTTTGTGTACTCCAATTATATCAGATATATAAGGATGTACTGTACCTAACTAAATAAGTTTACCATGTTACGTTGAGTTAGTGCATTGAGGTTTTTAGAAGTGTACAGTTTACTGGACTCTCTGTGTGTTCCTGATTCGGTCTAATCTACATTATTAGCACTTCAATTGGAATATTTATTTATTTATTTACATCATACCACTAACGTTAAACAATTGACCTCTATTACTGTTTATTAAATTATTAGTCCTAATTAATAATAATAATATTTTATTCAGTAGGTATTCAATTGGTAAAATATTAACATAAAGTCTTAGAAATAACTTACAAAGGTATAATAATGTTAGATGCCTGTACTAGGAGGATAAACCTGTATCACAGGCGGATTGCATTAGATTAACATTTGTGGTAGCAAGTTGATTAGCTGTGGCTTGAGGTTTTCGTTTATTTTGCATAATAGCTCTGTGGCAAGTAAATTAGTGAGCACATGTTAGCAAAACAAACAATCTATATATATGTATACATACATACAATATAACAAAATTGAAGTATCTGTTTGTAATGTCAAAATAATAGCGTTGGTACTAAATATGAAAGTATATATGGTACTTATAACATCATCATCTGCCTAGCCTTTTCCCAACTATGTTGGGGTCGGCTTCCAGTCTAACCGGATGCAGCTGAATACCAGTATTATGGTACTTATAACAAAGACCATATTTTAACATTTTTGTCTGCCTGTCTGTCTGTTTGTTCCGACTTATCTCCGAAACGGCTGGGCCGATTTTGACGGGACTTTCACCAACAATAAATATTTTAGAAAAACAAATAGGGTTCCTCGCAAAAAAAAATCCATGAGCTCCAATATGCACGCGAACAAAGTCGCGGGCCCAGCTAGTATTTGTATAATCAGTAAATGCATGTTGAGTCTGAGTATTCGTGAATTATTTCAAGTGGAATTTTCATAAAATACTTGTTTTTATACGATTATAAGTTGGTGGCTCAGTGACACTTTTATAAATTACTAAAAATCGTAAACAGTAGAATTATTTTAACACTAGCTGCGCCCCATGGTTTCACCCGCATACGTTTTGATTCCGTGGGAATATCAGGATAAAAAGTATCCTACATGTTAATCCTGGTTATAAACGATTTGTGTGCAATTTCATCCAATCCGTTCAGTAGTTTTTGCGTGAAAGAGTTACAAACATCCATCCATCCATCCATCCATCCATACAAACTTTCACGTTTATAATAATATTATTATAGTAGGAAGTAGGCTAGGCTTAGTAGAAGCATTTTATGAATTCGTCATGTACTTATTGTATAAACTTAAACAAAAGGCCAATTATACCGAAAAATAATTATGAATAGTTATAATATATTGTGTATCTAGAAGTTCGTAGTATGTAGCCACCAACTTTAAGATTCCTTTGAATACCTAAGCTTGTAGGTTTACAAGCTTAGGTATTCAAAGGAATCTTAAAGTTTTTGCTTACAATTGCAAAATGTATAAACTAACTCCCCAATACAAATCTCCCGAACCAAGAACGCACCTCACCACCGACGCGGGACTGCACAAATTGGACCTCACTCTAGTGTCCAATTTGACGTGCAGCGCTTTAGCGCTCTCGAGCTAACGAGCGCCTGCCGTGTGTTGGACCACCCAGCCCGGTGAAGCGCTGCAGCCGCTGACTTGCCAAATAGGCCGCTGAAGCGCTTATTAGGATTTTGATACTTAGAATTTGAATGGTAACTGGGTTAACATTTGTAGATTTTCTAATGGTAAGGTAGTTGGCGTGCGGTTTGGCTGCATGTGAATG
This sequence comes from Apamea crenata, assembly GCA_949629185.1. Taxonomy (NCBI): domain Eukaryota; kingdom Metazoa; phylum Arthropoda; class Insecta; order Lepidoptera; family Noctuidae; genus Apamea; species Apamea crenata. Next base: position 14,707,791 of record OX451371.1, read on the forward strand.
AATAAGATGATTACAGATTGAAAATGCTCGCTCGACTCGTAGTTGAAAATATTTCTATATGAACGATTTATTCCCCTCTCTCTCTGCCCAGCTAATTTGGGGTCGGTCCTCTTCGTCACTCGCTACACGGGCTCCGTTTCCTGAAATTCTAATTTAATCCCTGTTCGGCCAATCTTTTAAAAATGTTATTTCAGCTGACTAGTCATTCTATTTTAACTTCATATTATCACATAACATAAACTATAAACAAAACTCAAAAGCACTTTATTACGTGGGATTTAAAACATGAGCCTTCGAGCAGTGTGTCCTCCCCGTAATGGTTTATGGCACAGAGACTTAGACACTCACACAGCAGATCATACACAAGCTGCAAGCCACTCAGAGAGCAATGGAGCGTGCTATGTTAGGTATATAGGGATCCTGCCGTTTTAAAAAAAAAAAAAATTGTCAAAATTTCACTATCCAAACAAATTGTAGCAACCTTTTTTATATTAAAGGTTTATGCGAGAAATAATTTTGAATTTTTGACAGTTCTTCCATACAAAATCTGTCAGACGTCAATTTTATTCTACGAACAAAAATTATCTGTCGATTGAGAAATCAGCCCTAAATTAATTATATAGGCTTGCCTTTTGCCGTCAAACACAACACACGGAAGAGAAGAACTTAAAACATAACTGTTGAAATGGGAGTGGAGAGCAGCAGTGGGAGTGGTACTAATATTATAATCCCAATAAATACGAAAGTTTGTATGGATGGATGTTTCTTACTCTTTCCCGCAAAAACTACTGAACGGATTGGGATGTAATTTGGTACACAAATAGTTTGTAACCAGGATTAACACATAGGATATTTTTTATCTCGATATTCCCACGGAATCGAAACTTATGCGAGTGAAACCGCAGGGCGCAGCTAGTGTATAATCTTCAGAAAATACAGGCGTGCTGTTATTTGTTAAGCGTTGTCTAAGAATTGGGACTTCTACCATCCAAAACATATAAAGTAACAGTCATAACTCATACATCGAGTACGGGAACATGTCGGTTTAAAGTTTAGCCATACAAAAGCGTGTTTATCCGGGGCCTGTCGAAACTTGCACATTGATATGCAGAGCCTTCCAATGTTGCTACTTACCTCTTATGCACTAACCGGCTGGGGTGGCCTTGGGGTTGGTGCTTTTGGGATTTTATTAAAATCGATGGAAATATTTTTGTAGAAGAAGGGGCTCGTATGGCCTTGGATCAATCGTCAAAAGACTAAGGGCGGGTTGTTTCACGTTCACCTGACGCACGCGTATACGTTAAAAATGGCGCTCACTATCGTCAAACCAAAAAAAGCGTTGTTTCAAATTACAATCACAAAATTATGGCCTTGATGTACGTGAAATATTAACGATTACGTAATCGTTTTTATTTGAAGTACCTATGTATGTTACATTAACCAACCGGCTAAGCAACACTTGGTATTTTTGGAATTTTTCTAAGATAGTTAGAAATAGTATTTTGTGGGACGCGAGGCTAAATTAAAGCCACGTCATTTATTTTGGACTACAAGTACTTACAATCCATATAGTAACAGTAACAATGACTTAAAATCTATGTTAGTAAACTTTTACACACACACAGCACAAAGGGATTTCGCCAGACTAACGTAGATTATGGCCTGCGGGCGGCGGACTAAGGGCGTCCGTCGTCCGACCAGACAGGCCTGAGTTGGCGCTGCAGTGTTCCACGCGCGCCACTCGAGAGTGGGTGCAACCATTGCGGAAATGGCCGCACGGGGAGATAGGACCTGCTGAGGAACAGCAGGTTGAGGCCTGTCGGGGGAGCGGTGAATGCCTATGCGAATCGCACACCCCCGGCTGTGACCGCGGCGGTTTTAGCCGGCATACCCCTCTGTCACCCCTACGATGGAGGAGGTCCATGAGGATTTCAAAAGCGCAGCAAAAAAAAAAAAGACTAACGTATTATAGATTAGCTCCATAGAACAAACCCAAAACAAATTAGACAAAAACAAAACACAACCTTTACGAAACGACTTCTTAAACATACATCATAAAATAATAATTAGTATACAATACGGGGCAAAACAATCTAAAGTTGTAGACATAAAATCGTAATGTCTCCATTAGCCGAGCTGTGTTGTCGCCTCGTGGCATAAAGTTTATCCACAATAGAAATGTGCCTTGAGGCAGTCTCGCATGTCAACTGGAAGTCGCGGACATAGGTTTTGAGGAATGAGGTAGATGTGGCATTAGCACAATGCCAGCCAAGTCATGAAGGGCGGAACAAGATTTATGTTAATACTAGCGTCTGTCTGCCGCGGCTTTAATATTTTGCGCGAGCCGCTTATTCTTTTCTAAAATAAAAGTAGCCTTAGTTACTCCTTATAATCAATGACAGTCCCGTCGAAATCGGTCTATGCGTTTCGGAGATTAGCCAGAACTAACAGACAGACAGACGACAACAATTTTAAAAATTGTTTTTTTTTTCTTATAAGCACCTACCGATTATACTTTCGTATATGCACTAAGTAAAATACTGTTATTTTGACATTACAAGCAGACACTTCAATTTTATTTATTTGTATATTATTAGACGGCATAAGCAAGCGGCTCCTCTGATGATCAGTGTACACTGCTTCCAATTTACATCTGCAATAATAAGGCATGATAGTCTGTGGCCATCCCAGAAAAAAGCAATGTGGTTTATTCATGTAGGAAAGTTCTATCACCTTACTTATTTCTGGTTTGAATAGAATAGAATAGGTTTTTATTTGCTTAGAATGTAGGTACATAAAAATAAGTTGTTAAAAGTTGTTAAATGAAGCAGGTCCTGTGTTAAGTTATTAGTGCTTGTATAGTGGTAGTGGTCATATCTAAATGGGATTGAATGAGATATCTACTGAATTATCATAATACCCACATAACATGTTCTTCAAAGCACAGTAGCTACATGTATAAAATATTGATATTCAGCTTCATCCGGTTAGACTGGACGCTATTGACGTTGGAAAAAGGAAAACGCTCGTACATGCCTACATTATAGCACATAAATATGAAAACATTCACATTATATTAAGCCTTCATAATCCAATACTCTACTGCCACATCTCCACCCATTCCACACTCCTCGTTCCTTACTTTCTGGAGCGTTCCGCAACTCTTTGTAGTCATCCGTTTGATATTATAAACGCTTTAGTCTGAATTGTGGACATGTTTTAATCTGAGTGGAAATTGGGCGACTTTAGGCTTTTGCGAAGTTTCGTCTGTTTTGTGAATTGTCATTGTAACGACGGAGGTTTGTAGCTTTGATTTAAACTCTGTTTAATTCTGGGAGGGTTTTGATATATTTTTAATGTAAGGACTTTTTGAGAGTTTATTTAATTAGCAATGTTTTGGTTTGCTAGACAGACACGTGTTTATATTTAAGTTATATCTACTGATGACGAATTTCTTGTGGGGCTCGTTGTTAAATGATAACATCTGCACGGGTCAAGCTACGTTTGCTGCGGTTGGTTCGTGGATAGGTGACTATCATACGACATATCGAGAACCCTTCGTGCCTCGGAAAGCACGTTAAATAAACAACTGTATTAGCTGTATCCAGTTAGACTAGAAGCCGAACCCGACATAGTTGGAAAAAGGGTAGGCAGATGTTTACTAGTTAAATTTGTGTTTGTATTCGAAGGGTTACAATACATAAGTAATCAGTCTATAATGTTCCCACTGCTAGGAAACAGGCCTCCTCTCAGTGAGAGGATGTGGGTCATGATCCACCACATGGATGTCACATGTCTACGAATTTTTGGTTCTAGGACACGCCGTTTCCTCACGATGTTTTCTTTCACCGTTTTGAGAGTAGTGGTGATGAAATTTAATGCACATAGTAAACAATTTTTTGATCCCCTATGATTCTTTACCCTTGTTTTGTTTTACATACATGTACATATTATTATTTTAAGTCTGTTAGCTTACATATCATGTAAATATTATCTTGTTTGAAAATAAACATTAATTCATAATCAAAATAATAAATCTTTATTTATCTCAGCATCATTATTACAGGCACTGATAAATATGATGCACAATCTTAAATAGAGAAAGGTGTCGGTGGTATCGGGGTCCTGAGTTACAGAATTATTTTAAAAAGAAAATAAAAAAAGAAAGAGAAATGCGTTTATTGCCAAATTAAAATAAATTAAATTAAAATAAATACACCTTATAACTATAAAACAGAAAACAAAGAATATAATGCCAAAAGAGCCTCCTAAGCCAGTCATATCCAAGTTTACAGCTTCGAAAAACCTGTGCTAACTTTGCAGCACTCGAAAAACCACGAAATTTTCGCACATTTTTTAGTATTCTCAATTTAAGTCCTAAACTATGCGTTTTTTAAAGAACAAAATCTAAACGTTTTTAAAGTAGACTAAAATTGCTACAATTTGAGCTCCAGCTCTGTAGGTTCAATACTTATTGAGAGAATTTTCAGGTGCCCTTTCAATGGTCCAGCCGTTTTGGAGAAGAGAAACAGACAGACAGAAAAAAGAACACGCCCCTTACCAAACTTCAAGCAGCGGCTTTTCGTTTGGTAAGGGGCGCCCTATATTCGACGGCATTCTCCTGTTGATAAAGATAGAAATAAGGTAGTCACAATACGTTCAAACTGGACTGTGTGGTTCCAAAAACAGAGTGAATCTAAAATGAAACATAATAAGTAATCTGCATACTTGTCTTGTATAGATAAAAAAACTGATCCGGTATCACAGCGCTTTGTGGCGAGTAACTTAGTGCACGCGTGTCACTGCTCATCACCGCATCAGACCGTAGACACAACCACGACTGACCACTTTATTATATTATCAGGCTGCGTACACGACGCTCACCATGGCCATGAACGACACCAATATGCGCAGCCCACAAACTCTCAATGAACTCGTTGGTGACTCTGGATACAACATTATTACCAGGATTGTGTTCGGGCTGACTCTCATGGCGGCCATGTACGGAGTGACATCGTGGTTGGTCATCAAGAAATTTCGTGATTACAGGAACTATGTGCTTGTCAGTGCCGTTATAGCAAGAATGTTAGTGTTTTTCGTCTATGTCTTACGTCAAGTTCTACTTCCTGATTTCACCGCATATCCAGAAGCGTCAGTTTCATCACTAGCTTTATTAGTGTATTTTGATCTATCGTTTCATTGTTGGTTACTTGTGTTGTGCTATATATTTTATGCTGACTTCGTAAAAGTTTTTAGTTTTGACATTCGTAGAAGGTACCTCAAGAGTAGTATATTTGCGTGGGGTCTACCGTTTATAATAGACTTATTCATTATTGTTCCTATGTTGCTTTTTTATACAGAAGAATTGAATGAAAAAAAATTTGAAATAATAAAAGTTTTCATGTGTTCAATGTTGTTAATACCCGTGGTGATTAGTTTTGTTATTTATATAACAGTTTTATACTGTTTATGCCGTGTTAGTGAAGCTGGTGCGACTATATCTTTTAACAAATGGCGTCTTTTCTACATAGCAACGTTGATCTTTGTACTCAGCAATGTGATAGTATTACCTGCTATAATTCTACCATTGGGTGTAAAGATATTGGCCGTTAATGTTATAATTGAATTAGGAGATTACTTTAATACAATAGCATTGGTTGTGTATTTAATTATAAAAAAGAGTAATCGGAAATTATGGAGAGAATTTCTGGATAATAGACGAAAAGAAAAGTCACTCGAAATGAAGTGAGTTTGTCCAATATACTTGGACAGCATCTTTGAAAAAATTATCGCTGCCAGAGCGGACTATCCCTTTCAGGGACACTGGGTGGCGACAGTCATACTACTGAAAAATAGTTAATTTGTGAAAACTAACAATACTTACCCAGATAACTAAGTACTATTGTTACTAACATCAAAATACTAACAAACTATGGACCTTGGTCTAAAATAGAATTTTATTTAATTTGAAGATTTGATTTGAGTGTTTTTTTTTAATGTTTTATTTGACTAGGTTGGCCTTTTAGAAATAAAGTAAAAAAAGCAAATCATAATGTTTGTAACCAGTTTCGTTAGACGATTGACCTTTACTGTCGCTTATCTTAATTATAATTTTTTCCTCATAGGAGTGAATCATTGTATTATTTTTGTTGTCTTAAACAGTAAACTTGATTATCCAGCACAAAAAATGCAATATTTAGCAAGCAACGTCTTTTGTTTTGTTCGACCATCCTCAATTGTCTTCACCTTTCCTTCCTGTGTTGCCACGTTCCATCAGTTCGGATACAATCATACTATCATCTTTTATTTCTTCAACTGTCGGATATCATTCACTCAATCCATGTATTTAAATAAACATATAATTTATTAATATATTCTTTTTATTTTTACAATCGACAACAGCGGCCCGGCTATGCGTGGATATCTTTAAAACCTAAGTATATCCTTTATGGGCAAGTATAACGCCATTGCCCATATTAATCGACGGGCAAAATGTTATTAAAAGTATTGGTACTCAGTTGCATCCGGTTAGGCTGGAAGCCCACTGAGATACTCGAAAAAATCTGTGTAATCTATGCAAATATGGAGAAGCTACACGCTTTTTCTTTTAGTTTTTGGAGGGGATTGTTTCCATCCTTGTCGCGCGGTACGGAGAATATATGGTGTTAGTATGAAGTTACATAGTCGTGACGTCACTTCTGTGACAGTGCCGTCTTTGTCTAGCAGTTATTTTAAAACTTTTTTAACTTCACGTTTTTTTAAGTTTTAGACTTTTTAAAGACTTGACTTGACGTATTCTTATTTTTTTTGTTCTAAACAACTATATTTTTGAGTTTAAAATATAAAAAAATGTCATCAACCCTGTTGCCCAGGCAGCTCGATACGAAATGGGTGCTACTATTAGCCGTAAAGGCTGTTTTATTTAACACATGCAAATAATATGATGTGAAAATCACTACTATAACTGCGCTTTTAAAAATCTAGTCATAAAAAGCCCATATTACGTTTTTTCACGAAATCAGCATTAAAATTTATACCTGAAGCCACATTTCAGTCATTTCAAATGTAATAAAAAAAATATCATAACGCGTCCAACCACTCGCGTCGCTCACAATAATAAAAATTATAAAATGGCTGTTCTCATATTTAATACTACGCCCACCGTTCCACAGATTTATGAATTTTAATTTTCTTTCATCCACTACGAGGTATTATCTTTCAGGGCGTACATTATTCTCTAAGAAATACCACTGATTACGTGGCTGTAGATACGACGGTTTGATTTATTATGATAAAAAGTTAAATTAAAGTTATGGGTCTTTGCAAGCTGCTTTTGTTCCATACTGCCGTCTACAAGCTCTATTGCCGTTATCCAAAAAAATCATATTTCTAGTTATGGACAAAAAAGCGCGGAAAAAAAAGAAATGGATGCCATATCATAACTATAACTCTTAAGCGAGAGTTACCGGTATCTAAAAATAGAACTAGTTTTGCGCCTTCAAATAGCCATAATTTCGCTTCTTAACAATGACTTAATCTTAACAAAAATTGTTTTTTTGCGTTTTAATTTAGTGTTTTTACAATATACAGTTTATGCAACCACGACTATAATGCCGTTATGTATACCTCAACGGTATTTTAGTATTTGATTTTCATTCAATTTTATTGACATTTAACACGTTGACTGTCCAAGCAAAATTTACTAAGTGCCACGAGACGTCCGGATTATTTTTGTTGGTGTTTTAATATCCTTGTATCCTTGTCTATACGTCTGCCAAAAATATTTTTTTAGATCTTTCCAACTCGCAAAAGCCAATGTAATTTGTATTACCTAATGCATTAGGTATATGTAATGCACGAACGTCATGGCTGAGTCGGAAATGCATTATATAATTACATATAATGCACGGACAGTCAACGTGTTAAAAGACTTAAAAAAAGCTCTTTAATACTAAACTACAATGCCGCTAAATACTTTAACGTTGTTATAGCTAAGCGTTATGACACCGAGAAAAACACTAATGCTAAACCTTAATGCAGCTAAACCCGCTTAGCCGCACTTAAGACTAGTAACTTAAGTATAAGGATATTTTTCCAGCATTGTTTTTTTAGGTTGATTACATATGTATCTAAAATTCCACTTAATACCAAACATTAAAATTTTACAACCAAAATTTTACCTTTTTTTAGGAAATCAAATAAAAAGGTTGGTACCTTCAGAAATAAAAGAGCTTATTCAGAAATATAAATCAATCATTTAATGACAGTCTTCTTTAATTTTAGCAAAATCACTCTGTGAGTAATATAATAATTAAAAATTAGATCTTAGCAAACAACTAAAAAAAGTAAAAAACTATTACGTTCGAGTTTTTTGTAAAATGTCCCTGTAATTTCTTTTCTCTTGATCTGGCATCCAAATATAGGCATAAATAATTATTTAAGTTAATATAGTATTTTATTATGTTGAATTTAATTTTAATTTAATAATATGGTTAAATTAATGTAAGTGTGTGTAATGTAATGATATATAATATAATTGAAATAATATACAATAAATCTTGATATAATAATTATTTATTAATATAAATGTAACTACATAATAGGAATTGAAAGTAATAGGTAAGTAATGTAATGTGTGTGTCAAAGTAGATATACATATGTATATTATGGATGAAAAGTCAAAGTATAATTATATTGTATCATTATTGTAATGTGATTAATGTTAAATTTTGAAAATGAATGTAATGCTAATTGTAAATTCATGTAATTATAATTAGAAAATTGTTTTTGCATACCGTTAAAACGGTGAGACATGTAGCACTATATTTATAATTATGAACACCTTTATAATATACCATGTTTCTGGCAAATAAATAAATAAATAAAAATAAATAAATAAATTACTCTTGGTTACTACTTCGTTTAATGTGGATAGCATTGCAAAGGCGAAATCATTGTTATTCGACTCGGTACCAAATGCGAAGAAGATGCCACTTAGGCGCAAAGAAGGGAAGAAAAGGATGTCTAGGGACCTCGACGACGTTGTTACGTTAATGAAAGCTAAAAATCCTGGGGGTCTACTCCAAGGTAGTATCGGCCGAATCTTCGGCCGTTTCCTGCTATGAAGTTACTATTTAGTTCGGTCGGTCCCGATCCTTCACTCCTACACTCTTTCGAATATTGAATATGGTCCCGACCCAACTGAGCCGATCCGAACTTTTTTCGCATTTTTCAATAATATTCGGTTCGGCCATGTGTCGGTCCGATCCGAACATTTGCACTTTGCACTTCGGAGTAGACCCCTGAATTGCTCCCTATTTTTGTGATAAAGGACATTCATGCTGTTTCTAGTGTGGGCTTTGACCATAATGACTGTACGCGGTTGTTGAAGGACATAGCTAAGCTGCAAAGTCAAGTATGCGTGCTGCAAGAAAAGTGTGTAACAACAGACACAATATGAAACATGCGTCTCTTATTGAAACTGTCCCTTCACTGTATGTGAACAAGAGGAGGAGAGCATGTTTACAAGGTAGCTATGAGCTAAATAGTGGTTCCATCGGATTACAACACGTGCCTACCTACTACCTACCTACTGAGGTTTCGTGCGTGGTAATGTCGCGCGTGAGCAAGGGAGACAGCGAAACTAGTTTTCAACCGGTTTGCGGCGCGAGTGTGACAGGAATAACGGAGGCCACGGAATGTACTGTGGTTCCGAGCAGTGATCTATCCAGTGCAGGCGCACTGGCGGCGGCGGCGGCGGTGGTGGATGATTCATTCCATATTTCGAACTTGGCAAATAAAACAGCTGTTTCTGTCATAGACTATTCGTTTATGTGACCTCCGTGGATACTCAGCGAAAGCTTTTACGGGAGTCAAATGGTAGTGTATTAGTGAGTAATTGTGCGGTATTACCAGAAGAGGACTGTTGCAGACAGAGGACTGGTGAGTGGCAGGTTGTTAAATCTAAATCTGCTAAGAGATACAAACTGTTAGGACAAAAAGGTCGTACGTCATCACCTTACGGTAAATTTAAAGCGGCGGACGTTAAAGTCTGATGAATAGGGGTTGAAAGTTGAAAAATACATCGGAGGCACAGCTTACAAAGTAATATTACTCCAATACGTTTCCTAAACCAATGTAATCACAAATATTCACCCTACCAACATCTTCAACCTACTACCAAAAGGGTCTCCCATAACCAACTCCTTATCAAGCACCCGTCATATCTATCAGTACTATCAAATAATCTTTGCCGGCAGGTAAGCAGACATCGTATTAGGAGGCACAGGCTTAGGGTGCCCTTTATCATAGCTACAACAATGGCGCCAGTAAAATGAAATACGGAATCGCAGCAGATAAGTTAGCAGAATTGTTTCCCTCAAAAACTGGTAGGATGTGGAAATCAAATAATAATTTTTTTGGTAGTATCGTGTGGTGAGTAGATTTGTTTTTTTTTTTGTGTGAAGCTTATAATGAGTTTTTGGATGAAGGTTTTTAATTGAGTGATGATTGTGAGAGATGTATGGAATTGCTAACCTAACCTAAGCATTTTTTTAAAAATAATTCACCTCGTCTAATTAGTTCGGTTCTCGACAGCCTGCTAAAAGTAATCTCTTTATTTCCATATTTTTTTTTCTATCCAATCTAGTCGTTTCTGGCACTCGCCGGCCGCTGCCGCGGCACCGCTCGCTTCGCTCGCTCGATTCGCGTAGGAGGTCACAGTTTGAACCTAACCTTTTTTTTTTTTTTTTGTCGCTGAGAAATGCTTTATGCATGCCCGCCTCGTGGGGGACGAGACGGGGTATGTGGGTCGGAATGACAGTATACCCACTAAAACTCAGCGGTGTTCCCTCATCGCCGTGATGGGAGGGCCACGGGAATAGGCATAGCCTTTACTTCCATAGCCCTCCCGGCGCATGCCCACTCAGATGGTATGGCGGGCCCCGCATGCCCCCCACGTGGGGGGGCTACGGGAATGGCCGGGAGCACCTAGCCATTCCCGTCCAACACTGGTGGAGGCCTGTGCAATACAGGCAACGGTGCCCCCGCACCCGTTGCCTGCTGTCTCCCACGCCCGCCTGACTGGCGGGCCCCGCATGCCCCCCGGTTGGGGGGGCTACGGCCGCAGAGGATAGGGAGAGCGGCAACGTCACACCGACACTCCTCTTCCCCTGCGGCCCCACCGCGTCCGCCATCGAACGGTGGCGGCCCCGTCAAGGCCGCGGAATGTAGGGAGAGCGGCAACGTAACACCGACACTCCTCTCCCGCCGCGGCCTCGAATCCTCAGCCGCGATGTCTCCCACACGGGGGACATGACGGCCCGCCTCGGGTAGGCTGCGATGTCGCCCAAGCGGCACCGCAACCTACCCGCCGGCCGCTACGTCGTCGGCTTAGCCGCAAGGCCCTGAGGCTTCTGCCTCGAATCTCGCGGGCAGCGGGGCGGCGGCGGCGGCGGCGCGGGAGCGGCAGGATCTTACGCGTATAATCAAATGGACCGGCCCTCGAATACAGCGGCGCGGTAGCGGCGCGGGCGCGGGCAACGCGCCCAGCTGCCGCGCCGCCGCCGCCGCCGCCCCGCTGCCCGCAAAATTCGAGGAAGAGGCCTGACGAGCGGCCGCTCCTCGGGTTCCTCTTAGCTTCACCGTGGTTCTCCAAGCCACGGCTACTGAGTCCCCCCGCCTCGACAATGCGGGAATCCACCGGGGGGGAGTTTGAACCTAACCTAACCATTTTTTTTTATTAACCTCGTCTAACTAGTTCGGTTACTACTACTACTAGTTAGGTGAAGCGTCACAAAAAATATATGGATAAAAACGACAGAATTAATCGAATTCTGCAACACAAGTCTGAATTCTCCGAAATTAAATTGCTAATGTCCAATGCAAAAAAAAATTATTGTAAGTTAAAAATATTTTGTATTATATAAATGATTATATTAAAATAAAATTGCATTTTTAAGGTTCCGTGGTCCCTTATAGTTTCGCCATGTCCGTCTGTCTGTCCACGGCTTAGCTCAAAAACTATTGGTACTAGAAAGTTGTAATTTGGCGTGAATATACACGATAATAACGCCAAAAAAGTGGTAAAATAAAATTTTGAAAAAAAAACAATTATTTAGGGTACCTCCCCTACATGTAAAGTGGGGTAGATAATTTTTTTTTTCGTCTTTCCTATAGTGTGGGATATCGATAGATAGGTCTTTCAAAAATATGGGAAAACTATCACGCTTAAGTGGGCTTTACAAGTTTACGAGTACTAGTCGACCAATTGTATTTGACTCGAAAATTTCGAACAACTCCATAGAATTCCTCAATTTTATTGTTTTGTGACGAGTGAGTAGTGTAGCTCTGTGTCCTGTATTTAAATTCAAAACACCGGCTATGACAAGTCTTATCCAAATCCCAAAAAAAAAAATTAAAACTGTCTGTGCAATATGGTCGGACCAGGTGAGGATTTGTATAGGAAGTCAAATTAGGTAGCTAGTCATTTTTGGCTTTTAGTTAGAGCATGGTATGAAACTTTCAGTCAGCGAATACGACCCGCACTTGGCTGTTACAAAAACTACGGAACCCTACACTGCGCGTGGCCCGACACGCACTTGACCGGTTTTATTTAAGTATATAATTCCAAAATAATCTTATTTTTTCCTTTATATTTTTGCCATAGCAAATCATTTGACCAAACGTTTATTGTCTAAAGTTTGTTTGCTGTAATAAATCATTTGATTAAAGACCATGACATTATCCTTGATAATATTCTGCCTAGTAAAAATTTGACCAAATGAAAATGTGCGTACTAAAATCATTCCAAACATTGCATTGGTATAAAAAAGGTTGCTAAAATTTGTTTGGGTAGTGAAATTTTGGCAAAATCTTTTCGGCAAAACGGCAGGATCCCACAAAAATAAGGCCAATTACAAGTGTCCACGTGTAGTAAGTATATACGTACTTATATATAATCATATATAACACAATATAATATATTATCATGTGAAACAGAAAAATAATAATAGACTATTTAACTATATAAGACAGAACAGTAAAATTACTATTTACGCTCGAAGAAGCAATTAGATAAGATTTTCTTCAATTTAGCAACACTAGTAGGTATTGAAAATGTATATATCAGCTTTTCGGCAGGTTGTGTTGTACATACGACTCGCTTTCACCATGTACGAGTTCCGTAGTGGCTACCACTGGGATGTGCAATAAATGAGGTCTACGTAAGAACACAGACGGCACTCGCAGCCCGATTTTGTGCAACAACTCGGTAACACCTGGCCTTTCACAGGTTGCGCCAGCCTATGAGGCCTATGTCCAGCAGTGGACTGCGATAGGCTGAGTTGGTTATTTCAATAGGCATTTTAATGGAGCTCCATAGATCGTGTACACGCGTAGTTTCAATGAAAGAAAATATTCTTTTTAATCATGTTTTATTTTATTTATCTAAAAAATGGTGATAATATAGAATTTTACAACATTTAAATTATAGAATTATCAGAAACCCAGTCTTTTAAATTTAATTTTAAACCCAACACCATCCTCAATCATTAACACCCATAAACATTCCTTCTAATAAAAAAAAAGACCATTACCAACCCGTTTCTAATTAAACACCATAAGAATGTAGGTAAATCAATTTAATTGTTCGTACTGCCTCCAGCAAACACCGGCTTTCAGGAATGCCAGTGGTCAGGTATTAGGTGTATAGATTCCACTTATGTGGGTCGAAATGATCCTCTGTCAATAGGGTCCGTGATTAATTATATAGGAGCGGACTCCACGGACCCCGGTCTTGCGTGTGTTTAGTCACCGTAAAAGGGTTAATTTGGGTGACCATGATGTTATAGGAAATTCTGGGGTGATTTTGTTTGGCTACTTTAGTCGGGATCCGCACCCATGTTGTGTTTGGCCCTTTTCCTCTGTTGTTCGTGTGCACATTCTCGTCATTGCATTTGTAACGTTTATTAGTTTACTTACATAACTTTTACTATATTTAACACAACTAACTATTTATTATTTAATACTTTAAGGACACAAATGTACAGAGGTGGACTTAATGCCATGCATATTTTCTACCAGTCAACCTTTACACTAAGTTCTAAATTAAATGACGAACTAACTACAAACAAATACAAAAACAAACGGACACTTAGGCGCCGAATTGCTCGTCCGCATCGCAGTCATCCGGAAATGTGCCCCATATATTTGTAACTGTGGATATATTATGGGAGTTCGTATAATTATTTACAAAAAAAAACCCTAATTACAATATACAAGCTAACACTACAATTTATGAATATTATGTACAAGTTCATAATAAAAAATTAAAGGAAAATGAAGAAGCGAATCGGGCATCAAAAAATTCATCCGCATCGCTGTTAATGGGATAGCATAGGAAGAGTGCAACGGTGCTCAAAACGGTGACAGCATTACCACGTTGGATGGCAATGCTGATTCTCTTGGCTAAAAATAGGCCAGCTCTCTGGCCACGTAATGAGTCGACCAACCGCTTGTCAATGTCCCGAAATACTCGATAAGTACTCGCCTTAGTGTAATTTTAATACTACTAAGGATGTGACTTAGTAGCGTAATCTCTGGATAAACGAGGTACTTCTAGATACTTTAAATATTAATGAGGTCTCGAATCGATTGTTTTATCAATCTAAACCGCTCAAACTCAAACTATTTATTTCAACTAAACCGGAATGAATGAATTGTCAAGGGTCGGTCAGTCAAAAAGGTGAAGCTAGTTGCCCATTCCAAAGCGTAGTAGGTACCTATGGAGAAGAACGGGCAAGAAACTCCATGGACACTCTTTTAAATCACAATTTTATGGCTCATAAGAGACTTGACGGTTTACTTAATGTAATTAGTCGGTTTTTGAAAAACTGGCTAATTAAAATGAAGTGAAGTGAGAGCAGTGGTTGCCCAGTGGTTACGGTCGCGATTTACGAGTTTATTTATTGAGAGAGCAGAGGTGCGGCCTGTTAATGCAGTGGTGGCGTAGTTGACCTGTGGTGGCCTAATGCTAAAGGCCGCGACTTACGAGAAGCAGGACGTAGGCTCAAGCGCTTTACTTTATGTAAATTATTTAATCACCACTGCTCTCAAAACGGTGAAGGAAACCGTCGCATCGTTTGGAAACCGGCATGTCCTAGAACCAAAACTTCCACGACATGTGACATCTACCAACCCACGCTGGGGACGCGTGGTAGATTACAACCCACAGTCTCTGAGAGAGGAGGCTTGTGTCCCAGCAGTGGGAACATTATAGGCTAATCAACCATTTTAGTTCCATTATTTAAATGCCCATCTGATAATGGTTAACCTACATCAAATTCTTAGAGGTCCAACGTTTGGCAATTCTATCAGGACCTTTCAGTCGTAGACATAATACTGAAATGTGTCATATTCGTACGTTTTTTATTTTACCCTGAAAACAATTATAAAGTTACAGTTGGCGCTGAATTCATGGTTACAGATGGCGCGTCGATGTCTCTGCCACCCTGCTGCAACATTTTACTATCCACACTCTACAATTGCCAAAGTCAGTCCGAATGGGATTGACTTGGGAGTGCATGGGAGACAGAACAAAATAATCAATAACGTCTTGCACAACCCGAGAACATTGAACATTGTTACTAATCAGACAACATTTATACAACAAATAGAATGTTACCAAAACCACCGTTTTTCGTCTCAACCCGCAACAGGCGAGGCGTCGAGTCAGTCAAGCGTGATCCGGTCGGCTGGAACTTAGTCATACCATTAATGTTAAATTGTTTCGCTCAAGGGCAGGTCCTGTGTTAATATTCTGTTAATAATTATGCTTCGATAATAATGGAGGCTGTTCGATAATTGGTCATCAACTTGTTATATGGCAAAGTCAAGAAATTAATTGTTTATCAAACCTCCCCAGCCTTTTCCCAACTTTGTTGGGGTCGGGCTGCCAGTCTAATTGGAAAGCTGAATACCAGAATTTGACATGGAGTGACTGCCTATCTGACCTCCACAACCCAGTTACTGGGTAATACGATACCCCTTAGTAAAACTGGTTGTCAGGCTTTCGGGCATCTGACGACCCGTAATGACTGTCAAAGATCCACCGATGACAGCCGGGACCAACAGCTTAGCGTGCTTTCCGAGGCACGGTGGGGTCTTGATATGTAAAGATGGTCACCCATCTACAGAGCAACTGCGGCAAGCCAGATTATTGTTTCGCGATTTCGGGTTTGGTCCCATAGTAAAAGTTGTTCTTAATAATGAGTACAATGACCCCCTAGAGTTATGGGATATCAAAAAAAAAACACGTTGTATAGGTACTAAGGCTGAAGAGTTTGTTTGTTTGTTTGAACACGCTAATACCTGGAACCGGTAATTGGATATAAAAAAACTCTTTTTGTATTTGATAGCCCAATTCTCGAGGAAGGCTACAGGCTATTTAACACCACGTTAGTACTCTTAGGACCGGAGCAAAAACAAAAAAAAAAAACGACAGAAAGAACGCTAAGCGAAAACGAAGTAATAGCGCGGGCCGGCAATGCGATGTGACGGAATGGGTCGGGGAAATAAGAAACTTCATGCATGCGATAATTTTGTAAGCAGTACAAATAGCCAAAGCTATGGAAGTGCGGAGTCTCCTAAAACAGGCGTCATCATGCTTAAAAGGAGACTCCAATCATAAACTAATGTAAACTAGTTGGTACTGAAATAAACATTTTTGTATTTTGTATTTGTATGCGAACAAAGTCGCAGGCAGAAGCTAGTAATGAAATAAAGTGAGCAAGTGTGTTTGTCATTCATTAGACGTCTCGAAGGACCAGCAGTACGATTCTGTAACCATCTCACCGTGAAAACTTAGGTGAAGTGAGCGTGAGCTGTCATTCCAAATAATGCTAGAGATTGAAACTATTGACAGCTCACTCTTAGCTCACTTCACCTAACTTTTCACGATGTTTATGGAGTACAGTCGTTGCGCAAAAATAGTCCTAGTCACGTCAAGTTCCTACTTCGACCGGTTTTGTGCTTCTCACATCCAACGGGTTCCTGCCGGGAACTCCTTCTGGAGCTTCCTCCTTTGGGAACTCTTTCAGGGATTCCGGTCGAAGTGGAGGTGCTTGGGGGAGGCCTATTTCTTTCAGCTGAAATGATGATAATGATGATGTCGTCAATTCTGTCTGTTAATGGCTGGTGAAAATAACGCAACCTGAGCGACCATTTATACGTTCGCTTAGTATAATTATTATGATCATTTTAATATATGTTTAACAAGCCCAGATCCATCACTGGACTGTTGCTATTAATAGGTACTTAGTAACGTTAATAGGAAAATGCTGTAATTACCTATTTTGTTAGTTACATAAACTTCTTTATTTTCTATTGCTTCTTGTAATGTCTATGTATACAAAGTTGGCAAATCTAAATAAACAAAGTACTTACAAGTTATACTGAAAATTACTTTACATTTGATAATGTAAAACTAAACTTCTAATCATCATTTATCATAATCTGAGAGGTATTTGTGTAGCACATTAACAGTAAGAATGGCTTTAATTTTGACAGTTCAACAACATTCATTGCTTTATGTACGTTGTTGAGCAGATACATTTTTCGAACATATGAACCAATGGATTAGCAGCATCCTTAAAAATGATTCAGTTTGTGATTGATAGTGTGTTACGCAATTAAGGTTCTATATTGAAACTTTTCATTATACACACAAACATTACAACATCGTTAAAGTACTAAAGTTCTCAGAAAACTTTAATAAAAAGAATTATCTGAACGTAATATCCTTGAGAAACGCTTCAAAAAACACTGCGAACATTATACCTATCAGTACTTTTTCTAAGAATGAACTAAATAAAGGTAAAATTACCAAAGTAATCGTACCATGAGTGGCAAGGACACGACGTCTTATAAAAAGAGCCAACGATCGTAGGTATTGGAAAACATTGCAACTTTTGGGGAACAAAGATTCTTACTTAAAACTTGGGACCATCATTAGACACTCACGAGATCAAAGAGAACTTTGGAGACAACTAGTGATTAGATTTCTACTTGAACGAAGAAAACTTAGTTTATTTTGATACTGGAAGTGATACGGAATATAAGTCTAAACTGATTTATTTTTTATTTATTTATTTATTTATTTGCCAGAAACATGGTATATTATAAAGGTGTTCATAATTATAATTATAGTGCTACATGTCTCACCGTTTTAACGGTATGCAAAAACAATTTTCTAATTTCTGATTTCTTATTAAGAATGAATTTAAGAGAGACTAATAAAAAAGTCTACAAGAAAAAAAAAATAACCAGTACGGAAAAACATTTCGTCAGTTTTCAAAAAAAAAATATTGTTGTTCCATACATTGGACCTACTTGGTCCAACATATGGAACTACAATAATTTTTTTTTAAAGAAAAATCAGCTGTTCCCTACATTTACGTTCGCATAACTCGTCAAAATGTAGGGAGCAGCTGATTTTTTTTTCGCGATTTCAGGTTTGGTCCTATAGTAAAAGTTGTTCATATTAATGAGTACAATGACCTCTTAAGAGGTGGTTGGTGTTTTACAAATAACCCTGTATACAGGGTGGCAGGGACATCGACGCGCAAACTGTAACCATTCAGAACATGAGTTTAGACCCCATAGCGTCGATTTTTCGTCGGTTATTTTAAAAAAAAATGCTGTTCAATACGTTTTGACCGCGTAGGTATTGCACTTTTCTATGAAACAAGATTTTTTTGTTTTGATAAACTACGAAAAATACCTACGCTATGGGGTCTACATTCATGTGCTGAATTCATGGTTACAGTTTGCGCGTCGATGTCCTTGACACCCTTTATATTATAAGTATATATTATAGTAATAGTATGTATGTGTATACGTATAACCTATTTATGTATTTGTGTACCTAGTTTTAAGAGATTTTTTTTAACACTGTCGCTCTTAACCAAAGCACCTACCATCTAATCTCTTTACCACCCTTGGTTGACTTGTAGAGAAAGGCTAAGGCATTAAGTCCGCCTTCGTACCTTTTCGTGCGAAAAGTGTAATTAAATAAATGAATAATAAATATTTTCTAGAAACGACTCCGAGTCGGAAAGCACATTAAGCCGTTGGTCCCTGCTGTCATTCGTAGATCTTTGATGTAGTCAGAAGCCCAAAAGTCTGACAACCAGTCTTACCAAGGGTATCTGGTTACCCAGGAACTGGGTTGTGGAGGTCAGATAGGCAGTCGCTCTGTGTGAAATACTGGTATTCAGCTGCATCTGGTTAGACTGGAAGCTGACCCTAACGACACGGTTGGCGCAGTGGCGGAGCGATCGACTGCTGCGCTGCGTTTCGCGGGTTCGATTCCCGCACGGAACAAATATTTGTATTACCTACAGGTAGTTGTTCCGGGTCTGGCTGTTTGTGTATATGAGTTTAAATGTTTGTAAACGCACCCACGATACAGGAGTAATTCCTAGTGTACCGCAATGTTTTTTAATAATAATAAATTACAGATTTAGTTGGGAATAGGCTAGGCAAATGCTCTAATTAAATCCAACTACGCTCTCACACCACATCCAGACCAACCAACCTCACATATCTCCGTACTTGGGATAAAATATTCCGTTTGTACGCTATGTTTTAGAAATAAACTAACCTAAAGTCCCTGATAACTCTTCCTAGTTACTGTGGGGACCCTAATTGAGAACTTTGGACTTCCTTCAGCGACCTTTGAATCGGGAGTTCTTGAATAAATTATTGGAGCTAAAATGCCTTGAGAGAGTATCGATAAGGTAGCCAATAAGGACCAACAATTTTGGTCCTGGGTTCGTACTAAGCTGAATTTTTTATACGGTATATGTGGGTTGGTCCTTGGTAACGATTTTGGTGGCCATTGTTGTTTTGTTTAGGTACTTTGCAAGTTTGCTGTGTTTCTTTATTTTACAGGGTGGATACGGAACTGCGTACGAGAATGCGAAAACTTGAGAATATGGTGTATACTTAAAGTGAGTCAGTTGTATATTATTGTTAAGAATCATAGGGCATCAAAAAATTGTTTACTTTGTGTATTTAATTTCATCACCACTGCTCTCAAAACGGTGAAGGAAAACATCGTGCGGAAACCGGCATGTCCTAGGACCAAAAATTCAAGGAACATTATAATATGCTGATTACGCTGAAAGTAGGAGAAAAATAATTACACCCAAATACACCGTAAAATTTTGATCTAATCCTTAAAAGGGGTCATTGTATTGGGTCAATCGCCTCGAGGGAAGCCAGTATTTGTCAAGCTGGTCTAAGTTGACGTACACTCAGATATACCCGTCAGGGAGGTAAACATATGAAGTGTATGTCTTCAGCATACACGGTGCGAGTAATACGAACTAATGAGCAATTGTACTCATCATTATGAACAACTTTTACTACGGGAACAACCCTGAAATTGTAAAATTCAGTTGATCCATACATTATCAGTCAGTGAGTGCGCTTAGGAGACTTCTGGGCATTTGTGAATCGTATGCCCTGTCACATGGACTCAAATATAATGCCAGTAAGAGTGTTCTCATCATTTGCAAAGCAGGGAACAAGGCTCCCTCAAACGTGCCGCCAATTAAGATCTGT
The DNA here is from genome assembly GCA_949629185.1 of Apamea crenata. NCBI lineage: Eukaryota > Metazoa > Arthropoda > Insecta > Lepidoptera > Noctuidae > Apamea > Apamea crenata. The sequence goes on from OX451371.1 coordinate 14,728,416, forward strand.
GGGTCGGCACTAGTGAGGGTGTCCAAAGTAAAATATTTGGGTCACATGCTGACTGATCGGCTACAGGACGATGTAGACCTAGAGAGGGAAAGGAGGGCGTTGGCAGTCCGCTGCAATATGTTGGCCCGCTGATTCGCACGATGTACCACAGATCACTTTTTAGAGCCTTCTGTCAGTCTTTTTACACGTGCAGTCTGTGGATCAACGGCGGGCTTACAACGCCTTGCGTGTTCAGTACAATGACGCGCTGAGGGCAGTGTTGAGGGAACCCCGGCACTGCAGTGCTTCCGCAATGTTTGCGGATGCTTCCATTGATGATTTCTTTTGCATCATTAAGAAAAAAACTGCATCGATGATGAGCAGGGTCCGTGGTAGCACCAACACTGTCCTCAGAACGTTACCGTGCAAGATTGACAGTCCTTTTACTGTGTACTGGGCAAGTGTACACCTGCACAGAAATAGAAAATAGATTTAGTGTGTAACGTGTTTTGTTTACTAACAAATTACTAACACCTTTTTATTTTGTTTTATTTTCTTGTGTGTACTATTAACCTTACTAATGTCTTCTTTGTAAAAATGTATGGACGTATGTCTGAAATAAAGATAAATTATTATTATTATTATTATGTCGAGTTATGCGAACATAAATCTATGGATAGTTGATCCATAGATTTATGTTCGCATAACTCGATTTTTTTTTCACCATTTCCGGGTTGGTCCCTTAGTAAAAGTTGTTTATAGTAATAAGTACAATTACCTCTGTTATGGATTAAAACGATCAAAATTTAACGGTATATAACCATATTTATGTAAGTATTAACATAACTGCTTATATATAAATAATATTATTACATAAATACGAAATTACGACGTTAATAGCAATGCGAAAATTAGTTTGCCTCTCAGTATTACCGTTCATATTACGTAATACCTTGGAGGCTCTAACGAGCTGCCTTTACAGCTTTTCATAATAAACCTGCGAATTATGGATATATTTCTTAAAGTGCTTTTGTTTGTACCTACGGCAAACCCATGTTTTTATTTTTGGTGGAAGCTAAGTAACGATCGCTCCTGTGACGTAGATATGGGCTCAGATTTGCTTTGACTGGTTAAGTAAAAGAGTTTTCTGTGATTACATAATCAGCCTATAATGTTCCCACTGCTGGGACACAGGCCTCCTCTCGATGAGAGGGAGATTTGCCCAGAATCCACCACACGGGCCCAGTGCGGGTTGGTAGATGTCACATGTCTTCGAATTTTTGGTTCTAGGACATGCCGGTTTCCTCATGGTGTTTTCCTTCACCGTTTTGAGAGCCGTGGTGATGAAATAATTTACACAAAGTAAAGCGCCTATCTGAGTTCGAACCTACGACCTTCAATTTGTAAGTCGCGGCCTTTGGGGAATACAGGGTCAAATAGCAAAACTAGCGAAACTTGCGATTGAAGAATCCAAAAAAAAAATCCATCATGTTTGCGGAGTTTCGCTAGTTAATTTAATTTGACCCTGTTTACATGTTACTCACAGAAAATAGGAACGACCATGCCTTTTGCTGAAGATGTCTTTCAGACAGACGATTATCGTTCAACTCGTATATCGCGACCGGTACCACTTGGCCACCACTGCTCTGTGATTACCCCGTACCAAAATGAAACTACTTACACACTATCCATATAATGCGTGTACTTAAAATAAACCCCTTTTTTCATAAACGTTGCTTAAAGCTAAGTAGTGATTAGCGACTGTTTAACCATACATTTTCACTTAACTTTAATCATCCTACTAATATTATAAACGCGAAAGTTTGTATGGATGGATGGATGTTTGTTACTCTTCCACGCAAAAACTGCTAAACGGATTTGGATGAAATTTGGCATACAGATAGATTATAACCAGGATTAATACATTGGATACTTTCTATCCCGATATTCTTACGAGATCGAAACTTATGCGGGTGAAACTGCTGACCGCAGCTAGTCGTTTATGAATAAACCCCAATATTGCCAAGAACGGTTACATTATTGTGGTGAAATGTGGGTCTACTATTATGCCTCTGCCAGATACTTTGGAGAATACAGGGGAGATGTTATGGTGTGGTGTGATGGTGTAACGTTAATGGCTATGCTTAGGTATCTACGTGACATATTGCATTGCTTATTAATTTTGGGTGGCAACTTCAGAAACCCATTGAAAGCACTGGAGCTAATGTGGTTTATTTTATAAACGCTGCTTAAAGTTAAGGGACATTTTATGGTTAAACAGTCACTAATCTTAACTTAACTTTAAGTAACGTTTGTAAATAAACCCCAATGTGTAGAAAAATACTAGTTTTATCGTCCTTTATCGGACTGCCAAGAATAGCGATTCCAGTTTCCAGTTTAATCGGATGCAGCTGAATACCAGTATTTTACGCGGAGCGACTGAACAATTATAATAATAATCATTTATTTCAGGAAATTATTCCCATAATAAGCACTACAAAATAGAACAAACACAACTAATACAACACAAATTACATACATAAGACATTACACATTAAAAACATTGCATTAAAAATAAAATAAATTAGTTGAAATAAAAATAAAATATAATAAAATTATGGTTATTAAGTTAAAATTCATTCGATTAGGTACATTCAATAGGATCAAACAACAAAACAAAACAATAATCATCACTTTACAAATGGTGACGAACTGGCATGTAGGTGCATCCACCTCTCCAACATCACTGAGTCCCACCGCTCGGACAATACGCTCAGGATACTGTTAGTACTGCGTCGGAAGCGACTTAGTAGCGAGGCGCTCCGCTTCCTAATGATAGCATAAAAGTCATCGGTTTGCGCCTGCGCGAACATCGTAGAAGCGCTGCAAAACCTCGGCAGCCCTAGCAGCACCCTAAACGCATTGTTGTATTGTACGCGCAAGGCACTGTATACCCGCTGCACATAGTTGGCCCATAGGCTGCACGTATAAAAAGACTGACAATAGGCTTTAAATAAGGTCACCTTTACTTGTTTAGTACAGCGTGCAAACCTGCGTGCCAACATGTTGCAGCGAACCGACAGCGCCCTACGTTCCCGCTCGATGTCCTCATTGTCAGACAAGTTATCTGTGACCCAGTGGCCCAGGTACTTGAAATGGTTAATTATAGCTGCCTATTTAATTGTGGACACGCTGCGCTAATAGAGTGATAAAGGATTTTATTTCTGTAAGTCGGTTCGCACAAACACTTTTACTCGTCAATCATATTTTAAAAACTAGATGAGGTTGGCGTTTTTTATCTGACTGCTATAAGAAGAAAGAACCAAACAAACTAAGAGGTCACAGTCGCTTTTAAAGTTCAGACATAATCTTGGTCAGATCATGTGAAGACCATGTAGATCGATATCTGAGCTGGTCTTTTGTGGCAAGAACCATACAGATTGAGTGAGCCTGCCCAGTTAGTGTACGCATTTGTCAAAAATCGTGCAGTTCAACTCAAAATTTAAGGAGCTCAACGATTCGACGAACAATACCAAAACCTTCCTGTGCATTCTTACCAAAAGTTCTGACGAAAACATTTCACTTACCCTCATAATACTAATGAACCAGCGAAGTGAAGTTAGAAATACGATAACACAGAAATCAAGTCAGCTTATACATTATAGGTGTACGAAACTCGTCATAATTTCCCTCACTAATACCCGACTTGAATATTTAATGGAACTGCATTTCCACGACCGTCTGACTTAGCTTAATTTTCAGTTCGAACCGTATATAAACCGGCAAAATTCAGTAAGCCACGCTAGATGGTAGGAGGCTATTCAATTTGAAGGCATCTCAATTTGGTCGCGCTACATGTGGTAGATCTAGAAACTAGCTTACGTACGCTGAAGCGAATAGCAACGAATTTTGGTGTTTGATGTGAATCGGAATTAATTATCTATATTTTGATAAGTTGACTAATACTTTTCTTTTTTTTTAAAAAAGAAAACGTTGCCCCACACTAGGAGTTACTCCTGTATCGTGATTCGTGGGTGCGTTTACAAACATTTAAACTCACATACACAAACAGCCAGACCCGGAACAACTGTAGGCAATACAAATATTTGTTTTGTTATGGTAAAATTGATTATGTTTATACAGAATGAAAAGAGATCAAACGGTAATGGGGCCATTACTCTGCTGATTAAATACGACGTTCGTCTACTTTTTCCAGGAACTGTTAGGTATAATATGGAGTGTAGTGGACTGCCTTGTTGGTTATGAGGCACTTCTGGATTTGATTCCTAGGTCGGGCAAACTGTTTAAAAATTCTTTGTAATATTATGTCAAGGTGACCCCTTGAAAATGAAATTATTGTTTAAAGCATAATAAGCCTATATAACTTTAACTCCACCGGCCAACCCTGACCAACTTTTGACCTGAGGGGCAATTCTCGTAATTTTAAGAACGTTCACAGTCTGATCTCAGTCTCAATCTGTCAATAATACGTCTAATTTCCCTACATTTTGACAAGTTTTTGACATTTGTTTGTCGCTGAGATGAGACTGCGACTAGATTTTGAACGTTTCAAATTATGAGAGTTGGTTTTCTGCAGTCGGGAGAAATAGCAAATAAATAATTGAAAATGTGTAATTTTCAATACTACAGCCTGTCGAATGGTTGTGAATAGCTATGCTGGTTTGATCCGTACATTCCTATATCATCTCAGTACTCGTAAATCATCTGTTCTTCCAAATGAATACGTCACTGTTTTGCTATAGCGCCTCGCAGTAAAACCATTAAGATGTCTGCTGTGTACCAAGCAGGGACAAAGGAGCAAGACCGAGCATAAGGACCATGTTTACGATGCTTACGGGGAGCATAATAGATGGAGCGCGGCGACACTCGACAGCGTCTGTGTTGGTGTGACACGGGCCTAACTGGTGGTTTTTCATCTTGTAGGTTTTACGTGGGAAATGAAGAACGGTTACCTACGTTGATGAAGCGTACCTATATTTTGGATATTCTTCATCCATTACAGATGTCATACCCTGGTATGACATCTGTAATGGATGAAGAATGTCTTATAAAAAATATCATCAATTTAACTGGGAAATACACATAAAAATATGCTAGGTGTGGTAAATATTCTAAAACGAAATATTAAGTAACGACAACTATGAAAAAAGTAGTCGTAGCTGTGTGTAGGCACTGCCTAATACAAGTCTTTACTTTGTAGTTGTTTACTACTTCAGCTGCGTCGTAGACGGTGCTACGTCGTAGACGGGGCTACGTCGTAGACTTTGCTACGGCGTAGCTTGTTATTCTATATCTGTACATACACTCGAGAGCAACCGGGTCACTTGAAGAATCCTAAAAATCTCGGAAACTAAAAATGCTAGGTTAATGCAATAAATTGTATTTAATAGACAATGTAATACTCCTTAAATGAAGTTATTAAAACTTCTTAGTTATTGTAAAGTTATATCATAAAAAAATCAAATTTGAAAAAGGGCCACTTTCGAAGATGGAACTACGAAATTACAGCATTTGGTTTTGCTTTTGTTTGTAATCTGTCATTTATGTGGGTACATAAACCATGTTGATAGTGCTCTATATTCATTATTCAAGCTGAGATTATGTCGCTTACGCCTGAAGAATGCACCAGAATACTTACAATGCTGGAAACCGGCCGGAGTCAGCGCGATACAGCCAGGACTATCGGTGTGTCGCTGTCAACAGTACAAAGAGTTCTCCGACGTTACGAAGAAACTGGTTCTAACCTACGCAGACCAGGAACGGGCAGAACCAGGTGTACCACAGCACGAGAAGACCGATACTCGGTGAACACCATGCTTCGAAATCGCTTTCTCACAGGAACTGAACTCACAAATCAGTTTCGACGCCTCGGAGGAAGTAACCCAAGTGCATGGACAGTAAGACGTCGGCTTGCTGAATCTAACTTAAAACCCCTTAGACCTGCAAACGGCCCTAAACTGGAGCGTGGGCATCGTATTTCAAGACTAAGATATGCCCAGAGCCACGTAAATTGGAGTATTGAAGATTGGTCAAAAGTTATGTTCTCCGACGAATCAAAATTTATGCTCTACAAGCACGATGGAAGACACAGAGTGTATCGAAGACCAGGGGAAAGATTCAAGCAAGCATGCATCGAAGAAAAAGTAGCCTACGGTGGTGGGTCTGTACTTGTGTGGGCCGGAATTTCTTCTGAAAGTCGCACAGAGCTGGTGATCATAGAAAACGGCTCTTTAACTAGCGTAAGATATGTGGAAGAAATCCTCAATGATCACGTTGGTCCATTTATGGTCAATTTAGGTGAGGATGCTATATTTATGCATGACAATGCCCGACCTCATACAGGCAGGATTGTGAATGACTACCTTCAAGAGATGAACATTACTCGTATGGAGTGGCCAGCGCGCAGCCCGGATATCAACCCGATCGAGCATGCTTGAGACGAGCTAGGCAGATGCGTAAAACAACGAAACCCTCCCCCAATCACGCTTCGTGAGCTCAAAATTGCTCTCACAGAGGAATGGGAGAATATTCCCCAAAATCGTATAAGGAACTTGGTGTACAGCATGCCAAACCGCGTAAACGCAGTAATGGAAGCACGAGGAGGCAATACGAAGTATTAAAATTCAAGAAAATCGTAATAAAGTTCAAAAATTTCATGTTTCCTATTTTTGTTTTAAGGAGAGATCAGCAGTTTTTTTCTTTATGTAATTTTGTGTTAATAAAATGTATGGTGACTCATATTTTTTTTACTTTCATTTAAGGAGTATTACATTGTCTATTAAATACAATTTATTGCATTAACCTATCATTTTTAGTTTCCGAGATTTTTAACATTCTTTAAGTGACCCGGATTCATTGCTCTCGAGTGTATTATTATAAACTCGTCTTTTATCGTGCCTGTGCGATCAATTAGTTCTTCTAAGCCACAAAATAAATTTTGATGTCGTTTTCACCATCGTTTAGAGAATTTATTCTGATAGGTTTTTGTGTATGTACATTTAAAGAAGATAAAGCCCAAAAATATCGATGCTATGTTTTCATTGCAAATGTCGCCAAATTAGCACAATACACACTTGCAAAGCAGAGGCGGGTTACTAGTGCTATAATAAACAAAGAATATCGGTTCTGGTTCATTTGCAACAAACGGCCGTGTCTTTTTGTAAATAATGTAGCTGAAAAGTGGTTATACGACTTCAGGCTGTGACTGTTTCTAAACTTCTCTAGTTCCCATACATCTAAAAGAATACGTATACAACCGTCCTTGTTTAGAGTGCCAGTTAGTGGACTACTGTACGGTGTTAATTAAGAGGGAAGACATTGTAGCAGTTCACTAGGCAAGTTGGCATGGGAACTAGGGTTATACAGGGTGGCAGGGACATCGACGCACAAATTGTAACCATGAATTCAGCACATGATTCTAGACCCCTAGCGTTAAAATTTTTCGTCGGTAATTTAAAAAATAAAATTGCTCTTCGATACATTTTGACCGCGATTTTTTTTTTTTGATAACCGACGAAAAATTTCTACTATATTTTAGGTGGTTATACTATACTATATTATAGGGGTTCTAGAATCATGTGCTGAATTCATGGTTACAGTTTGTGCGTCGATGTCTGCCACCCTGTTATTTTTTTTCTGCTGGGCAAAGGCCTCCTCTTTTTCCTTCCAAACCGTTGTATTGTGCGATCTTTGGCCATGTTGGCCCTGCGAACGTTACCAGATCGTCACACCACCTTCGCCGTGGTCTACCTCGACGGCGATGTCCTCCCTAAGGCATCCAGTGAGTGACGATTTTTGCCAATCTCTCGGGTTCCATTCGCGTCACATGGCTCAGTTAAATTGTTTTAATTTTTTTACTTAACCTGGGTCAAATAAACTTTTTTCTTTCTTTCTTAGAGTATTCCCCACACATTCCTAATCCTCCACCTTTTATCTTTTACTGTAATCAATCCATTTTTTCGTCTGACAATCTGTAGGTTACTTTTTGTTTTTCTGAATGATTGAATTGGTTTCGGTTGCGAAGTTCGGAGCCAAACAAAATAAAAGAAAGTTCGCAAAAAAATTGAGATTTATTTCAATTCTTCGAATTTTAACGAAATAGATCGGTAGTGATTCTCTATGAATTTTGCGTATTTCTGAGAAATACTGATTTAGAAAAGCTACAGCTTTTAGAATGAAAGAAATAATAAAGTTCATTTGGACATATTTCGTGAAACACAATACACAAATAACTTTTAGTTCAGTAAATAGGTATAATAACATGAATATAAACTGGGCAAGTGCGTGTCGGTCCGTGCACAATGAAGGGTACCTTTGTTAGTTGGGATGAATTTTTCCCAAGAACAAACCGGACATTGTAGTTGGAATACGTGTTCTCCCATACATTCCAACTGCAAAACTAAGTTGGTCGACTATTACTCGTTAAATTGTAGAGCTTTAACTCCAATAAAAAAAAATTATACGCCCGATACGGGGATCGAATCTCTAACCCCATGCACAGCAGTCGCACTTGCGACCATGACTCAGCAGCTGTTTAGCTGCTGAGTCATGGTCGCAAGTGCGACTGCTATATAATTATGTTGATTTGATTATGAAATTGAAGAAGGTTGTTTAACCTTCTTCAATTTCATAATCAAATCAACATATACGTCACAAACATTTTAAAAAACAATATCTTAATAATGTCAGTAACTTCAGAAGTCCTTAATTTTTTTATTGTGTTTCATAAAAATAACAAAGGAGGTTTTATATCTCATTGTCTTCTTTTATTAATCTCTGGTCGTTGTTTTGTTTATATATTTCATTTTGTATCCACGCTGTAGGCGTATTACACAATTTTCTACTTTATGATTCAGATCATTAGGTTTATTTTGGGTTGTGTAATGTAAAAAAATGTTTTGTCGGTTGAGATGGGCTAATAATATAGGTATTATATAGGAGTAGCTTTTGCTTGAGGATTCATCGTGACCTTTAGGCAGAAAGGCAACAATGGAAGGATTTTGGGAACTGTTAGGAAATCATATTATTATGTAAGGTTATTTTTGCACTATTTGGCTATGTGTCTATTATGATGTGAATATGGAAAAAGTCCATGAACCGTCTCCGGACACAACTGGGAAAATATAAGTCCAAACTGTCAAAGTGGGCTACTTTGACAGAACGGCAGTAGGGTGTGATTGTGGACCTATGTCGCAAACCATGCTCCACCTCCTCCCCCTCCTCCTCTCCCTCTGTGTCCCAAAACATGCAGTCAAAGTGACCTCTGTGCTGCCACTAACGACGCCGTGGAAGTGGCAAAGTTTTGGGCCAAAAAGATTTAAAATTCAGTCGTGAAATCGACACGAAGAAGAGGAGAATATGGAAAAATAACTATTTATTAGACGATAACGGCGGGAACAGACCAAACGGCATGAAGTTGTTGCCAGAGGGGCAATTCTGTCAAAAATACCTCTAATTTCCCTACATTTCGACAAGTATTTGACATTTGTTTGTCGCCGAGATGAGACTGCGACTAGATTTCGAACGTTTTAAATTACGAGAATTGGCCTTCAGGTATGGGACGCAACGTATGTCGGCAACCTTGCGCCATCTCATGTTCCAAGCACTGCTGGCTGTGGTAAAGTGGGAAAGTATGGGACACAAACGATAGATAATTTAAGGTTTTATATTTCTAGTATAATGAAGTCCACATATATAAGAAACACGATATAAAATTTATGATGGAAGGTGAATATCTGTACAAGGAATATGAATTCATTTGTGCCCCGTGGTCCCTCCCGTAGTCCCTGGAAGGGACCACGGGGAATTTCTTTACCCGTGGTCCCTCCTTGAATCGATATAATTAATTAAGGAAAATATATTTTTTATGGAGAAGAGAAAAGAAACTGACGTTTAATAACATGTCAAGTCACCAACTACTCTATCACTCACCAAAACCACCAAATCTACTCACCAAAGAGTACCAACGCTGCAGTGGTGTGCAACCTTATGGGTAACTACAGTTTTAAGTTGGAAACGTTCCAGCGTCTCCTTTTGAAGGTTTCTCGCCGACTGGTCGACACTTCAGGTGACCAGAGGCCTCTCTTTCCATGATACATTATTTTATTTCTGCAAATACTTCCGGATTACAGCGATGCTTACTTCAACGCCTAAGTGACTTTTTATTTTTATTTGTTTGTATTGTTGGTAATTAGTTATTAAATTTACCTTGTTTAACTAGTTGCATAATCGTTGTGTATACTTACGTATTTTTTTTATGTTACCAAATTAAATATTTTATTGTTATCGAAAAAAAGACACTGACTGACTTATTTGGAGTTAATTTACAGCAATTTGTTAGTTGCGTTAATAGATTCATTTTTGCATTGGGGAATGGTCCATGGAGACACATTTGGACACATTTGTATTTTCCAAAATAAATCAGTTTTTGTTTTGTTTTCACGCAAAGCCAACAATCCATGGACGGTATGGTTTAGCTCTATTTCGTTTATAAGGTTCTTTTCTTTATCTTCAAACGGTATTTCATAAAACAAATCAGCCGATCTTTATTTTTAATTCCTTTAGTTTTCATAATAGAGGCCACAGTCCACTGACTGACGCTAAAATTAACTTATTAAAAAAACAATTTTCATTTTTAGAGCATTATTAGGGTCTCATCTTTTTTATTTAAAAGTCTATCCCGAAAATAAATTAATTATCTCCTAAGTCCTCCTTTATTATTTCTTCCCTTAATCCAAAAATAACTTACCTACAGACCTAAGTCTTTGTGAATCGGTTATAATTCATTCGAGGCCACGGCCTGTCTTGATTCAGCCCGGCCTGTCATCAATCACAGACAGGCCTCAGGACCATTTTTCAAGGATCAAGATAAAGGAGTAAGATTCTTTTTTAACTTATTTAGTTATATTGAGACCTGTTGAAATTATTAGTGGTGGTTTAATAATGGTACTTTTAGTATCTGTGAGTACATATTTGCGTTTGTGAATTAACGTATGTACTAGCTTCTGCCTTCACCTTCGTCCGCGTGGAAATTCTTGTTCCCCGACCCACCCCGTCGCATTGCATCGCCCGTTCGCGCTATTACTGCGATCACGCTGAGAGCGAAAAGAAAAAAAGTCCAATATATATAGCCCAATCCTTCAGGAAGGCTATTCAACATCTGTTCAATAGCCAATTGCTGAAAAATTGGGCTATCAAATGCTAAAAGATTTTTTCAAATCCGTTTTCTAATTTCCCTAAATTTTTGACAAGTTTTTGACACTAATTGTCGTTGAGATGAGATTGCGACTAGATTTTGTTTGCGTTTTTAATTACGAGAATTGGCCTTCTCATGTATGAACATAAACGAAGCGTAAGGAGTATGTAAAGATGGTAGCAGGTGGCGTTCTGTAGTTTCTGCCGACCACTATGGGAAGAAGGCTTATGTTTATGTACGTAATTAAAACTTGCAGGTTTAATTACGTTCTGTTTTTGCATTTTGCAACAACGCTACATAATAAAGTGAACTAAATACAAGAGGCGTTATTTTGCCGTAATTAAACACCTATCAACCACATAAGAGGACATTATTAGCGTATTTGGCTTGTACTAGTATAGTGCAGTGCTGTTGTAGGTACTGGAGTGATCGGTTATCGTGTAACAAACGATTGCTAATAGCGACTGGTTGCTGAAGACATTTTAATTACCCATGTAATTTAATTTCCTCTGGGATTGTTGTGCAGTATATCATACTATCAGTATTTTAAAACCAGTGATCAGAAATTCATTCGCCAAACGTTGTTTCTGTGTTGAGTTAAAAGTTGAATATGAAGTAATCATTCTTCAGCAGGTAAAGGAACCGTCGTCGTGAGGAACCGGCATGACCTAGACTCAAAACTTTGAAGACATATGACATCCACAAACCTACACTGGGCCCGCGTGTTGTATTACGGCCCGCTCCCTCTCACTGAAAGGAGACATGTGTCCCTGCAGTGGGAACATTATAGGCTGATTTTGATAATTTTTAAATTCAGCAAGGACGAAGGTCATATTATTATGTAGTAAGATTGTATTGTGATCCTATTGACTAAGGCCCCATATATACTATGTTTCTTTAAGGTTCTTGCCTGTGGCATAAAGCTTTTAAACCAAGCGACTACATGCTAATTTATTTATTTCAGGCGACGCAGGCCCATAGATACCTTAAACTAAACATACATATTTTTATTATATTATAAAATAGTACTTCATTAGCTAGTGCTGTTCTGTGGTACTTGTCCGCGGAGGCGACGGAACACCACGTCCTGCGGCCAGAAGTCTTCGTCCATGACGACGGGCAGATAACAATTCGGTACACGCACCACAAACGCCTTGAATGCGGTTGATGCGTTGCTAAGGGCATCTCTGTGGACCTCAGCTTAGGGCTTCGCTGGGGGACAGGCTGGAATGGATAAAAAAATGTCTTATCAAGCTCAGTCGCTTTATATTAGAGTCTCACCAAGCTTCGTTTTAACCGTTTTTAACAAGCAACTTCTGACCACGTATACACGATAACCACGCGTGGCATGGGAATACAGTCGATTGATGTCAACGGTGCCCGCGGGACAGGCCGGCCGCTTTATTGATTGCCCCACTGTAGGGACTACTGATTTAAATCCTTTTTTATTTTTCTTTGTTTTCAAAGGATTTCTGGATACCTACATGTGTTTTTTACGTCGAATTTGTGAGTCGGTGTCTCAAGGATAGAGGATTCTGATAAGTCTTTTGTGAGTAAAAATAGACATGGGTAGTTGTTACGATGTGAATATTAAGGTCTGCGAAACGGTCTTCAAATACAAACAGAATTATGTAAGTATCGTAATTTTATTTACGATAATTTATTGCAAATTATCATACTGTACAGTCACGAGCAAAAGTATGTATACACTCGGCTTTATTCAAAAGCGATTTACTCCTTTATTTTTTAATGAAATTTTATGTTGTTACGAACATAGCATTTTCGAACCCATAGTTTTATGTAATGTATCGTATTTCAACGTTGCATTCGCTATTTCATGAAAAAAACGCATTCGAAAGTTGCCAAGTGCTGACATATTGGTGGTCGTGACGATATATTTAAAAAAATGTGCTTGCTATTTATAACGTACCTTTTTTAAGAATATGAAATAGGGATTCAAGTGCATGAAGTAGTATAACTTATATTTACTCTTCGGTGCTAACAACTGAATAGGGACGGGTTATCCCAACGGGGGTATCGTATTACTCAGTAACTGGGTTGTGGAGGTAAGATAGACATACGCTTCATGTAAGATACTGGTGTTCAGCTGCATCAGGTGACGGTGGTGAAAAAGGCTAGACAGACGGTGATGAAAGTTATTTTTACAAATACGCATATTCGTTTACATTTTTTTAAAGTTATAATTGTAAACGCAGAGTCTATTCCG